>CP099850.1:3181037-4381037 GCA_030062745.1 Capitulum mitella | reverse complement strand
CCAGTTGGACCCCAGATAACCCCGGTCCAAGTTACTGGCAGGAAACCACAACCGGACAGGACCCAGTACCAGGGAGTCCCGGCAGGATACGCCTCATCCCAGGACGTTCCGGCCGGTCCTTCCCCGGTAGTTCCCGCGGCTTGTCTCCAAGGAGCCCCCGCTGTTGCTCTCTGCCCTGCTCCGAAATCTGCAGCCGCTTCCATCCTGGGAGGCTCCGGGGGTGATTCCCAGCGCTCGGCAGGCGGAGGGCACCCCTCCCAGACGGCGCGCACATCAGACGTCATAGTACGGAGTCCTGCGCCACAGACCTGAGGCGGCGGGCCCCAGTTCGGCGCCAGGACGAGTGCAAGTCTTCAGTGTGGCCGCGGGACGGGAAGTCGCCGGCTCGAATCCAGGTAAAGGCACGAAAGAGCCGTCTGCGCTTTTTCAATGCAAGAGGAAATACTGATAACGTCAAACGGCTTCCTTCGAAATGTGTCATGTGCACTTGCATCGCAGAAGACAGCACATAGCTCCTTTTCGTCTCCATTTTAATAGCCAGCCACCTTCGTATCTGATACCCAGTGCTTTGTCGCTTGCGTTAAAGTAACCACGAGACGTTAGCGCCTGTTCGAATGCGACAAGGGAGGGCAATAGTATTTCGCCTTTCACCCACTGTCTTTCTAAAATTATCAGTCCAAGGTAAACCAAACAATTTGTACCTACGCCGTATAGAAAATGACGACAATCTTATCAATAAGTTCAAAAGACAGTTGTTGTTATTACGATATTGCAAATGTTATCACCTTGCGGTCACCCAGATTTCCTAGTTCCGTCATTGCACTTTGCCAAGGAATTCTGACCTTTCTGGGACTTTCTTGGTCTTTCTCGACTTGACTTAGAATTGGTTACGCATCATCAAGAAATCCCTGGTGACAGTAAAGCATGGTTCCTGTCAAAACCGGTCCTTTTGCCATCAAAAATTAATCTCTCTCCTGGAGAAGGGAGTGCCAAATTATGACGTGACATGACTTGGTTTCAGTTAACGCTCAATAACTGAAACCATCAAGCCCCCCCCCAAAAAAAAAATTGCCAAACCGAGTTTATTCAAAGGGAAATCACTCGAAACAGCGCTGGGCCACATCCTTGTAAATGATACATTTTCTGAGTTATTTCTGTCGCCGACGGTGTCCGCAAGTCCGCCGGATTTCTGACGTCGCAGTCTGCCGTGGCCGCCTGCAGGACGGTCCGGCCGGAGGGCCGCACGGTCCGGCGCCGCTGTAACGACGCATTGTGTCGGCGCCGTCTCCGGTGGCGCCGCCGGCCGCCGGGACCACACAAAGCGGCTACGTGACCCCGGCTCGCGTGGCCCGTTCTCCGCGCCCGGCGACCCCCGGTCACCAGTGACGTCACTGGGCAGCGCGGCCGCGCCCCCGGCGGCGCAGTACGTGACTGAGAGTGAGGTACAGCTGAGAATCCGGATTCGGATCATTCGAAGATTCGGCCGTAGGTTCGGATTGGGCGAATGACCGAATCTTGATTTCGGGATTGGGATATTCGCTGAATATTCGGTTGACCGTTTTTCCATCCGCATATTCGCTGAATATTATGTTAATCGAGCAATCGAATACTCATGCATTTCGCTTCAGGATCTGAAGAAATACGCGAGCTAAGTTATGCATAACCAAACGGAATGCTAATCCGAGCATTGCCTAGCGTTGCTTCGGCTTACATTGTGTTCGGTTATACATCACGTCACATGATGCGAAGAAGTATAAATAACAGCAATGCCAAGGGTGGAAATTCGGGCCCGTATGCTTCAAAGATTCGGTTTCTGTGAATGTTCGAATACTGATTTCGGGATTCAAATATTCGGCGAATATTCGGTTGACCGTTGTTTCATCCGGATATCGAAATAAAGCCGAATATTCGAGTGTCAACCGAGGAATCGAATACTCTGATGCATTTCGCTGCAGAACCTCAAGAAATATGCGAGCCAAATCATGCATGACCAAGCGGAATGCTAATTCGAGCATTGCCTAGCGTCGTTTCAGCTTACATTATGTTCGATTATACATCATGCCACATAATGTGCTGAAGTAAGGATGACAGCATAGCTGAGGGTGACAATGAGATACGCTCCGCCCCTGCCTCACTATGGACCGATCTGCACGCCATATTTCGTAGGGCGATGAGTAGCCTCGAGAGGAATCTTAGATTTATTCCGTGTCTGGCAAGGACGGGCAGAGACCGTTTTTATTCCTCTTTTGAGACGAATACAGAAAAACAGCCTGTCTCTCATTACATTAACTGGCATCGTGCGAGCAATGAGCCTTTCTACATGTGTTCATTTTCCATGCTAAAAATGCCTCGCATTCGTAAGGATATCACGGGCATATAGAAATCGGCAATCCGAAACCGAGGCGGAAAACCGACGCACCGTAAGTCGCTTTCAGGCCTATTCCGAGAATTAAAATTCGGATTTCGGCAAAAAATGGGCCCCGTTTACACAAATGGTATTTAGCACGACCTTTGCCACGCTTTATTTCCTTCCTTCAGCAGAAGCGAAACATTGTGGGGATACCGTCCACAAAAAGCTGCGTTTTGCTGCCGATGCTAAAAATGCGCGTCACCGAGTGGTTACGAACAATACCGAAGGCCGAGCGGAACCTAAATCCTAACCAAAAATCTCAAAAAACCTAAAACCTAAAAAAAATAAAACCTAAATCTTATTGTAATATTGTCTATGGACATGGTAGCGAGGATCAAGAACAGAGATTGGATCCTTTCCCATTCATCTCTTTCTCAAACTTATCATTCCGGAGCATCGTATCGCATGGGTCAGACAGTTTGTGGCTCTGGTTAAGCAGCAGTACGACTGCCAATAAGAGCGCTCCTCTCTGTCGGTGACGTCAGCCCTCCCCTGCTTCGGCAGTGCCCGGCCGCCGTCCACGCGGTGTCCGACGCCGGCCGCAGCTTTAAAATCCTGTAACTTGTTCATGCAGTTGTGAATCTGCCTGATTTTTTTTCACATAGTCCGATTCCACCTGTTGGGATGAAATGGCGCAAACTTCGAATGATTCGAACATGCGATCCGAATGTTGAAACGTTCCCATACGAATATTCGAATCCAAAATACATCCGAATTCTTAGCTCTAATACGAGACCACCGCAAGATATGGTCTCCAATGGCTTGAAATTCTGTGAACGGCTTTGAAGACGTGTGTTCCTGCCTGTAATTTGACACCTCTGGAAAGGAGCGTGGATTCAATCTGAAGCCAACCATTCCACGATTTTTGCGTATTGATCTGAACACATATTTATCTGAATATTTGTATACATATTGGGTCATGCATGTGCCAGTCGGATGCGATATGGACATTTTTACATTAGATTTGTGTAAAGGAAAAGCATGGAAACAAATTGCAACAAAATGGCTCCGCCCACAAACTTTAAAACCTCCTGGGGCCCATGGGATCACGAGCTAGTTTCAACCTGTTTTCCGTGCTCCAGTGGCCTTATGCTGATTAAGCACCCTCAAACATCTTTTAACTTAATATAGGTCGCAAATGAGGAGCATTTTCTATGATTTTGTTCATGTAAGTCTTGAGCAGCACCCGTCCGCTGGGCACAACTTCACCCCTGTGAAGGGCCCATCTTTTGTTCTTACGATACAAGCAGCAGCTGATTGGTCGTAGTGACAAAGCAATAGCGATGTCCGACTGGAAAGACCAATACCTGAGTTCATACACACTAGAGATATTGTCTGGTCTGAATTCGACCGTTGCCCCATATGCCAGAGCTTATGAGATGAATCTGTACTATAGCGTATCAAGTAGTCGCCGGGCGTCGCTGATAGCGAATGACGGTGACGAAACCTCTCAAGTCTCAGCAGCAGCTAATTCCACGGAAAGATAACGCAAGTGCCATGACCTCAGGATTAAACCGAACAGATCAAACTGCACAAAGTCCACGGCGGTCGCGAATTTCCACCACCCGCCCGATAATTTCGACTCCTTGACAACGCAGACGCTCTAGTGCATTCGCGAGAACAGCTTGCGCACACTTGAGTTGCTCCAATGAACACGTGCGTGGCCTGAGTGACATTCTCAGGTCGCAAAGAGTTCTTTGTTCGCACAGCACTGAGACGACCCGGAATCACCCGAGAACGCCAGCCCGGTCTTTGTTTGCATAACGATTCGTTTTACGCGAGCCAGGGCCGTCGCACATACATGCCGAGCTATTGACCTCGGGGGCTGTCAGCACACGCAGAACCGAACTCAGTGGGACGAAAAGGCCGGTCCGTCACTGGCGCAGGCGTAAGCTGGACTGCGATATTTAACCGTGAGGAACACGAGAGGCGATACTGCGGACTGCGGCACAACACCGCATGGGCATTCATAGTCCACAATGCAGATGTGATCGACGGTGGTCGGCCGAGTTTTGCCGTATCGCTCGCTACGCGCTTGATCATCCTCAGCCTGTTTAAGCCGGCGAAAGCTCTTTTTACTAACACTGAAGGGCAAACATTAACAGAGCCTGACAGCTGTCAATCGAAAAACGATTTCAACGTCGCGAAATGGGTCCAGTTTCAACGCGACAAGACAAAGGACGTATCAGACAAGAACGTTTCAGAATTTACCGAAAAAGTGGCAATGCCTGGCACTTAAACGAAAAATATGCACCATTTTCAAGCCATATTTATTTGTTCCAGCCCGTATTATTCCAGGCAAACATGAGTTTTACATTGAAGTGCATGTTTAATTTACCGTGACGTACGGCATTTTGTACACGCTTGGATACAAAGCGACCGAACAAATGCACATGAGGTGTTCCTCGTTGTTGACACTAGTCTGGCTGCGGGGGATCCTGACTACATTAGAGGCCGGTCGATGCAATACAGGTCCAGTGCAACCACCCTATTGCCTGTAAATCCACTGCAATGTACCATCCGGACGCGGAGTAAGCGAGATATTACGGCATGGGACTAGCTACACGGGACTGTACATTTAGCTACATGTCCGCATGATTTTCCTGGCACCTACCTTCTTTTTTCATGCCAGCTCGGAAACACTTTCGTAATCTGCAGTATCGGCAGTGGTTTCTTTTCTCCTTGTCGACCATGCAGTTTCTGTCGTATCTGTGACGGGAAGGGGCATGCCAATGATGAGCTCCAAGGTTAAGGACGAGAGCCATGGCCCGTCTTCGATTCGCTAACGACTCACGTTCTGATTTACTTTACTGCCTAAGCACCTCAAGGTGAGGCAAGGCTCTGCTGTGGAACCATGGCAACTCCGGCTGTGGGTTCCATTTATTGCTTCATCACAATGGAAAGTTTATATTAGAATGTCTATAACACTAAAAAAAGTGAGCATTTTCAGAGCTTGTCGCTTTAATCCTGAATGGTTCGAGTACGGATGAGAAGCGCATGGATGCTTCATGTTTCCAAGGACATCCAATACAACGCGGTGAATAAAAAGGATTTTCGAGAAGCTAAAAAAAAACACACAATGATGAGCAAATGCAGAAATTTTGTGGTGTATAAAAATGAATAAGAATGTAGCCGCCCGGCACTTACCTGCAAGTGTACTTTTGGTTCTTCCTGACCGACCTTCGAAAAAAGCCCTTGCAGCCATCGCAGGAGATGGCATTGTAGTGCTTGCCGGTGGCTTTGTCGTTGCAGATGGCGCACAACTGGTTGGACGTAGAGGAATCAATCTGCGATACAGCGGACGACTGATGCAGATCAGTTTCGCCTGAAACATAAGAGCAGCGGCAAGGTCGCAAACTGGAATCAATACGTGATGTGCTCTGTAGTGTTCGCTCACAGCTAGTGTTCGCAGTACATGACTTTAGCACACCACAGTAGTAACCGTACGCTATAGTGTTAGTTCTGCAGGACTGACGGCTGTAGCTTTATTGGGGCCTTTCTGGTCTTACGACAAGATGGATGGCTTCACGATTTTATCTGAGAAGGTTATGGTTTTCAAAAAAATCCATGTACTGTCCATGATCTGACGGACAAAAATTTTCGGTGTACCCAAGAATCAATGCGGTACCCGAAGTACATCTGCCTAACATATGACATTGCATACATGTCGTGCCATACACGTAACAATCTTTAAATCGACATAGCTAGATCCAGGCTTTTTAACAGGCATCTGGAATGTACTGTATTCATACGAGTTAAATTAAACATATTAGTTAAGGTATGCACTGTTATCGTGAAGAAAGATAAAACTATGCGTTTAGTACACGGCATTTGTAGAGCCTGAAGCTCTGCGAAAAACTTTTCCGTCTTTACTAAAAACAGAACTTCAAATGAGGCAAACACACACCTAATGCGTTCCGTAAACTGCAGCTCAAATGAGAAAACATTTTGAGGATCTTGAGCAGGTTAGCAACTTTGTGTATTTTGTTCATAACCGACGTCGTAAAATTTGTCAACGGTTGCAAGTATTTCCGGGAAGGTGCTCCATCGCCCCTGGATTTGTAAAACCGTGTTATAATAAATAAATACCATAACTCTACCATTTTGCGACTTCACGCAGCAGCTTTAAATGGGACACGACGGAAGAGGATGCACGGGAAAACCGCGGTTGGTTGGTTATTGGGCTTACGGGCGCAGCGACTACAAGGTCATTCGGCGCCAAGGGAAAGCCGCGGGAAATCACTATAAACATCCGCAGGTGTGGAATTTTTGGACAGAATGTGTATTACACATTGGATTCTGAGACTGCAGACCACAGCGTGGCTGTCCGTTCAAAAAGGTGTGTTAAGACGGAAAAATTATCTTAAATAACAAATTCATGGCTATTTGAAATTGATGGTATCTGTTCATGTTTAGAATGAACTTCAGGATGCGCATTCCAATCCGCTGGCATTGCGGCTGTTTTGGGAGAATCGTCAGCTTCAGAAGGCTATGACACTTTAGAATCGAACGATTATGAGTAAACACGCACGGTAAAAGAGCGTGAATGGTCTTAAAAATACAAGATCGGCTGGAGGTTCTCAGAACAAGCGCTCTTAGGCAATCAAACGGCGTTATTGAGCTTAGAGGGGATGCTCTTTAGTTGAGCACCGTGCAGGACGACAGGACGAGGAAACATGCAGCCATGTAGCCCGAGATCCTGATGAATATTGAAACAACTGGAACGGCCGTAGCACTCTACGAGTAGAATACATTGTGCAACAAGGTCAAGCGGCATTTTGACCGAATCAGTCTTCCCAACGTAACACTACATGTTCGGCAGCCTTTTGGGGTCTGACAGAGGCTTCTGGCCACGAGCTGCACCACAATGAAACGCCGGCGGCGGAGATCGTGATTTCGAAGACACGTCTTCCTCCGCCACGACCGCGGGCGTGCATTTTCCGCCTGAGACCCTGATTCTCAAGACCCCCTTTCGCCGGAACTCCGCCCGGACGCCGCAGTTTCCGCCGATTCCTCGCCTGCCTGGGCCGGGCCGGGCCAGCTGACGGCCCCATCAGCTGACGGAGGACGACGGCCGCGGGCCCGCGTGGCGACCTCTGCTGACGTGTTCAGCAAACCCACGGCTTCGGAAAGGGCTACTCACTCCGCGCGGCAAACGGCCGACGGCATGCAAGGCCGACCAGCCGGCAGGCATGGCCGGGTCCGACTCGGACGCCCGTGACCTGACCTCGAGTCAGCTCGCGGTAACCTCGCTACGGACTCCGACGGAGCTGATCCCGCCGTCATTTTCAGCGAACAGGGTCGAGCGACGTCTGGTACATTGGACAAGGACCCGTGCTCCGTGGGGTAGTTAGGCTCTGCCTCTGAAAACGCAACATCAGCTGAGCTGTCGTCTTTTGTGGGGAGGTGGGTCAAGCCCATTGGGGAGCCAGCTCACCCTGTAGGATGGTTCGCGGTTTGCAATATATAGGTTGATTTAGTTACCATGTGTTTTGGACAAGGACACTGCACGGACTGAACACCGCGACTTTGACCAGTCAGCATTAACAGACGACCTTTTGGTCAGCCACAATATACCTATCACTTTAACTGAATGATGTTTTGTCTAGACCGAGTTACCATCGCGAAGTCATAGACAGAACGTAGCCAGGATTTTCGTCAGGGACGGGGGATCAAGTGCAAAATTATGTTATGCGTCACTGGCATATGACGAAATTTATAGGAAAAAGCAACAACTTTACGTAATTAACCTCGCATTTGAAGTACAGGAAAAACATACGTTTCATTCTGTTGCATGTATATGATTCACTATTCCGTATTCTTGCCAGGGAAGTAGCCAAGGAGCCCGGGGGCAATGGCCCCCATGAGCCAAGCGGTCTAATCGAGATATATAGCGATTTCGCAGGAATACGTAATAGTGATCATGCATACGTTGCAAAAGCAAATGTCATTTGTTTTCCTGTGCGTTAAATATGAGGTAAGTTACTTAAAACTGCTGCTTTTTCCTATAAATTTCGTCTTCTACCGGTGGCATATGACAAAATTCGACATTTGGCCCCTCCCTGAGGAAAATACTGGTCACGTGCCTGATTCTTGCGAAATCGTTAAATATGTAGTGTAGACCGCTTCGCTCACGGGAGGGGGGGGGGCATGGCCCCGTGGGAACCATTAACTACGTGTCTGGCATTCATGGTGTAGTCTTCTATAGATTTTTTTGGGTGCCTTGGCACCACTTATATTGGTTGGGCACCCACAAGGATTTGTGAAAAGAACATGTGGTTAGGTTAGGTCAGGTTAGGTGAGCAACCACAAAGAGTCAGTACCGGCGGAACCTCTGTGGAGTCAGCAGCGTGTGGGGATTTTCTGTGGAGATGGGTAGGAAGGAAGGGGCATCATGTTTTTTGCCTCGCTTCTTTCCATGCACAGCCATAGGTTCAGGTAAAATGTCAGATTTTACCAAAAGCTGGGAGGAGGCAGCTGCCCCCCCAGCCCCACCTCGGTTCCAACGTCCCTTCTCGAAATCCCCCAGATAACGCCAAGGCGGGCGCCCCGATCCAGTTCACAAATTTTTACGTCTGACGCCACGGTTTCGCTGGTTCCTCCACCCTCTGTGTCTGCCCTTGTTCCTGGCATCATCCGCGCTATGTAGGCCTGGTCGTGTAATACGACTCTGGCATCCTGCGTTACGTCACACGTGTGTCAGCATTCACCCAAGAGCGCTGTGTGCTGCTGGCTAAAGATCAGGGGCGCAAACAGGATTTTCTTAAGGGGGGGTGGCAGAGCTCAATGTGAACTGAAATCATACGAAAAACACGTGCCGGAAAGACGATGTGCAATGGTTTCCACAAAAATGCGCACCAAAGGAGGGAGGGCCCGGGCCCCCGGGCCCCCGTTTGGCTACGCCTCTGCTAAAGATGCACGGAAAGGGCGCGAGTTCCAGCAGGTTTCACCGGTGAAGACTCGAACTCAGTCCGTCAAACCGCTGCCGTGCTCGCTTCTCGACTCTGCACTCACCGACAGTGGAGGACGGCTGCTGGCTGGAGCTGATGATATTGTGAGAACTGGTGGCGCTGTGACTGTGCACGATCACCGAGGGGGGCCCGAGGCCCGACAGAGAGGTCATGACCCCGACCACGCGCCGCAGGGACCTGGTCAAACACCTGAGTAGATAGCACGCGCTTCAACCAGGCAGCGTCTCGCGAACGGCGTGAGAACACTCGTCGACGGCGGCTGCAGCCGGCCGGCCGCCGGCCGACGTCCTCTCGGGTGTCGTCATCACTGGCCGCAGCCAATCGCACAGCCAGATAAGATAGGCCCCGCCCCCTCGGCAGACGCTTGGCTTTCTCCCGCTCGAGGAGAAAAACGCCTGTTTGGGAGGAGGAGGCCATCGCAAAACGTGCGTAGACGTGCGTAGACGGACGTAGACGTAGACGACGACGTGCGTAGACGGAAGAGAACCTTGCATTGTGTTTAGGGCACGGGATGCTTTAGGTCATGGTACATGTGCGAAATCTTTAAATTCTCCCTGCTTAAAGGACGTTGTTCCCGCAATCATGCTTTAAAGATACCCGTAATTGAAAACAGCCAGACTTCGACCGGCTTGTCTCCGGGCTATGTCATCGCACCTAGCTTCCCGCTCCCGCAAACGACTGCTTTTTGGCCCGAATGTCACGTCATGCTGTTGATGACCTTAAAAAACGAGCAAATAAGTCCATCAACATGGAATGTTCGTTCAAATGCTGCACCTCACTCGCGGTATGAATTTGCCGACCCTTGGCAATTACCATGAGCGCGGATGGAAGTCTGAGGCATTCAGGGCCCAACCCAGAGCTAATGTTTTCGTTATATCCGCTTATAAACTACGTACCGGCATAGCTCGGCTTTACATTCTGAAGGACGAAGGCCTGACGTTACCTGTTGTTTGATAACTGGTTTCATCCCGGTCACCCTGTCCCAGGGGCGGCGGAAACCATTTCGAGATGGGGGCAAACCGTTCGCGGATCCAGCCACCCCATTCAGCGCAACCTAAAGCATCCATAAATTCTGGCTTCTCCTCGGATCTGGGCCCCTTCGTTTTGGGTTCAGACCAGACATGACAAGAAATACATGTGACGAAATTACGGTGATGATGGTCAACAAATTATTGGAGCCCCACTGACCTCCGGCACAGTATTTTTGGCTAACGAGGTCTTAATTTACCACATGCTTTACACAGAGACCGGAGATACGCAAATACTTACGACGAGAAAAGACATAAAGACATACGGTTTCTTTGACAGAGGTGGTTTGGTCTGGCGCGCCGAAGGCGTGAAACGTACCACCTAAACAACAATGTTAACCACGTTTTCTCACCCAATTTCTTGTCATTTGCGCCAACACTTCATCTGCTTTAATGTGCTGGAAGGACTGGGGCTGTCGTCTGAAAGCAAATGTTTCAAATGCTTTTACCTGACTCGCATGCACATAGAACACAGCGCAAATACTGTGGCAAAAAAAAAACAAGACTTCAAAAGGTATCTAGAACATCAGTAAAGACCGTTCAAGTTATTGATGTAGCCCGGATTTCTTTCGGGGGGGGGGGCAGAGAGTGGGGGCCCCAACACTGAGGACTTCTTGAAAACTACGGAGCCTCCATGGCTAGAACACCAAGGGTACATGGAACTTATTTTTCTGTGTCATTGACATTGAGTGTGCCCGACAGCAGTAAAACACATGTAGATTCCATGTGTATGACTTCTGGACCGCGCTGCGAGAGGTTTCGAACAGTCTCCTATTTTATCCACGGGTGCATCCCGCATCTCAGAGGCAAAGGTGACTTCTAGACTCAGCGCTATTCAGGTTACTTGTGTTTTACGGCGCTACGGCGAGATTTGATTATGTTGTGCAGGGATTTGCTCAGGACCACATACCCTGTCTCTGGGCCTGACCCACAGGTAGGTATGCTTCAGCAGTGCATAACAACTGTTATCGATTGGTAAATGTGGATCATTATGTCAATGTAGAAACTGCTCCTAAATTACAACCAAGGCGAAATTTCTTCATGCTTAGTTTACCACATTTCAACAATGCATCGGTTTGATCCGGGTTTTTCACAGGACAAAAGAAATATAATTGATATACTGGAAACAACGCCTTCCTTTTTCATACATATTCCCAGACCGTGACGTACCACGCCCAAGCCCGGTTTGTGGTGCGAAGTGTCGGCGGAGCTGCTGACTCCCCGCGCCGTGGTGATAACTAGTGGAGTTGCAAGACGCGGTGGCGGTGCAGCGTATCGGCATCACGGCGACATTCATAGCGTGGTTGTATCGTTCCACAGCAAATAGTTGAGGAGTACGGTAGGCGTACTATTACCCTGTTCAAGCTTCGAGGACTTGTCGCGTGGTTGGGACTGCAGTCAGACATAAGTGCCCTCCTCTCATCGAAAAATTTTTCTTTCGCACATCCATATCTACATCCGTCTAAAGAAATGTTCAAAACATATTGCCACGTATGCGTGTTATTGGTTGATTATTTGGTTGGGTGAGAACTGACAATGTCTGAAGTTGGGATAATAAGACCCCTAGGGCCCTTGGCTTAAGCTATGTCACTGGGCTCCCTCTCCCATCACGTCGACACCATCCCATGGCGGGACGACCTTTCCTGGCTGGCGGCTCCTTTGTAGAGGAGCGTCCTTTCCGGACCTTACATATGCCTTTTGGTAGGTATATGCAGGGGGGCCCGCATGCCTTTCCCGGTCAGGGGGTACGGTGCCTTTTGCGGAGGAGTCGGTTTGCCTTTCCCGGCCAGGGGAGTCTCTTTAGGTTAATGCCAGGGGCCCCTTCGTTTGCCTCAGAATTCAGGGGTCATGGAACCCCTAGAACCCCCTGACTACGCTGCTGGCTCAAGTATTCGTGCACAGGGAGGTATACAGGTACTTTCAGTCACTAACGAGACCATGTTATTCTGATTCTGCTCTGGTCCGGAGCCTGTCTCTCGATCTTTGTTTTGCTTAATCTGTCTTAATCTGTCTCATTTCCGTCTAGGCAGTTCTTTATGACTTTTTTGGAATCCCGAAATCGGAGGGTGCCCAAACCCAGTCCCGTCGAACAATTTCATTTTTAACTAAAAACAAAATGGACTGGTTTGAATCGTGAAAGTAAAGGTATCTTGGGTTTGAATCGCGCTCGACAAAAATGCGCAAAACGCAGCATGTAAACTTTTTATACGCTTTCATTTCAATTAACCTCAAAGAAACACGATCAGTTTTTTCGGAAGACGTGTACAGAATTGATCAAGGAACTTAGGTACGCCGCGGCATAAGCAATGAAAGTTTGAAACCGCGTATCGCCATAAGAAGATACTATTTCAACACTCGGCTGCCAAGAAGCTTGAAAGTGGCACGCGACCATTTTTTTTGCGGGGACAAAAAGACATGTTTACCCCCCATGTCCTTGGATGGGGAGGAACTTTGCCCCAATGCCACCCCGCTTCCGCCGACATTGTCCTGTCCAGATAGTTTCCTATGGGATAATTCTCAACAAAAAGATTTCTGAACCCCTTTCTCCGCCATAAGTCTTATCGCTAATTTTTTTGTGTGTTGCAACTTACTAAATCTTGCATTCAGACATCAAGAGAAACAACCCAAGCTTTTAACCAGTTCCATCATCACCTGTCATGCTCCTCAGTTCCAGACAAATATTTTGTGGCACGAAGCTGACTGTCCCTAACGCCCTTAATATAACGATCATGTGTTTCGCTAATTAACCAGGTTTTCAGCTTCATCGAGCACAGCCTTTCTGACCGACAAAAGTGTGAGTGCTTACCAGCCGTTGCGCTGAGTCGTTCTGCTCCGATGCTCCCCCGAAGTCGTCTTCCTCCGACGACCGGTCAGACAGCTTCGGTGAGCGGCTCTCTGATTGTCGGGATGACGTCAAGACGAAGACACTGACGTCAGCAGAGTTGGACACTTGCTGCTGTCCTCCGACTCTCGGCTCGGGAGCCCACACGCTTGACCTCGACCGCAGGAGCCGATTGTTCGTTTTCTGGCTTCTTTTTCGGCGCATCAATCAGTCTTAATCATTAGTGTCACTGACTGTCTCATGCTCATCGGAGTCGAGTGATTTTCCTTGAGTGAAAGAGGCTCGAATCCAAAGATTAGACATTCATATGCCCCTGAGCATGGATCGCCTTGTTAAAATGACTGACGTACCAGGTGGCTGAAAGTCATTTCAGGTGCCGACTGCCGCGCGTTCTGAGGCTTCGGGTTGGCCTTACCTGACCCTTCGTCGCCCCGGGCCGTGTTGGCCAGACCGGTGCGCGAGACGGCCAATCAGGGCCGAGCTGGCGCGGAGCTCCCCATTTCTCTTTGCACGGCAGCATTTCTCTGTAGTTCAGGAGGAGGGGTTGAAGTGCCTGAATTATCTTGGCTTTTTGAGTTCTGAGAGAGAAATTGAGTTGTCCTGGTAATTCTGCCGTGGGCTGTGAATCTGGTGACATCTCAGTCCTCCGAATTTAGACGAAAGGAACAAAATTACGAATCTGGCATTTATCATTTTTATCGTCTTGGTAGTGGTAGTGGTACCATCACTCTATATACTCAAGTGGTGTACATATTTCTGCGTCAGTGGTGTCGATTTGCATTTTTTTTTTAAGAGGGCCCTGCCCCCTACGCTGATTTGTTTTTTTTTTTTGTTATTTTTTTAAGACGGTCCTGCCCGATTCTGGGTCTCGATCAGCTAGGAGTCCTGGTTTCAGGACAGCAAGCCGCTCAGGATCAGCGTGCCGATGACGGCGGATGTTTCGCTCACTGGCCAGTCGGCGTCGTGCTCGGGACAATCGTCGAAGCGGGCTTTTCGGGGGCGTCTTCCGCGTACACCAGCACCTACTGACATCCCGTGAGTTCTCCTTGATCACGGTTCAGTGACGGAGCCAGCCGATGCTGGTGAAGATTCCCTCTGGGGACCTGGACGTGCACATTTGGGCCACCCAGGTCTAAACAGAGATCATTACGTCATCGGTAGCTACGACAGCAGTGCAGCACAGGGGGAGCTTGCTGTCGCCGCAGCGATTGTTCGAAGGACGGTGGCACCGGGTACAGCTCCTGCAGCGGGCTCCTCTGGAAGAACCAGACCCATGGCATCTGGGAGAAGACACTGCTTACTCTGCCCTGGATTGGACAGATATGATACCCCCTGTGTTTTGTTTCGTTCGCTGGGGGCTGTTGAGTAAGAGTTCGTATCCAATAGATCCTTTTGATATGCAAGTGGTCCTTCGAGGTTTCGGGTACACGCAAGCAGCGAGCTAAAAGTCAACACAGCAAGGCAGCTTTGCTGCCTTCTTGCTTGTCATCTACCAGCAAGCTGAAGTTAGCTTTCGTGCTATTGAACACGGGTGCGGATCTAATTCTACTGAATATACGTACTGTGGGTTGGCTCATGATTAAGAGCTTGTCTTTTCACGTTATATTAGGTTCACTTTTAGCCTGACTGCGCGATTCCCTGAAGTTTTAAGTTATGTGAGCTGTTAAAGTCAAACGAATGAGATTCGCTGTTGATTTTTGCCTGTATGAGGTCACATGTCGTGCTGTACAAGGTGCACCAGCGTTTCCGGGAACGTTTTAAGGGCACCATCCACTAGTTCATTTTTATTTCTCCAGTGGCGTCAAAAATGTCTCATTTGTTCAACGCGCTCGAAATGAATGGTGAAAGGTAAACTTCCTAGAACAACATGCGTTTCAAGCAAACCATGGCTCGAACATCAGAACATTGTGTCGGGAGATGGACAGGTGAATCAACAGCCGACATCCGACATGTCGTGACCTGTGAGGTCCGACACATTTCAAGCTGCAAACTCCTCCCCCCCTTCCCTCAGTCTTTATTGATTCCATGGAAGCAATGTGCGGGCTCAGATATGTGCGGATATATCCATAGAGCAAGCATAAAGTCAATGCTCCATTTGTTCCAAAGCTGGAACAGTGCTCCATCTATTCCACAGCTGGAAGGGCAGGGAGCCCGTGGTATTCGTCGCGATCTTTGATAGATGGTGACAGATTATGAAATAATTGGTAATTTAATAACGTAATAATTCATACCGCATGATTATTTAACCCTATTCCCGGCAGGGGGGGGGCTGAATCCGCCCCCTCGGATTTTTTGCTTGCCAATTCCAGGCTTTTTAACGCAGCTTCACGAAACTTGGTCACTTTTCCTAACTATTCTTTCTACGCGCTATGACAAAATTTCGCAATTCTACATTGCTCAGGGGCGGAGCCAGGCAACGTTTTTGGGAGGCACCTCAGGCAATTTTTGGCCCTGTTGAGGGTAGAAGAAAAATGTCTGCCAAAAACAGAGTTTTTAAGATAAAACTTAAAACTTTATATGGATGTATAACTAAATAGTTGGGCAATGCGCACACAAAATTTTGTTTATCTGAAGTCACTTTACAAGGTCAGGTCAAGGTCAAAATTCAAAATTTGTTTTTTTGCAATAATTTCGGTGTCATTTTTTCAAATGCCAAACCCGGAATATATATGACATAGAACGGTGGCCTCTTCTTGCGTACCGAGTTTCAGCTTGATACCAGATCGGGTCACGGAGCTATGACCTAAAATGTCAGTGTGCGTACCCTATATCTCAATAGCCATAAAATGAAATTTTTGGAATAGACTGAATTCAAATGATTGAAAACGATTGCAGATAACATCAAACGCACACGAGGTCATTCCAGGTGATCCCAAGGTCACTGGAGGTCATTTAAGGTCAAAGGTCACAAGTTGGTCTGAAGAACGTGTGACCACGACAGTTCCCCCTTTTTCATGTCCCTGGTACCGCCTATGCTAACATTATACAAACACTGTAATGCGATTCTTACTTCTTTAGCATAGCATGACTAGCAGAAGCGAAAAAAGTGTTCTTACCTTTTTTGTTCATTCAGTTGTTAGACAACTAATCCTCCTATTTTTAAAACCCTGTGAACGCCCATGAATTTTCTCAAAATTTCAGATTTGTGGACCCATGGTAAAAGCCTTATCCATAATCTCTCGATTCATACCAGTTTTATTGAAATCGGTCCATAAACAACGGAGTTATAAGAAGTCCAAAAGTACCCGCCATTTTGACATTTTTGCCCCCTGCATCCATAAATGTCAAAATTTTGAAACTTTCTTTTTATAAAAATGTAGTTCAAGTCACGGCAAATCGATTGCCGTTTGTTGCGGTGAAATCGGACGAGTAGTTCTCGAGACCTCGGGGGGGGGGGCCGAATCCGCCCCTAGAATCGACCATATCGTCTAGCCCTCCGCGAATAGGGTTAAGGCACAGACAAAGAAACTTGTGGTTTATTTGCAAAAGGTGCAAGGGCGCCGCCTAAGAACTTAATATAATATAAGTTAATATAAGGACCCAATATAATATAATATAAGAATATATATAATATGAGTGACAATCATTTTTTAGCATTTTTCCCCGATTCGGGGGCCTGTGTACCGGCTGGAGTAATGAACCATTCCCGGATATGTCGGGAGAGAGGCATATAATTCGGAAGATTAGGCTAACCAGCGTGTGTCAATGGCAAGAAAAACGATTTTCGGCATTCTCAAACAAGGCGCACTTTGGTTTTAACCTACCTTCCAATGTTAAGCGAAGTCATCGTAATTCGAAGTAAGAATCGACAGACAGGACTATGGGACACCCCTACGATTTCTTTTGTGGGGCGTGGCGATTGCAGCTTTTGTGATCTAGATTGACTGGCTGAAATCAAAGCCTACAGGCCGAGAACATGTTGAGCAAAATTATAGACGTGCTACACAGGCCTAATCTTAACTTTTGTTTTAAATCACCGTTGCCGATTTGCACACACCGATCAAGTCTGCGTCGCTTGTTGAGGCCAAGTTAAAGAAAAAGCTGTGTACCAGTGCAACGAGGCACAGGTGCCCCTCCAGGGTAGTTGAAAAAAGGAAGTAAAGAAAAACGGTCAAGGTCATCGTCCGTTTTACGGTCGTAAAATGGCCACGAGGGCGTTGTATACCGGGCCTATGTCATACATATCCTGGCGTCTGTCTGCGCTGCACCACTAAACGCCGTCATGTTTCCTGTCTGCATCAGTTTCATTCTCCGAGACCCTAGCACCAGGGTCCAAGACTGAATTGCTGTCACGCTCGTCGCGTAGTCCGATAAATATTGCATTGTAAACGTGGAGCTATCTGTAGTGCAGTGGTTGACTCCGGGTTATAGGGGAATGGGTCAAGAATCTCATCAATAGCAAGACATACCGACAAATGTTTCGTTCCACCGATTATGCAAACAAAAAACAAATCCCGCGTAACCAGAGTGCCCGCATTTCAAATAATGCTTGAGTCGGTGTTTACAACCGCAACTAGAGCGGGCTATTGCGTTCTGCGCAAGGTAACTACAAATGTCTGGCGCATGGCAGGAAAAAAATCGTTTGCCAGGTTTGATCCGGGATCAAGAGACACGGAGGTTTCCTCGACGCCTAGTGTTCCTAACCCGCACGTGCTTATTTAGTTGGATATCGCGAGCGATGAAACGGGACCTCCCATCACTCACGGCACTTTCGAGCATCGTCTGCATTGTTGAAAAAGCTGTTCAGCACGCAACCGGCCAAGCCTCTAATTCATTGCCATCACAGGTTTAGATTTTCGTCGATCAGAAGTCATTCTTGCCGCGGAGTAAGTGATGTTGTGGATTGGAGATAGTTTTTTTCTTGGTGCCCGTATTGTATAGCGAAAAGCAGTAACGGACCCGAGAGAGAACCAAAACCAAATAAAACCGTTCACGTGCTTCGGGACTTCTTTATACTACCATTCTATAAGACCGCGCCGACCGCTGTGTCTTCGGTTGCAAGAGCTTGATCAGAACAAATGACAATGCATACAGGCACTTTATTGGGGACGACATGGAACTGGTCCATTCATTTCAAAGCTCTCTTCGCGGACTGCTCTATAGATCTTTCCTGGCTCAAAGGGAAGCCCTAGATCTTCCCAATCTCTCAATACGCAAAAGCTGCTTTCCGTAACATGTGACGTAAACGCTATCCTTTCCAAAGCATTTGAAACCAACGGAATGGCTGACCAAACGGTCTGACGAACCGAAGCATTTAACCGAGTCATGCTTTTGCGAAACACATTGTTTCCAAGAAGTTCCAGCGCATAGGTGGCACTGCGGACAGCTGTCTCAGTGTCTGAAATTTTCTTCAGGACCGAAGCTTGGCGTAATAGGGTGGCCAGGCTCCTGCAAAATCTCTTGCCCACTGGTGGCCCCGAACCTAAGCAGCGATATCAGAGAACTAAGGAGACAAACCAGTGAACGACAGACCCGCCGTCGAAAAGGAGGGAGTTAGAGTCGTCTCTAGTCAGTTGGAAAACCTGCCTTTGTCAATGCCCGTCGGCAAAATGTGACTCCTGGAATCCACAGAGACGTTTTGTGAAACTCTGCTCCATCAATGCACCACACAATTCATTGATCAGTTCAAAAGTGCGTCAGTCAGCTTTTATTACCACCGGGTTCAGACTCGGTCACATACATCAGGCAGTAAGTTAGTCAAGCTTCGAAGACCTCGAAGGCAGCAGAGCAGAACACACCGTAGCGGTTTCACATACTCATTAGAACTTCTGGGCCACTCGGCTGGGGAAAGAAATGGGTTTCCTCAAATAACGCAGGCCTTATATCTCCGATTCACTTATCACTCTCTCCAAACGCGACTTAGCGGTTAAAGCAGGCCGCGGCCAGGAACGAAGACGCAGAAACAAAGCAGCATTCTCTGGCAAAACAAACCTTTTTAGACTGAGCTGCGTGTCTGATCGCTCATGAAATCGAATCCTTCGCGTCCTCCATCCAGCTAACTGCTTTGCTCTTTTTCAGAGATATCTCCAGTCAGCCTCTCCAGTAAGCCCTTCCAACAAGTCTTTCCTAGACTTGTCCCCTCAACGCCTCCCCTAGACGCCTCCCATAAACGTCTGCCCTAGACGCCTGCCTTAGACGCCTGCCTTAGACGCCTGTCCTAGACGCCTGTCCTAGACGCCTCTCCTAGACGCCTCTCCTCGACGCCTGTCATAGACGCCTGTCATAGACGCCTGTCATAGACGCCTCCCCGCCTTCAGTGAGCATCCCCAGTGAGCATCCCCAGTGAGCCCCCAGTGAGCCTCCCTAGTGAGCCTCCCCAGAGCACTCTCCAATGAGCCTCCTCCCGCCGAGCCTAGCCAGACCAGCCTCCAGCACGTCCTGCTGGACCAGCAGGTCCCGCCGTGGCGGCCTGACCAGCGGCGGCGTCCGCCGGCGCGGACGGGCCACTACTGCACCAGCCGCTCCATCGAGGAGAAGCCGACCGAGCCGAGCTCCAGGAAGCCGGAGTCCTGGCTGCGGGCGCCAAGGCCCAGCTGCACGTGACTTTCCTTCATCTGCCGGCACAGGAAGCCGCAGTCAGAGAGCGCTTTGACGTCACGGGAAAGCCCAGCGCCGATAGAGAAATGTTGAGAGAGCCATATGGTGGTGGGTAAAAGCAATGTCGGACACCAGTCTGCCACAAAAGATGCTTCTGGACAAAATTCCTCTGCCGTCTGGCTGACTTTATCGGGTACAGTTAGGTGGGAAAATACGACTCTCAGGAATCCTCAGGTAAACAGACACGGAAACTCAGTGACAAAGGCACAAGGTCTTGACCCAAGGCTAGGTCACCACTGAATGGAGTCAACCGCCCGTACGTTGGAAGACCGGGCTTTGGACAAAGAAAGAAGTACCGGCTTCTGGAGCAAATCACTTGCTTAAGTGAAGCAGCGAATGGGTCGCCACACGTGGCAGGACTTTGCTGGGTTTGGGACGTGGCATAACCAAATCCGGCTAGGTCAGCGCTACGAAGCGCTACCGGCCAACTCAGGTCACTGGAGACCGTGAGAGAGAATCGGTCAACTGTCCGCTGCCCGCCGCCCTCGGGCTGAGGGCGCGGCTGATGGCGGCGCTCACCTGCGGGCTGCCGTCGTGCTGGGGGCCGGACGCGGCCGGCCGGCCGGCGCCCGGCGGCCACTTGCCGTCGCCGCCGGCGTTGTTGTTGGCGTCCCCGCCGTCAAGCGCCCAGGCGGCCGGCGCGCCCAGGTCGGGCGCCTCCTGAGGCGGCGTCAGCCCGAACGTCAGGTTGTGGAACTGGTTGTGAGTGACTGGTCCGGCGGCGTCGCCGCGCTGCCGGCGCCGCAGCCAGACGGCGGCCGCCGCCAGCACCAGCGCCGCCACGCACAGCACGGTCGCGATGGTGGCGCCCCTGGCGGCGGCGCCCGCGGACGAGCCGGCGGCGGGCGCCGCCTGGCCGCCGCTCCGCTCCGACTCGCAGTCGGGCAGCTGGTCTGGGCAGAAGCAGGCCACCTGGCCGCCCCGCGGCAGGCACATGCTGCGGCAGCGGCCGTGCGTGACGCAAACACTCCGGCTGCCGTCCTCCAGGCCGAGCAGCAGCGGCTGCCGCAGCCGGTGCACCACGTCCACGGCCTTCAGCTCCATGCCCTCGTCGTAGACGTGCTCGCAGTGGGCGGCCGAGTTGTTGCGCAGCGGCACGAAGCGGCCGGTCTCGTCTTTGCGCAGGCGCGTGTGGCAGCGGCGCACGCGGCTCCGGTGGCTGATCATGTACGCCCAGTCCTCGAAGACGGCCAGGCCGCGCGGCAGGTGCAGGCCGGGCACGTCGACCTGGACGCGCTCGCCTCCGTCCAGCCGCGCCGAGCCGAGCCGGTGCAGGTGCGTGTCGGACCACCAGACGCGGCCGGTGGTGCGGTCCAGGTCGATGCCGCCGCAGCGCAGCACCTTCCGCTCGGCGAGCACGCGCCGCTCGGCGCCGTCGGCGCTCAGCTGGAGCACGCGGCCGCGGCGGCGGCCGGCCGCGGACGCCAGCACCTCGGCGCAGGCCAGCAGCAGGCCGCGCTCCGGCACCGGCCGCAGCGCCAGCAGCGTCTCGCCGGGCGTGCGCGCAAGCGTGCGACACGCGCCGTCCGCGGCGCACGCGCGCAGCACGCCCGTGTCCGCCTCGCGGCTGGCCAGGTAGACGCTCTTGGTGGTCCACTCGAAGGCCATGGCGGTGAGGTCGGTCACGTTGGCGACCATCCGGCGCGGAGGCGGAGAGCCCGCGGCGTACACGGTGCCGCGCGGCGTCGCGAACACGCCGCCCTGGTAGCTGTCGTAGAAGTAGAGCGTGTCCGTCCAGGAGTCGTAGTCGGAGAAGGCCAGCGTGGCGTTGCGGTTGCGGAAGACGAGCTCGTCGCGCTGGCGGCGGATCTGGTCGGCGATCACGCGGCCGGCGTGCGTCACCAGCAGCCACGGCGAGGTGGTGGCGCGGCACGTCACCCCGTCGGGCTCCAGCCAGTAGCCGGGCAGGCAGCCGCACTTGAAGCCGCCCTCGGTGTTATTGCACAGCTGCCAGCAGGGCGCGTCGCGGGTGCACTCGTCCACGTCCCGGCACGTCTTTCCGTCCGGGCGCAGCTCGAAGCCGTCCGCGCAGCCGCAGACGGGCGCCGTCGGCGTCGGCCGGCAGCGGTCGGCGCAGATGTTGGTGCTGCAGGCCGTCTCGCAGAGGCCGCCCTCGTCGCTGCGGTCGTCGCAGTGCGCCAGCCCGTCGCACACCTCGCCGACGTCCAGGCAGTCGAGGCCGTCGGCGCAGGCGAACTGGTCCGGCCGGCAGGCGGCGGCCGGCGGCGGCGCGGCGGTGACCGGCGGCCGGCCGTCACACTGGCCGCTCGCCTCGTCCCAGCCGTCTTCGCAGTCGGCCTCGCCGTCGCAGAGCCACTGGGCGGCGATGCGGCGGCCGGTGCCCGGACACGTCGGCTCGCCGCAGCCCTCCTCGTCCTCGCCGCCGTCGCAGTCGACCGCGCCGTCGCACCAGAGCCGGCCGACGAGGCAGCGGCCGTCGTCGCAGGCGCGCTCGTCGGCCGCGCAGCTGGCGTTGGCGCGCGGCGCCAGCGGCGGCAGCGCGGCGCCGCAGTGCGCGCCCTCGTCACCGCCATCGACGCAGTCGGGCACGCCGTCGCACCAGAGCCGGGCGTCGAGGCAGCGGCCGTCGCGGCAGCGGCGTTCCGGCGGCGCGCAGTTCCGGCGGCTCCGGCAGTCGGCCGGCTCGTCCGACAGGTCGGCGCAGTCCGGCTGGCCGTCGCAGACCCAGTCGTCGGCGATGCAGCGCCCGTTGCCGGCGCACGTGAACGTGCCGGCCGGGCAGGCGGCGCGCCCGCAGTCGCGCTCGTCGCTGCCGTCCGTGCAGTCGTTCTGGTTGTCGCAGCGGTAGTGGGCCGGCACGCAGAAGCCGGTGCCGCAGCGCAGCTCGCCGCTCGCGCAGGCGTGCTCCGCGCAGCCGCGCTCGTCGCCGCCGTCGGCGCAGTGCGGCGCGCCGTCGCAGCGCAGCACCGGCGACAGGCACTCGCCGGACGAGCAGTTGAAGTGGCCGGGCCCGCAGGCCGCGGCGCGCTGCTGCGCGCAGCCGGCCTCGTCCTCGCCGCCGGGGCAGTCGGGCGAGCCGTCGCACCGCCAGGCCGCCTGCAGGCAGGCGCCCGAGCGGCAGGCGAACTCGTGCGCGCCGCAGGCGGCCGGCCGGCAGGCGCGGCCGTCGGCCGCCGTCCGCCGGCCCGTGCCGCAGGCGCACGCCTCGCCGCCGGCGCCGGCCAGGCAGAGCTCGGCGCAGCCGCGGCCCGGGCAGGCGCTGGCCGCTATCAGCTGTCGGAGCCGGACGCGCCGGTCGGGCCCGGCGGCGGCCACCTGCAGTAACGCGCGCCCGCCGCCGTAGGCCCCCGGCCGGCCCAGCGGCTGGCTGAAACGGACACCGGGCTCGCGACTGTCGATCCAGTGCAGCTGCTCCGAGTACAGGTTCGTCCAGTAGATCAGGCCGCCGCTGACGGCCACGCTCAGTGGGCCGGCCAGGTGCCGTTTCAGCACGCGCCGCTCGCTGCCGTCGTAGCGCACGCTCTCGATGGCGGCCTGGTGCGCGTCCGCCCAGAAGAGCCGGCTGCCGGCGTCGTCGGCGCTCAGTGAGCAGGGCGTCAGCAGGCCGTCGCTGACGAACGGCCGGCGGCGCGCGCCGTCCAGCTCCAGCTGCTGAATGGCGCCGGCGGGACCGCCGAGCGCGACGAAGAGGAGGCGCCGCGCCGCCGACACGGCCAGCCCGGTCAGGTGGCGCAGGCCGGCGGCCACCAGGCGGCGGTGGCGGCCGTCGGCGCGCGCCAGCTCCACTGTGCCGCGCGCCGAGTCGCCCCAGTAGACGTTGCCGCGCACCGGATCGGCTGCCAGCGCCACCACCGTGGTCACGTGGTCGCGCGCCAGCTCGCGCCGCTGGCGCCGCTCCACGTCGTAGCCGTAGACGCGGCCGGCCGCCGAGTCGGCGTAGAGGAGAGTCAGGTTGAGCGCGCCGCCGCCGGCCGGCAGGTAGTCGAGCGCCAGGGCCGTCACCATGCGCGCCGGCAGCGCCATCTGGCTGAAGCCCGGCCCTCCCAGCACGTTAACGGAGACATCCAGCAGTCTGTCGGAGCCGGCCACCACCACCCGACTTGCGTTGTCCCGGTGGCAGGTGAAGCCGTCGACGCCCAGCGTCGCGCGCTCGGCGCAGAGGCAGCGGAAGCCGGCGTCAGCCGTCGGCGAGAGCACGCACAGGTGCGAGCAGCGCGCGCCCAGGCACGGGTTCGCCAGCGGCGGCTGCAGCGAGCCGTGCAGCGCGGCCAGCGCGAACGACCAGCGGCCGTCGCGCTTGAACACGACCGTGCGGTTCTTGCCCGTCAGCTTGTCGCAGGCGTGCACCTCCTCCGAATCGAGGTCGGACCAGAGCAGCGCGCGGCCGAGCACGGCCAGCGCGAACGGCGAGCGCACCATCAGCTCGGGCACGGGCCGCCGGTCGGCGCCGTCGGGTCGACAGCTCTCGATCATCCGGCGGCCGGCGTCGCTCCAGTAGAGCCTGCCGCCGGCCGGGTCCACGGCCAGCGCCCCGGGCGCCTCCAGGCCGGGCAGCGGCAGCGCGTCGGCGCCGCGTCCGTCGAGGCCGGAGCGCACGATTCGGCCGCCGCCGGCGCCCACCGCCGACCAGAAGAGCGCGCGCTCCTGCGGGAACACGGCCAGCGCCAGCGGCCGCTCGGCCAGCGCCGGCACCAGCACGGCGCAGTGGCCCAGCCAGTCGCAGGCGGCCAGATGGCGTCGGCCGGCGTCGGCCAGATACAGTGCGCGCGCCACCCACTCCCAGGCGAGCGCGTCGACCGTCTGCAGGCCGCTCAGCAGGAACGGCTCGGCGGCGGCGTCCTCGAAGTCGGTGCGCCGCAGCACGCCGCTCGTGCCGTCCTCGCCGCGGAAGCTCCAGTAGACGGTGCGCGTCGCCAGGTCGCCGGCGACGGCCAGCAGACGCGCGTCGCCGGCCGGCGCCAGCGTGCGCAGCTGGCGCGAGCGCAGCCGCAGCTGGCGCACGGCGCGGCCGTCGGCCATCAACAGGGTCGGCTCGGCGGCCGCCGGGTCCAGCTCACACGTCCGGTTGTCGGCGGCCAGCGTCAGGTCGGCCGGGCAGCCGCAGCGGCCGGCCGTCTCCAGGCAGCGGTGCTCGCAGCCGCCGGCGGCCGCGCACGGCGCCGCGTCGCGGCAGGCGCCGGCCGCGTCCGCGCGGCTGCCGGCCGGACAGTGGCAAAGGTGGCCGCCGGCCGGGCTTGGCCGGCACAGCTGGCCGGCTGGGCAGGCGCCGGCCGGGCACGTGTCGCGCCGCGCGCAGCCGCCGCCCTCGTCCGAGCCGTCGGCGCAGTCGACTCGCGAGTCGCACGCGCGAGCCGCGTCCAGGCAGCGCTGGCCGTCGGCGCAGCGGAACTCACCCGGCTGGCACGTGGCCGCCGGCCGGCTGCAGTTGCGCTCGTCCTCGCCGCCGGTGCAGTCCCGCTCGCCGTCGCACTGCCACGAGGCGTGCAGGCAGCTGCCGTCGTCGCAGCGGAACCCGCCCGGGCAGGGCGTGTCGCAGCCGGCCTCGTCGGCACCGTCGGCGCAGTCGCGTTCGCCGTCGCAGCGGTGCGAGTCGTCGACGCAGACGCCGCACCAGAGCCGCGGCGGCAGGCACTGCGCCTTGAGCTCCTCCGGCGTCGTCCCGCCGTCCAGGCAGTCGCGCTCGTCGGAGCCGTCGCTGCAGTCGGCCACGCCGTCGCAGCGCAGGTCGCCGGCCACGCACGCCTTCCAGTCCCCGCAGAGGAAATCCCCGTCCCCCGGGCAACTCGTCACGCGCGATGTCGCGCCGTGGTACAGCAGCGACAGCGCGCCCGGCAGCACCACCGCCTCCAGCCGGCAGCAGCCGACCGCCAGCAGCAGCAGCGCCGGCAGCCGCGCGCACCCCGTCCGCAGAGCGGCCATCGCCGTCGAGAGCCGCGCGAGCAAGAGGCCGCGCCGGCCCGGCCGCTAGCGGCCAGAGCTCGGGTCAGGTCACGTGGCCGCGCCGCGGGGTCGGCCAGGGGCGGCGCCAGGCGGCGGCGGCGGCGGCGGCGGGCCGGCGCCGCCTGGCGTTCGGTGTCTGTTCGTCACCGGCCTGACCGTCTGCTACCCGCTCGAATCCTGGAGGCCACAGATGCCTACATGCTGGGCATCGCACGCAGCTGGTTGCAATGTACGCTGATGGAACGGAAGTTTCAACGACGGAACCGACCTTGCATTGGCGGTTGATAGTAGTTACAAAGGTAACCTTGTGAGACCAAGAATTTGCTCCACTGAACATACTGCGCAGGTTCTGGATTCTGGACTTCTCTTGGTTCTGGACGAATTTATACACAGTCTGCGATTTCGAGTACGCCACTACCCTCCAGAACTTTCAATGTCACTCGCAGCCAGCGAGAGGTAGCGGTATTAGTGCACTACTGCCTTGCCTTGCGGCCTCATGGTGAATGTGACAACACCTCTTGGAACTCACTACTGTAATCAAATGAACAGGTCTCGTAAATCCACCAACATGTGCTTCTTAAACATTCCGTACTTTTAAACCGCCAGATAAATACGGGCGAGGTAAAAAAAAGTAAAAATAAACGTTAGTCATACAGGCAATCTTTTTCATACCTCCGTCGACAAATGAGAAAAGTAACGGGGAGCAAGGAGATGTATATACATTTGCCATTATAATCATCAAATCGCTTGATATCACAATAAGGAAGGTCCAAATTAGGATGCTGCTGTCGATAATGTCGACAAGAAGATCGTTAAAGTTGTACGAGACCAGCAATGTGGTACAAGAGCCAGTCTGAGACTTCCCGAACCGGAGCTAATTTTTGGGGAAGACCACCTGGTGGTCATGCCTGATACTGCGCTGGTGATAAGGACTTTATGCCACATTTCGAGATCCAGAAGAGGAGGCCTATCCCCTGATTCAAATGGACAGGACTCTGGATGTCACGCGTTGAAATGTGCATTTAGCTGTGCAACTTCATACGTATTCAGATCCAAGATAAACGTCCGTTGACTTTACAAACATGCAGTTTTTCCGTCAACGGTAAAACCGTGCGTTTGTTGCATGAATCATGACCATAATAAGCTCTGAACACACATCGTAGTTTCATTGCGATCATCAGAGCGTTCATTCATTGCGTAGCGTCACGAAACCCCGCACCAATACCCTAAAGCCATTGTCTGTGATTTAGGACTGAATGCACGGCTTTGCGCATCGCCATTTTCATTTCGTAGTTACGCTTTCCAGTATACCACCAACAGCCGAAAAAGTACAACAATGTTAACACTCTGATACATTGATACAATAGACCAAAATATTTGTTTATCTGAACGCCTGGGATCGAACTGGCGACTGTTCCGTCGCCAGGCGAGCAGGATAACTGCTGCACGACGCCGCGCCGGTTGTCATTGTGCAAATATGTGGATGTCTTTTGCAGTCTAGCAACGTTGGTTACATCGCAATAGTTTTCTTTTTTGCCTGATGCCTTTGCTTTTGACATTTCCGACGTTCAACGGAATAAGTTTCCCATGAAGCCTGGAGCGTCTTTATTAAAACTGTCAACATTGCAACTCTTCCGCCGTCAAAGGCCGCCGTCTAAGCAATCATTTCGCGGTACAGTTCGCACAGTAGCCCTTTGATAGTGCACCGTCTTCCTGCTGCAGCTGACTTAACCCAAATCCTCAAAGCAGTATTTCCTTCCAAATGCCGCTAATTCTAAGGCTATTAAATGGAACTATACCATTTAAGCCACGAGACGTTTCCGGCATCCTTTGAAATCGCTAGGCTTTGAATCACCAGTTCTCAGTCCTCATTAGTGCAACACAGGCGGACGGGTTGATATTGGTACACGGAATAGCATTGATAAAACATTATTAAATGCGGGAATCAGCTGTTTCTGCTGCCTCTTTGTCGAAAGATTTGTTGATTTTGCGAGCTTCTCGGTAGTTCCTACGATTACCGGTCACGAGCGTCACCTGTGAGTAATACAAATGCCGCAGACAAACTCGTTCTGAAAAACGGTCACCCCGTATTGGGGCAGTGTACACTCGAGAGTGGGACTGCCGTCAGTCCAAGGATCTCAGTCCCGAAATGAACTCATCATGGTCGGATGTGTTGCACCGTCGTGAAAAAGTGGCGATATTGGTGTACGTTAACAGACAGACAATGCAGGCATTGCCGGGAGTGCAATGTGCGCGAGACAATGTTGAGCAATGAACGTTATCATCATGTGACTAGCATTACCATGAGCCAACAAACAAACATGTTTGTTGGCTTTTCCATTTCCATTTCCATACATTTCCACGAAAATATCGCCACAGGTCATTAAAACCTACCACGACACGGGAATATGCAAAGCAAAGCCGGCTCCCGAGTAGCTGTAAATAAAGGAGGTGTCATTAACCACATTCAAAAAGCGTCTTTTATGCTGGGAAATAAACAATATATGGACCTGAGTTTTGAAACATGGTTTGTGTGTATCAGTTACAAACATAACTGCCTATGGCTTTGATAGTTCAGAGCATTTGTGCCTGTGTACGGGAAATGATAAACAAACGTTTTGTACCCGAGGACCAAGTAGACGGCGAGACCGCTCAATTAACCCGCGCACGACCGTCGGTCCGTCCCGAACATCGGCGACTGGGGGGGGGGGGGCAGTTGACTGCCCCCCCTCTAACTCGCGAATGGTTGGTTGCACCATAAAAATAAGCATACCGTTGGAAAGCCTGTGACGAGTAGAGCTCGAAACTGGTCTCATTTTTAGTTTTAGATAATATTTAAGCCAATTTACGCCCTATATATGTTTTCTCATAGCCGACTGCATGAGACCGAGAAATGGCCTGAATCTCAAGGGCTATGACTAATAACGCATAGGTAAAGGCACCAGCGCACAAGTAAATGTCCGCAGATGCCGATACACGTCTAATTTCCTCAGGTTTGTTAAATATATACGTCGAAACGGTGAGTTAAAGACACCGTAATTCTCCCGTCAGCAGTCAGTGTGCGCCGCGGCCGTATGCGGTACCAAATTGACGGGAACTAATTTTGGCGTTCCTTTATTTTTGCGAAAAAAGACGATCTGTGTCAATTTTATTGATCTTTGTGGTTCTTGTGATGGCTTCTCATGCTTAAATTTTGGAAAAATTGATTAGTTTCCAATCTACAAAGTTGGCGGAGCTTTATTCGCGAGAGCCTGTTTATTTCCAAAATATGCTACTTTTTCAAACTTTTTGAGGTTCCTGCTATTAATTACGTCCGTGCAAGCTAGTTCTGCCATTTTCTACCCATTCTGAATAATTCATCGTCGATTTTGACGGTGGTACATTTTGGCTCACTACAGTTATTCGTGACCTGACCTCAGGTCAATGGTTGGAAGTCGCTGATACTTTGCCCAATGACGGTACCTAGATGTCTGCTTCACTCCACACTAAAAATGTTATGGAATATTCCGTCAATTTCCGAAAAAAACGGCAATATGTCTTAAAAATGCGCTTGACCTTAGGTCAATGACCCGAAAAATTCCGAAAAATTTGAGATAGCAGATTTGTTGCATCTGTCATGATCACTAATTCCTGAAAGTATTATTGAGATATCTTGTTTTGCGAAAAAGTTAGATTGCGCTAAACTTTTTTTGACATAGGTCTGTTTGACCTGACCTAGGTCAGGCACCTGACGTGACCTGAGGTGAAAATTTTGACACGAGACGTAAAATTGATGGAGCAAAAGGTACACAAAGTTTCGTGGCTTTGTGTTTCTTGGTTCTCTGGCAATCTCAGAAAAACCTCAGGGGGGGCAGTCAACTGCCCCCCCCCCAGTCGGGGACGGGTTAATTTGTGGCGCGTCCTTCCAGGTTTCGCCAATACACGGAGTAGTCCATTCCATAGCAAAATGAAACACTCAACCATACTTGTGCTTGATTCACCTAAAGTGAATCGATTCACTGTAGGATTTGCAGAGTGGTTATTAATTCCAGTTCGGATCCATGGCATTCTTTTCAAGAGACCCAATTCAGTGTTGATTCAGTCCAGAACCATATGGCCACCATGTATCCCCTTACAAGTATAATCAATATGCACATGGGTCCGGGAGCCGTGGGACCAGGGGGAGCTTCAGCCCCCAACTTTCTTTGAAATTTAACATTGATCCTATGGGCGTTGACTTGAAAGAACCGACCCAAAATGCTTCTCGCCCCCCACCCCCCAACTGAAGAGGAGTTTCCGTGCCCCTGAATATACTTGTTCACTGAATAATGAAATGCAAATAACGCAAAAATACAAAAATGTAAAAATGTAAAAAGCTGAACGTATCGTATTTCACCATAAACTCTATAAATTTTTTAGTGAATCGGTTTACGGCTGATTCTTCGGAAAAACGTATGATTCATTTCTGATTCTCATTCCGATTCGCGGCAGGTTTTAACTGAATCGATTCAGATTCTAATTCACGACAAACGTGCTACATTCCTGAACCGATTCAGGGCTGATTCGATTCGATCCAGAATCAGACACAAGCTTGCATTCAACCACTGTCCTTGGCTCAGCCCATGCCTTTGCCTGGCAGTTTAACCGGTCGGGTGTATTTACAATCGTTTTTTGAACCCCTGCGGGACTCTCATTACTGCCACCTAGCGTTTGATTCCTGAACGTCCCTTGCTGCCTTACCGCCCGCCTTGCTACCTGTGGCGCCACCTGGGCGCGCGCATGCGCCCTGCGTGTCGCCAGCGCCATCGATCCCGGGCGCGGCGTGACGTCAGCTCCGGCCGGCCGGCTGCTGGTCGCTATGGTAACGACGGGCGAGGCAGCCGACGGCCGGCGGCGGCGGCAGTCGATGCTTCACGGGCGCCGTCGGGGCGGACGTCGCACGAACTGGGCGCGGTCTATGGGCCCGCGAAGCGACGCGTCGTGACCGGCGACCCTCGCGTGACCCTCGCGTGACCCGTGCGTGACCCGAGCGCGAGAGACGGACCGCCACGATGGGGTGCGCGCTGTCGGCAGACGAGCGCGCCGCGATGGCCCGCAGCAAGCTGATCGAGAAGAACCTGAAGGAGGACGGCTTGCAGGCGGCCAAAGACATCAAGCTCCTGCTGCTCGGTGAGTTGAGGGCAGCAGGCACGCCTGAGGCCGGCGACCCAGTTCACGTTCCGCGGCGGCGGCCGGGGCCGCGACGGCGATCAATACCGCCCATGGCGCGGCGGCGTCGGCGGCGGCGGCGGTAAACAGGCGGCGTCCTCGCCGCTGGCCGACCGCCAGCGGCCGCGCCGCCCCCGACCGCTCGCTCCCGCCATAACAGTTTACCGAGCGTTCGGGAGCCGCCGGCGGGCGTCGGCCAGGTGCCGGGCCCGACTGCGACCCGCGCCGACTGACCAGGTCTCCGGTAGAGGGCGGGGCCGGCCGCGGGCGTCGGCCAGGTGCCCGGCCCGACTGCGACCCGCGCCGACTGACCAGGTCTCCGGTAGAGGGCGGGGCCGGCCGCGGGCGTCGGCCAGGTGCCGGGCCCGACTGCGACCCGCGCCGACTGACCAGGTCTCCGGTAGAGGGCGGGGCCGGCCGCGGGCGTCGGCCAGGTGCCGGGCCCGACTGCGACCCGCGCCGACTGACCAGGTCTCCGGTAGAGGGCGGGGCCGGCCGCCGGCGTCCGCCCACGCTGGGTGTCTCCGTGGGCGAACTCCTACCGAGAGAAGCGTGCCATGGAACAGACGGTGACGACGCGGGCGGGGAAGCGGCTGTTGCTGTCACAGGAAGAAGTCGCCCGAAGTCAGAAATTCCGGGCCAAGTGCCGGCGTGCTGTAAAGTAGAAAGTTTCACAGCATAAGTTTTTGGAGTTGTTATTTGGCACTGGCTATGAAATTTTCCGCCGAGCCATGGGAGATCCGTGCGATCCAAAGGATGAGCAATTAAGGGAGTTGCAGAGCTGATCACTAACTAGAATAAAACGCCGATTGTTGTAATTCGAGTCAATGGTTTTCCTACAAACGGAGGGGCGTGCCCATAGCAGGGGAAAGCCAGCGAGACTGGAGCAGATCCAAAGCCTGGTGGACAGGTCCCAAACAAAACAACCTCTGCCCGTGTTGTCCGCCTCCGTTACGTCCTGAAAACGAGCGTCTCGGCCGCAAGTGACTGTGGCCTCCGCCCCAACTGACTGCGGTCTCGGTAGGGAGTGACGCGAACACACCGGAAACAGGCGTCTCCGCGGTTGAGCGTGGCCGCCGGGCGCATTCCTGTCGGTCCCCGCCGGCGTGATTGGGGTTCCGAGCTGCCGAGCAGGGCCGGCGCGGCGCCAACGGTGCCGACGATCGACGGCCGGCGGCGCCGCGTCGACAGCCGCCCGGGCCGCCGCTGGCAGCCCGCGGCCCGGCGGCCGGCCGTGGCCGGGTCGGCGCCTAATTGGCCTGTCCGACCGGGGCGATGGCCCGCGCGACCCGGCGTCGGCCCGCCGGGACCGGCCGAGCTGTCGCAGCGGCGGGAAGCGCGCCGACAGCCGGCCGACGAGCTGCGGCTCGGTGCGGTATTGATCCTGGCCGGCCGGGTGGGGCTTGCGGCAGCTCGGTGTATGCGGGCCTCAAGGAGCTGCCGAGTATTACGGCGGGATGTCCTGTTCAGAACTCGGTCAGTCCTTCGAGCGAGTGACGTAGCTAGGAGTTTTTGTGGATTGTGGGCTGAAAATGTCTGGGAAAAATGCGGAAAATATTAGTCTCCAGAGTCCAGTCAAAGGTAAAATAATTTCAAAATGGTGCTAAGGTGTGTCAGATGACTGTTTTGACTCTCCCCTGCCGTTATTATGAATCCTTTGAGTCACTGCAAAATCTGGAGGCTGCGTGCAGCACATCCACTGATCTGCGTTCTCCGAAACGCCATTTTGTGTTTTATGGATCGGGTCGATTAAGCTGCAGTGAAGGCGGTCAAAAGACATACTCATCAAAATTAACAGTATTATAAGTTTATGACAGTAATACTCGTATAAGCCGGCGACCCGCACTCATCCTCGACCGAGTGGCCTTTTGCTCACGGGGCTACTGGCACATTTGGCACGATGGTCAGGCGTTTCGGAATTCACGCAAGCGCTGGTCGTTTACCAGGCCGGAAATAGTAATTTGCCGAGTGTATCCGATAGTGACGTGTGTCATGTCAACGGCAGTCGGTTGTCAGCGCGTGAATCAGCACGGCCCCGGCCCGCGCGGCGAAGGTCCAGGCTCCCGCTTCCCCGGCGCCTGCCCTTGGGACCGTGCTGCGGCGCCCTCCCGCCTCTGCAGCGGACGTGATGTAACCGGAACTCTGCGATAGCCACCGGACCGAGCTGCACCGGCCGCTGCCACAGAGCCCGGCGCGCTCCGGCCGCGCCGCAACCGCCGCGGTCAGCACCGCCGCGCCGCAACTGCGCCTGATTTGCCGCAGGCCGCAGGGGGGCGGGTACCGGGCTTATCGCAGGGCTGACGGGCCCAGTGCTTTGATGCGTTCTCCGTCGTTGGAGAGGAGGACCACGTAGGACGGCGTATTGGCTGGTCGGGTCGCGTAGGACGGCTTATTGCCCGGCACAACTACCGACAGAATATCACTCTGACATCCTTTTCCTTAGAAAAAGGGCACTTTAAGTAAACTTGGAAAACAGAATGCCACTCTGATATCCTTTTCCTCAGCAGGTGGGCACTTTAAGTAAGCTTGGAGACACCCGAGTTCGAAGAGATGAGCCCTTGGCAAAAGCCATTCAAAAGATGAACGGTATGTCCATCTGCCAGCGTTGGTTTGATGCAATAGCGTACTCTCGCAGAAAGGACACAATGACATCTCGTTTTTAGACTCGTTCGTCGTCCAGCTAGGACAGAACTACCACGGACATAAACGACAGTAATCAAAAGTGGAAACCAATCACTCCGGTTCTGAATGAGGTCCAGTAATACGTGGGATGGGCATCAGCTTATCACTTGCCGTCACGTGACCCAGCAGTAATACTTCGTTGTTTCTTTAGTGTTTCGCGTATTGGCTGCACCAATGACCATCTCTCAGATGCCGCTGAGCAAGCGGGTTTTTTAGACCCCAGCGGTTTTCCAAGACGGAACTGGCGTCGCGGAGGTCCGATCTCGTTGCACTTGGTTCGCGTGTTTTTTGGTTTGTCAGAGGAAGTGCATCAGCTCGGACACGGACTGAGGGACACTTTGCAATCGCACAAAGTCATGATGCTTCGTTGCTCCTAGCTTACAAACAGAAAGCCGTACATTTCGAGGCCCGTTTTAAGAGCAAATCACTGGGGGGGGGGGGATTTCGGCCAGTCGAATTATGGGTAAGTTAAATGCATAATCCGGGCATTTCACCATCCTTGTTTTGTCTCACTCTGTCGGAGTTCGGCTTTGATGGGCTGACGTTGCGAGCAGAGCGGTTGCACGTGACTGAAACTTTGCCGTCTCAGGGGCTTGGTGGTGCAAAACATTATTTTAGATTTTCGGGTTTCGGGGACGGCGCGGCCGCCAGCTGCGTGCGCTCGCGTCCCTCAAAGAGTTTGCCTGTGTTTCTAGCGAAACCCAACATATTTTCGAAATACTTAGACGCTCGCCGGTTCGGGGCGCTCGATCTCGGAAACAACGGGCCAGACCGACATAAAACCGGGTGCGTTTGTCAGAGAATCGATTGGAGGATCGTACGGAAGAGACCGAGCCGGGACCGGCACATGGCACAAGTTGGCCGCCTGAAAAAAATAGCCGTTTTGCGAAGTTTCAGAATGAGGTCATGATCAGACATGTGCCGGGATCCCGATGGAATGCAGGTTATCCTAATTTTGCGTCGAATCCCAAGTCGACAAGTATAAGTATTGTGTCACTCGGGCGCTACTTTGTTCTGGAGGAACACGACCTTTCCGAGATGACGCAGTGACGCGTCCAGATCAGCGAGAGATTGAATACAGAACGGAGATAATCTGCATTCCAACAGGATCTTGGCACATGTCTGGGCATGATCTCTCAGACCGTTAAAAGTACGGTCCCGAGAACACGATGACCAACCGCAACAAGATACCATACTGTTATATATATCTTATATTATAGAATTATATATATTATACTATATATATATATATATATATATATATATATATATATATATATCGTGTATATAATTACCAATTGTACTGTGTTCCATCCTGCTCGGTTTTCCCTCAACGCAGCCTGTAATATCGAGATTTGAAATGCGCTGCAGGACTAAAAGTGTCGCCATATTAGGCATTTAGGTTCAGTCAGATGCAGATGCAGATAAACAAACACAAACAGGGTTACACAGAGTTGCATTCCTGGTCATCTGTTCATGGGTGACGATAAAAAAGACGGAGGGATATTGGAAGACAGAGACAGATGCAGGGAATATGACAGAGACACACAGAAACTAGAGTGACTGTGAGGAACAAAGAAAAAAGGTATGAATATGGGGAAGATTGAGGGACACCAAGGAGACTGGTAGAGATTGAGAGAGGTCGACAGACCGACGGAGATCGACGGAGAACAGTGGAGAGCAGTGGAGTCCGGGTCTTTAAAACCAAAATAAACCGACGGAGATCGGATGAGGACGACGGCCGACAGACATTAAACGAGATTCAGAGAGATCGAAGGGCTGATAGGCTGAAGGAGACCAAAGAAGACCGATCTAGAGATCGAGCTGGATCGAGACGAGGTAGGCGATGATGACGACGAAGAGACGAGATGAAATGGAGACTAACCGAAACGGATGGAGACCCAAGGGCACCGAGGAAGACTTGCCTAGGGGCCTGGGTCCCCGGCCCCTCCCCCTGGCTGCGCCTGTGTTGAAGCGCACTGTGCTCTTTTACATGGCAGTTGAAAAGGCAGCATAATTCATCGTGCTCAGTGCGAGCGTGCGTCCGAGCGCGAAGTGCGAGGACATACAGGCAGGCCAGACTGCCAAAGGCAGTTTCTCCATGGAAGCTCGCAGCGCGATTATTTAACAATGTTCTGAGCAGATTGAACACATGTTCAACTATGGCCAGCCTGAAGCGAACAGCGCGTTTATTACACGATGCTGGGTGCTGGCGTCAGGATTTTGCGGAGACCAGACTGCCGATGTTTGTTCCAACAAATAAAATACGATCCTGGGGCGGTCCCGGAGTCCATTCGATCAGCCTTTCGGCAGAAACTTGATTCGAATGCAAAACCTGCGCAAAGGGCTTGAAATGTGCGGTGTGGCAAACGGTCTAAAAAGCGGTCGGTGCGACCGAAAAACACATGCTCCTTGTGGCGTACATGGGGGCCTGCGGAACCGTGTTTTGGGGATTGCATGGGCGGGACAAGCTGGCCAAAGGCCGTCGGCTGTCACCTCTATATCTGTGGGCCTGCCAGCATAGTTCGCCGTATTTTTGCGCAGTCTGTTTTATCTCGCTCGCGAGCGCATTAGTTCATGATGGTGACATCTTTGGCCCAATCTTTGTACTCATCTGCGCCAATCATATTCCAGCTGACGGAATCGGAAACCTGTCTGACGTTAAAAGACTGCGTGCTCATTTTTCATTTTCTCCTTTTTTATTCACGAATAGATGGCTCACCATAGACATATTCCATATGCAGTCTCTACTTGAAGCGTGTCGAAGACCTGGTCGGACGTGCACTGCTAGCAGCACAACGCTTTCACTGGGGGGAGATTGCGCTGTGTACTGGGGGATTTGGCCGTCAGTGGTGGGGATTTCCCCGCAGGTAACATGTTAAAATAGACCCTGGTACATTTAGCGTGCTCAGTAGCCCCGTTGTAAATGGTGGCTGATTTCTTCCCCGTCTCTGTAAGCAAACGAAACCTCTGTCGAACTGGCGGAAAAGCTGCGATATATTTTGCGTATTTCAGCGAACTGCTGCCAGAATCCCCGGCTGGGCTTTTTACTTGGCACTCACGCCGCAATGCTTAGTGGGCGAGGCACCTCAGGTATAAAACAGCACTACAAGACAGTTGTCTTAATGCGGCCGTGCTGCGGAATACAGCGGGCGGACCTGCTGGAGTAAACTGTGCCCTTGAGTCTCTTTGACTTTCTAGTCCAGTGGCTGTCCCCTCTGTCTCGTTTGGGTGAAAACTGACGCTCTCGGAGGCACCAACTCAGCTGCTCCCGCCGTTTTTCTTTCGTGGGGGGGGGGGGGAGCGAACGATGCCAGTTCAGGTTGATGCGAGGCTGCCCGTCGGGGCAGTTGTGTACCGGCCCTAGTAAGTATGGTGGGCCAGTGAGTCACGCTCCGAGCAAACGTTTAAAAGACGGGCCGAATACGCTACCCTTCGTACCCCGCACGCAATGTGCAATGTATGTGTCCGGCCCCTGCTATTAAAGAGAAACAAACAGACGGTGCGGCTTTCTGCACCGCGCAATTCATAACCCGTCCACTGCAAACTGTGGAGAGTTGTCAACACTAGCCAGCCTTGAATGCCAAGCAAGAGGTGTGGCGTGCCGCCAGAGTTGCAGTGCAGGAGTAAATGGAAACGTTTCTTTGAATCAGGTGTTTCTTTGCGCCCTGCTTTGTTTCTGGTTGTTCAGCAGATACCAAGGTACCTATGACTTAGCACTCATATGACTTGTGAAACGTGTTTCCCTGTGCGGCTACGTTCTCCTTCATGTCCTGATCCGTCCTGTATCTTTGTAGCGTTAGGCAATATTACATAGCGCATCAAAAGCCACCCTAAAAACACATTGTCGCTGACTTTGACGTGTCTGTCGAGTTGGTATTTTCCTCTCAGTCTACACTGGAATGACGATGTGCCTTTGCGGCCCACGCAAATTTTTTTGTGTGGACTTCCGCTGTAATCAGTCAGCGACTTTTCTAGCCGCAGGGTGAACCTGAATGTGACACGTTTGGTCGCCGAACTGCGCGCGGCAGGCAGCTCAGGGATGAAAGGCCCGCGTCAGGACCAAATCCTTCCCCGGATGGCAGTGGCGCTCGATCTCAGACTTAATCGTCTCCCATCGATGGTCATAGTGAATCGGCCAACTCTGAACGACCACTTTCATCGGCGAAATTGCCACCAATCCTTACATGCAAAGGGAGGAGATTCGCCTTCCTTCGATCGATTATCGACCTTATCTTCCTGGAGGAGGTCGTCTGTCTGCGCTCATCAGGCGATTAGAGCACCCTGTTCAGTCTGTTCTGGCAAGTTTGAATTAGCCTGGATGGTCGTAGATGATTGTCATCCTATTACAAATATCATTGTCAAAATCATGAAACGAAACATTTCTGGGTTCACCAGAACTGGGAAGGCACGTCGTTCTTAGCATCCTCATCGACAGAACCCTGTTCACTCCAGCTGTTGTCTGATGCTTTTGCCGAATCATTAAAAGATCGCGGCAACGGGCTTTGGCGTTTCTGCGTAGTACGGAAATATTCGACAAATATTTATGGATGTTAAACCCCCGCCTGTGATGCCGAACTAACTGTGTCTTATGCACCTTCGGGGTAAGCAAGGTTTTTGCTCAGTGGACAAATGTATGCTGAATAAACAAATCATTGTTTCCAGTACCCATGGTATTCCATGTCTCTGAAAGTATGGTTGTTACAAACGTTTCGGATTATCTGCACACTTTCAAAGTGATCAACTTTCTTCGAATAATTAACATTAAGCCCTGGTTCACGCCGGCATTACGGCTGCCGGTCACCGGCCACTGGCAGCGGTTTATTGTCCGAATATGTCAGTTCTCCGTTGACCGGTGACGGCCGCAGCGTGAACCGTGCCGATGACCGGTGACCGATGACCGGCAGCCGGTGACCGATGGAAAGTTGAGCGCCGTCCAAGTCGTCATGGACAATAGAAACCAAATAGTGAGTCAGTTGGTCATGAAAAATCACAGCCAAATACGGCAGCTTGAAGCGAACTAACAAGATTCATGAATTATCTTGTGCGGAAGAAGACTGCAGGCTTTTCAGTATAACTACGTTGACGTCACCATTTCAAGCTTCTCAGGACGACTCTGTGCATCTCGCAGGACTCCCACACAACACATGATGGGAAAATACGAACGGGGACCAACAACACAAGACTTCACCGAAAACACGAGCATCGTCGCATCGTGTGGTACAAAACGGAAGCCGCTCGTACTGGATGCGTTGTCACTATTAGGGCAGAAGCTAGCCCTCAACAAGCGGATGTTATAGTTTGTTACTCCCACATCTTTGGAGATTGAACTCGGACCATTTGGCCGGAAGTGCCTTGGATACAAATGTTTACGGCATTTTATTTTCTGTCGCATTTCGCCATTTATTCGTGCTGTTAGTCTGAACTAAATGTCTTCACTTTCCTGACGATGGATTGCGCTTGTTTGAAGTGTTCCGAGACCCATCATTTTCGTTTTTGGTGGAAATCCGAATAACGATCGCGCGCCAGTTGCGTACGAAGCGACGGAATTCGGGACAGGGGCCGGGTTTTCAATCGCACCGACACGAAGGAGGCTAGACTGAGGCCAGCAAGAAAAGCCACCAATTCAAGGCTTTGATCTTGGCTTGACCTTCACCACATTGACCCGTCTTTCTTTGGCGCCGGCAGCGCTTGCTCGAATGGCTTAAAACTGGGCGAAGTAGAGCGGTGGAACGCCGGGTGGCTTATAACTGAAGAGAGTTGACGGTGGCGGCTGAGTCTTTCGCTCATTGGGATTCAGCCATGTGCACTGAGTTTGAAACTTTCATCAGAAAACTAGGCCCTTCCGTAAGATTAGGGCCGTGCCGGTGAAGTTAAAAGCCTTGCGTACTTCCCTACTGGCCTGGTGTCTTTGGTTGATTATAGTTGTGTTATGGTAGTGACATTGCTTTAGGACGCCCCCAGAGTTCGTGACAAGTGCTTTACATTTCTCTCAGAAGACTACCAAACTTGGTGAATGTGAACGGCGCAGGTTTTTAGATTTCGTTGACGCAAGGCTGTTCATTCGCCGCAACAAAAATGTTTTTTTATGCATTTGCGTACATGACTGCAATGACTTTTTTGTGAAATGCTAGCCCAACAGCTATGTTGGAACGGGATCAATTCTGTGTCCACATTGCTCGCATTAGCATGCCACTGTTTGAGACTTTGTGGGTCTCATGCCTTCATCAGCTTTTCAGTCGGGCTGATGCTGCTGTCGTTGGGACACTAAGCAGCCATTCAGTGAGTCAAAACCGAACTAACGACGCGTCGCGACTCCGCGGGTGCACAACGCTGGCTGCCTCCTCCTCTTGAACCGTCCGCTTCCAGACCTTTTGCGTGACCTAGTTTTCGGCGGCCCCGGCAGGTTTATCGATCGGGCTCTGTATTTCTCCGCCGTGCGTCAACAAACGCCGGCGCCCCCCGGGCTGGGGACTGGGGGGTCGTTGGGAGTTCCTGGAATCACCTGCAGGGAACGGAGCGGGTCGGGACCAGGCCGAGATCGACCGCCTAGGCTTCTGTAGGCCCCGAGGCGGAAATCTGGGAATGAATTTGCGTTTCGTTTCCGAAAAGCGCTGCTGTCTGAGTCCGCTCTATCACATGTAATTTTGAGAAATGCGAGGAGACATCATACGCCGGCTCGTATTCGTCCACACACATCTGCATTCACGCACACCAGTTCACCGTCTCCCGTTTGATTGCATTGGGTAGCTTCCGCGCGTGGGCCCATCAGTTGGCTCGGTTCGTTAGCTCGCGTCGCCTGCCCGATTTCGTCAGAAAATTGGCGAGGAATGGGCCGAATGCTTCCGCGCACGAGAAGCGTTAACGAATAGTAGATCGTCCAGAACTGCACCTCAAATGTCGCTGAGGTAGTTACGATACCAGGAGAGATGAATTTGCCGAAGGTAGAATCATGGGCCACAGCCGCGATGAAATGAGGTTAAGGGGTTCGCGTTTGGCGTGAAAGGCAATCATTTTCACAGGTTAAAAAACGGGACAATTTTCCCGCACGAGTGTTAAGGTCGTTCAGTTTTGCCAGTTTATATTACTCACACATTAGTTCACAAAACCTTTTAAGGCTTCCTAGAGCGAAACTGTTTGACATTATGCATTGCATGTGCATTGCACAGTATCCTAATTACAGGGCTGTGACTATGACGTTTCATCGGTCAGAAAGGACGAAAAAGACAGTGGTTCTGCATACCTACACACACGAACAGCAACGAAATCATTGCATCATATGTTGTTCATTTTAATGGGAGTATTATATGCGCTGCAACATCACAATCTTACGGCCCTTAATTGCTGAGCTCACTGTGCCATTTTAAATCGTCTGGGGTCGTTGAACGACCCTCACCAGGACTCTGGAATGACCATCGTGATCTGGCACAGCGTTTGCGGCGCATGCGCGCTGGCCTGGCTCCTCTGACGAGTTCCGGACCGCCCCAGTCTCCCGGTCGATCCACCCGGACCGTCCCCGGCCTGCAGTCTGACGATGCACGGTCCACCGCCGCAGCCGGAACCGGTGCCGGCCCTCGCCTGGCACGTGTCGACCGTCCGCGGCTGCCGGCGCCTGGCGGCCGGCCCGGGGCGGGGCGCGGGTCATCAGAGGTCATCGCCGGCAGCGGACGGGGTACAGTGCGGGCCGTCGACCCGGCAGCGTTCTCCAGACACTAGATGGCCGGGCCCGTGCACGAATTGCGGGAAATTGTGATGGGATAGCCATGCTCGGATAATTTCCAGTGCTAAGTGGTAGGTCCGGGTCTGGTCTGGTCTGGTCTGGTCTGCACCGGCTCGAGATCGCCGTAGAAGGGCGGATGGCGACAGCATGTGCCTGCTTTCTGGCGGAGCTTGCCTGCGTTATCTCCCATTTCACGTGCAGTCAGGCGACCGTCTGCGGCCGGATGTTCCGCTCTGGAGCCCGGCGCTGCACCGGATACCCGGCCGCCGCTGGTCTCGGTGCTCCTTAATGGATACCAGAGCGTCGCGTCAGACAGGATCTCACAGCCCGTGTAAATGTGATGGGGGCCGGCCGCGCCGGCGAACGGCACGGCCCCGAGCGCCGCTGTCTGGGGTTTTGATCGAAAATTGAATTCGCGACAGGCTGTGAGACAGGACATTGTCGTCCGGGAAGTCGTGCGAACGGAAGATAGTTCATATCCGGACGTCGCAAATTTGGTATGTCGGTTGTCGAGTGGCCTCAGCTCCTTTGTCCGGACGTCAGTGTGCCTTGATATGAAGGCAGTCTTCCTGGAATGTGTCGACATATGGGACGTTGTCCTTAAGTTTGTTCAGTAACTTATTCCATTTCGACCTAACGCTTCTCTTGTTGTATGTGTGCTAATTTTTGCAAAGAGCTGCGTTTAGTTACCCAGAGTGATATAAGTCTTTAAAGTAACTTATAAGACTGAGTCTATGTATAAACTAGTTTGAAGGTGGACATAACTTAGTAGTAACTGCGTGTGGAGTACCATTCTTTTTAACATCCCTTTCGTAAGGTTGTTTTCAGTCTTTTGCTGTCTTTGTGTCTCGTGCGTTGTAGTACTGCCCAGAATTACAGCTAATATCGATAATCAAGAAATGTGCTCTATAGAGTTGCATACGAGCCTCTTCAGAACTTGTTCCCACCTCAGCTTGGGAAAACTGGAGTGTGCGGAAGATTTGACGTTCTCTAGTCGGACTTTTATCAGACCGATTTCCTGGCCAATTGCGTGGGGCCTGCGAGTGAAAAACAGCTGCAGAACGCCGAGACAGGTGTTTCTCAGTTTTCCTAACTTCCAGCAAGAAATGATCAAAATCAATAACTGAGCTGTCTTGTTTCGTGGACAGCCCGAAGTTTCTGTCCTCGGCCTGTCTAGAGGATAAATAGAAATGGTATTTTGAAAAGCGTTTGGCTATCTTTCCCATGCAGATTTAACGTCGCCTGCCTTACGGTGAAGTTGAAAGACATCTTGGCTTCAGTTAACTTCTCTCTAGGTTTTTACTATAAGCAATTTTTCAGTATTTCGTTTCTGCGCACACAGCCCACTTCTTCCTGGCACACCGTGACGGCAATCGTTCTGCAGGGGTACCTGTAAGGGACTGGCAGAAGAGGGGGAAGAGAGAGAGAGAGAGAGAGAGAGAGAGAGAGAGAGAGAGAGAGAGAGAGCACCAGTTCAAGTCTTCGAACAGACTCGGTTTTGGTGCCACAAGCCGACGAGAATGTTCCCCGTGGTTGGCAGAGGAGGTTTCTGCTGGTATATCCGGGCAGGAAGCGCATGATGGAAGTGGAAGGCGTCCGGTGCAGTTTCCTCGGCTGCCGTCTTAACAGCAGCCAGGGCCGGTGGAGTAGGTTGAGAAATAGAGCAGACTGGAAGACACTAGCGTTTTTTTCCTCGAATATTGCGCGTTGAGCGAATGAAACTGTGCGAGAAGAATGACGTCATCAGAATCTACTGAATCTACGAAATCTACGGAATCTGTCGTCATTGGAACAACGTACCCTGCTGAGCCATGTACCCTGCCCCACGTTTCCGTGATTTTGGCGTCTGTGGCCATTTCGGTACAATCTTTTGGTCATCGAGGTCGTGCCAGCAGTTTTGGCAGGACAGACTGGAACTGGAAAAGGCCCGTCCGGTGCGGACAACGGCAGCGCGCCCACAGTAGGGAAATGGCTGGCTCGCTGAAGAGTCGGTGCACAGTGGGTCCGTACCTGGGTCGGCAAAAGTTGTTGGTTTTCTGGTGTTTGGTGATTACTTCGCACACACGAGGTAGCCTCTTCCTTGCGATTTTTTTCCATTTTAAATTTGATTCAAACGCGTAGAATGAATATAATTTGGAATGATGTCCGCCATGAGCAGTGCCTGTTGTGTGGACTCTAACCTCGAGCCCCCAGGTGGATCCAAAGCTTGAATAATTTTGACGCGAGAGCAGACTTGTTTGATTCCACTTCAGGGAAATCCATTCCGAAAACGACTCATGACTTGCTGAATCGACTCTGTTTCTGACTCAGTGCGATTTTCTAGGATTGAATCGACTTTAATTTCAACTAAAAATGAAATGAGTCGATTCCGGAATCGATTCCACTAAAATCTGCTGGATTAGATTAGGCCACTGGAATCGATTCCAATCGTGATTCCGTAGATAACCATGATTCAACTCTGACTCTGACTCCGGCACTTATTTGTTGAATGAATTCCGATTTTGACTCTGTCTGAATGGAATCCATTCCGGAGTCAATTCTGATTTTAATGGAATCGAGCGCAAGCCTGTCCGAGTGCCGGAGCAACAAGGAGTGACAGAGGATCGCAAACGAGCCGCCAAGGCCATGCGAAACAGCTGTTCCGAGGTTTACACGGTCCGGTCTGTTCCGGGTGGAGCAGTGCTGGCTCACAAAGTACCGATTCTGCCTTGATTCGAGACTTAAATTTGCCTTCCCACCCCAGCAAAACCTCGTTTGCTGGCAAAGTTCTCGTGTGGCTAACAAAACCTCTCAAGAACGGGGATCATATACTACCCAACTCCATCTCCGCGTTCAATGTTCTGCTTCCTTCTGCGTTCTCGATTCCACCAAGCACACAATCGCGCACAACAAACCAGTTCTCAGTGGCTTTTCCCCGTCCGTTGGCGGCGCGGGTAAAGAGTGGGTTGCTCCATCGGGCGCAGGACGGCAGCGGCTGAGCCGCCGCAGTCGTGCAGTGCGCTGATCAATACCTCAGGAGGTGGCAACTCGGTCCGCCTGGCTGCCAACACCGCGCCGCGGTGACGTCACGCCGCCATCGGTGAGCCGGCCCTTCAGACGGCGGCCCAGCAAGCCCTGTGGGTGGTGCCGGCTCGCTGCGAGTAGAAGGACCCAGTTGCATGAAATTTTTCTGCGTCCTCGGGACCTTGCTGGATGAATTTGTCGGCGTAGCGTTGGGGCTACGGTACCGGCTCACTCGGCACGGGGAATGATACGGGCCATTCGAACAACAGGTCAGGTCCATTTACTGGCCAGTTGAACTCTGGCAGCTGTGTCCGTGATATCCATCCCGTACGCTGCCCAAGGTACCATCGTTCAGCCCGGCTGGACACGACGTCAAAACTCTGGTGCTTAGAACAGCTTCTCCTTTGGCAAGGAACCATCCTCTCTTGTCAGAGTGTCTTGAAACCACGAGGAACCCCCGAAGACAATGCTGACAGAGCAAACATGAATTATAGTTAGCTAGTGAACCGCGTTTAAGAAAGGTTGTTGGAGATGCAGAGGAAAACTGCGACGTTAGAGCGACCCCTTGAATAAAGTATCTAAATCCCAGAGGCCTCTTGTAGTCTTGCATGAATCTACTAACCTTCAAGAATATTCCGACCTAAAAACGGGTTTTAAGGCAGGACTCTCTACGCTGTCGACTTTACAAGAGCTTACTTTACGCTCGGTTTTTCTGGGACGAACCTCATTCTGCCCTGAAGCCTTGAAACGAATGTCCAAAAGGGGTCAGAACCGAAACCTTGGGGCTTGAAAGAGATCGCTGAGCCTGATGGAATTCGTTGTCAAAAGAACACTTTTAACCGCCAAGGTTTCTTTGAAGTTGTTGGTTCGGAGACAATACAGCGTTTTGGAGCGACTTCTCTCTCTCTCTCTCTCTCTCTCTCTCTCTCTCTCTCTCTCTCTCTCTCTCTCTCTCTCTCTCTCTCTCTCTCTCTCTCTCTCTCTCTCTCTCTCTCTCTCTCTCTCTCTCTCCTTCTCCCTCCCTCTCTCTCCAGTCTTGGGCCAGTCAAAGGGTGGTGTGAACGCCGCAGAATATGCTGTGATCGGCTCTGCCCTGTTCTCTGAGTTGGCTCTTTGTGTGTTTTTTCGCCAGTTCGCGACAGGAATAGGTTCTCGTGGCACGCGAGCTCTTCAGAAGGCGACCACGCCTCTTCAGTTCGTGGATATTCAGCAGGATTTCGCTCCATGTCCGCCGCCTCAGCCCGACATCCTGAGACGATCTGGACGTGGATCTGCGGCACGCGAACCACTCGTCCGAGAACCACCAGGCCCCCGAAACGGCCGCACCTAGCCACCCGACGCTGAAAGCACGCGCCGGCCTGCCGTGTCCTGGGCTGGTGCGCCCCCGCGTCCAACGTCCAGAAATAGCGCCGACCGATAAAAACAAGCCGCAAATGGGCGCCGCGGCCGGCTCAGTTTCGCGCCGGCTGCCGGCGAACAATGACAGGTGGTCACGGGTCGCCGGATGACGTCACAGGCGCGGCGGTCGGGATCTAGATAAGGCGGGTCTGGACGCCCGTATCTAGGTCCCCTCCCCGTCGTCCCTTCGCGGGGACGACGGGGACGATCCCGCCGCCCCAGCGAAAGGCCGGCACTGCGACGCAGGCCCCATCCAGCCAGTGTAGGCCCCAGGCAAACGGTCTGATGCTTTCAACAGCCGAACGCAGCAGTCCGTTTTCCACGTTTGAGATACGGAGTGCATTAGTTTGAACTCATGCTCGATGGCTCAGTCAAGTTTCGCTTAAAGGCGGCATGAATCAAACTCGATGCTTCCCACGTGACTTCGCGGTTTACGTCGTTCATGAAGCCTCGAATACCAGTGCTCTAAGCAGGTTGGCTCAATGGCAGGTGTCCATTCCGCCCAGCTGACGTTGATATACCGACGCTTTTTGATTACTGAATCGGTACGTATCACTGGTTGCACATACGACTATAACAAGAACGAAATGGAAACATCAAAGCATTATGACATACAGCGTGATACTGACGTGCCACGATTCATATGATTTGTCGGTAATCAGCCATGACGCGTTCGATTATCGCAGAATGTCTACAGAACGCAAGTGGGTGAGGCTTGTACAGTCGTGTACAGTTCTTGCAATGATATTGCGATTCCAGAAATTGGCGTTCAGTGGACTGATGCTTTTCTACAGATATCGAATCCCAACCGAGTTGACGAAAATTACTGATGTCGTGTTTGTTTCAGGTGCTGGAGAATCGGGGAAAAGTACAATCGTCAAACAAATGAAGTGAGTACATCACGCTTCACCTAAATGAGCCATTCCTGTGTTTTGTCCTGATTTAAGTAACGCTTTAAGGCGGAGGGCCTAATGTGCACCTGTAGGGTTTCCGCTATCATTACGGAGCTCCCAGTGAACGAAAATACCACCACAGTGTTGTTTGTCGCGATTGGGGTGATGTTTTTCGTAAGGAATGTGATGAAGACGATGTCATTTTTGAATGCCGCGGAATGCATACAATTCGTATACATCGTCGATGATCGCAGTTAGTTATCTGTTCATTGCCTGCGTCAAACGTCACTGGAATTCATTCAAATCCGAAGGTCGAAGTGAACAGTAATCCACCGTTTCGTATTGTGCCACGTCTTTGTAATGGTGCTTCTACGTGGTTGGAGAGGCCAAGTGCTGTCCTTTCCCAAAATTTTCTCGGTATTGCAGTAGCCGGAAGTCAGTAGGCTGTAGGGGGGCAAAGTTTGCAGCTTTCCAAGGGCAAAATAGTGCCGGCAGTCAACTAATCTTAGTTTGTGGGAATGCTGCCTTCACTAGGTACACTCATCATTCTTTATGGGAGCTTTTGCCCGCTCATAAAATTGGAAAGATTCATGGCCGAGCTTTCTCGTCCTGCTGTCTAAAATATTTTGGATCGGCCTTTCCGGGAGGTCAGGTTGACTAGTCTTACGCCGTCCGGGGGCGTCGTGCTGTGGAAAGAGGCTTTGGGCCTGCCAGTTTTTTTTTAGTTTGTCTTCTTGACATCCGTCACGGGCCGCAGACCTCGTGGTTCGTGATGGCCAAAGTCTGATGGCCATTCTGTTGTGGGGACGTGCAAATGCACATCCCAGAATGTAAGTGCTTACAAGTGCGCACGGAGCATTGCATTCGCACGATTCGTTGTGCTGCCTCGTTGCATATTGCTTTTTGTGCTTGAAGTATAGGTGGTGAAGGTACATTTTGGCACTTATATGCCCTTATTTCGAGTTAACGGACGTCACTTCAACTCATATGCCCTTATTTCAAATAACACTGCCACGAACAAAATATTTAAAGTCACCTTCAATTAAATTTTGCGTAATTCAGTTTGTTTGTTGATGTTTGCTGGACATTCAAGACACAGGCACTTTTAGGCATGTATCACTAGTAGTAATGTGCGTGTGGATACGACTAAGCATAGTGGAAAAAAACAACAGGGATCTTTTTACGGCTCAGGTAGTTTACAAAGGCAAAAAACGTCTTATGGTAAGCAAAATAAATTTGTGCGTTGCGTGCCATTGAAGCAGAACGCCGATTAACGAAGTCAAACGCAGAGTTAACGTTCGGACGAATGCGAAAAGATAACCTCAAGTTTTCAAGTTATTAAAAGATAATCCCAAGTTAAACGTTGCGTTATTTTGTCAGAACGATTATTTCGTCAACCTTTCTCACACCAGTCGGCATCAGTTCACGCTGTACTTTGGCCGAGGCGCACTGAAAACGCCTGCAATTGGACCTTCGAACAAAATGCTTTTTTTACGTTCTCTGTATAGCGCGACTGGCAATCCGTTACGTTCGTGGAACTCTCAGATTTGATCATTGGGAACCGGCCTTGAGCATTATGACTGTTGTAAAAAAAAATGAGCCAAAATGGCGTGTGGTAATTGTCTGTTAATAATTGAAGAACGTTTCTTTTAAACACTGGCTGCTGTCTGTCGTCGGATCGCAAACAACAGGATCATTTCCTCTTTCCCTGGAGCATTTTGTTCCAGTGTACCGCATAGCATGCGAGTCCGCCGGTGCAGTCTACTAGTTCAGGCCCGAGTGGGATCTTTTCGGAAATTGGTTATCCGTAAAGCGGGCTGGGTACCCGACTGCCTATAATCATTGAGAGCAAACAATTTTCGGGTGGCTGTTCGTCCTACGAATGCTTTGCACACGTTTTAACACCATTCTGCTTGCGGAGGGTAAATTTGACTGGGGTTGATGTGGGGAGGGGGGGCGAGCCGAGGGCCTGGCAATCTGACCTTCTTCTAAATGTGGGTTTCTCAACGGATTTGACATTTTATTTTGACCAACGAAGCTTTATAAATCTCTTGCTACTGTTTATCGAATAAAAAGTTGCAGTTATCCCATGTTTAAAGGCATTTATACAGATGACAGATAAAAAGATAGATAGATACATCGCTTTAGATTTTATTCTTCACTTTCGTCCCATCTCTTATGTATTGCGACCGTTCTTTTCGTTGTTATTATTCATTTCCCTTGCGAACCAGCAGAAAATATTTGGGGGCCCAAACCAACGTTGGAGGGGACCAAATCAACACTGGGTGGGCCGGGACCCTCTCAAAAGAATACGAATCGTCACCCTTAACATGAAACTTATATCACAGTTGCATGCAAAAAAGGCAGATGGAATAAAAAAAATGGAACCAGGAATCATGAATTTCGTGCAGCACAGTGGTACCACCGATATTTACATGTCGTGTACAATGACGTAGCCAAGAGGGGATATGGGGGTGACGCCCCCTGAAACAAGCGGTCCACGCTAGATGTGTAGTGCTTTCGCAGGAATACGTCATGGTGATCATAGGTATGATGCAGAAGCAAACGTTGTGTTGTCCTGTTCGTTAAAAATGAGGTAAATTGCATAAAATTGCTGCTTTTTCCTACAAATTTCGTCATATGCCATATAATATCATTACATATAATATAATATAATAATATCATTACATATAACCAGATTTGGCATTTGGTTCCCCTTGGATGAAAATCCTGGCTACGTGCTTGATCTATGCCTATATGGCTATGTGCATATCTATGTCTTTATTCGTATCTGTCTCTCCATCTATCAAATATACATACATATATGCATATGTATGCATGCATATGCACTTTTATGTATTTGTATGCATGCATGTTCAAATTTATGTATATGTACGCACACGTGTGCACATTTATGTATATGTTTGCATGCATATGCACATGTAAGGCTATCTTGTAACTTTTGCCTCAGTAGTTGTTTTGACATCTGCAAGAAATTCTGTCAGGACCAGGGACGGATCGTGAGAAGGTAACATTAGCACTTTGCAGACCATATTAAAGTACCTGCAAACCTTAAGAACGCAGTGCATGTTGGTCGGTAGACGTTACACAAGACGCGCTGTGCGGTGCATTTCCAGCACATAGAGTCGGGCCGTGTGCCCCTGCCACCTGAAGTGGCCGGTGGTGTCCTCCGGGAGTCTGGCTCGTCGTCACCAGCTGTGCGTGACTGCGCCGCCGTCGTCGCAGCACGCCTCGCGAGCTCTGCTATTCTCTTGCACGGACAGGGGCCGGCTGCGTGAGGGTAGAGGGTTACCAGGGGACCGTCGGCTGGATGGGAAGGAGGGGATGGAGGCGTGACGTTTGCGAGGCAGCCTGAGCGCTGTTTTGGTGGGAGGAGAGAACTGCCAATAAAACTGGCCATTTTTGAAATGGGAAGCGTGTTCTCACCATAAATGTGGAATCTGTTATGGGTCTGCTATGACCACGGACTCTAACGAACATACTAACAAAAGGAAACACGGATTCAGGCGCTTCATTCTTTTCTTTTACTGTATGTGTTTCCGGAGCCGACAAATGCACCAGCGGCTCGACGGTTTCAGGAAAGCTTGAACGCTTTTTCATATTGGTCCACTGTGGAGTTTATGGGAAAAAATGTCACCACAAACTTCGATGGTATTTTCCCAGCGCCAGTTGCAAATGGCGAATAGTAGAAAATCACAAAAAATGCGGATCCAAATCAGATAAAAAAAAATCAGATCCAGTCATTCAAATTACGCGAACGAGAATCAGATGGCATGCTACGTTGTTTGCCTGGCCAGGTAAACCTTTAAGCTGCGCTTCCTAAAAAAGTATGCAGCCCAAAGCAGCTAGTTGATATGTGCAGGGGTAACGTGGAGTTCGGAATGAAGTACATGGGAAGTGGTGTGGTACATCTTGCTTTTGCGCGCCCACTCGCACTACACGGGACAGCGATATCGCGGGCTTACCACGATCGATAAATCAACAAGATTAGCCAACACAGACACGCAATAATGGGGTCACGCTATCACCATTCAATCAGCAGGTCATGAAACTATCGTGGCTGTATCAGCCGAAGCCTAATTTCGTCGCAGCCAGAAGTAGACCGTCCGTTAATAACTGATGCCGCCGGGGCAGACAGCACCGATGGCGGTCGGTCGACGTTAACCTCAGCAAATGACCAATAAAGAACGCACGTTCGTTGAGCGGCCGCCTGTTTTTTGCGTCACTTGTGAATCAGAAGTGCATCATAAATTGCCAGCACCGACGCCAGCCTGATTCCCTGCGTCCAGCAGCAGAAAACTGCCGTATGACTGAGCTCAGTCAATATCTGGAAGACGAGCGGACGTCGTGATGTCGAAAGGTACAGGGCGTTAACGAGGGCATACGTGCAATTTACGTACGGGCACGCGTGCTGATTTACATCTAGCAGGATGCGGTTATAAGGCTTGCAAAGCTACAATGGCACGATCACAGCGCTGTTTTCACTTGTATTCGTTGAAGCCGATTTTCTATTTTGGTATTGCTGTTCTATATTGTACTATTATTGTTCCTAAAATGTATCACTTGCTTTAATATTAGTGATTGCGCTGTTTTAAATTATAACAAAATTTGAGTGCACTCTTTTAAGATCTCGGAATTTCTAGTCCCATCTGTTATGAGTGTGGTACGTACAACGGATATTTCTCCTGCTTCAGAGAGCACCAAATGATTACGAACAATACAGTTCTAGAGTCTACACCACACAAGCATTGTTCAGCAGTCCCATTTCAGCACACTAGCAGTTTGCATGCATTGGCGCATGCTTTGTCTGATTTTCTGCGGTAATATCACCTCACAAGGTGATCCACAAGTCGCAATCGATCACTTGCATTTTTCTTAAGCGTCGATCTGGCAGTGGTCGGTTGGTGTTGCGCTGCACGCATTTCAGCAACCCAAGCAGTTAGCACAGTCGGCCCCTGGTCGGTCTGAGGCCACGCGGGACCGTGCCGGGACCGTGCCGGGACCGTTCCGGGATCGTGCCGGGACCGTGCCGGGACCGTGCCGGGATCGTGCCGGGACCGTGCCGGGATCGTGCCGGGACCGTGCCGGGATCGTGTCCGCTCATGGCAGGAGCGGCTCACGCTGACGGACATGGCGATCAGTACAAATATAGTAGGCGTTTGGCCCCTATCCCGTGTCCTTCCCGGGGGTCGACAGAAGATCCTCATCCCACCTAGGCCCCGGACAGACAGTGTTCAGGAAGAGCATAGCACTCTGGACGGGTGCTGGAAGTCTGAAGGGACTGAAAGACGTGGTGCTCTTGCCGCCTCTTTGTATTTTGGCGTTAGCACTTGATTTTCCATGCAGATACTTTTGAGGGCCAGCATCTCTAAAAACCGCATTTAGTCGGTCATGTCTCAAGCGGAAGTCGGTGTCTTTCATTGTGTTACAGCATTGTCCCCGGCGGTCATACATATGCAGTTGCCTGGCACAGCAGCTCCGCTAGGTCCGTGGAATTCGTTAAATAAATCAAATAAACTCATAATTATTTATCACGATCCATCCATTTAGTGGGTTTTCCGGAGTCCTTCATCGTTCCCTCCCCCACCCTCCTTTAACTTTGGTAATATTTCTGTCCATAAATAGCGGTAAAAAGCATATAACTATACATACATGTATGCAGTAGTCATATGTATACTTGAGTATATACATCATATGTATGATTGTAAATAACCAGTCGTACCCAGGTAAAACAGTTATGGGGTTCCATCCCTCCCCTTTAGTGGTATCTTATTATTTTACGTCATTGTTTTAACACCGTGCATGATGTGCCGCCTCCGGCATCGCATCATGAAAAGGCATCCGTTAAGGCCTCAGTGGCCTCCATATTGTTGTAATACTCTAATCCGTTCGTCAGTCTCCTTGCAATGAGCATCAGTGAGACAGAGTGGTTTTGTCTGCGTCTTGCAGGCCGACCAAACCAGCTACTGTGTGGCTGGTTTATCTGCATTTATTAACTGTGCCAGTTATGTCACGTTAAATCTGCACTGTAACACGCCAGAATTTCGTTCAGTCAGTGAGTTCTGCACAATACAACATAGGAGGATTTCCAGGGCATATTTGTCTCTTTATATCCCTGACCTTTATCAATACGATGTTTTTTTCCGTTACGATGTCCGTTAGTTCCAGCTACGTCTAGCTGGGTGTTTAATCTACGGGAGTGTGATGTAATATTCTTTTGAAATACGAATACTAAAGAACTTAGATCACCAGCGCTACACGTAAATTTCCTTTTGGTTAGAATAATCTGGCCAGATGTAAGTACGATACTTAATATCGCGAACAATATGAAAACGCGTTGTACGAAACTTGTTGCAAACTAAACAAGTAACCAGTTGCCTTCAGCATGGCGAAAACTGGCCGTCTAGTTGTTTGTCTAGTCGGCGAGATAAACACGGGGCAACAAAGTTTTTTTGCTCATTATATGGTTTCCAAAGCAAAAACAACTACATGAAAAAGAGTTCGAGGAACTTTGCTTCAGGCATCGTATAACTGTTTTTTTCGCTAATGTCGTTCCTATGGTAAAAGGCTGCTCAGAAACTGTGGTTTCCAGTAGGTCAACAATGTTTATATCCTACCCTTAAACGTTCCTGTTTGCCTGACAGTCTGGCGGCCATTTTCGCCATATTCGCTGACTATCGCTGCATCTGTCTTGACATACCGTTAGTGATGCTTCTCACACTTATGAAAACTTCCGATATTTGGAGGCACATGGGCTTGACACAGTCTGTTTTAGTCTGAACATGTTTGATAGCTTTCGTGACCGAATAGGTGACCATGTCTGGACGCTACAGGACCTGATCTGCCGTTTCATCTGCCTGATCTGCCTGATTCAGGGCTGACCTGACCCAACCTGACCTTGCAGAATCATCCATGAGAGCGGCTTCACGCCGGAGGAGTTCAAACAGTACCGTCCGGTCGTCTACAGCAACGCCATCCAGTCGCTGGTGGCCATCCTGAGGGCCATGCCCAACCTGGGCATCCAGTTCGCCAACAATGAACGGGAGGTGAGGCCCAGCACAGCGTGACCGCGAAAGATTACCCGGCATAACCGATTGAACGTGCATATTAACTAGCGAGTCGCCCTCCATCTCCCGCCGTCTTCCTGCATCTCCTCCCGGTGGGTGGAGCGGAGGACCTCCTTGGAATTCGGCCCGTGACGTCAGTAAGCGGACATGTCGGTGCTGAAGGCGCGGCGTCGAAGGCTGCGTTCACGTCGAGAAAGTGCCGTGACGCTCGATACGACGAGCGGAGAACGTGACGTCTTTGGAAGGTGTCCTTTCATAATACTAGTCTCTGCTCGGGAGCATTCTCGCTATACAGGGATATTGTAATACTATGCTTCTTATTGGTATTCTTTTATTTTATTGCTGTTTGACACACACACACACACACACACACACAGATATATATATATATATATATATATATATATATATATATATATATATATATATATATATATATATTTCTTCATGTTTATTATGAGTATTTTTTAGATTTTATTTCTTTATAACTTTTCATATTTTTCATAAATTGGAAAAAATGATATGTGTATATCTGTATATATTTATTTACATATTATGTTTATCTACATATACATATATGTATATATGTACATATGTGTTATTTTATACATGCATATATATGTATATATAGGTATAGATGAAGTAGTTTTCAGAGACTGTATAGGAGAAAGAAAGGTCGGCCGAGCGCCGCAGGCCTCCTCGTCATCGCAGCGGCTCGGTGGCCAGACGGAAACAAACTGCGCCCGCGGCGTGATGAGACGACTCATTACGGCGCGGCGCCGACTCGTCCGCGCATTGTCATCAAGCAGGCTCAGGTGGAAGCCGGAAATCCAGCTTGGTCGACGTCGTCGACGCCTTTTTTCGCCGACATGGCCATCGTGTATATTTGAGTACTTACTTGCCTCCAAGTATGGTTTTTTACGAGCGTTCGGTATTCTGAACAGCATTACAGGGAACAGGCATGGTGTTGTTCATTTCCGTTATTCACTTCCGTATTACACTTCCGTTCTGACGCAGAGGCAGCGTGGGTGAGCGATCGGAGCGGCCGAATTGCGTCATCTCTCGGCCGTCGAGCGCGAGCCTGGCGCGACAGCCGGCGACGGAAGCGGCGCGTCCGCCCGGCCACCCACGCCCACTGGGGCGGCGGCGGCGGCGGCCGGCGCCTGCTGTCGCCCCTGCGCTGCGACCTCTCCGGGACTGGGGCGCGCGGACCGCCGACGGCCGGCGGCCGGCGCGGCGCCGTCGAGGGACAGTTTTTCTCCCGCCGCGCTTCAGCCGAGGGAGACCGGGCACTTGCCGGCCGCGCTGCGCTCGGGCGTCGCGCTCGGCGCGCGGCGACTCCCACGCGGCGGCCGGCCGGCATCGATCCCGGGCGGCCGGCCAGCGTCGCCGGCGACGGCGGCCCTGGGCCGGCTCCGGCGCCCGCCCCGCCGGCCGCCGCACATCGATCGGCGCCGCGGCGGGAGACCGCGCCGCCGCCAACATGGCGCGCGCCGCGATCGCCGCGCCGGTCGATGGCCGCGCCACGACCGCCACGTCGGCCGGTGCCGGACGGCGCGGCGGCCTCCCGGAGGGTGGGGTAGGTCGCCGCGAGCCAGAGGCGACGCGGGAGTGGTGTTCTTGGATGGGTGTCGCAGGGTTGCCGGTGGAGACGGGAGAATCCCCTGCCAGTCGTTAAAACTGGTGTGTAGGAGAAGGCCGATTCCGAGAAAATCGCTCAATGCAAAACTTGGAAATACGTAAATAATAATAAATAATAAAGGAATAATAAAGGAATAATAAAGGAAGTACGTGTTTCGAAGTGACTTAATATTTTTAGAAGAACAATTTCAGGGAGTTGCGTCCTCGAATCTATTTTTCTAGGTCTTTAGTTTCCCTACCTGCGTTACCTGCACGGAAATTAATTATGCTACCTGAGAGCTGCGGGCCGCATGAACAGAAGCGTTGGTGGAGACAAGGGAAGGGCGAATTAGGAGACACATCGTCCCGCTCTTCTATAGAGCTGCGTGCAGGAATCTTTGGTGATTTTACGTCACAGGGCATAACACCAGCGACTTAGCGAAGGGGAGGGGACAAGGTGTCATGGCCACCACCTTGGTGCTGAAAATGTAACGTTTTTTGTTCATAAAAAAATGAAAATATATGGTACAAAGGTCCAGAATGCAGAAATATACTGGCCGAAATCCGGGGAATTTTTCATTTTACATGGTTGGGTTTGTCTTAGCCCCCTTCCTGGCAAAATCTTGGTTACGTCTATTGATCACCATGGGCTCCTAATACCCTAAAGCATGACTGAGGTTTGTACGGAGGCACGCGGGAGAAGACTTTGGGACACGCTTGGAAACAGATGGGCACATGCATAAAAAACTACTGGATTCATTGTTCTCAAGACTTGGGAACAAGGAAACGTAACTGGGACATTCACGGTACTCATTCCATGTTACATGTCTTGAGTCATCGATCCGCGTCATAAGATACGATGCGATGGATGTTACTCAAAGATGTATAGAAGGTTAACGCTTCAGAGCTGTAAACCTCTTTCCCACTGATGCCTAGATGCTTCACCTGCTGTGGCATCTAAAAGCAGAACACCGAAAACAATATCACCACATCGGATTAAATTGCCTGACAACAAAGAATCCATTACGCCTTTCTTGAATTTCAACGTTGCCGCCTGGCATGACATTCGCATCGCACGAGCGTTTTACAGAAAGCCGCTTGCCAGCTTTCTGCAGCAGTCCTTTCATCAAAAGACCCTGCGGCTGCTCAAAAATATACGACCAAACGGGTACGACCGCGCATTGCATCATAACCGTGGAAACTGGCGAGCCTGTTCCGCGCTGCAGGCAGCGGCGGCCGTGGATATGCCCATGCTTACCGTGGCGGCAGGACCGGGCCAGAATTGCACCGCGGATCCTCGGGAAACTCCCAGCGGTGATGTAATTACCGGCTGTGCGGAAACGTGGCGGCTGCTTGACTTCCGCGGGCTGCCGGCGTCGGTCCTGGACCGAGCATCGATCTTCTCCGGCTGCCGACGCCCGGAGGCGCTGGCCGCGGCCGGGCCGTGGTCGCCGCGGGCGCGGCCTGTGAGCGGTGTCGCGCCGTGCCGAGCCGGCGCTGACCGCGGCCGCTGTAGCAGGTACAGCCGGTCTGCCGGGGCGGCCGGCACGCCGGGAGTGATCGGTCTGGCACCACTCCAGGGGCGAGCCGCTGCGCTGGGCGTAATCGGTACGCTGGGCGCGGTGCGTCCCGTCGATGAGGCCGGGTTGGTTTTCTTGGTGCTCGATTGACGCTCATTTTCTGCGTAAGAGGCGTGTTGTGCGCCGCTGATGCAGCTAAATTCTGCTGATGCAGCTGGACGGTGGATTTTTTACCGAAGTGGATTGAAGTATCGCTTAGGACGCGATGGGTTCCGGGTGAAAGGTTCTCACGATGTGTGAAGCATACCAAGTTGCGCTTGACTGACATCCAAGTTAATCGGTTTACCTCCTGGTTTACTGAGCCGGAATTGATTCTAATTTTTATTCGCGGCGACTTTTCAAAAAGTAAATTGTTAACTGATGGTCCAGTGATGATGAGTCAGCAATCCGATGCTGATTCTCGTTCACGACGAAACGGTTAGATTCCTGAATCAGTTCAGAATCGAGTTCACACACGACACCAGCGCAGTAACGGAACTGCGGGCTCTTGCGCAGAGTTGCCGCAGCCACCGGGCCTGCGCCACTTAACCCTATTCCCGGCAGGGGGGGGGGCGGAATCCGCCCCCCCTCGGGTTTTTTGTTTCCCAGTTCCAGGCTTTTTAACGCAGCTTCACGAAACGTGGTGACTTTTCCTAGCTATTCTTTCTACGTGTTGTGACAAAATTTCACAATTCTATTTTGCTCAGGGACGGAGCCAGGCAACGTTTTTGGGAGGCACTTCATGCCATTTTTGGCCATGTTGAGGGAAAAATGAAAATGTCCGCCAAAAACAGAGTTTTAAAGCTAGAACTTAAAACTTTATATGGATGTATAGTTAAATAGTTGGGCAATGTGCAGATGTAATTTTGTTTATCGTAAGTCATTTTACAAGGTCAGGTCAAGCTCAAAAGTTAAAATTTGTTTTTTTCGCAACAATTTCGGTGCCGTTTTTTTAAATGCCAAACCCGGAATATATATGACGTAGAAGGGTGCCTTTTACTTGTGTACGAAGTTTCAGCTTGACATCAGGTCGGGTCACGGAGCTATGACCTAAAATGTCAGTGCGCGTACCCTATATCGCAATAGCCGTAAAATGAAATTCTTGAAATAGAGTGTATTCAAATGATTGAAAACGTTTACAGATAATATTAAATGCACACGAGATCATTCCAAGTGACCCCAAGGTCACTGGAGGTCATTTAAAGTCAAAGGTCACAAGTCGATCTGAGAAACGTGTGACCATGACAGTTCCCCCTTTTTCATGTCCCTGGCACCGCCTATGCTAACATTATGCAAACATTGTAATGCGATTTGTATTTCTTTAGTATAACATGACTATCAGAAGCCAAAAAAGGGTGTTTGCCTATTTTGTTCATTCAGTTGTTAGAAAACTAATCCTCCTATTTTTGAAACCCTGTGAACGCCCATGAATTTCCTCAAAATTTCAGATTTGCGGACCCATGGTAAAAGCCCTATTCATATTTGATCGATTCATGCCAGTTTCATCGAAATCGGTCAATAAACAACAGAGTTATAAGAAGTCCAAAAGTACCCCCCATTTTGACATTTTTGCCCCCCTGTATCTACCAGTTTCAAAATTTTGGAAATTTATTTTTATAAAAATGTAGTTCACGTGACGGCAAATCGATTGCCGTTTGTTGCGATGAAATCGGACAAGCAGTTCTCGAGATCTCAGGGGGGGGGCCGAATCCGCCCCCCCCCCTGCCGGGAATCGGCCATACCGTCTAGCCCTCCGGGAATAGGGTTAACGCACCCCGTCCCGTGCGGCTCGTGAGTTGTGTTCTCTCCTGAGGTCCGTGTCCGGCGCAGAACCCGGTGTAGGTGTCCCGCTCCTGAACTCCGACACGGCGCAGTAGCTGATGTGGTGGGTCTTCCGATACTGAACCTGCACCTCCTGTGCGGCGCAGCTGGTGTGCTGCGGATGCCCCTCCCCCTCCGCCGTCGGAGCGGAGCCTCTGGGGGCGACCCCGCCCTGCAGGCCGTGATTCCACAATCGCGTGCCGCGCGTGATCTGACTATTGACGCCGCCGCCGGCTGCGCCGTGTTAATGACCCGGGATCTGGGGGAGGGGAGGGGACGCTGCAGTCGGCCCAGACGACGTCGAGGGGCCCACTTTCCCGAGATTTCACAAAGGAAAGCCTACTGCAGAACGCAGTGACGGTCCGGAAACCTTCCCCAGATTCCTAGTCTGCATCTATATTCTGTGTAATTTTTTCACATTGCATGCCTGAATATCATCAACGATAGCGGCTGTGATTTTTTGCCGCGGTCCTGCACGCGCGTTCTCAGACCCGGCACTACTGGTTCTGACTGCCCCGGCCGGCCCGGCCGCCGGCCGTCTGACCCATCATTAGGGTCTTGACGCCGCAGGGGAGGGGGAGGCAGAGGGGGGCCCGGCCGCCGACTCTCGGGACGGATAGAGAATGATGGCGGAGCCGATGCCCATTCCCTCCTCGCCCGCTCCCCCCGCTGACGACGTTTGGCGCCGTCGGTAACGACATCCCGGAGGCGTGTCCTGGGGGCGACTCGGAAGGAGCATCGGCTCCCAGTGGTTATTTGGGCAATTTGTGATACGCGACCTCTGGTGGTCAAATAGGTTTTTGTACCACACTTTAAGGGGGAAGCACGTCCGCGAAAAACGCAGTTCTACACAATCATTTTGTTTTGCTGATGTTGACTGTTGCCTTTGCCGTACGAAAACAAGAGCTGCCACGACAAGAAGTACAAGTTTTACCGTCACTTAAATCAGCCCGAACTTGGCGATCGGTCCTACATTTGAAGACCATCAACAGTGTTCACGGACGTCTGCGTTATGTTTTGCGAACTACCGCTGGCTGTGGCGTCTTTGGGCTACCGCGTTGCGTAACGAGAATTCAGCTCGGACCGCTGCAGATGTCTCTGTTGTGGTGCTCTTGAGAGGTGCGCAGTATCTATAAATGGACAGTGTCATTAGGGCAGACGCACATCCGGTGGTATCAGACAGCCTTCAAATGTGATGACGTCAAGAGTAAAAGGCTGCCATCAACGACCACCCATTCATCGCGGTCCAAAGTTGTTAGAATTTTTGCCTTTCGTCCGTTGGCTTCATTCATCTCTTCGTTTCGGGAAGCCTAAAACCTCGTCGTGACTGAGTGCTGTGATGGGTACCAGCGCTAGCCGCTACCTCGCAGCTACAGCGGAACCTGAGGCTCGAGGTTTTCCGGCGTGTTCGGGGAGGTGAATGTCGAAGACAGTAGGCGTTTTTCTCCGGAGTCGCTTATCACTCACCCCAGGAAGGATATTTGGCCGGCAGCCCTTGTCAGCCGCCGGTTGGCCACCAGCAAAACAAACAGACCTCGGCTGGTGGGTGGCCACTTCCTGTGAACCCTGAGAAGACGCCAATCTGGCCGCTCCTGGACTGCCACTATCTGGCGGCAGCCGCTGGGGAATTTGTCATCTAGCGCCGCTCTTCTCAGTTATCCATCGACAGGTCGGACGCTCAACTCGTTCTGTTCTCTTCGCCGTAAAATCCGATTCCCTGTCCTTTGCTCCTGTTTTCCCCGCCAATGTAATGTGTCGTGCGAACCAGTAATCCTTAATACCAGACCAGAGACATGTGCAGCGCGACTATGCGTAGCTCTGAAATGGTCAGAACAGCTCTTACCAGCCCCAAACCGAACGTTCCTCAGCTTAGTGAGCTTGAGATATGTGATGGGAGAACACGTTTCCGGTGTCCGCGTTATTTGACCTTCCAGTTTTCTTTCTTTTGAGCTTTCCACGTCACTAACTGCGGGTCCTCTCTGCCCTTTGCAGCCGGACGCCAAGATGGTGATGGACGTGATCTCCCGGATGGAGGACACGGAACCGTTCAGTGACGAGCTGCTGGCCGCCATGAAGCGTCTCTGGATGGACGGCGGCGTTCAGGAGTGCTACGGAAGGTCCAACGAGTACCAGCTCAACGACTCGGCCAAATAGTAAGTTGTGGTGCAATGTGGTGTCTCGCGCGGCGCCACCAGCAGATCCCTGCTCTCGGTCCGGAGCGTCTCCTCGCTCGTGTGGCTCGGAGGCTCCGAAAGGATGAGACAAACGAGACAAACTGGTGGAATTCAACACTGATGTCAAAGAAGCTAGGCCAGACTAGAAGAAAAAAGGGTCCTGTTAAGAGGTGGGTAAGAAGGAACTCCTGGCTTTATAAAAGCACGCTCGATGCCACTGGAAAAAGAACCGCCAGTGACTTGTTCTGTTATTGGTGGTTTCAGAGTTGTACAGGGAGCGTTGCTACGGCTCTTTATCCTGTTCCATCGTGGTTTCAAGGGTGTGTAATCTTGTCGAATGACGCAGAGACTAATGGGTAATGGCGTCGCGTTCCGTTCAATACTGGTTAAAGGTCAGACGGACGGAGGGCTCACCCCTCTGAGCGCAGCCCGGTCTGCCGAGGCTGTCCCTCTGGTGAGCGGCCATCCCGTGGGGTGGGGGGGGGGGCGGTGGACACCGCCACACGCCACAGGGTGATCTGAGCCCGAGCCAGCGCCTGGCTGTGATTACCTGAGGTGCTCCACCATCAGGTCCTCCTCGTGGTTAGCCGGGCGGGCTCGTCCGGCGTCCGCGGATCAATGCCATCAGCCTCACTGACGTGTGCTGGGGAGGGTCATCCCGTGTGGGTGCCCCTGCTCTGGGTCTGCGACACCGGATCGGGCCCGTGGTAAACAAGGCCAAGGAGCTAAACGGAGCGCTCTATGAATAACGATCGTGTCGCATCGTGAACGCTGACGCGCGATAATGCCATGACGCCGTGGTATGCTGCTGGACATCGGATTGGAAGGTTCAGCGTAACAAAGGTGGCGGAAGTCCTTCAGCCACGATGAATTTGTGGCGTCTGTTGTGGTAGCGGGCCAGGCAGTGGTGCATTCTGTCAGCATGGAAGACCAGAAAGAATTGTCTCAATAACAATGGCTTTAGATCAGCGCGAGATTGCCTGATGATATAAAAAAATGGTGATGCACTGGTTCTCTGACTCAGCCCACATCGATGTGTCGTTCTCCGGCATGTGCCACCGTACGTGGCGACGAGGGTCTTATTCAGAAAGGGCTCCTGCACTCATTTCCCTGTCCTGTGCCCAATGTGGTGTCATTGACCCGAAACTTGGACTGAAAATGGCGGCTTGAGAACGGTTGCAGCTGACGCAGGTTTTTCTGCGGCAACTGTCGTAGATCGAGACTGATCGTTGATGCGGAACAACAGGACTGGAAATATTCTCAGGCTGCGAAGCGATACCTTCGCGTCGCATGCCAGCGTGAATGTTTGCAATTTTCAGAAGCCTAAACTTTGTGTTTCGCCGGCCATTGACTGCTTATCTTAGTCTGATTCACCGAGTCTCAGCTGATTGTTTGTGGTTGTGTCTGTGTGTCTGTGTGTATGTACTCAGTTGTATACGGCTTCCGCTCCGCTCAGTTTGTTTTCGTTGAACGGGAGGTGCGGGCCGAGGCGGCCAGTGAAACGCCGCCATTTTGTTCGCCCGCAGCTTCCTGGACGAACTTGACCGACTCGGGGCCAAGGATTACCAGCCCACGGAGCAGGACATCCTCCGCACTCGAGTCAAAACCACCGGCATCGTCGAAGTGCATTTCTCTTTCAAGAATCTTAATTTCAAGTGAGTGGGACTGAACTGGTTAGGTATCTTTATGTGAATCTGACATGAAGCTATTGACGTTGAAAATACTTGGCGGAGAACAGCGCACACACAAAGCGGAGAGGCACCGCCGCTGCGCGTTCTAGTCTTGTGGACTAGTACATACTAGTACATACTGCGTAATAGTACATGCGTATTGGTGTATAGCACTAGGGTACTGAAGAGTGTTGAATTTCAATTACTTTGTGCTGGTGAAAGTTGCGTTGACTGGTGCCACTTCTGGAGATACATTTTTTTTGTCGAACATACTCGACTGACGCTGAGTCGATTGGCTTTTTGCAATCAAAACGGAATAAGAAATGCCGTAAATACTGAGTGCCAGTGCAGTCAGAGGGGTGCAGACCTCGTTATCAGAACAGCAGCGAGGACCACCAGGTTGTGTTGATGGGGCTTCCCCGTAGTACGTTGGGCCAACGCCGTGTCATTGGCCTCCTTCCGGGGCATGTGTGGCCGCAGCAGACCGCGTCAATGGTGGCGCCGCGGGCGCCGCGTGAGGGCCACACCCGGGTGGCCGCTCTCACCAGGCCCGGCTCCAAAGGTAAACGGTTTACTGGGCCTGTTATATCCGGGCCGGGCTGGCGTCAGCGCGGCTGGCGGTGACGGGGCGGTGGAGCGGCCGGCGCGGAGACGGCCGTGCCCCGGCCACGGAGGCCTGGACCGGGCCGGCGGTTTGTCGGAGGCCGCTGGTCTGCTGCTGGTCTGCTGCTGGCGCTGAGGGGGATTTTGAAGGGGCGTAGATTCGGCTGATGACGGACGCAGTCGATGTTCGAGCGAAAGGCAGATCTCGTGAGGTGCTCACAGACTGTTTTGTTACTTCTGTGGAATTTCACGCAAGTATGTTGTGCTGCGCCTTCGTTTTCATTAACGGAACTTCGTTGTCGGAGGCATGATCAGTCACCTCTAGGCCTGTAATCATCGGAAAGCCTTCGACCATGGGACTCACTGTACACCAGGAGGGGACGAAAGTTCCCTTATTTAGACTCGTTTTCTACATGCATTCTACTTTTAAGGCACACACATGATGGGGCTGACATTTACGCAGATACATTACTTCAGGCCATTGCCGACAGTTTGAAACGTGATCTTTTTTTTGAGTTCCTGTGGAAGAAATCGCCCGTTAAGCGTCATAAGCGTCATGTTCGAGCAAACATGTGATATTTGCATGTTTGCTCGTTTTTTCATCTTGTAGATTTACTTGTCTGTGATGTGGTTATCCTGCGCATGGCTATAAATGCATGCGTATGGTTCCTCCGAATTACTGAGCTATTTTGCCATGTCGTTGTGTGTCAGCATCACGGGCAGTTGGTTGCCGATTGCAAGTAAATCCATCATGTGTACCATTACGTGTCTATTTAAGGAAACCATAAGTGGTTAAAAAAAAAAACGATCAAAAGTTGCTGTTTGTTATTCGTCCTTTGTGCTCTTGATTTTATGTACTTTTTTATTCAGATCCAACTGCGATGTTCTTGTTATCTTCCAGGGAACCTGCCGTTATTAGCATCCTTTGTTCCTGAAATTCTTTGCCATAGCGCTATTTCTCAAAGAGCCGCTTGGTCGGAGCGCCATCGTTACAAAAATAGTCGAGAGAGCCTCTTCCGCGAACTCGGGCTTTTCTCGATGCGTTGGCGGTCTTTCTCCCGCGAGGCGCGTGGGTGCTCCCACGGCTCGTAACGTGCCGCCGTGGGCGAGATCTGGGTCTGACGCCTCCCCCGCCGTCCGTTTCCACAGGCTCTTTGACGTGGGCGGGCAGCGCTCGGAGCGAAAAAAGTGGATTCACTGCTTCGAGGATGTCACAGCCATCATCTTCTGCGTGGCCATGTCCGAGTATGACCAAGTGCTTCACGAGGACGAAACAACGGTAAAAGCGGGAAGCTAATGTACAAAGATTCGCGTGCAGCCTAGGGTTGATTTTACGTCCGTTGTCATTACGACGCCGTTTTAAGCTCGTGCTGGCCTAGATTATGCCATTGCAACCATTTCGTAGAGCACCTACGAGACAAAAAGGCGATAAAGACAATTTTTATCATTCGCAATATCGGTGCGTGGCGTGAAGCTAGTACGGCTTTTAGTTTCGCGAAAAGCCTGCAATATGGTGGTTTGTTGTCACTTTTAGTTTAATAGCTCAAGACGACTGCCGTCCATGTTTTATGCTAGAAGGACGTTTTTAGTGCTGACGTTTAAATTTAATGAGTGACGCTCTTGTTGTTCTACAGAACCGGATGCAAGAGAGCTTAAAACTGTTCGATTCCATCTGCAACAACAAATGGTTCACGGATACGTCCATCATTCTCTTCCTCAACAAAAAGGACTTATTTGAAGAAAAGATCAAGAAATCTCCCTTAACCATCTGCTTCCCCGAGTATCCGGGTATGTATGAATGTTTGCTCTAAGCACCCGTTTACAGCATAGAACGACACTGGCGACGTCGAAGTTTCGTGGTACATTTTTGCCGATCCTGCGTGGTTTCCACTGAAACCAATGAACTGCTTTGTCACTTGGTTTTAGTATTCCGAAGCCAATACTAGAAGAACCAATAGCGGAATATAGCCAATAGTAGAAGCCAATAGAAGGAAGTAACCCACGTGCAGTCGTTGCTGTATGGAATTATTTGTTATCGTTATCCTGCCTCGGCTTGTTGAAACTCTGCACATATGCTATCAATGTTGCTCTTATTGTGCAAAGGTCTGGGTACTAATCAATTAAACACATGCTGGTCGTCGCTTTTTTTGCGCGAAATTGCGCCACTGTCAACGTCGTTATCCCCTGTGGGTTCCAGTGTTCCGTTATTGATATTGACTTCCAATACTGATGCACGGTTTATTCATAGCTGGTGATTTCCCCGGGGAGCAGTGGGAAGTGACGCGGCCAGATGGGGAAATGTGGGATTAGATAAGCCCATGATAGCAAGCGTGGGGAGTTTAGAGCATTTAGAGCAGCAGGGTGTTACTTTTGCGGAATGCCATCGTACTGTTTATGATACCAACGAAAAGCAGGGTATCGCAGCCAGCCATTTACCCCATTTTTTGGGTAGGTCTTTTTACCACTGTGTACCTCCGTGGGCGATGTGTCTCGTCCATCCATTACTTTCGTGTGTCGCGCCTGTCGTGCCGCAACTAATAACGCTGGCACCGCTGGATACACCACCAATATGGTGCCCGTCGGGCGTCGGTAATGTAATGGCGCGCCGCGTGCTCGACCTATTTGCCCAGTTCAGCTTACTCCGGGCGACGTCGGACGACCAATCAGTTGCCGCCGTTCGGTTCTCGGGCAGTCACCATGGCAACCGGCGACCCACAGATGTTTTTGTTGCGAAAACGCAACGAAGGTACTGAATGGGTTAATTAAGCAATATGCTCGGTCACCTCCAAGGAGAAAACTGCTCAACGAATGACGAGCTTCTGCAGTGCACGTAGGTGCCTTTCTGTCAAACTGTGACGGACATAGAGAAGTGGCCATTACTGGCGTTTTACCAATACGTAATGTTTTCGAAGTTGTGAAACAAAGACAGCATCCCCTTGTGGGATTCACTGCTACACTATTGCATTACGTTGCAGTGTATACCGCATGCAGTACAGATCATCAACGCGCACTGCCATTATTTTCTGGACCCTACCACTGTAAGCCTTTTCTCTGCACGTCCGCAAAGCACAGAAAAGGTCACATTGACTCATCTCAGGTCCTTTCAGACGGCAACGACGTGCAAAAGTACAAAAAAGAGATGCAGTATACACATAGGCGTAGGAACGTTTCCAAAAGTGATGGGCCAGGGACCAGCTGGCAGCTCATTTACACCCAAATAACGAACTGGTCTTTGATTTCAACAATATTTCAGCCACCCAAAATTTTAATTGACTTCAGATGTAAGTAATGTTTGCGTCGCCATCATAACGTTTACGTATAGTTCATAGTAGTATCAAGTAACTGGGGATCCCCATGGCAATTCTGGATGGCTGCCAAACCATCCATCTGAAATAATGTAATGGCGTTCTCCGCCATTTGACATAAGAATCTCAACCTGACCTGGTTGAGTTTCTTGTGCGTAGGTGGTAATACGTAGGTAGATAATAGTGTATCTTGTACGTAGGTAGATAATAGTGATTCGTGTACGAAAAGCAATGAATCATGGTTTGAATCTCAGCTGCTGTGCATTTATGGAAAATGCCATTTTTTGTTGACGTGTCAGAAGTTGTATTCCCGGAAAAATTGTTCTGTCTTTAAACCTGTGCATTCTTTTCTGTGCCCATGGAGTTCATGACAACAACAAACCGATTAATTAAATCGACTGGAACAATATAACTCCGGGTGAATGCTATTAAAAGTCCATTATGTGCACGGATTTTATAGCATAAATTTAGTCTCATTGCTTTGATGGGATAGCCTTACGGGAGAAGAATGCATACTTGGCAGAACATGTTGCTTACACCCTGAGCCCACTACCTAGTTGCGCTATTCGACTTAAAAGGGAAATTTTAGACTGGAAGTTTTATGTCGCAACATTGCCTAAACACCACCGTTCTCTTTACCAGTGTCTTATCCAGGCTCGTAAATCCCCGCCTAGCCAGAGCCAAACAGTAACGCCTGGCTGGAAACGGAACCATGCCTGGGTGCAATTCCAGGATAGGTGACAGAGGCTATGCCCACTCCTGTGGGCGTCGGATATGCACTTCTTCATTATCTTCGATAAGGTCAGCAATTATGAGCTCATGGTGATAAAACTACATATTTCCATCAAAGGGTAGGCTCTGATTTCTGGAAAGGTTCGATCAAAATCTGGCAATAACTAAAAGTATTTTTCGCCCTCAATGCGAAAAAGCATGGGGATTCACACGCCGGTTGCGAGACCTCGGTGGCATGACATCCATCCAGCGCTGGGCTCATCCCACAGCCGGAGACGGACTGGCCTCTCTCCAGGTCATTTCAGCCGGTGCTGCCGAACGGGAATCGTGGCGGACTATAACATGCCAAGAGCACCACAGCACAGAAAAAGTATAGCCGGGCGACAGATATAATGTTTAGAGAGATGCGCATTGGCTGTGAAAGTTTGAATAGGAACGTAGGATTGTGGACAATCAGAACGCTTTGGAAGGAAACGGAGGATTCCCCGTATGCGTGGTCGGGAGCCGTAACCTGTGTGTCCGTCTCAGCAATGCCATGATTTTCCTCGGGCCAGCAATTCCACTTATAAACCCTGAGCAGGCACGATCTTGGATTTTCGGAAATAGGTGCTCCGTTGAAAAGCGCGTGCGCAAAGGATTGCAGAACCCAGAATTTCTGTAAAAGTGAAAAGTGTGGAAAAACAACGAAAGATTCGTGCACTACTGAACCTCGTACGGATCTCCGCCTGTTAACTTGTAGATTACCAGCATTGTCTGATATAATGTACTTGATCTGGACTTCCAAGCATGTCGATAAAGTACATCGCCATTCAGACGCGACGGCATATGTGAGCCAAAGTATTCACAACGAAAACATTCGGGTGCCTGTTAGCTGATCCGTGACCAAGCGCTTAAGTGAGACGTTAGAACTGTTTTAATGCAAATGGCTCAGCTGTTTATAATTTCCTTCACATGTTACGCTGAGGAATGCGTTTCAATGATTCCCACCGATGGCCTAAGGGAAGGTCTCGGGTGCAGTGTCTGCTCCCTCCCGTGTGTAACTGAGCGGGCCCGTCACCTTGTGCCAGCCTGTTCGCTGATGTGATCTGTGGCGTGACTGGAGGCCTCAAAGCCTCTGCCCGGGCATCCCCAGTGACCTGAATTTTCAAAGCATAGACTTCTATTGGAAGTAAGTTTAGTTTCGTTCGATTTTGACGATGTCGTTTTCAGAAATCTTGAGTCACCGGAGCTAAAATGGAGATGTATGAAGTTTTATCAATGAGAAGTCATATTGTCGAAATTAACAATAAATCTAGGAACGTAGGGTGAAACCCACAGTAAACTACAGAGGACGGTCGCATATTGCTGAACGATACCAGAACAGACTCCGTGGCTGGAAAGTAAGATTCGGTCACTGCTGTCTTATCTTACTGATCAGTAAAGCAAAGTGGACTGCCCTCTAAAGCCTCTAAAAAGAAGCGATCTTTAGATAATTATGGTGTTTCTGGTGGTCCGATGATCTGATGGACTTGGTTTGACATATAATCGTTCCATGACCATTTCATTATGCAAAAAAATAAAACGTTTTCCTTATTTTTGTTTCCTTATTCTTACCAAAAATCGTCCAAACGTGGAGGGGCCACTAACCAATGCTGGCCCCTCCACTTCTAGAAGTAGGACGGCCGTGGATCCTCTGGCTGTCCCCGTTCCTACGCCTATGAGTACACTTTGTGCTTTCTTTTATAGCCCCCAGATGCGCTACTGATAAGTGTGTGAAAACGCATTTACTTTACAAATTTTTGCTATACCATTGGGTCTCATTTCCATTCCATTTGGAGGAACCTCCTACCAACAGCATCTGAGCCAAGAGAATTCAATATATGATACGATAAGATTGATATCACATCAGTGATTATGATATGATTAATATGATTGATTTGATATCAGTATATGGTATGACGTGATATGATATATACATGATATGATATGATCAAAATATGGTATAGGAGGATTTTGAAGTTCGGGAAATTCTAGATTAGGTACCGAGGATTTGTTTGAGCCGTCGTGCAACAAAATCGGACGATGGCTCCCTGAGTTATTAAGGGGCTGAATAGGCCACCGCTAGAGTTGGTTCCAGAATCAAGGTCAAACCGCGTTAAGGAACATTCCTTTGAATTTCCTGGTGGTTAGCACCTACTTTGCATGCATATGCGCCTTTTCTGAATGTGGTGCTTCCCGTCCCAGTACACTGAACTGTTGTGGAATTGACCTTTGAAAACCTCCACGATAGAAACCGTTCAGAACTTTCTGTATTGCGTCGGGGTGATATGGCTTCAAATTGCTCTCGTGTTGCTGCTTCCGGTAACTTACAGATATTTCGTCATCGGCTTTATTTTGAGAAGTTAGATGGAGTCCGTTCACTAGGGGCCTCCTCAGCTCTTGATGGAGTTTTGCACTGTTCCGAATAATATCGTGGCCATGGGCACGTGGGAAGCGCCGAGGGAATCGTCTTCATGATTGCTTACTTCGCTTACTTAGTATCTTCACTGATCACCAGCTATCGTTAAATTTAGTGCCAGAGGTCACAGAAAAATGAGGTGCTGTAATGGACATCAACATTGGGCTTAGCTGTTCTTGCCATTTTTACGGGACGCAGCGTTGCAGGGTGCTGGAGTTTTTCGAGGCGTAATCGAGAAGTTGAAATACTGCAGCCGGCATCTGCCCGCGTGTGGTCCCAACCAGAAATATAGCCAAAGCCTTCGGATGAGGCATGGTTACGTACTGTGTAAGGCTTTGTCTCGACCAAAGAACATAAAAATCAAGCTTTTAAGGGCGGTAATGTCGTTTCCGACGTTCACAGGAAATGTCCAGCATGACAATGCGGAAGCTTAAGTTCATTATTTGACAATCGTTTAAATCTACGTACTTTTCTTCGGAGTCAAGAACCTAATGAGGGGATATATACTCAGTGTCCTCCCCGCCCCCATGTGGTTACGCTAGTGACTGCATCGCAAGTACTGCGATGAGACCATTCGTCATGACAGCCGTTGCTCTACCCCGCAGGTGCCCAGGAGTACGGCGAAGCTGCCGCCTACATCCAGGCCCAGTTCGAGGCCAAAAACAAGTCGACCAACAAGGAGATCTACTGCCATATGACCTGCGCCACCGACACCACCAACATCCAATTCGTCTTCGACGCCGTCACGGACGTCATCATCGCCAACAACCTGCGGGGATGCGGCCTCTACTAGGCGCCGCCTAGTGGCGACCGGGCGACCTACCGGCCGCCCGGCGCGCCGTGTTTCATGGCCCGCCGCCAGGGGCGCTGGTGTCTTGCGGGTAGAGCGTCCGGACCTCAGGACTTAGATGACGAAGAGGCCCGCGGAGGACGATACTAGTCATCAACTTGTGCTGAGATATGGATCTATTTATTTCTTGGCGAGTGAGCGCGATGTGCGTTGGCGGGCTCAAGTGTGGCGATTTGGATGTAGCGTGAGGCGCAGGGGCCGTGGACGCGTGACGTCCTCTTGTGGCGTTTATTGAAACTTTCACTTTACCTGCTTCACGATAGGCGCCAGCACAATAGCGATGGCGTCGGCGCCGCCAGCACGGTTTACTGGCCTGCGATCTCTTACCCAGGTCCAGGGTCACTTTGTTTCGTGGGTCGGCGACGCGGGCGGTTTTGTAACATAGCGCGCCCGAGCGCCGTTAGCTATACGTGTTCTGTGGCGGTCGTCGCCGTCCTGTGACGTCATCGGCGGGGCGGAGCCGACTGGCGGGCGCGCGGGCGGTCCGAGCGTCGCTGGCGGCGGCGGAGCGCGACAGATGTCCGCGCGCCCCGCCGCCGCCGTCGCGGCGCCGCGCGGGCGCCACTGTGTCATTGTTGGGACCATAGCAGCCGCGGCGGGCCCGCGGGACGGGCCGACCGGCCGCACGGCTCGCCTGACGCCGGCGGCCGCCCGGCCTGTCCCGGCCTGCTGTGCTCGGACGGCGGGGGAACCGGCGGTCGGCCTCGGCGCGGGAACTGTTGTTGCGCTCCGGCTGAGGCTGCGCCGGTTCTGGTCGCCGTCGCTAGTTCTGCGCGCCGAGCCGCCGTGGGGCGACGTTCTGCGGGGCGAGTGTGGTTCGAAATTCTCCCGGGCTTTGTTTTGCGCTGCTTTTTTACACGGCTCCACGGCGTCACGGCCGGCTGGCGCGTTTCCGTGATGGGTGTCCGGACGGCTTGTTTTGATTTATGGGCCGCCGCTGGGGCCGATCGATGCTCGGTTGGCCCAGAACGAGCGAGGTCGGCTGGACGTGTGCGTCAGCGAGGCTTGTGTCGGGTTTGTCGGGCCGCTCGGGCCGTGCATCGCGCCGCGACGCCATTGTGAGCTGGGTAGTTTGTTACTCGACGGTACGGCTCTAGAGTCCAGTTATTCTCGCGGTTGTGCTTCTTTCCCCGGCCGGCCGCGGGTCCTTCGTCGTGGTGGCCGCTCGTTTTATTCCGGCTTGTCTGCCCCGATGACGTCATTTACCGCTCGATCAGCTGTCGCGCCGTCTGGCCGCCGCCGTCGCTTGCACCTAAACCGCCACGCACCGAACGCCGCATTAGCTGTCGGCACCGCCCGCTGCTAGCCGGCCTGCCACAAACGGCGCAAAGCCTGCAGGGCACAACGCATTGCGCACACAGGAGCGCGCACAAGCACCGAGAGCACAGATGGCGCTGCTGGCGCGAGAGACTGAGGGCGTGGCTTTTGTGTTAGTGGGGCGGCTTGACGTTCTGCCGCGTATCCGTTTCGTTTTCGTATTTTTGCGTATGAGCCATTAATAAACGCCGTTTGATTGTTACATGGCGTGTTGAATAGCATATCGACTCTCAGCATGAGATCTGGATATGAACGAAAACACCTGTCGAATGGAATCAATTCGTGCCGTATTTTTCTCATTCTTATAAACGTGTTAAACTACTTTCCCACTTTACCGTTCCAAAAGCCCATTTCACGTTTGCAGTTACGCATAATACGTTCTTGTTCAGACTCGGACGGCAGGGTGATGCGGCAAAGTGTTGTAGTTCGGAGGTCCTCCATTCAAACAGGCGCTGTGGAGTGTGAACGTCAACGGCAGTGTCACGCAGTCAGGCCATCGGGGCAAACGACATTTTTGGCTCCTTGTTTTCCATGAATCGTCGTTAGGATAAAGCTCAATCTTTTCGAGAGAAATGGGAGTGAGCAGGGCAGTTGCCCCGCTGCACCGTTCCCTCTCCCTTCCGTTTGGCGCCATCTCTGATTGATCTCCAAATGAAGAGCTTTTTCCGGTGTGGGACGATTTCACTGTACATTCCCCAGTTTTCACGTTGCACAGATATGCACACATTAGCAGAAACCGAAGGAACGTGCACGCAGATGCTTTTATAATCCAGCTAACGTCTGAAAAGACTGGACGGTAAACATAGCATTCAGCTCGCATTCTGAAAAGCCTTAGCTGTATATTCCGGGGACTGAGTGAGAGGACCTAACACTAGACCCACCTTTCCAGGAATTCCAACATTGAGCCTATGGCAATGGCTGGCAAGAGTCGGTCTGAAATTCTAATCAAACCCCCATCCCTTTTGGACATCTCCTTCCACTCCAACGGCACAGGACAAGTTTCCTAGCAAACATCATGCAGTCCAAACACGGCAGCGGCAGTTCGCAGCGGCGCCTGGGAGCACGCAGCGCCGGGTATCAGCCGCGCCTCATCCGGCTGCCGATAAGGTGCGGCCCTGCTGCGGGTCCCTGCGCCCGGCGAGCCGGCCGCGTGTGCAGCGGCATACTCAGGGACGGCTGGTGGGGGGAGCGCCGCGACCAAACCGGCCGCTCTGCAGCGGCACTGTCAGGATCTTCTCAGGAAGGGACGGAAGTCTTCAGGAGAGCTATATGCCATTGATCGAAGGTAAAAGTTGGAGCAGAGCCACCAAAATCGGACTCTGTCTCGGTGTCATTATGTGAAAAAACTCGGTGTCATCATGAGAATGGTTTTACAGTCTTTTCTGGTCTCCCTCGTAATGATCCGCAGGAATTTCCTAAAGTCCGACTCTCATTATACGCATATTAAACGGAGGTACATCGCCACATTCCCTGACACATTGCAGCACGGCATAACATCGGCTGTGCATGAAAATATACTAGAAATTTGAACTATACGCGGGGCATTATTGTCCACCAAGCCAGACAACATTACCCTCCACTGGTGAAACCAAAGAACGCATATTTACATTATGACATCGTGGGTTATAAGCAGGAGACGAGACAAACGAAGTAATAACCACCTTGCCATGCCAGATTGTCGAACGAAAACAGCGACAGGAAGCATGGCCGCAAGGGAATGGCCATAAGTTAATGAAAACAAAGTCACGCGTTGAGACGAAGAGACTGCGTCCCCTGTTTCCGCCAACCCAACGGAGCTGTGAGATTCGCGAGCGTTCTACGCCACGCACGCAGACATGGCTCAGTGTAGCGTTTCGGCCAGCCAGCACACCGGCTGTCCCAAGCGCGTTTTTGCGCGCAGGCCGGTCGCTGTCCAAAAGTGCCGGCCCGCAGTTTATGTATGAGCTCTAATGAACGCAGTTTGTGTTCATTAGAACGCAGTTTGTGTTCGCAGTACGTGTCTCGGTTATGCATCCTGCCTTTGATCTGCCAAGTGCCAGGCCACTTCTACACCTTTATTACCCTGGGTATCTGGATTCACCTATAGTGATTACGCTCGACATAGTTCAGAGATGTAGCCGGGGGCAGGGGGCACGGGGGCCATGGTCCCCCTGAGCCAAGCGATCTACATTAGATATATGGCGATTTCGTAGGAATGCGTAGTAGTGATCATATATTTGTTGCAAAGGTAAGCATTATATGTTTTCCTTTGCGTTAAGTATCAAGAAAATTACATAAAATTGCTTTTTTTCTTGTAAATTTTGTCATATGCCAGTGTCATGTCCCAAAATTTGACATTTGCCCCTCCCTCGAGGAAAATCCTGGTTACGGGCCTGACATAGTTGACATGCGGGTCCAAGGGCTCGGTGGATGAGCCACCACGTCATGTGGTGGAATTTTCATTCTTGATCTGTCTGGAGCCCGTCAGGCTGGTGCTGCTGGCTGAAAATATTGCATCGGCTGAATTCTGGCCGGGGCCCCGAGATGACGGACGGCTCAACTTCGGATTCCATTCGGAGATGATCTTGTGCGGCCTGCCCTCACTGCTCCGGCTTCCGGCGCCGGTGGCGTGTAACCGCAGGTAGCACCACCTGCCGCCGCGATTTGACGGGAACAGTGGCCTATTTCCAGGCCCCGTCCGGCGGTGATTTGTTCCGTGACCGAGCCCGGGCGTCTGCGTACGGCGTTCTTCGCCCTGGGCTTCCGCGCGACGGCTGCCGCGGTCGGGGGAAGCGCCGCCTCCAGGTGCGACGGTCAGCGGCGCGAGTGGACGGGCCGACTACATCTGACGATCGGAGCCAGTCGGGTGCCGAGATGAGTCGGCTGCCCCAGCCGCCGCTCGACGGTCAGCGCAGCGAGCGGACGGACAGGTAGCCGGCCGTACCTGCCGGCGGGAGTTGGGACGCCGATGTGTGCCGCCGAAAGGGAGCCTGGGTTTCCAGTGGCGTAGCCAGGAATTTTTTTAGGGGGCTCCAGAGGATGAGGGGGCCCAACGCCGGGGGCCTCTTGAACACTACGGGGGCCCCATGGCCGGAGTGTGGTTCTGTATAGATGATTGGGGGGGGGGGGTAGATCGAGGGTGCCTCACAGCCTAACCTCTTCCCAATGTGAGTTTCTCAACTCGACGGATTTAGGGTACTTTATTTTGATCGACCGGCACCATGTCATGGCAGGAGGATCTTTCTTGGCTGGCGGCTTCTTTGCAGAGGAGCATCCTTTCCGGTACTCGCCTTTTGGCAGATGCATACCGGGGTACTCATTTACCTTTCCCGATCAGGGGGCACTCCGCTATCTGCCAGAGAGGTTTTTGCCTGGGGCAGAGGCGCAGCCAAGGGGGGAGGGGCGAGGAGCCCGCCCCCCCCCTTAGCCCCACAATTTTTGTGGAAACCATTGCACATCGTCTTTCCGGCGGATAGATTTCGTATGATTTCAGTTCACACTTAACTCCGCCTCCCCCTTAAGAAAATCCTGACTGCGCCCTTGGCCTGGGGTCTAGGGGCCCTTTGCAGTGGAGTGGGTTTTGTCTTTCCCGACCAGCGGGTCCCTTTAGGTCAATGCCAGGAGGATTCCTTCATCGGCCAAAAATTTCGGGAGGGGGTCCCAGGGCCCCTAGGACACCCCTGGCTACGTTACTGTGAGTTTCTCACAGCCTCACTGGCAGCGGTTCATTTTCACCTCAGTAATACACGATCGATGATGCACGATGCGCTTTCTGCTCAGTTCGGGTGCGTGGGGTGCACTAACGAAAGAGGAAGCTTGGGACATGTTTTTGAATGAACTACCCAGAGCATCATAGAGCATACCGTCTGGGGAACCAGATCATCTGAATTTGTTATGCTTTCTTGATTTCAAAGTTTGCATGCTGCATTGTTAGATAACAAACGCTGATTCTTTGTATAATTTCCATCGATAATATTTTTTATTTTTGAATCACCATCGATATGGATAGGAGAATTTCACAATCGACAACGGAATCAGCGGGCCTTTTAAATTTGAATGCAAACGAGCTAGTGCGATAAGACCGAAGGACGGAGTGTGTTGTGGAGTCTGTATTGGAAGTTTTATGTGCTAGATCCGTCCATATAGGTCAAGAAGATGGACCCGTTTACAGCTGTAAGTATTACAACGCAGAGAATGCCTGATAAACGCATTTTTCGTATCTTATGGGTCATACTTGGCCGGTCCTTTGCGTCGTGATAGTCTCATATTGCACTTTTTGAATACAGGTAAACACACGGCGAATTTGTATGCACAGATATGATAATAGGCTTTGGGTCCTGTTTATATGGAAATTGTCTGCTATTGTGGGGCACATGTGCAGTCATTAAAAAATGGGATCCTAATCAAATGACATCAGCAATGTTTGTAGATGGCATGGCCGTGGGAGACAAATACAGTACTGGATGAATGTGGCAGTAGTTGCAGTTGAATTGCAGTTCCCAGAATATCATTGGGAATTTTGTGTCATTTTATGGAATGAGGCTTCAGCTGCAGCTTAATGGCATTTGCCTCTAATCAGAAATATGAGATATGGGCCTTATTGTTCAGTCATGCTTTACATTTTAGATTTAAATAATCCAAATGCATCTAAAATTGCTAGTTAACTAATGCCTACAATAAATTTATGCAGTATGAAGGATTTTAAAAAGTGTTTCATTTTTTGTTCATACCAGTTGGTTTTCAGATATTAGCAGAGCACTCTGAGAAAACCTCAGGCAGCTCAAGGTCTTTTGTCTAGGGATTGCATGACAAATGACCACACTAACCATTAAAACACCCCATGTCTAGACAAAAGAACTTGTGCGAAAAAGTAGTTACAGTACAACATTACCATGCCTGTACTGCCTGTACCACTAAGGACAGCTAGCTGGGCATGCTCATGGTGACATGTCATTAGCAGCCTGTAAATTTTGACAAGTTGTCATTGAATCACTATTTTATTTGGCAATATGGGAGTCCCCTCTATCTGTGGCAGTTATTGAATGATCAGAAGATGCTCTTGCCTCTGGTAGTACTTTCAAAAGTGAAAAAGGTACCCTTGTGAGGTGCAGTTCTCCAGCATCATTGAATTGTGGGTACTTTTCAAAGTTTTCAGACCTTCAGACATTTTTCCTCAAAATTTTCAGGCCATGTGAAATCAGCTTGTTTTTGCTCTTGTATGAAAAAAGAGTCAAACCCCATATACTTGTCAAACAAGCCTATGGGAATCATGCTTATCAGTTTTCATGATTTATGACATTTAAATATTATCAATGACTACCCATTCTGGAATAGCAGTGTGATGTTTCTGAAGCCTCCGTCCAGGCAGTAATTGTACACATAGATCTGAATGTGCACCCTGTAAATATTGTTCACAGTATTGGTCTATGTATGTAGCACTAGGGTGCAAATTACTTGGGTACAGATTACTTTATTTTGTCTCCATTTTTATTTTGTCCCAGCAAACTGATTTTGAAAGTCAAATTCAAACCTTGTCAGGCATACTTGTAAGAAATGTTAATGAACATACAAAAGGCTAGTTGGGGCTCAGCTGTTTGGGCTGTTTTCATTCAGCTGTACCCAGAACTAGTGTCAAAGGAAAGGTTTAGTGACAATGACATACATTTGTTTCTTATCAGATTTCAGGTAAATCAACAAAAACACATTGTGACTTTTTGCCATCCCTGCAACATCTTGCGTGAGAGGTTGTGATGCAAAATGGCCCTGGCAGTTGAAATTGTCATTTCATAACCTAATAACCCACCAACAAAAATACATCCTAATGATATCCACATCTGCCCCATTTAACCAACATTAAGTACATCAGACTATACCATATAGCATTATGTCATATGACAGCAATGACAGAGTGTTATTTCTTGGACTCCCTAGAAAATTGTTGCAGGTGTCATTTTCTTGCATAAAGTTGAATCTTGGTCATATACAAATGAAGTTCCTTCAAGCTCATGCAGAAAAGCATCAGAAAATATTTGCTTGTAAAACATTTCATACTCCAAAAAGTGTGATATTGTATTTCCATCAAAATGCTACATTATAACAATGTTGACAAATTTCTAAGCTGCAAGCAAATGACTTTCCATTCAGTATGAAGCAGGTATGATATCATTACTGACATACACCAAGAATGCAGACTGAAACCAGGAACCAGAAACTTCTTTGCAAACTTGCACTCCAAAACAAAAATTATACTCCTGCACTAAGAACAGAAGCTGGATTTTCAGCCTTTGTTCAGATATATCCAGACATTACATCCACATGAATCAAACTACAGCCATCTTTCATGGGTTAATGCAGACCTTCACTGGAGAATCAGCTGTGTTTTTTGACAGTCCCCGTGGATTTGTCTGCAACTGGCCACATATGCAGTGTTGGAAACCTGGTTTTTCTTCCTGGTGTCAGAGTACAAATTCTCTTTTGGAGTATAAAATATGCGTTTATGTGAAAAACATGGACTAACTAGATGCCTTGCAAGCATATGTGGCCAGCAGGGACGGATCCATTGCCTCCATTTGGGGGGGGGGGGAACCAGTTTCCTTGATCTACATGGTAGATCAGCAAAGTTGTTGACCGGGGCGGGGGGGGGGGGGTGGAAAGCGGCTGGCCACATGGGTTCAGAGTGTACTTCAGCGCCGAATATGAATGGTAAACCATGAACCGGGGGGGGGGGATGCTGGGCAACTTCAAACTCTGGTTGAGAAGGAATACCCGTGGTTTTTTTGGGGAGAGGCAAATGACGATTGTGGAGTGCAAAGTTTTTTCTTGGAGTATAAATTTTTTGGTGCTCCTTGACACCAGAAAACGACGGTTTTTCCAACACTGCCCCTGGATGTCAGTGTCGGCCGCGCTGCCGGTCGGCGGCCCGGCTGTGGCCGCCACCACACGTCCAGTGACCCCAGACCGGCCGGCGCCGTCCGCAGAGGATGCTGGAGCGGGCTCGGGACCGGCAGCGGCGCGTCGACGAGCGCACCGGCGCCGCCTCCGCCGCTCCGACGCCGGCCAGGAGCCCGCTGAAGGACGACCTCTGCCGCTCCGGATACCAGTCCGCTGAGAGGTGGCGGCTCCGGCGGCGACCTGACCGACCTGGGTGCGGCCCGGCAGGCTGGTGAGGACCACGAGCTCGCCCGGTCTGACCAGGAACGGCCGCTTCGTGCTGGCCTGAGTGAGCTGGGAAATGTGGAGCGGAGGCCCTGCTTCGTGATGTCACTTCTTAAGTGTTTCTTAATGATGCAGATGGCTTGATCCCAGTCATGGTTTTAGTTAATTTCGTTTGAGCGAACGACTGCTGTCATACCCTGGACATGTTGCAATGGAAGGCTCTTTAGTCATACCGCCGCTATTATTTATGGTGTGTTAATATTTAAAGTGCAAGTGGTTGCGACAGTCAAGGACACTCAGAAGAAAGCGTTAATAAATCAAAACCAGAGCCAAACCAATGTGGGGACTGGCTAATCCAGCCTCATCCCGGCCCTGCTTTGACCCGAGACATGTCCTCCGTCTGACGTCTGATGCCCGGTCTCGCAGTGAAGTCTGCCAGCCCACGCCGTGCCGCCGAGGACAAGGAGAACCACCCGAACGTGCTGCACGCCAGCACGCGCAGCCGACTGAAGCAGCTGAGCTCGCTGTACTCGACCGACGGCGAGACGGGTCAGTGGCGGCCGACGGGACGGCACGGGACGGAACAGGGCGTTGCTGTCTGTGTGAGGTCACTGGTTGGCTTGGGCGTGGCCGGCTTTCTGTTGATCTGTAAGGATTTTTGTGCTGCAGTTTAGGGAGCTTCATGGATGCTTGGGTTGCCTCCGATCTCCGGCCAGGTTTCACAAAAGCGGCGCGGCAGTGCTACGGAACGGTGCAGTGCAGATCATTTGTTTTAACGTGGTAATGAGTTTCACAGCTCCGGTACCCGCCCGGACTCTGTGCTGACTCCCATCAGTGCGCGCTGACCGGCGGTCAGTAACGTTCTGCCCCTGCTTTCAGACCTGGACGCCTGTGACGCGATGGAGACGCCTCGCCAGTCGTGTCTGGCTCACGAGCCGTCTCCTCCGCCGGCTGCGCCGCCCGCCTCCTCCGGCAGCAGCCGCAGTCTGCGCGGCCGCCTGGCCAACCTGGCCTCCCAGTACCAGGATATTGAGTCCGAGGTACCGGCCCCATCCCGCACCCCGGCCCCCGCTTCCGCCCCCGCCCTCGCCCCTGCTCCTGCTCCTGCTCCTGCTCCTGCCCCAGCCCCTGCCCCTGCCCCTGCCCCTGCCGCCGAGCGCGCGGCCCGCCCCGTTGGCCGCGAGACGGCCGCGGCGCGTCAGGCGGAGCGGTCTCGCTCCCCGGTCAAGGCGGCGACGTCGCCGACGCGGCCCGCCTCGCGCTGGGAGGTGCGCTCGCCGTCGCCGCTGCGCCGCCAGATCGCCGCCGGCGAGCGGCCGGCCGCCGGCGCGCAGGCATCCGCCTTCCTGCCGCGGCTGGACGCCGGCTGTCACGTGGCGACGGTGCCGGCCGGCAGCAGGGTGGCCGCCGCGCCGCCGGCCGTGGTGAGCGAGTTCCGGCCGGGCGGGCCCGCCCGCACCACGGTCACCACCGAGATCAAGGTTAGCATGGGCGGCGAGGCAGGCCGCCACCGCGCCAGCATGCACCTCAGCCCCGGCCAGAGCCCGCTGCATGCGGCTGTCGAGCCGGAGCCGGCGCCGCAGCCGGAGCCGGAGCCGGAGCCGGAGCCGGAGTCGGTAACGCGCGTGTCGCGGGCGCGGTACCGGCCGGCGCGGGCGACGCTCGTCCAGCATCCGGACCCTCCGGCCACGCCGGCCGGACAGGTGCCGCTCGACGACCAGCTGGTCCGCTCGCTGGTGAGTGCTGCATGCCGCTGCCACGCCCGCCCGCCGGACCTGACCCGGCCTGACCTCGCCCTCCGTCTCCCCGGCGTACCGGACCTCGCCACCCGTAACCGGCGTGCCGACTCTCCTAGCCCTGGACCGCCCGAATTCACGGCCGGAGCCGGACTGCAGCTCAGTTTCGTGGTTCAGGCCGCTGAAGTTTATGGTTGACCCGGGAATATCCGAAGCTTCAGGATTGTCGGAAATTCAGCTATGCCTTGTGGTTTGCTGGAGGATGTCCCTAAATACTCGTGCCTAAGGGGTGTCGATCGCTATCGGCACATGTTCGCCGATAAAAGAAAAAACAAGGCAAAATAGCGAAGCCTCGTAATTGTGGAAAATGCCAAGGATTCTTTCCATGCGCTGAAGCCATCTGCAATTTTCTGGTCGTTCAGAAGTTCGTTGGCGCTTCTGACGCGTCGAAGAGACAACGGAAGATGTATTTTTGATGCTCGAAATTTTTGGCAAGAGGGTTTTGGCATTGTCCGAGGCTTGAGGGCCCAGAAGGCAATGACATTCATGATCTATGAACTCCGGCTTCGCCAGTCACTCTGCTTTCTTAACGTCCACCAAACATGACGCCTTCCTGTTGTCTGTGATTGCCACCAGACGGACGTCACGATCCCTCCAAACCTATCCGTCACTCTTCCGCCTCTGCTTCCAACTAGCTGGCTGCTATTGGTGCTGACTAAATTGCATTCGTTGGCTTGACTCAACACTTCTACAGTTCCTCCATATCAGCACAGGACATTACTGCACTTATAGACGTTTACTGGGAAGGTCTTTTCGTCATGTTCTGACGTTTGAACGCGGGACTCAGTTACGTGATCTTTTTGATTCCATCCAAATTGTTGGCATTAGATTCGGACATTGAGCTGCGTGACGGCAATCATCTGTTTATTGTCATCTAGATATTTTAAGTCTACTGGAATAAGTGTTCTTCCCTTGACGTCCTCTGTCCACTGCAAGGCTTTTTAGCCGCGAACCCAACACGGGCGTCATACGGGCCCAGCCATAGGTCACTAACGGGTTTGTCAGTCGCCGTCGAATGCGGTAAGTCGGCCAGCCAGCCAGACTCCCGGTCATCTCCTTCTCCGTTACCTGAGGATGGCGCCCTCTCATCTTCTGTGTGTGCACTGTATAGTTTGTGAAGCATTAGTGAACGAGTTATACACGAGAATTACGGCATAAGGCGGAGTGCCGGGCATTAGTCTGCATAAGTTTTCCTTCTTGCCGACTGTTCGTTGCTCACTTCTTTTGCATGTTGTTGCCTTATCCTTCGGTCATGTCGACTGTTCAGCACGCCGTGTTTGTAGTTTCACGTTGCGTGTCCTGAGTGTGCACCGTTGCGCGAACTCACGTCGCTTAACGCGGCGATGTGAGCTGTAACGCAGCCATGAGACGTGTCTGGTGTGCTCACTCCTCCGGATGGGGCGGCCGTGAGACGTGTCTGTTGGGCTGATTCCGCTGCGTGGGGTGGCCGTGAGACGTTGAACTGTCTCATGAACTGATTCCATTGAACGTTGAACTGTGTTGGAGTGATTCCGCCGGACGGGGCGACCGTGAGACGTCTGTTGGACTGATCCCGTTGAATGGGCGACCATGAGACGTGTCTGTTGGACTGATTCCACTGGACTGGGCGGCCGTGAGACGTTGAACTGTCTCATGAACTGATTCCATTGAACTTTGAACTGTGTTGGATTTTTTTGGCGGGGGGGGGGGGGGGGGGGGTTTTTTTGTTTGATTTTTTCCGGGGGGCGGCCACCGCCGCTCGGCCCTGACCGGCCGCCGACCGCCGCAGGAGGCGCAGGGCTTCACGCCGTCCGGCTCCGGGACGCGGCTGGTGTACGACTTCTCTGACCGCTCGCGCTCGCCGTCCCCGCCCCGGGTGGTGGGCGCCGTGGCCAAGCCGTCCCCGGAGCGTCCCGCCGCCCCCGCGCCGTACCGCTCCGTCAGCCCTGTCCGCTACAGCCCGCCGCCCCGCCCGCAGGTGAGAGCGCCGCCCGCCGCCGGCGCACGTCTCGTCAAACAGGAGTTGGTGCTGGGAAGAATAGATGTCGTTGGCGTTGTTCAGAGGTTGTGGATGGATTGGTATCAAGTTGCGCCGTTCGACAAGGCCTAGGCCGCTATGATGGCTGATGAATGCGGTGGATGCATGACATCGTCGATATGTCGATTTGCTGTCGATAGTGAATTGCGCATTCCAGTGATTTTTCAGTGGTCAGCAGGCATTGTTTGTTAGCTGTGTTATCTGGCCGGAACCCCCGCCTGTCGCTCTTGGAGAAGTCTGCCACTGGATGTTATCTGTCGTGGGTCTGATAAGCATGGCCACGAGTCTCAGAGGCCAGTGTATCGTGCTGCGAGCTGGGCAGACCACGTCTGTTCCTGACCACGCGCCCTGACTTCACGTGCTTCACCACTGCGTCTGCCCGTCCTGGGCCGCTCATTCGTCCTGTCATCTCACTCGCCTCCACTTCGCACCCAGGGTTCTCCGTCTACTGGCCAGTACGACGCCCGAGCCCGCCAGTGGTCCCCAACCCGCCAGGGGTCTCCGACCCGCCAGCCGCCGCCGGCGCGCCAGGGGTCTCCGACCCGGCAGCCGTCGCCGGTGCGCGGCCGCCTGGTGCAGGAGCGTGCGGCCGTGTTCGACCGTCCGGCCTCCCCTCCGCCGACCGGCGTGGACCCGACCGAGATGCCGCTCTCCGATCGCAGGAAGCTGTTCGAAAAGGGCCAGCCGCCCAAGGTGAGCGGACTGCGGGCGCAGGAGAGTCTGCGGCCTCCTTGTATGTCTACTGACGTACCCATGCCAGCTGGTATGGTATCACTTTCCGAGCCTGATCGTTACCCGATTGTTTCTTAGTCTAGCGAGTCTTTTTTCGAGTTTCTCCGAAACTGAGGCGTTCTTGAGTCACAGTCTCGGCGGAGTGCGCTCTCCCTGTGCTGCGGGCTCAGCCGCGTCCCTCGGAGTGCCGTTCTTCTGACCGGTGACGCCGGCCACCTCCTCGGCAGGTGATCGCCCGCTTCGGCACGCCCGTCACGCCGCAGATGCTGCGCCAGCACAGCCAGCAGCCGGCCGCCGAGCCGGTTCGCTGCCGCTCGCCGGTCCGCCAGCCAGGTGGGCGTGTGCCCGGGAGCGCGACGGGGATCGGGGCCTCGTGGAGGGACGGCCGTGCTTTAGGCCTTGTGGCCTGTTGTGATGGAGCGGGGGGAGGTGGAAGACGCTTCTCTGCTTCGATGACGCACCACCGGCTGCTCCGTCTCCGGGCATTTGACCGCGCTTAACCCTTTTATTACAGGGCACAGTGGTTCAGACGACTATTCACTTGATAGGGTGCTGTCCGCGATTTTTCGTTATTGCGTTCTCAACACAGCTGACGTGACTGAAGGCGACACTGTCTTGTTGCAGCTCCCCCGCCCGTTGAGCAGTCATCGGAGGGACCCCCGTCCTCCTCCAGGAACGTGGGGGAGTCGACGTTCCAAGCCCATCGCAAGCTATGGGAGTCCATGAATAACGACTGGCGTAACAACGAGATTGCCCAGAACAGTCGGGAGCAGCGCGAACGAGAGCTTGGATTTTTGGCCAATAGATGGCAACACAAGCCGGCCGAGCGCGAGCAGGCAGCCAGGGAGGCCAAAACGGTTAGTATTCGCGTTGTTTTGCTCGTGGGAAAAGATGAAGGCTACTTATTCACGTCTGGGCGCAAAATGACCTCAGTAGTCGGCCGAAAACACCAATAAACAGCAACAAAAATACTTATTCACGTCATTTTACTCGACTTATGTAGTTATATACATTGTTTTGCATGACAGCAGCACGAGACCCCATATGTCAATGAACGCATCATTTACTTGTGCTACCTCTCGGTCTCCAACCGCTTTGTTGGTAATGGTTAAGTGTATTACGGATATGTTGTGAACATTGCATAATTTATCCATTCGATTTCTGTTGCGGTTGTTTTCCACCGAGTACTCCCGCGTGGAACTGTAAACGGGGTAGAAATGAATTCCCTTTTTTTTGTTACCGTTGTGTCATTGTATTGGACCGCACACCTGACGGCTTTCTGTCGACGCCAGCTGGAGCAGATGGCGCCACCGCCGCAGCCAGCCGGGATCCCGCCGCCGCCGCCGCCACCGCCACCGCCGGCGCCGGCCGATTCGCCGCATCACAGGCCCTGCCCCCAGTCGCCGGTCCACCAACCAGCGGCCGTCAACAGCCCGGTCCACCAATCGGAGCCGGCGCCCGACTTCCGGGCCACTGGCGGCGTCAGGTGAGTGGCGGTCACGTGATCGGTGGTGGGCGGAGCATGCTGGCGCGGGCCGCCCCGACCTAGCGGCCTGAGCTGCTGCATGTGAGGTTCAGACCGTTCTCAGTACCGGTCATGGTCCTCTGGTGTGGTCCAAAGCTGTGCGGACGGACCATCATGGTCGATCGTTGGTACGCATCTGCCTGGCTTTGATCGTTTTCTTTCCGTTGGTCGGACTGAAAAATGTCCGCAAGAAATAAACATTACATATTGCGTAGTATTTTTCATGACAGAGCTATGGCTTACGTTTATCATACTTGCGTCGTTTCTTTACATGCAATAGCGGCATAGAACGCTGCGTTTGCCGCCTGATTAGTTCAGGCGTGCCTTCTCTTTCGTATAATGATGGAGGTAAGTTCGTAGTTGTAGCAGTATCACGCCGACTGTACATACGCCAACTGTCGTGGAGGCAGTGTGTAGTAAGCTGGATCCAGGCTGCAGGCTGTGCGGCGGACAGTGAACCAAGTCCTTCCCTTTGGAGCTGACCACGTCCTTCGCCACCTGGAGTTCTTCCCCGCAGTCGACGCAGCGCCTCGTACATTTCCGGATTCCTCGCCGGAGAGTAGCAGCGAAGACGTCTTCGGCGGCGTTTCTCCACCGTATTCCTACTTCTCCGTCCCGCTCCGTCTCTCGCCGGGCCCGGACCTGGCCGTGGCCGGACGGCCGGGCGCCGGAGCCCTCTGTCGCAGCCGGCCGCGGCCGTGGTCGGCGCTCCGGCCGCCAGTCTGAGCGGCGGCGCTGCCTGCAGGGCCGGCCGGCCGCCGTACCAGGTGCGCGTCAAGCCCGGCTGCCTGTACCCGGCCCTCTCCGACCTGGACACTGCCAGCAGCTCGCAGGAGTCGGAGGCCGAGGACGGACGCAGGTACGGCGCGCGCCCGGACGTCACGTCCGGTGACGCCGCGCCCGCACGTCCGCACGTCCGGCGTCCGTGCCGCGTCCATGGTGGCGCCGGCAGCGGTCCTTTTGGCACGGCAGGGATGCGGCTGTCCGGCGTAGCTGCCACGCCTGGCCACTGCATGCTGGAAGTCGGAGGCTGCGCTTGGCGGGCTGTGAGGCTTGGCCCCATGGCATGCCGGAGGAGGAGCACGCAGGAGTCGGGTGGATGCCTCTGTGCTTGGATTCGTGGAGATCTTCGCTTTCGAGACGGCACGCCCTGAAATGCGGCTGCTGTGTGATGCTGTTCGGTTTTCGGGTTGGCAGTTGGTTTTTCACGCGATTGGTTTTCCTCGTCGTGACTGTTGAAGTTTTCGTCGGCTCGAAGGCGGAGAGAGGGGTGAGTTTTCATGCTTTTGTCTGCTTCCTGCCTCTCACACTTGCGTTTGGCTACTGCTTCACCTGGTGGCTTTGTCAGTGTGCTTCTCTAACTGCTTCTATGCTTCGTTTCTCTTCTAGAATCTGCCGAATGCGGGGCTATGCTGGCGACCACTCTCTGGCCTCGCGTCAAGACTGGTCAGGTGCCCAGGACCAATCTCTGACGTCGTTCCAACACAGGGCGGACGTGCACGAACCGTCCCTGACATCGTCCCAGCACTGGGCGGACGCGCGTGGACAGTCTGTGACGTTTTCCCGGGATGGGGACGACTCTCGTCGACGTCTCGAGCCGACGCGTGCGGACTGCTCGGAGGACGATGGCGGCTCGCTTTACGAGAGCTGCGTGGGCGCGCTCAACGAGCGCTTCTCGCGATCGTTCCCTCCGCTGGACCTGCCGTCCCGTACAGCCTCTGACATCGAGCCAGTGGCCGCCTCCACACGGTTCCTGAGCTCCTCCGCCGACACGACGCCGCCGGAGGACGACGCGCCGCCGGCCCCCCGCAGACAGGTGACCTTCTGCCAGTCCAGCTCCGGCGACGAGAGCTTCCGCAGCCCGCGCGCCGCCCGCGACCCCCCGCCGTCGCCGCCACCCCCGACTCGGTCCCGACGAGTCCCGACGCTGTCCAGTCCCCGGCGCGCCAACCGCGACCGCAGCGCTCTAGACGACGACAGCGACCCCGACTGCACCATGTACTCCGCCCCAGAGGCGCCGGCCGCCGCCGCCGACAACGACGAGGACGCAGTGTCGACGGTGCTGCGACAGCACGGGCGCGTGCTGAGCCGCGCCCTGCGCTGCCTGTCGGCGGCGGCGGCGCCGCGGCGCGCGCGCCAGATCCGCCTGACGACGGCGTGCTCGCTGGTCCGCAGCGGACGGGCGTCGCCGGCCGGCACGGCGTCCCGCGCCGCCGACGAGTCGCTCACGTCGCACGCCAGCGGCCAGAGCGACGCCGAGAGCCTGGGCGCCGAGATCCTGGCCATGGCGCGCGCCAACCAGCAGCCGCAGCCCGGCCTGCCCACCATCGACGAGAGCGCCACGGTGAGCGCCGGCTAGGGGCGCGGCGAGAGGTGCGCCGGCGGGGGAGGAAGGGTGCACGTTCGGGTAGTACGGTGGTTGGGAAAGACCTAATAATTGCGACTTGCAGTTCTGGTACAATGTCGCCGTAGTCCTCTGGTGTTCATCGAGGTGACTTATGACTGTTTGGTGCGACACCTTGCGTCTGGAACAAGGAACGCACATTGTGTGAACTGAACAGAGATCGCTTATGTCATGTTTGGTTGCTATGGAACCAGCGCTCTTGAGAGTGCTCTGTTTTTCCGTCCCGCAGGACTCTAGCAGCGACCTGTCGGGAATGGCCGCCTGCGCCGCCATTGATGACGTGCTGGACATCATGGATGACGAGGAGGACGAGGAGGAGCCGACGCCACCAAAACGCACCAGGACCGCGGTAGGTGTGCCTGCTGGACGGTGTCGTGCATCGGGTAACAGCCAAATCGGAACACATCATTGTCAGGGTTCCTAAAGGGGGTCATGATTCAGGTTGTGCCTGCGACGTCTGGGATGATCTGGGAGGTGTAGTGGTTCTTGGTCTCAGCTCTTGAATGTCAGCCATTTTCAGTGATTCAGATAAAATGAACATGCAACGATGGTCGCCGTTTGCTAGCATGCTTCAGGCGCGTCGTTTCTGTGGTCGTTGTTGGCGGTCGCTCAGCCGGCTTGGCTGCCGCTTATTCCCTGAACGTCGTCTTCATAGAATATGCACCTTCTGTCGTCGCAGCAAGCCTTTTCCCTTGAATCTCCTGCCCATTCATTATCTGTGAATGAGGCACAGAGCGTTCCAACCATTATTCGGGTCACGCCTCACTTTGCGTCCTGTAGCGACCCTGGTCCTGTTTCCCGACCTGTGACCGTCATCCCATCCTCGGCCGGGCAGCCGCTGCGCCGCTGTACCTCGCAGCCGGCGCCGGCCCCGGCCTCGGCCTCCCCGAGTGTGGCGCAGCTGATCGGCCGCTTCCAGCGGTCGCCGCCGCGGCCGGCGCCCCGGCACCGCCTCTCGGCGCCCTGCTTGCCCGCCCGCCCGACGGCCGGGCGCACCTCTGCCGGCGCCCGCCCGCGGGCCGTTCACACCTCTACCCCCCGCGACGCGCGGCCCGCGGCCAGCTTTGACGGTCCGACGCTGGAGCTCTCGCTGTCGGCTGCCGACCTGACCCCGGAGCTGGCCGACTCGGGCTCCCGCTCGCGGTCGGCGACGGAGAGCGCCGGCACGGGGGACGCGGCGGACCGCTCGTCTCGTGGGGTGCACTCGCGCCTCGGGCGGTACCTGTTCGGCGAGTGGCCGCACGACGTTGGCCTGACGCCGTCGGCGGGCTCGCCGTGGACGGAGCGGGCCAGGGGTGGGGGTAGCGGCGGCGTGGAGCGGGGCGCCGGTGAGGGTGGCGGAGGGTCGGAGCGGGCCAGGGGTGGGGGTAGCGGCGGCGTGGAGCGGGGCGCCGGTGAGGGTGGCGGAGGGTCGGAGCGGGCCAGGGGTGGGGGTAGCGGCGGCGTGGAGCGGGGCGCCGGTGAGGGTGGCGGAGGGTCGGAGCGGGCCAGGGGTGGGGGTAGCGGTGGCGTGGAGCGGGGCGCCGGTGAGGGTGGCGGAGGGTCGGGGCGGCGCACCAGCTCGGTGTCGGACCTGGTGGCTCGGATGGAGGCGGTGTGCCTGCGCCGAGGCGGCGGCGACAGCGGCCCGGGGACCAGAGCCGATTCCTCATCCTCCGACGCCGACCTCAAGGTTCGTCCTGTTCCTGGTCCTCCCCGAAACCAGGCCTGTCCAGATCCTGATCCTTGTCCTGCTGACCGCTGCGTCTTCGTTTTCCCCGTCCCCATTAATCTAGTTCTGTCGTTACGAACGTTATGTGCAGTGGGTCCTGGCAATCATGGGATTTCTCTCTGTGCTGATTATAAACGTAAGCTACCAAGCGATATTGATACCCTTTCCCCTTATACATGTCCTTTGCCCTTCTGTTCTTGCCTTACCCTGTATTGGCAGGCAGATGCCGTGTGGATCTCTCCGATGAGCGCTTGTCAGGGTTTCCGCATGCCTTGATGCTCCGTAGTCGTGTGACGTGCCCCTGGGGCCGCACGATGTCACTCAAAGGCGGCGTGCCGTGGCGAGCGTGGGCGTAACGTCGGCCGCCCCTCCCGGCAGAGACAGGACTCGGGCGTGTTCCGCGTCCCGATGGCCTCGGTGAAGTCGCCGGAGAGGGACCCGAACCTGCCGTCGGTGGTGGTGGACGGCGACGCCGAACTGCCACTGATGCACTCGGTCAGCTTCTACCGCCGCCAGCGACCTCAGGTCAGCGCCGAGGCCGGCTGTACAGGCGCCAGTGTCTGGCCGGACGCGGATATCAGGCGCCCTCTGTTTAAAAAGTACAACTGGCGGAACGGATCCCTGTTGGAACTGGCATGGGCTTCAGCGACGTCATCGAGTGATATCAAGAACGTCAGTCTGGCATGGCACCATGAGTACCGTTGTTTCCTGAGATGCTGATATAGGTTCACCTTGGTCAAACTGGTGTATGATATGGTGTGTACGTGCTACGTAAGAGCGCGTTCTGCCGCCTGCCTCTTTGTACCCCGGTACAGGGGAGGTACATGCTCTGACCGGCGGCCTCTGTGCCGTGCCTCAGGAGGTGCGCGTGACGCCTGTGAAGCCGGTGGTGCGGAATCGTGAGGTGGCCCGGTACCCGGCGCAGGAGGCCTCCTCCAGTGGCCAGGAGGCCCTGGGCGCCAGTGTCCAGGAGCGCATCAAGCAGCTGCAGAAGGAGGTGCGTCTGTTCTCTGCGGCGGTTTGGTGATGCGGAAACAGCACGGCGCGAGCTGCCGGCAGCGCTGCGGTGTTCTGGTCGCTTGCCCGTCAGTGGTTGCGATGTTTTTAGCTCAGAGGATTTATTTCCGCTCCGATCTCCGAAGGTGGCATTGCCAAAGGCGCATTGCCAGTATTGCCAGCCACATACGGAACGCATTGCTAGGGCGGTTCTCTCACTAACGAAAGAATCCGATTAGCTGCGTGTGCTGTACCACTGTCGCGCGTGGCGCCCACGTCCCCAAAACAGCTCGCGTGCGTCCCTGCCTGTGCCTCTGACTCTGAGGACAGAGGACAGGCGACCGACTCTCGACGGCTGACCGGCCGGCGCGGCCCGGTGTTCCCCTCAGGCGACGCAGCAGCTGAACGTGATGTCGCAGGCGAGTCGCGCCCTGAACCTGTGTAACTCCACCGTGGAGTTCACCGGCTCGGCCGAAATGGTGGAGGCCGAGCGGCTGCTGCTCGTCGCCAGTGAGTGGGGCCGCGGTGGACGATTCGCTGCAGCAGGGGCGGTATCCAGCCGCCGGCCCGCCTTGCCGATCGCTCGCCTTGCCATGGACGTGGGCTCAGCGGGGCCTAGTTTTCGACGTTTTAGGTGGTACCCAAATACAATGGGAGCTCAGGATAAGTCCATTTTGATCATAAACGCTGCGATAGTATTTTGACTCACTGAAATTCCAATTTTGTTTTTGTTGTCGAAACTGCAGATGCAGAGGGCCTTTGTCCGTGCGGTAATCTCAGCAGTATCTGATTCCGTGTTCTGTCGACTGTGTTAACTCCAGCTGACCACCGCCCTGGCCGTCGGCAGGCGGCGCTGACCGTCCGGACCGTGTTTCAGCCCACCGTCGACAGGCGGCGCTGACCGTCCGGCCCTTGTTTCAGCCCATCGTCGGCAGGCGGCGCTTACCGTCTGGACCGTGTTTCAGCCCACCGTCGACAGGCGGCGCTGACCGTCCGGACCGTGTTTCAGTCTACCGTCGACAGGCGGCGCTGACCGTCCGGCCCTTGTTTTAGCCCACCGTCGGCAGGCGGCGCTGACCGTCCGGACCGTGTTTCAGTCTACCGTCGACAGTCGGCGCTGACTGTCTGGACCGTGTTTCAGTCTACCGTCGGCAGGCGGCGCTGACCGTCCGGACCGTGTTTCAGTCTACCGTCGACAGGCGGCGCTGACCGTCCGGACCGTGTTTCAGCCCACCGTCGGCAGGCGGCGCTGACCGTCCGGACCGTGTTTCAGTCTACCGTCGGCAGGCGGCGCTGACCGTCCGGACCGTGTTTTAGTCTATCATCGGCAGGCGGCACTGACCGTCCGGACCGTGTTTCAGCCCACCGTCGGCAGGCGGCGCTGACCGTCCGGACCGTGTTTTAGTCTATCATCGGCAGGCGGCACTGACCGTCCGGACCGTGTTCCAGCCCACCGTCGGCAGGCGGCGCTGACCGTCCGGACCGTGTTTTAGTCTATCATCGGCAGGCGGCACTGACCGTCCGGACCGTGTTTCAGCCCACCGTCGGCAGGCGGCGCTGTCCGAGGTGCAGCGGCTGAAGACTGAGGGCGCCATGCGCCAGCAGGGCATCGTGCGGCCGGCGTCGCGCGGCTCGCTCAGCGTCAGCTCCATCACGCTGCCGCTGAAGACGTCGTTCGTGCGCGAGGTGGCCGCCGGCTCAGGTGGGCGCCAGGCTGTTGGGGCTCCCCCGGGCTGGGGGTCCTCGGCACGGCTGGCGATGTGAGCACGGGCTGGTCGGCTCTTAACGATATAACAATATACCGATAACGATATAACGAGCCGGCTCGTCGATCATCAGCTGCGATGTCCACCGGTGGCAGAGTTTCATTCCGATCTGGTTTGTGTTGTAATAATGTACAAGTGTGATGTACAACGCATGGGATTACAAGGCTGTGAACGGACATTTCTGTATACCCATTAACGGGTAGGAACCTTCAGATCTGGGAAACACTGGCAGAAACCAAGCGCACGAGGACTTTCGTTTATCCGGCTATACAATACCCGGGTTGGGAAGTCTAGTCGGTGAGGGACAAAGATATGGACTCCAGAAATATTTTGTTGTCCAAAGGCTTGCTGAGTTCACAAGACAAAACCAGCGATAAACACCCGGGCGTTTAGCATTATTTAAGTGACGTGGTTTGTTTTCCTTTTGATAATCAACTCAAATGCATGTCAAAACATTTGAGACCCGGGCTTTGTTGTCATTTATTAGTGTTTTCGGGCGCGCCGACTACTGAGGTCATTTTGCGCCGAGAGGCCGGGGCTTTTGTTTCCATGCTTTACATATTTTTTTCTTTTTTTCACACTTGGCAGAATTTTGTGTTTGAAAACAAAACTTGTGCTCCAACATCAAGAACAAAAATCCAGTTTGCAGCCCTGGTCCGTACAAAAAAAAAATCATTGGATAAGGTGACGCAGCATAGCGGTTTCAATGGTGACAATGACCACTGCCTGCCGTTTCCCTGCCCTGCGACCGTGAGTTGGAGAGGCGGGCGGTATAGGTGACGACCTCCCTTTGTCCGCCCGCAGCCAGCCACGTGTACTTCTTCGTGGCGCTGCTGCGGTACCGGGGCCAGGTGATCGCCACCCAGATGCTGTCCTCCGAGGATTCCATCAAAGGTGACCGCCGCGGCGCGCAGCTGGAGGGTGACGTTTCTGCGCGCGTTTTTCCCTGCCGTCCTGCTGCATTGAACGCCTGCGTTGACGTGTTCGGTAGAAAATTTGTCGGTAAAGTATTCAACCGCACGAGTCGAGCCATCTACAGCAGTGAGGGACAAATATATGGACTAGGTCACGAGTCATCTACAGCAGCGGAATATATGAACATATCCTTCTGTAGCGGAATATATGAGCTAATACTCATATACATTAATGTTTTTCGTTACCATTGTGTGCCTCGCTAATGTGCTGACGTGCATGCGCAGCTGCAGGCATCCTGCAGCTGCGTCGTTTCTTAAAATTTACCCACCAGTAAGCATATTGCCTTTTTCTTTGGTCAGTATCACGCTTTGCACTGCCTCGTACGGTTTCCCAAATTTCAATTTCTACCTGTTCATTAACTTTCACGTAAACGGTCGTCATTTTTCTGGTATGGTATTCGTAACCGTTTAGCTTGTCGGCTCGTGCGACCCACAGTTTGTTTTCTGTTTTGCAGCCAGAGCTATGACTGGTATTCCAGAACGTGCTTTGATATATATATATATATATATATATATATATATATATATATATATATATATATTGCCATTACTTACACCTAATACGCCAACCATTTCACGTCCCGCAATCACGACAGGCAACGCCATCAACTTCCCGAACCTGGTGAGCTTCCGGGACCTGGAGGCCGACTTTGGCGTGGCGCTGGAGGTGTACAGCCTGCAGGCCCCGCGCGAGCTACTGCCACACGACGCCAAGTACCACATCCGCAAGGCACGTACCGGGTGGGGCCGCCTGTGGCGCCGCCTGCCGGCCTCGCCGCGAAGCTGGGCCTGGCGCGCCGGCCGACAGACGGCGCTGGTGTGCGGCTGTTTCTGTCTCACCTGTTCGGTGACCACGCCGTATCACGAGGTTTGTCCGGGGGAAAGGTGGACCAGCATGGGCGGCGGGTGTGGCTGTCGCGGCGCACGGCCCCGCTGCTGTCGGACCGTAGCGTGCCGTCAGCGGTCCCGGGGTGCGGTCCGGGGTGTAGCCCGCCGTACCCCGACGCGGCCGTGGAGACACGTCTGTCGTCGTCTCCTGGCGCCGCTCGGGCAGGCCGGTCCCGGGACGCTGGCCTGCCCCGCCGGAGCCGGAGCCGGAGCCGGCGTGTGCGGAGGAGGTGGGGCCCGGTCGGCGGCGGTAGAGTTCCGTCCCAGCGGACGGCTCGTGAGTGATCCCGACGACGGACCTAGGTCTGTCCTGCCCTCAGCGGCGGACCGCCCGGCCGGAATGGCTGCACGTGTTCCGTGAAGGGTGACTGTCCGATGATGTAAGGTAGATATGGCATGCTTTGGTCAACTTTACCTTGCAGGCCAGGCTTGCTCAGCAAGCATTTTACCCAAGAATGACGACTGGGTGTTGCTGTTGTGCTCACCTCGTACCAGTGAGAACCCATGTTTGATCAGCCTTCAGGGCATCCACATAGAAATTCATGCTGCGTGACGTATATCTAAATGCTGCATCCTTTAAGCACGAACAGTCCGTATGCATGGGCATGCGTTCGTGTAAGCTTGACGCATTTTTGTCGTTAGACTTTTTTAATGAATCTGTTCTTTTGCATATTTTCTTTTCATTCTTTGATAAATTGTGATTGTAATGCTCTTTTACACAGAAGAGCCCAGGGACACTTCTGTTACTGCTCGCATTTCATGTGGCCTGATATGTTTTGACAGTTTGCTTGCGTGCACTATTGGTTTTATCACCACCGTTGTGATATCGTTCCCAAGCTTCCTGGCTGTTAACGCCAGTGTCTTCTGACTACTCGGACTCTCTCCACCATTGTACACTGAAACAGAGGATTGATGTGCTCCTGTATACTTATGAAGTCACGCAGACACTCCTGTTGTCCTAAGTGCCTTGCGGCTTCAGTCGAGGCCGAGGGCACTAGTCTTCGTAGTCTTACCATCTTTTGACGACTCTGGTCTTTGCAAATTGGGCTGACCTCCGCCGAATCACATACACACACACACACACACACACCCTGCGCATCCCCGTCCCGCTCCCCGCCGCTCCTCCCAGCCCTTCGCTGACTTCCCTGACCTCTCCTGCGCCTCGGGCGGCGACGCGCTCTCACCGGAGCGTGGCCGACAGGACCGCGTGAAGACGCCGAAGAAGCTGCTGAAGCAGCAGTCGTCGCTGACGTCGCCGGCCGTGCAGTCACCGGCCGGGCCGGGTGCCGTGCGCGCCACCAGCTTCCAGCTGATGGGTTTCGTCCACCTGACGGCGCGGAACTTAAACAACAACGCCTGGGCGCTGGACAAGGTGAGCCGGCCGCCCGCGAGGCCCTCAAACAGGTGACCAGCGTCAGGGACGAGCAACGCGGGCATCGCGTGCCGGTAGTCGGGCTTGTTTAGTGGCGTGTGTAAACAGACTACCGGCAGTATTGTGTACCCATGGTCCTCATGGCCCATGTACCCATGTACCCATGTACTCATGGCCTGTGGCGATTTTGATTTCAGGAGGCTTTCCCGATTGTTTCCGACTGGGTGCGGTGACATTAAATTTTTGGTTACCGAAGCTTCCTGTCGGTTGTAACTCATGAGCTCATCAGCATGTGCGTTTTTGTGACCACAATGCGACACGTGAAACGACAAGCAGCGCCTACCTGGCACCCCACGTGCGTGGGGTGCTTACGACAAGCAGCGCCTAACCCACGTGCGTGGGGCGGCGCTCTCCGGCGGCCGCCGTGACTGCTGCCTGTCGTCTGACCCTCCTCCCCGTCTCGCACCGCGGCCAGGTCCCGTCGCAGAGCCCGCTGGACGGCGGCGTGTACATGCAGGTGACCTGCCACGCCGACTGCGCCGTCGAGGAGCGCGGCTTCGTCACCGTGTTCGACGACGTGAGCGGGTTCGGCGCGTGGCACCGGCGCTGGTGCGCGCTGGCCGGCGGCCGGCTCTCGTTCTGGAAGTACCCGGAGGACGAGCAGCGGCTGCCGGCCTCGGCCGAGGTCGACCTGCGCCGCTGCGTGACGGAGCGCGTGGGCGCCGTGCCGCGAGACATCTGCGCGCGTCAGAACACGCTGCTGCTGGTGACCGTGCGCCAGGCGCGGCCCGACGACGCCGACTCGCTGGTGATGCAGCGCCGCGGCGCCATGACCCGGATCAGGTGAGTCGGCACGGCAGAGTAGAAGGGGGGGGGAAGGGACGTCAGTGATGGGAAGGGGGCGGCTGGGGTGCGGCAGTGGTGGGAAGGAGTCGGCTGGGGTGCGGCAGTGATGGGAAGGGGTCGGCTGAGGTGCGTCAGTGATGGGAAGGGGTCGGCTGGGGTGCGTCAGTGGTGGGAAGGGGTCGGCTGGGGTGCGGCAGTGGTGTGGAGGGGTCGGCTGGGATGCGCTAGTGGTGGGAAGAGGTCGGCTGGGGTGCGCTAGTGGTGTGGGAGGGGTCGGCTGGGGTGCGGCAGTGGTGGGAAGGGGTCGGCTGAGGTATGTCAGTGGTGGGAAGGGGTCGGCTGGGGTGCGGCAGTGGTGGGAAGGGGTCGGCTGAGATATGTCAGTGGTGGGAAGGGGTCGGCTGGGGTGCGGCAGTGGTGGGAAGGGGGCGGCTGGGGATATGTCAGTGGTGGGAAGGGGTCGGCTGGGGTGCGGCAGTGGTGGGAAGGGGTCGGCTGAGATATGTCAGTGGTGGGAAGGGGTCGGCTGGGGTGCGGCAGTGGTGGGAAGGGGGCGGCTGAGATATGTCAGTGGTGGGAAGAGGTCGGCTGGGGTGCGCTAGTGGTGTGGAGGGGTCGGCTGGGGTGCGGCAGTGGTGGGAAGGGGTCGGCTGAGATATGTCAGTGGTGGGAAGGGGTCGGCTGGGGTGCGGCAGTGGTGGGAAGGGGGCGGCTGAGATATGTCAGTGGTGGGGAGGGGATGACTCCGGTATGTCGGCAGTGGATCAGCTGAGTGTTTGGGCTGCTCCTGCGTTCACCGACCGCCGGTGGTCGTGTGTGCCGGTCTGACGCGCCGCCTGCCGCCAGACATCTGCTGTCGCTCGACACGCGGGACGAGCGCCAGCTGTGGGCCGACCAGCTGAACGAGGCGCTGGAGAACATCCGGGCCTGGGACCCAGACGCCATGCAGCCCCACCTGGACCCGTCCGCCTGAGGTGCCGGGCAGAACGACTACCTCGGCCCGAGCGGCGGAGCGGCCGCTGAGGGCGCCGGTCCGCTCCGTCGGGCGTGTACAGTGGCCGGCGGGAGACCGTTTCAAGGGACGAGGTGAGCGGAGAGAGATGGAACCCGCTCTCGAAGCTCCGGTCTGCGCGGAGACGAATTAATCAGATCGGGCGGGTTAGTGGCAGCGCCCGGCACCTGCTGGCCGCTCGCGGCGGGAGCTGCCTTGGACGCGCCGCCGCCGCTTGTGCAGGTTGCGATCGCCAGGCGGCGCTAGTGTCGTCAGAGGAGCAGCAGGAAGCGGTGGGATAACAGCGGTGATCAGCAACAGCAGGAGAGAAGATCGGCCGCGCTGCTGTGTCAACGTCGGCTTTCCATTTAACCACGTGAAATTACCAGTGCCTGTGGATGACGCACGTAGTAAGATGACGTCACCACCTTGTTGCCTTCTGGCCCTCGGGCGTAAGGAAACGTAGAACGGGCGGCCACTATCGGGTGTTGGTCTGCTTGGGCATGCTTCTGAACGGACGTTGTAATTTGTCCGCTATTTAGAACAGAAGATCGATGGTAAGGGAAATCAGTTGCCTTGAGATTGTTCTATAGTCGCTCCAATTTTCATGGCATTTGTCAATACTCTGCATCTTGTGCTGTTTGTAAATAAACGTATACTGATCAATGCATGTGTTTGGCTCTTGTTTGGAGATGGCACTCCAGGGGGGAGAGATTGGTTGCTGTGTATTTTCAGTCTTCAGCGCGATAATGACCTAGTCTGATGGCTGCCTCTAATTTTGTGAGGCTAGGGGTGCATCATATTTGCACTATTTTTATCAGGTGTTCCGTACACAGAAATTTGGGACTCCTCGCATGTCACACAGCCAGTTCTTGAGATTAGGTCCCCGAATCTGTAGTGTGTGTTTTAATGAAGGCTCAGTATTACTACGTTGGTGTAGTGGGAAAACATGCAAAGTAAAGGAACATAGTTTTTGTTGATAGGAATGCTTTGTATCATTGCTTCCCTCGAGAAAAGGGCTTCGAAAGATGTGCCGGAAGGCCTACAGGCTGGTAAGGTTTCAGGATACATATTTGCCGGCCAGTCCTCTCGTTTCCTTTGCCTTCACAACCAGCTCTGCAGACGCCGGTAAGGGTGAAATGTAAATCATTAGTGGCAGAGGTGTCGATTTGTGTTCTTTTGAGAAGGTCTTGGACCACGTAATGCTCATTTACTTCCTCCAAAAATGTTGGTTTGGGCCCGATTTAAAGGAAAATGAGCAATCATAACGAAAAGGAAGGCCGCAATAGATAAGAGGGAGACAGAAAGTAAAGAATAAAGTCTAAAGCGATGCATCTAAGCCCACATTTGGGGAAGGTTAGGCTGCCGGGTCCTCAGCCCGTCCCTCCCCGAATCATTTACAGATATCGACGCCCCTGATTAGCAGAGTAAATTCATGTTGACCTTAAATGCTCCAATCATACCTGTGCAACCGTATTTTGGATCGTTTATCGTTCATATATTCATGATCAAATACCTGCCGCATACTGAATACATTTTCATTTCATACACGTACTCAGTCAGAAGACATCATGACAAATGTTGAGAATAACGAAAGATCAACTTCAGGGACGTCCACAAAAAAAGGCATCGGGCGGGAAAAGTGATTAGTGCACAGACTCTTTTTTAATTTCGTAGTAAGTAGCTTATGCAAACAATGCGCATGGAAGACATTTGGGAGAGTTGCGAACACTGTGCTTGAGGGCTCAGGTGACTGACGCACGATGAGATACACAGATGACTGACTGACACCAGACAAGCCACAAGACTTGGCCCAAGACTTTGGACGCCTGAGCCCAAGAGACTTTGTGTCCTAACTCACAAACGAACAAACAAACCGACTTGGCCCAAGACTTTGGACGCCTGAGCCCAAGAGACTTTGTGTCCTAACTCACAAACGAACAAACAAACCGACAAGATACAGGACTCGAGTCAAACACGGACGATTGAGCCCAAGTGGGTGTGTGTCCTAATCCACAGCAAACAAGCATACAAACAAACTGCTTGAAGACTCCTCCAGACGACTGATTGGAGGCTGACGAGACACAGAACCCTGAATTGACCTGAAAAAGTTGCTTCTCCTACCTCACAAATAGCCAAAGTGAATGCCTTGTGGAATAAATACCCTGACTGAGTCAATTGCAACTGGACACTACTTTCAGCTGTAGACGAATCCCCACTCAGTGCGCACGTTTCCAAGCCAAGGTAAGATCGAAAATGTATGCAAAAATATGGCTGTTTGGCAGAGAAATTCATTATAAGCACTCAGGGAAATGCCACAACACAATGCAAAATGCTTGGCTCATACAAAATGCTTAGTTGATGCAAAATTAATAATTTTTGCAAAATTGTGCCAGCCTGCAAAAACAGAGAAAGGTGCAAAGGCCCTAGGAGCAGCTATACATCCAGTATTTTTGAAAGCAGATAAGTCATTGGCATTGTAGGTTAAATGGTAGCAGATAAATAACTTGTCCAAATGCTGTGCTCTTATTACCTTTTTACATATTGCTTATTATTTGCCAGATAATACCATTCTGGTCCCAGTATGTTCATATGAGGCACAAATTGTTTTTATTATATGCTGTTGCAAATACTGTTGCTTTCTATTTCTAGCACCACCTTTGTTGTCTTTTTCTTACTGTTGAGAAGCAGTTTTAATTCCTGGCAACTACAACATTGTTCACATGTGGTTGGATTGGGTTGCAAGCATTAGAGAGTATCCATTATGTGCTTTATTTACATCAGGCACTTGAGTATTTGTGCAAATGATTTCTCTGCTTATTGTTGTCACATTTATCTTTTTAATCCAGCCCTGACCAGAGGGGCAGTTGACTGCTTCCTTCCTGAGGTTTCTTCAGTATTTTGGGAGAATGAATTAACCTAGTGCCACAAAATTTTGTGTACCTGTTGCTTGATCATTTTTAAACCTTTTCCAAAGTTTTGGTCTCAGGTCAAGTCAGGTATCTGACTTATGCCATGTCAAATGGGCCAGTGTCCATTAAAGTTTAGCACCCTGTAGCTTTTTTGGAAAACATAGTATTGCAGTAAAGCTTTCAAGATTGAAAATCTTGATAGATACAACAAATCTGCCTTTGCAGATTTTTAGAAACTTCCATGATGTTAGCCTAAGGTTAGTCCCATGTTCAATACATGCATTGTCATTTTTCTGAAATTGGCAGAATTTTTTACAGCATTTTGAGTGGGAAGTGATTCATACATTCAGTGGACGTCATTCAGATATTCATATATCAGAATGACCTTCATGCATTGGCCTCAGGTCAGGTCACCAATAACCATCAGTAGCCAAAATGCACCATCATCATGATCAGCAATGTGTGACCTGGAATGGACAGAAAGTAATGGGATCAGCATATTTTGCTAATCTTAGCATGGAAAGCAGTAAAAAACCACTAGGATCATGACATTACTTGACAATGCATATACCACTAAGATGTAGCAATGCTAAAATTAGTTCCCATTAATTCCATCCCATGTTCAGCACTGGTGTCATGGTGCAGTGGTGTGAATATTACTGTTTTAACTCATTGTTTCCACATAAATATTAAACAGATGTGGGAAATTAGATTTGTATCAATTTGTGTGGATTTTCACCTGTTCCTTAGTGCATTGACTGAGGCTTTATTTACCACAGCCTTTGCTAGCTAGCCTTTGCAGGCTATTTCTTGGTTTCATGCAACCAGCTATGAGAAAACATGTATAATGTATAGTATGTAAAACATGTAAAACATATATAGGGCATAAATGGGAAATATGTGGCCAGTTTGGAGCTCTGCTCATCAGAAGCTTTCCCATGGCATGCTTATTTTTATCATGCAACCAACTGTTCATGAGTTAGAAGGGGTGGTCACCCCCCCCCCCCTCCAGTTGGGTGTGCTGGGTGCTGACCACCAGTCAGGTGCAGGTTAAATTTAAGGATCATATGCTTGGCAGTTTGCTATTTTTGTTCCATTGATACAAGATCCATGTCTCTGATATCTATGAACAGATGCCCAAGGCTGTATGTGCATTTCACCTGTTTCAGACTTGTCATCAAGTTTCCTTGGCAACAGTCCATCATGTCCCAACCCCCAAGCACTCATCCATTTTTGAAGTTCCCTGTGGATGAGAAAGTTTTGGAAGAAGTGTCAAAGAATGAACGTGACTTTCTTCTGCTGCATGGTAAGCCATATTCAAACTTTTTGTATGAACCAGAAGGATGCTGATCATAAAGAACTCCTTGTTTTCTATTCCTTTTTCATTTTGTTTGCTTTGCAGCTTTTCATTTCTGGCCCCTGAACCCTCCAAGGAGGATAACCTCCATGATGACCTTGCAGTCTGTGATACAGCTTTGGCACTAATGTCACTTTTGTCATGCCATAGTCTTTGCAGGCACCTGCTGACAGTAATGTTGCTGAAGTTATTTTACTTCAATTTACACATACCTGAGGGACTGCCCTCTGCCAGTTTCATCTAGCTTCCTCAGCACACACTGCCCAGTCAGTTCAGGGCATGCGACAGTGACGTCATGCCACACCCGGATGTTCCCCAGGAGGCACCCTGAGGCTGCGCGAATCCACCTCGGACGACGAAGTGCGGTTCGCGCCGTTCTTCCTGTTCCCGTCGCTGTTCCCGGCGCGCGGCTTCCGGACGGGCCTTCTGGCGCAGACGGTCATGAACAAGCTGACCGTCTGCGTGGCCCACGACCGCGACTTCATCACTAGCTGCCTGAAGAGGTGAGCTCACGGTCGGACCCGCCCGGATCGCGTGAGGTGAATCACGGTTTTGGTAGCGGGATTGCCTAGTCCGCTGGCGCAGGTACGCCGAAGGTCCAAGATTTTGACATCCTGCATCTGATGGTGACGTGTTATGGGTTTGGAAGCCAGCAAAGATCAATATGTGTATATGGATGGTGACAGCCTGCTGTAAAGCTGTTGGGGGAAGAGGGAATATGACATTTCTAATGTCCATTCCCTAACCAATGCATTTTGTCCGTTTTGCTCAAAAGAGCCATGACCAGAAAATTGTTGCACGTCTGGGATTGAATATTCTCATGGTTATGTGCGACCAAGGAGGATGGATTAGGACGACCTTATGACTTTGAATTCTGGTCTTTTGGGCGATAAACTGAAGACTGAAAATAAAAAAAGATGTGCCGGTCTCTGCGTACCTATGTCATCTACCGCCATCGAATAGATGAAATACTGTCAGGTCAGCAGCTCTCAGAGTGCAGGAAATGGGAAACCCTAAAGAGCCCCAGGGCGTCTGATGCGTGAGAACGTTGCGCTGACTCTGTGTTTGTCCTCGTCGCGTGCAGTACGATCCAGGTGGACGATTTCACAGCACGGCTGTTCGACATCTACACCACGGTGATGGACGAAGGACCGGCCCAGGTGGGTTGGCTGATGGCGTTGCCGATTCACGCGCGACGCTTAGAGCTGTGATAAGCAATTTTCATTACTGTCACCTCACTGTAGCTCTGTGACCATGATGTCTGAGTAACGGGGAGAAAGCGTTATTGATGTAGATTTGTGCATGGATTGAGTCTATATAACAATAAATAGGAGTGATGTGATTTTCATGCATATATGTATTGATTCTGTACTTCTTTCCCTGCTTTATGATATTCAACTGCCTCAAGATCATCCTTGCCATCACGTGCATATCGTTTTGGCTGCTTTTTTACTGTTGGAGTTTTTCTGTGCTGCTTTTAACTTGCTTCTTTTTGCTTAATGCATTTAGCTCACGACTACTTGATGCCAGATCATGGTTGTATTTTGCATTCATCTCGTTAATATGTATCGCAGTCTTCACTCTTCGATGTGTTATTCGTACATTTTTTTCAGGATTTTCTGTTGGGACGTATCGGCATTTCTTTAACCATTTAAGGCATGCTGCGTCCCTGTAAACTGCATAAACAATGTTCCCACCACTCCCTCCGTAGACTAATCGTGCCCGCAGAGTTGGCCGGTGGGGGGTGGCCACTGCTTGAGCTGCGTCTGGTCCGTTTATTTTCGTGCAGCGTCTGGGCTGTGTCAGAATTCTCTCTGTCAGTCTGTCCGCCGCCTGCGTGCGCGCCTGGTCTGGTGTCGGGCTCCGTCGTCACGCCTCCGGGAGCACGCGCCAGTCCTGTGAAAGATGTCGTCGTCGTCAAGATAATGCCGTTTCTTTCTCCAGTTCTCTAGTGCTCTTAAGAATTGGTTCAAGCATATACTGAATGTTTTTTCTCATTACATGTGCGCATAAACATGCGCCTTACCTATGGGTAAAATGCATTTCCCCATGACGGTGACTGCTAGGTTTCCTAGGAAATTTTTGAGATGCATGAAATGCGGTTTTCGTTATCCGTCTGACGCGCACTATACACCGACGTATTTACTGTGTGCGTTTGTTGCTGACGTGGTGTGTGATCGCACGGACCCTTGCGTCGGCGGGGAGCGGCTGGCGCACTTCTGTATGCGGCCTTTCTACGACGTGTGTCCATCCAGGTCACCGTGATGAGCATGATTGCATGTCGGTACATGTATTGTGATTATACTAATGAGCGTCACTGGCGGCTTTCTCTCGCCAAACAATGCTGCTTACGATCTGTGAGACGCTTGAGGAGACGGAGCAGTGACCATCTCGGCACGTGGCCACCTGCAAAACGCGTTCTGGTTTTCAGGCCGCCAGCCTTGGCCTCCTGCGCAGCGACTATTTTTACGACGTTCCCAGTCGAGGCCTAAAGCAAGTGGAGTGCAACACGATCTCGTGCAGTTTCGCCGCTGTCTCCTCGGTCCTTAACGATTGCCATAGGTAACCGGCACTGCTGTCCCCCCCCCTCGCCGCGGCGGCGTTGTGCACCCCCGTGGCTGGTCGGCTCGGCTGTCGCGGGGCGGCCGCGGCCCGGGGTCGGGGCATGCTGCGGCGCCGGACGGGCCGTGGGCGGTCTGCTGGTCTCTGCGGGCCACGCGCTGGCTGTGGGGCCGGCACGGAATGGAAAGCGGGGAGCGGGGGGAGGTCGGGTCTGCTGAGGCTGGGGTGCTTGTGCCTGTGATGGGAGTGCGGTGTTGCTAGCACTGTGCTGTGAGGGACAGACTTTGCGGACGATAGGCTGTGATGTCGGAGTCAGACTAAATCAACTAGATCAACTAATTACGCGGTTCACTGGTTTTCGCATTTCTAAAAATGGGAGCGACAAAAACTAATACATGAGGAGAACTAATACATGGTGACATTACCAAAACGTGCACCGTAGCGTACCCTTTATCAGGTTTTATCGTTTGCTACCTAAGAAGTTGTGTCCCACTCTTACGCACGTATTCTGATCCTTAGGCCATGACATTGTCAAGAACAATATTGATTCTCCTTTGTGAAGCCTTTTGATGGCTCTCGCTAATGTGCGTTTGATGTTGCTGTGAACGCCATGTTTTACTTACCCGACTCGAATGACGTACTTGCTTCTTTTTTATTTGGTGTTTCATACATGGATCTGCGAATTTGTGTACAATGTTATTTTTGTTGCGTTTTGCTGATTTACTTTTTCATTAATCAGCAATATGAGAGTGATTACAATTGATGGGGATTTTAAAGTGTATATTCAGGGTGCGCGGAAGATGGATGACCAATTAATGCGCACCATCAGCGTACCACCTTTTAGCTTTTATTGTTTCCAGAATTCCTACTTGATGTGTACACGGGAGCCTTATTTATCTTGGACTGTCATTGTGGTGTTTTTGTGGCCTTTCTCATTCCTGTGAATGTCTTTGTTGTAATGAGTACATTTCCTTTTGTTATTCCGTAGCAGAACAGAAAAAGTACGGCAGTAATGAGTACATTTCCTTTTGTTATTCCGTAACAGAACAGAAAAAGTACGGCAGATCTGCCGTGGTCAATTTACTTGCGATCTTTTCTTTGTTGTTTTGCCTTGCACGTTGTTTGTGACATACATGTGACATAGAATGAGATTGTACACTCTGAGAGTTAAATGTTTCAGTATACAGTCGGAAAGCGGTGGAAATGCTGGGATGCTCCAAATGGTTTTAGATGTAAATCTTTATTGGTATTTTTATTTGTTATTTGGTAGCTCAAAGTCTTTTATATTGATATATTGATTTGCTCTATAATCGTATTTAGGATACCATGTGCGGTTTTTCATGCGCATGCGCCCGTTGCACTCATGTTTTTGGCCGCATCGACTATTGTTTGCATGTATTAGTGAACATGGTCTCTACTCTGTGAAAGATGGGCATGTGTAACCAAATCGTTTTCATTTCAATGTTCCGCACATGGACGTTTCATGTAAAGAAACTTCATTAAAACAACTTGAATATGCTTTACCCGCTTATCGGCCGGTGGTTACCCGCCGTTTACCCGGCATTGACTGGGTTATTTCGCCACCTTCCGTTGACTGGGGGGGGGGGGGCGTTTAACGCCTGCTGTCTATCTCGAGAACCAGTCGCCCGCTTTGTCCCATCCAAACGGCAGTCGATAGCACTGAGCCATGCTATCCTGTGACATTTAAATTTTTCACTTTTAGATCATTGATGACGCCACAGGTCCGGTCAAAGACCCAAAAACGACTCTTCTCTCCAGTCTTCCTGGCCGAATCCAGAGCTGCCTAACCGAAATGAAAAGCAGGCCGAAACTGAGGTCTACATTGTAGTATGTCTCTGGTAACTTGGTCTCGTATTCTGAGTGCCACCGGACCCGAGGTCATCAGAGGTCAAGTTCAGAGGCATGGTCAAATTTTGACGTTCGTGACAATAAGTCATACGGGTCATAAAGGGCCGTTTGACACGGAGATTCTCAAAAAGACTTTTCAAAAGTGCTTGAGGTACATTGGTGCCCTTGGAATGGCTCCTTGTTACCTTGTAATGGTTACCTTGCGTTACCTTGCAACGTTTTGTGGTTTCAAACTCGGATTGTCACGAGCAGGCTAATGAACTCCATCTGCAGCCTCTGGATGACCCTGCAAGTCACTTTGGATCATGTTGCACATTTTCACGGAGCGTTGCGCTACGTTGCAAAGTCCTATATTCTCACACCGGTCATCGAGAATGTCAAATCGACTCCACCAGTTTACTCGCGAAGCTGGAATCTGCATAAGAACGTCAAAACCCACTACAAAATATGCCGCATTGTTGCAAGAAACTGCATTGTATGCTACAGTGTCTTGCAATAAGATTCAGTAGTTTATCCGGCTGTATCCAGAAATCAGTTTGTTCAGTTCCGTTTGCAAAATATACTCTCACTAGACCCGGAAAGTGAAAAATGCAGAGCTGACGTGTGATGACCTAGCATGAGGTCAGAGGAGCTCTTTGTTGGGCTTTCAGATCTTGCTGATACGCAAGGCAAGCCACAGTCGCCATGCACTGTAAAAGCACCGACAAAATGGTGGCAAAGTTAAGCTGAACGTCGAATTGCAAAAGATGGTTGTCTTTGACATCATTAAGACGTGACCTACGATGTCCCCACTTTCAATTTTGTCAGTGTCTGCACAATTGTTGTAAGAAAGGGTACTTAAAGTTCAAGCCGCAGCGTTTATCCGTTTGGGAGATACTTAGGAAATGCGCCTGAAGGGCGTTAAACGCCCCTCCCCCCAGTCATTGGCGAGTTAACGGGGCGCGGAGGGAGCAACGAATCGTCATCTTAGCGAAATTGCGAGATATCTAAAAGTCAGCAGTATCGAACTTCCAGTACCTTACCTTAAATCAAGTCCGCATATATTGGCGTAATTTGTTTTGGCAGTGTTGTTCAAGATCTTTGCCAATGGGTCATCACAAAGGTGACCATGTCGGCAATTTTTTTATCTCAGTTGAATTTTCTTCTTCGTTGTGTATACATATGAACTGCAGTACGGTGGTATGATATGATGTGCGACACGAATGATAGTGTTATGAGAGGTCGGTATATTTATCTGTCCTTGACCCCACATTAGGTCATCACAGGCACTCAAACAATTTGTGCTATTTATCAAATCTAGCGTCATTTGGCCAGAGAACAATGTTGAGCTTGATATTATGTTGTTACGTCATTTTGTCTAGTAAAACATGTTATCCTTTGCCAGCGCGCGCACCGGCGTCAGACGGCTCCCTTCTCACGACAAAGGAAAATCACGTTTTTGGATGTCTTTCTTGCGAATGCAGTTTTAGAAGTTCCCGTGCTGTATGACATTGACTGGCGTTTACTTCAGTGTATTTGTCATTCGACGATTTTGGCGCGGGTCAGACCTAATACCGCGCGCCTCAGACCTTTACATTGAATCGCTGGCGTTACACCTTGAGTTGGGAATGGGATAACCTCGTGGTAAGAAAGAAGTTCAGGCCTCTGGGTCGGAGTGTGAGCATGGTTGAACGCGTTTTTTTTGCAGCCGTGGAAAGTGGCGCGTCCAGAGGTTTGCCAAGGGGTCGCCGATTTAAGCCACGTGCCCCGTGGTTGTTTTTCGTTCACTGTTATGCAGCCAACCCAGAAACTGATCCGTTGCTCTCGAGTTGACCCCCCTCCCCCCCCCCGAGAAAGCGGCGCAGAAAATGTTGCAGAGAAACTTTCCGGAAGAACGTCCGTGAAACCTGATTGATTAGAAGGCATTACGGGTGTGCTGCGATGCCAGCGGATGGCCGATACATTTGGCCGTTAAGTCGTGTGTTCTGCTGTAGTTGTGCTGTCCCTCGCACGGTCTGCTCGCGCTGGACGATTAGCAGGCCACTATTCTGCTGTTTGCGGAGCTGCGTCAGCTGGTAGCGGTTTGAGATGCTTGGGGCCTGTCTCTCGTCGCTTTGTCGCTGGTATAGTCATGCTTCCCGCTTTACCGCTTGGCGCCGCCCCTCTAGTGCCCTCTCGCCCCGGTTTGCCTTCTCGCGGTCTTGGGAGCTGTTCCGAGGCGCCGTTTTCTGTCCCTTCCCCGAGCGCGGACGATGCTACCGCTGACAAAACGCTCTGCGGTTTCTGCCTGCTGGTGCCGCCGCCCCTGCGCTGGCTTCCTGACCTGGCCGCGGTCTCGCGCCGGACGCCGCCGCCGGCTCCCCGCCCGTCGTCGCCGCTCTGGTCGCGCCGTCAGCCGCCATCACAGAGCCACCGCCGGCCGGGTGCCGCCTCTGAAGCCCGCTCTACTTTCAGCCGGCCACGCTGGGCCTGCTCCGCTCCGACTATTTCGCCTGCGACTTACACGGCTCCATTAGCCAGGTGGAGACGAATGTGATCGCGGCGGGCTGGAGTGCCATGAGCCAGACCACCACTGACATGCATAGGTACGCCACCGCGGCCGCCGCCCTGTCTCGGCCCGGGCGGTCCTGGGTGGGGCGCTTGGTCCGGGAAGGCTCTTCCGGTGTCCGGCTCCGTGGTCGCGCGCTTGACTCCTGGGTGTAGTAGGCGGCTGGGTAGTCCCGTGCAGTTATGCGTGTATTGTTTTTTGTTGTTTGGCTGTCATTAGTTTGCGATTGTTTTTGTCATTGTGATCATATATGGCATAGGGTTTTGCACTACCTTTTCTCTACGTCTGATGGCATTGTGAGGACAAACCTTGGATAGGATCGGGTATTTTACCACTTTCTATCGTGACGCCCCACCATTACATTGTGGACTTAGTGGAAGAAGTTTGACTTCAGCGTGACACAGCTTTTCCCCCAGCTTGACTAATCAGAGAAAAACAATTCTTGGGAGGTCAGCAGAATTTCAAAGTCATTAAAAAAATGAACGTAATCGCACTGACCATTTTTATTGACTCCAGAACTTTGAGCCGGATTACAAGTAGTTGCACCTTGCCCCAGGGGCGTAGCCAGGATTTCGCTAAGTAGAGGGGCAGGAGAAATCCAGCCCCGCATAAAACTGACACCTCGAATTTTGGCGTGTTTTTTGAGTTACGGAAATTTGTATTTGTTAATTTTTGGTTAGCAAAGAAACGTTGAATTTTCAACCATAAGCGGAAGCATGGCTCCCTTGCCCCCCCCCTTGGCTACCCCCTGCGTCGCTAGGCGTACAAATGAAGATAGCAGGATGAGCAATTTAATTTCGTCAGCCCTTCAAAATATTTGATGCAAAAAGTTTCTCTACGGTCGGATAGCACGCGTGGGAAAAGCTGCAGCGCCGACTGATTTGGAGGTTGGAAAATTTAGCGCTTTAATAATTTTGGACGCGTTTTGATATAAGTCGGCGGATTGCGTTTTACCAATGTAAATCCCATGGTCCCTGAACTAAAGAGAATTTTGCTGCGATGCATGGCACGAGTGGTGTCGTCGCAAGGGGGCAGCAGGGCAGCTTGTCCGCCCTCCCCCCTACCCCATCTCCACAGGATGCCCCTTTGAACTCGACCCAAGTCCGCGGACTTTTCTGGGAGAGAGGAGGTGGAATGCCGAACGCCAGTGCCCAAAGTTCAACCGAATGCAGTGCAGACTTAACTCTAGTTGAAATTGGTGGCTGGGTGCTCACCATGCAGCGGGAGGCACTTCTAGTGTCGTCTCAGATGGTGAGATATCATTTCTCGGATAGGGTGAACTGTGCTGTCGGCGGCCGTGGCGGCGCCGCGTGAGGCGTATTTCGATCATCTTAGATTACATGCTTTCCGAGTGCACTGCAGAGGTGTCTGAACGCTAGCGTTGGCGACGTTGCGCACTCGAAAAATCGACGAAATTTTATAGAAAACAAAAAGCTGAAAGGGCGTATCCGTTCGGTCTCTTTCGTGTGCAGTGCGTCGGCATATAGGGAAACGGAACCTGTCAGTCGCTTTCCAAACAATCAAGCTGTTGTCCAGCACCTTATTCTGTATTGTGGTATACGACCAAGAACAAAACATGTCGGAGAAGGCGAACGAGGCTTCAGACCAGTGTGGCATGTAATCGTGTCGTGCGGGGATGCATCCAGCTCAAGCAGAAAACAGGCTGAGATGGGGAATGACATGAATTGAGCATGCAAGTAAGGGAGTGACCTTTATCCTTATCTACTGCTTTTCCACGTACGTAGACAGTATTCTGCTTTAACACCGTTTTTCATGAATAACGTTTTCCTACCTACCCTCTCCCTCGAAATTGATATCGAAAGGTTTCCCACGCCTTTGTAAAAGAATGATATAATAAAGAAAATTCTAGGCTTCATATATGTAGGCGATAACAGCGCATGAGAACAACGGTGCATATTCTATCTATGGCGGATGGGATTTTGGGCGTGTCTGTTTTTGAATGTGATGAAAATTGCATTTTTAAAACAAACTAAATCAGTAAGAGCCTGTTGGGGCGTGTGACGAGCGCGGCATACTGCGTTCCTCTTCAGATTTAAGACCGTTTTAAAATGTTGTTTGGCGTACAGATTTCTCATTGATGCTTTCTACATTACAGTCGTGACGTTTCAGATCATAGGAGCGAGCGAAAGCAGCGGCACAATTGATTAAAACCAGAGTTCTGAATTTTTGATTGCACGAGTGTTTTTCGCACAGCACTCTTGAATTATGCTTCCTTAATCTGCAGTCTCGGTATACAGGGGAATATCACAAAGCGGCTCGTTTCATGGACTAGGTTTATATTCATGACATTGTTTTTAATATGTTCAAAACGTTTTAATGTGAATGGACATCATGCACATAGTTCATTGTCTGTGTAAGGCTCTGCAGGCAGGCAGCTTTCGTATCTTCACGTTTTGGGCCGACGCCTTAAGAGCGGACAGATTTTGTGCGGCAGCCTTTCATCAGATGGTTTGTGTGGCAGAAACTCACGGACTGCAGGTGAAAGTAAACTGCCGGAAAATAAATTAATTCATATTTTAGAATGTGCACCAGTGCCAAGAATTTCGCTCCTTCGAGTTCAAGGGCCAGTCATAGATCCTGAGATCATCGGCAGCTTTTTCACGTCTGCTTCATGTCATTTATGCCTGTGTTGGACTAGCTGAAGCATCTTGTTGAGGGTTTGGCACCCGATGAATTGCAGGTTCAAACATCAAGCGCAGTGTGGTATTGTTCGCTGTTCTTAATGAGCTGCTCAAAAACACCACTGCAAATGGTGTGACTCGGAATGATTCGGACTCATGCACTGACTCGGAATAATTACCGGACAAAGGAAACTTAGAAGCCAATACATTTTGAAAGCATTATTCAGATCTGGATACAAATTTGAGGCACTGGGCTATCTTTTGGCAAATATTTTATGGTTCGGTGCTTAAGGGTTACAACTTTGTTAGCCTGCAGAAAACGTTACGACCAGGCCGGGCCAGCGTGTCACGTAGGCCCAGTGAGTTATACTTCAATTAGCAGAAAAATCATATCGAGCGGCCTTCCTGGTCCGGCCCTAACGCCTTTTGTAAGATGGTAACTGCAACTACTGGACGTCAAAGGATTTAATGAAATAGATGGACCGCTGTTCGTTTGTGATGCATACGATTGAAATGAACATACACACACAAACACACACTTGAGACAAAGCACCAAGGGGATATAAGTGCACCGAACAATAGTTAAAAACGTGCTTTTAAATTTGAAGAGAAACACATTAAGCCGCGCTTGTGTGCCCAACGAGGCGTCTTACTGATTGGATGAAGACTCACTCGGTTTACGGCTTAGGGCCTCGCTGGTAACAGGTATACATGCTAGTCATGGCCAAGCGTCATGGCAACCACCTGAAATGATGACAAAGACGGTTTTACGAAAAAAGGCTTTATGCGATGTCTCGGTTTTGCACCCAGGTCGTACAGCTATGTCGCTCTCATTGTTCCTAAATGGCGACAAACGACTGAATTGGTTTCATTCGGGTTTGGGTTCCTCTGCTTTATGTGTCTTTAATAACTGAGCTCCTAACAATGCGGACGAAATTCGTTTGCAAATTATTGTTATCCATACTGAAGGAATCGCATTAAATATGAACTCACGGCCTCAAGAGGAAAAGATCTCCACGCAGTTCTGTTCCCATGAAATTAATTTTCAACCAAACTAAAAAAAAGATCGGCAAGCACCTGGTAACTTGTTAAAATCTCGCAAAAGCATTCATGTGTTTGTCTTATGATTCAAGTTTTATTCTCCTCTGATTCTGCCCCTCACCAGTAGCGAAGCGCTGGATTTCCTGTTAGCCTTCGACAGTGCATCATTTATGAGACAACACACCTTAGAAAAGGAACATATAATGCGGCAAGATGCCGCTCGTCGATATCCGCGGAAGAAAAAGTAAACAAAAGAAAAATGCGTGGAAACATGACCTTTTGAGGTCGAAATCTGCTCCTGCCTGATTTGCCTCCCCCCAGCCTTTAAATTCTGGCGACGCCACTGTATGGCATTGCCTGCCTTGAAGCATACACCGCAAAATTATCGACTGAACCCATTATACTCTTCTTCAAAGGCATGCATTTTTGGGAATGGAGAAGGTGAAACTATTGAAAGATGCTCGACTGTCGACTGATTTTGGACTAGTGTAAAATCTAACCGAAAGCCCATTTTCCTGACACGTGGAGACGCTTGTTACAACGCTGGCTGGACTCGTCCCTGTAGTGTGATTCCATTAATGGTGCCAGTACTTTGCTGTGACGCCCAATATAAGTGGTGGTTTGCGGCGGTGGCAGGGACCATGGCATGGTTCTCTTAGTGAATTGGTACCTCCCAACTAATCCTAAACTACTAAACTAAACTAAACTCCCAACCAAAAAAAAAACCTCCCAGGCCTGCTGATGGTGGTTTGGGATATTGACGGAGGTCGTCCTGTAGCTGTGGCATGCATCTCACTGGCGGACCGTGACTGGGGTTTTATGGTCGCGTTTTGTTGTCGGATATCACGTTAGCCGTACTTGTGCCTGTGGTTTTGGCGCCTTGTCATACTCACGAACGCACTTGGTTGTTTGCTGGTGCCTAGCGCCTCTTTATGTGGAAGATTGACGTGTACGACAAGCTCCAGTGAAGCCTGAACTCCCTGTCTAAGTCTAAGAATATGCGTCATTTTACCACAATCATTGTAAGCTTCATTTGGTGGCATCCGTCCGATTCCTTGGCGTATCTGCTTGTCTCATGACTTGCTTTTGCAGGTATGGCCTCACCCTGTTGGGCCACCGCAACCAGATTGACCAGGTGAGCAGTAAGACAGAAGATTTTCTCAGGCTTTCATGGCTTTGATATGTTTTGTGCTGTTCATGTGGTTCACGCAAAAATGGTGAACCAAAGAGGGAGATGTTGCCCTTGCGCAGTTGTCATTATTTGCTTAAATTCGGCGACACGAATATCAAGAAGAAATGTAGCGAAAGCCCATGTTCACCTTGGTGAGGACCTTCTCTCCAGCTGCACTGGGTTGTAGTTAAATGCATAATGGACCAGACTTGTGAAATCCGCCTGTTTTGTTTTGTTTGTTTGTTTGCTTGCTTGTTTGTTTGTTTGTTACGGTGATAGTATTGCGAGGCGGTCGGTGTCACTAGTTTTAAAGAAGTTCCTAAGCATTTTTTTGACTACTGGATCATGACGTGCAAGACTACAAGTGGGTTTACTGCATACGTATTTTGCCCCAGTCCTCGCAGATGTAAATGATTCACGCCTGCAGCTGGCCATGCCGTCCCATACCGCCACGGTTTCCCGTTCTCCTTTTCCCTCCTCATTTGAAGTCCCCTGCTCTTGCCAGGCGTCTCCCGGTGTTCGTCTGTCTGCCTTCCGTTGCCTGGTGCAGCCCTGAGACTGATGTCACGTCTGTGGTCAGATCCCGGCCAACACGTCCCTGGAGGGTATTGCTGCCGGCATGATCCACGCCTGGGACAAGTACAACGTGGAACGGTACGGCTGCCGGGGCCGGCGACCGGCCGCCCGCGTGGCCGCCGCTGGGGCGCCATGTTAGGTTGTCGGTATCAGCTGTTGTGTTTTAGCTATCAAGTTGCTCTTTGACTGGCGCGTAGCGCAAGCTTCGTGGGCGCGCCTGGGAGCTCTCGTCGCCACGGTCGTAACTGTGACGCCTGTTATTGTTCTGCGCAGGTCTTCGTTGCATGTGAGCGTCTTAGCCCCCGCTGGACGAAGGAAATGGGGAGGGGCACCGAGATAAATTTTTCATGGACTGGCGGCGAACGGCTGACGTCATGACCTTTTCAGGAAAAAAATAACAGGTCATGTCAGGCCACCGAGTTATGTCATGCTGCAGAGCTTGCAAGCCATTGGTCTGGAGCGGGTTACTTTTTGGCTTCTTTCTGAGGAATCTGACGGAGATATAGTATCCGTTTTATGATGCAAGACTGTTTCGGCCTATGCTTTACAACATATCGTGTTTCGAAAGGTTATTGACCTTTCCGAAACTTTTCTACGCAAAGTTTCGTAAAAAAAACGAAACTTTTGTAGTGGTGTCACTGATCTGATATTACCTCAGAATCATTTTGAACCCGTCTTGGGGTAATTTTTAACGATGTTTTCAGGAATGGAAACTATGTTTACCCCTGTTGGTGATCAGGACTCTTGTCTTTGAAAGTAAACCATAAATTTTGCCACTAGCAGCGTCAAGTGATAATCATATTAGAATATGACGGTGATAGATGGTAATGATAGATGGCCTTTCTTCGATCTGATCTTGATTCGAATTAAAAATGGTCTGTAACTACAACGATGGGTCAGTTCTAACATCAAATCGCCAAAATTTTATGCTTTGCATGCTGCTCTACTGTACAATTATTACGATGACGGCGGAGACGGCAAAAATATGAGGGTGTAAAAATTGTCCATCGGGGTGCCTCTTGAAATAATGGACGGCTTTGGGCAGTTGAGATGCCGTTTGATAGACAGTGTTGTGCGACATTGGGCTTGGAAAATAATTAAGTTCGGGGTAATAATCAGGTTGCAAGCCAAGGTCAGGTGCAAAATTTCTGCATAGTGCAAGGATCAGCGGGCCAAGGTGAAAAGCTTTCACATTTGCTTCGAACCATAATACAAATAATTGAGATAACTACTTAAACGTATCATGCGTATCGATCTTGCAAATATCTTCTCAAGTTTGCTTGACAGACCAAGTTTGAGGGAGGTTAACAATGTGCAGTCTACTTTCTGGGGAACTACTCAACGACTTGATAGAGCCAGACGTCATTCGACGACCGTACGTTTTAAAATTGAAAAGCAACACCAGATGTCCTTGAAAGGGTTGTAATTCGTTTTCAGCCATAAATTGGTGCCATATTAAGAAGTCACAATAAATGCATGTACATTGGTTGCGTGATACGAGATCTGTGAGTGACTGACGTTATGACACATATCGCGTTATACCAGCACGATACCAGCGTCTTGTAGGTCATAAGTGTAAGCAAAGCGCAAGCGAATTAGAATGAAATGGTATAAATAGTAAGCATTGTCGAACTTTTGACGTCATAGTGATGAGGTTCAATGGCCTTGGAAGAAAGGCCTCTCGGAAATGCGTAGCATTGGTGTACGAAACCGTACGGGCAGTCTGAGTACGGTGCTTTCGTTGATCTTTGGATATGGCGAAAGTCCGCCAGGGAAAATATTTGCCTTTCCCTTTAGGCATGGGCGAGATAATTGGTAGACGTCCTGCACTCGCAGTTCCTTGTTTGCACGCACTCTCAAAACAACGGGCGAGTCATTTCTGACATTGACCCCGATGACCTGCGTTTTGACAGAGCGGTGATTTTGTTTGTGGTGGAAGACCGGACCATCAACATCGCCGACCAGCGCTTCCACGAATTCCAAGTGTACCGGCAGCGTCCCGACATCAAGGTCATCAGACGGTCACTCGCCCAGCTGTTGGACCAGGCGTCGCTGGATGACCGCCGGCGTCTCATGGTGTGAGTGGCTCAGAAATCAGCCGGGGGACAAACAGAATTCGCTATGCTGACAACCGTTGGCGTTGTTTTGAATAGAGTCTGTGTAATAGTCTGTCTGAAGCTGTTCACCCGAACACGAACCGGATCATGGGATCATCGTGAGGGTATCTCGATCACGGTGAGAGTAGTCATAATGACCAGGAAAGGGATCTATCTGCTCTGAATGTATTTTTATTTCGCCTGATCACAACACAAAACTTGTGATGACCTGCAGCAGTTTTCGTTAGTGGCCTCTGAAATGACACGCGTTAAGCCCCTCTCTCATTCTTTCTTCATTATCATCTCTTTCGTCTTTCTTCATCACTGCATTCGGCTTATCCGCTTCTGATTTGAAATCTGAAGATGTACCTCGTGCACCTTTTCCCCGGCGGGTGAATGAAAGTGCTCTCTCTGTATGGTGCTGATGGCAGCCGGTGTGGACTATCTGCAGTGACGGGCGCGAGGTGGCGGTGGTCTACTACCGAGTGGGCTACTCCCCGGACCAGTATCCCACAGAGCGCGAGTGGGCGCTGAGACTGCTCATCGAGAGGTCGCTCGCCATTAAATCGCCCTCCATTCAGTTGCACCTAGCCGGCACCAAAAAGGTGGGCCGATCGCTGTCGGGCGGCTCAGATGTGAGCTCGGTGGCACCACAGAGTCGCGTCTCCCCGGTGTGATTGTGCCGTGGTGAAGACCTTTGGGAGCTCAGGTCCGTCGCGCGATCGTGCGGCCATGTGATCCGTGCTTCCTAAGGATGATTTGCCGACCGATGAACACGGCTACGTCGCGTCACTGCTAGTATCCGCATTGTAACAGCTGCGCATTTATCGGTGCCCGGTGTAAAAATGCCTACGTTTACGCAGAAAAATAGTTTTGGTGATAATTCTAGCACTAGGAAAAAGAATGTACCGTAGACATTCCCTTGTACTTCTAGTTCCATGAGATGCCATCGCCGCGATGTATCGCCGTTTGAGCCCACTGTCCGGCCGGGGCGACACCGCCACTCGCTGCTGCCTCGCTGCTCCCGGGTGCCGCTCGGCCGCGTTAACCGTGCGCGGGCCGGCGCCGCAGGTGCAGCAGGAGCTGTGTCGTCCCGGCGTGCTCGAGCGCTATCTGCGTGAGGACGAGGTCGCCCTCTGCCGGTCCGTCTTCACCGGCCTCTACTCGCTGGACATGGTGAGCGTGGCCGGTACCGCGCCCTGGCACCAGCCGGCTCCGCCCTCCAGCCTCGGCTGCGTGTCATATCACGCGGGGTCCGAAAACGGCAACATCTGTAAACCGACAACGGCCGAGACTCAGACCGCGTGAACCGTATTTCAAGGTCATTTGGTAACTAACACCTGTCCAGGGGTTTCGTGCCGACACCTAACGTCGCGACTGGACGCTGCAGTCGTGATTCGTGCTGACACCTGACGTCGCGACAGGACGCAGAGGGCGACGCTGCGGTCGAGATGGCGCTGGCGGCGCCGCACCACTACGTGCTGAAGCCCCAGCGCGAGGGCGGCGGCAACAACGTGTACGGCGCCGAGATCGCGCGCATCCTGGAGGGCGTGCGGCACAGCCCGGAGCGCAGCGCCTACATCCTGATGGACCTGATCGAGCCGCACGTGCAGCCCAACTACCTGCTGCGGCCCGGCGAGGGCGGGCCGCAGCTGGTGGATGCCGTCGGCGAGCTGGGCGTCTTCGGCTACATCCTGAGGTGGGTCGAGTCCTGTTTGGGAGAAAGACATCGCCGGCCCTGGCGATGTGTCGTCTCCTGCACTTGGTTCTTCGGGGGCTCTTCTCATGTTTGCCGCATTTCAGGTGGACTCATCACCCTGACGATTGTCTAAAGCTGTTGCCATGATGTCATGCCGTATGATCGTCGTCGTGATGCGTTTGTGCACAACGCTGTGGCCGGCTTGATCTCCGCTCCACTGGTCCCACTGCGGAGCGCCAGCAGCTGAACATCGCGCGCCTCCCGGCCCGCAGTGACCCCGACCAGACGTACTGCAACGAGTGCTGCGGGTTCACGCTGCGCTCCAAGCCGTCCTCGGTGCAGGAGGGCGGCATCATCGCCGGCTTCGGCGCCATGGACTCGCCCTTCCTGGTGGAGACGGACGAGTGTGTCCGCAGCGCGGCGGCCGCCGGCGACGGGTGCGTGCTGGCCGGCCGCGGTCACCCGGCCATCATGGTCAGGAGGTTCAGATTTCCGTATCGGTGTCCTCGTCATAGGTGGTGGTGTGAATGTTTGTGTGGCAAGTAGCACTCCTGACGATTACAGCTACCAGGAAATGTTAGCAGCATAGTCATCACCAGCGTTCCCCAAGAATAGGTTGACGTCCCCTTGCGACCATATCCCTGAAATCAGACAAGGACGCGATGCAGTTTTGTGAAGGAGAGTTCGGGTTGAGGTCGTACGTTGGCTTTTTACCCACGAAGGTTCCAGCAATCATAGAAGGCATGGGCTTCAATTGGAAAGGCGCGTGGAAAATGTGGGGTGCCCTGCGTCGTAGGTCCGGAATATTGCCGCTGTTAAAGACCTTTTGACCGTGCCGTCTAACGTCTTGTCGTGTGATCGCAGACCCGCAGCGTGTAGTGGTGCCCGCCGTGCTGCCCGCGGTGCGGCAGGTGACCGGGTTAATCGTGTGTTGACACCTGACCCTGTGTCCTCACAGGTCCGGCCACGGCGGCGCCGACAAGCGCAACTGAGGACGGGTGTCCAGCTGACAGCCGCTACTCGGGACGGGTGTCCAGCTGACGGCCGTTTCTGAGGACGGTTTTACGGCAGCCAGCGGCGGAGCACGATACGACCAGCAGACGCCACCCTCGCCGAGCGCACAGAACGACAGAAGCGGGGGCAGCCTTCGATACTCGACCAGTGTCTACGCTGTTGAATGATGCCAGCTTGACTACATGATTCATGATGGTGTGGCCCCCAGCCCACAGAAGTTGCTATTCTTGTACAAGCATTAGTTGCCATTGTGAAATCTTGCAAGGCCTGATTCAGAGACCACTATTCTTGTACAGGTTATTAGTTGCTAGAAGTGCCATGCAGATCTTTTGGGGCAAGACTGTATGACTGTTACAAGCTGTGACAGTCCAGACTGATGATTGGGAATATCATAAAACAACCACATGGTGGTATCGCTCTGGTTGTTTCATAAAAGCAGATGTAGGAAATGCTGAAGTTGATTGTATCAGATCATGGCAGAGCCACCCTATGCCGAACATTTACCTGAGATTTGGCCAATGCAGGATCAGATTTATTGGTGCTTCATGCTGTGTCATGTGCAGATTGTCAAGCATGGTGTAGGCTTTCACATGTGTATAGATCTGTGTCACCAAAGCTGTTCATGTGTTGAGTTAATCAGCATTAGACAGAGGTCCAGAAAAGAGCATGCCATTGCTTTCATGTTTTGTCTGGGCATCTTTTGCTCTGAGCAAAAGCACTGAGAAGCAGCGGAAATTACGCAACAGTCCGATTTTACCAGCTTTATGTTGAGAAACATTTTTTGGTTTCATAGTTCAAAGAGAACTTCCTCACAATTGGTTCCCATCCATCTCCTCCCAGTGATGATCCTCCCAGTGATGATGATACACATACAATTTACTGGTATAATGCATAACAACTCTGGGTATTTGCATTTCTGTTGGTAGGGAAAGCATTTGCAGTATTGTTATAGTTTCCTGGATTTACATAACTAAATAGGCTGATAAGGACAATCTGGCCCAAAACTCATCTTCCACTGGGAGTTTGAGGAAAATATTCACTTTCAGACCATAACTGAGGGGGAAAAGCCAATACTGCTAAAACTGGAAGACATCCCCAGCCCCCAGTGGTTATGCCCATGGAAGGGAAACTAGATTTTTTCATTACTAGTCCTGGTCATTACCAAAATATCTTGTAGCTACAGCAAATGGACTGCATTTACAGATAATCAAACAAGTTGCAGTTTTTCTGGGTAGATGCACAACTACTGTGCAGCAAGAATTACACACCATCCATACCAGAAAGACATTAGCAATGAATCATGACCAGGTGTTGGCATTGGACAAGGCCCCATATTGTACCAGTAAAAGTGGGATAATTCATTCCTTATAAGCATTCAAATACCAATATCTAGAAGCACTGACTATTCTGTTAAAAAATAAGCAGTCACAAGTTGAGTATATTTCACCAATTATTGTTTTTACCTTGTGTTTTAATGTCTTAATGTTTTAATTATTAGATTCTCAACCAGTATCAATTCTGCACTGCTGGCAGTTGTAGCATGAAATCTGCAAAGTTAGTGCATAAAACTGTTCAAAGGTGCTTTGTATCACAAATATACAGTGAAATAAACAGTTTTATGCACCAACTTTACAAATTTCATATCACAACTGCCAGCAAAGCAGAACTGATGCTGGCTTACACATAGGTAATTCTTAAGAGGCTATACAAATACAGTGCAAAATAATCTGCTGCCCTGACTTTCCATGGTTTGCTTGGCCACAGTACTTATGACTTACTGCTATCATCATTCATCCAACATTAGGGCAGTTATGAAGCACAGGTTCAAGCTAGTTCATATTTTCCAGTTCTATATTACAAGACAACAACTCTGAGACAAAATGCTGTGTGACTCAACAATATGCTCTATGACAGATGTACCACAATATAAAGACACTCAATACACTCAAACACTTTAAACATGTCTTCAACCCAATGAGAAAATGAAGTGGAAACCATGTAGTTCACAGAGAGTTTCTCTTACATGATGAATTGTGCAGTATGTTTTCCATCACATACTTCAAAATGAAGCATAGTTCTATATTTATTCATGTGATGACCAATCATTACCAAAACCAAATAGGTCAGTCATGACAAGGGCACAACCAAAGGGGGGAACTGGTCCCCTTACACCTACATTTCTTGTGAAAACAATTGCACATGGTCTTCCCAGCAGCAATTTTTGTATGATTTCAGGCCAGTGAGTTCTGCCCATCCCCCACAAGAAAATTCTGGCTGCACCCCTACCTCATAACAAAACCTAACATCAAAGCTTTTTTATTGCATTAACATGCACATCATAAGCAAGGTGAACAATGATAACACAGACCTCCCTTCCCAGTCTGCTATACCATCTTCTGCCACCTACAGCTACAATCTAACTGCCAGTGGTGTAAGTCCTTAATGGCGGTATAAATCATACTTGTTCGCTTGTAAATTTCCTTTCCGAGTTAAATCCAACTGGGCCAAACGCAGTCAGAAAACCCTTTCAGAAAATGTTAAATGAACTTGTCAACACGCCCTTGTATATTCTTCCAAAAATGCTATAGCATTACCCGCTCGCAGGATGAACGTCAAAACCCCATAGGCCTTCAAAATAAACAAATCCACATGCCAACTACAAAAATGGCGGCGCCTATACCCTCCCAGCCACTTGACGGCAGCCGATCCCTTCTGAAAGGGCCAAGAATGCATCCCATCTCTTTCAGGTCCTTGTCAAAAGTACATTTCGCGATTAGTCCCCCAAAAAAGCTTTTACGACTGTTAAACACAAAATAATTTATGAATCCATAACGTACTTATATTACATTTATACTCACATAATGTAACAAATGAGGAAAACTTTCACATTACTTCACCCACGGCATGTCGATGGTGAAAATGGGAGCTCACTATGCGTTACCATAGCAACTGGAGCACATACGCTTCTTGCAAATAACCGGGATTATATTAGACAACAATTTTGTCGGATTTTCAAGACGGTGTGGCTGGTGATACGATGTGCAATAAGTGGGGAATAAAAAAGAATTGAAAGAAGACAATCGAAAACACAAGGCTGCTGGGAATTGCGGCAGCTGACTCAGCAGCTCGTGACATGGTGCTCAGTAAGTATGTGAAACCAAGGAGTCTGAATTAACTGCACTTATTATACCGGGCGTTACGGCGGTGGCTGGTCTGCTGCACTTTTCTGAGTAGAAACGTAACTAAGCCCAAGTAAATGTGTGGAGGCTTAAGGTCATCACCAGGATTGCTTACTTTGAAAAAAGTGTATTTATGGGACTTATTACATGTAGAATCCCTAGCTGTTATATTCATCCTACGGTAGGAATTACATGCCCTCTGCCCTTCGTTGGCGGAGCCCATTTTTAAACGTTCGTAGGTATCTCATTATGAATGGTTTTCCTTGGAAGTCACGGAGGAGCTGGTGCGAAAACGGGCCGAGCACAATGAAAAGGAAATATTCAGCCTGGAGGAGCTGTCTCTGCACCAGTGCGACATCGAGAGAATCCAGCATCTGGACCGCTGGTGCCGGCAACTACGGATTCTCTACCTACAGTCGAACCTCATTGCCAAAATAGGTAGTGTTTCTTGGCGCAGAAATACGAGAGTCGGTATATTTCTGTATCAGGTAGCGACCAAGACTTCCGTCGTCGCTATGGCGTGGCTGTCGTTTCCATGTCATTAATGCCGCTGTATTCACTGATCCAGAAGCCTAGTGCATCAAAGTCGTCAAGGATGATAATGTTTGGTTGGATGTATGGATAGACTCCGAAGGGTTTCGCGAGCGCTTGACGTGTGCTACAAATATCTGGACCACAATAAGGCGTTGACACTAATAATTAGGTCAGGCCATAGAATAATGTCAGCACATCGTGTCACTTGTGTCATGGCATTATTCGCCGTCTACCTTGCCTTGCTTTACCTGCATGGTATGCCACGGGAAATTAACAACACAGCACAGCGTTGATCACGAAACACTGCCTGACAGCGCATTTTCGCACAGAAAACGTCAGTCGACTGAAGCGACTCGAGTATTTGAACCTGGCTGTGAACAGCATTGAGCGCGTGGAGAACCTGGAGGGCTGCGAAAGCCTGAGCAAGCTGGACCTGACGCTGAACTTCATAGGGGAGATCACGTCTCTGGCTAATCTGCGGCACAACGAGAACCTGCGCGAACTGTGAGTGGCTGCTTTGGTTGCTTTGTCCGAACGGACTCTGCTGTCGGGTTTGTGAACGCTGTAAAGCGTAGGTTGGCGTGTTCAGTTATTAACTGCATATGGTATTGGTAATGAGTTGTCATATATACTCACCTTTCTTGCATAAACGGTAAGAAGTGTTGCGGACGATCTTTTGTTCTCTTTGTGCATTGTCGGTAGTCTTGATTGTCGTGTTATGTGAAGTGAAATTCCTCCTGAAATGGTCAGTCCACCTGGTCGTATTCGAAGACTAAGAGTTATGCATTTATTCGAGGAGTCTGTCGTATGACATTGCCTAGGTTGCTGCTTGATTTGAAGTATGACATGCTAGACGTCTTATGTAGCTGCATTCTCACCCTCTCCAAATGTTTTGTGGTAATTAGCCTGGTATCTGGGGCAATGCTACCAAAATATTTATCACGGAATGACTGTTTCATAACCAGCCATATGCTAGTTTCTCACTGGGCTTTTGCTAGCAGACTATGCAATGGCACCTTCAGCCTCTAAGTTTAAATGCGGTACTGGCCGCTTCACTAGTGCCGTTCTCATACTGAGCTAGTAGTAACGACTGCGCGCCTGCTGCTGCGGCGTCCGCCGCAGCTGTCTTTTGCGTGTTTCAGACATTTTTGCAAATAACGGAGAGCTACTGTGCACAGATGTGTAACGTGCAAAACCACCGATCAAGTTGCCGCGACGGTTGTGTCGTTGTTTTATTTTTTTGCTTGTCTCATTAATCGGTTTTTGACCCGTTCCGTTCTCCGCCGTGCCGGTCCACACCGGATTCACCGTCTCCGTACGGTCCGGTCTCCGTCCGCAGGTACCTGACCGGTAACCCGTGCGCCGAGTTCTCCGGCTACCGCGCCTGGCTGGTGGTGACTCTGCCGCAGCTGGAGACGCTGGACGGCGTCAGAGTGGAGCCCTCGGAGCGGATCCGAGCCCGCCAGGAGTTCTCCGCCGTCCGGGACGACGTCATCAGACAGCAGGCGCTCTATCTGGGTCGGTGGCCGCCGCTGAGCCTCGTTGAAGCGGTCTTCGTCCCGGTGGATTTGATTCAGTTAACAGTGAAGAATGTCAATAATGTGGTTAAAGTGGCGAAGCAAACGCGGTCGGCCCGAGGGTATTTCCAAGAGCTTTAGTGCGATTCCGGGAAATGGCAAGTCGTCCACTTCATAAGTGAACTAATGAAACAGAACATGTGCGTAAGAAAGATCTTAGAGATGCCATTTTTAGCCCTAGCTGGACGAAGGGGTGGTTGGCACCCCCATGAGGTTTTTCAGAGTGCCTGTGAATGGCCCGCTTCAAGAGTCTGAAAGTTGCAGCAGCTGGCCTTAAAGCCTTATTCCATGTCTTCAAAGTAATAACAACAATAATAATAAAGTCGTGTCGTGTCACGGTGGTAATAATCGAGAGCCTTGAAGCCGTTTTTTTAGGTCTGAGCCACATTTCGACTTCTTCCCCATGAGGGTGACGAGACATGGTGCCAGTTTTCGTTACAGGGATTGTTTGCAGATATCCTTGACAGCATATCTGGATTTGAAAGTCCAGTGACTTCTGACGTGATGTGGGGCCAGTGACCTTATATTACTTCACTGTGGTTCTGAACCGGCTTTAGGAATCTTCTGTCGCTGAGTTTGGCGGACAGGAGCCTAGTCTTTGATATTCATACACCATTTTAGGTACAGCAGCTTAAAAGGCTGACAATGATTTTTGGCCTTTCGCTGACCTGACCTTGACCTAAAAAGAAAACTAGTTATTGAGTGCAAAAGTTGACCAATTTTAAAACCAGTGCTCTACAAAAGCATGGTTTGTCGGCCAAGATGGTAGAAAAACGACCGTGGCAGCAGAGACGGGAAACGATGAAGCACTCTTTCCTGTAACCTGAGGGGTCACCAGGTGACTTGAAAAAGTCAGTCAAGTGTCGTATAGATTAAAAAGAAATGCGATGCACGCTCGTTTTGCTTTCGTTGCTGTACACTGATAAAGAGAAGTGGGATGGTGGGAGAGGGGATAACCATTCCCTTGTCCGGGGCGCGTGTGAAAATCTTTACCTTCGTTACTTCCCTTCGTTACAGAGAAAAGGAAAAAACAGAAGGCCTCTGGTGATGTAGAGCAAGACACCAAAAACATGGAAGATATGAGCGAAGATGAACTCAGAGAGTGAGTTGTTAGTTGTTGTCGTGCGCTGCATTTATTTTGTAATGTGGATAATAATTACGGCGGCATAGCTAAACCCATTTTAGAAGAAAGGTCATTTTGTCGCCGAAACCTCCAAAAGATCAGGTGATGAGCCCATTGTGATCATTGCGTCATTCGTGAAGGCTTAGCGTATAAAGTAGCACTATCATGTTTTGAAAGGAGAATATCGTTCACCGTGCAGGAGAAGGCCATCTGTTGAACCATAACCGATATATTACACTGGGTGCGGGGGTGCCTCTGCCCAGATCAGAAAACCTTTCACAGTGCTTTTATACGGAGGCGTGTTTATTATTGCAAACGAACTAAACGGTTACGAAGGAGGTTCGCCACTCAGAGGATTTGAAAATGTTTGATCTCGTGGAAATGTCTTGCAAAAGGATGTGTGAAGTTCTTCAAATGAAGGGTTTCAGTTGGACTGCATTGCCCATTATTGGCTCCTTAATGATGAGAGCGTCTTAATGTTCTTCTTTTGCCAGTCAAACTCTGCTCATCTTGGCTTTTTCGAGAGTGCCACCTAATGATAACTCTACCACTGATTTCCTTTTCAATGACCGTATACAGTTTCCAGCATTCAGTTCAAGTCGTCGAGTGTCGTTCCGAACCACTGCACTGAACACGTACGCCAGCCGGCCGCCCCTCGTCCCGCGCCCTGCGGCGCTGACCGGCGCGGCCTGCCGCCGCCAGGTTCTGGTCGCAGCGGACGGCGTACACACCCGAGTCGCGGCTGGAGCTGCACAGGCACGTGGAGGCGTCGCGGGCGGCGCCGGAGAAGGCCGAGCGGCCGCCGTGGGAGGCGCCGCCGCGCCAGCCCCGCCTGTTCGCCGCCGACGGCCGCCCGCTGAACGTCAACAGCGGCGGACTGGCGTTCCGGCTCGAGGACGACGAGGACGGACACCGGCTCCTGCTGGACCTCGACGTCTATAAGTGAGCAGCACGGCCAGCGACCACGGCCCAGTAATGCCATCGCGTGATACGTAACGTGTTCAGGAAGTTCGTCTTTACCTGTGTTTGAAACATCTTTCCAGGGAAACCCCCTGCTTAGAGGAATCTATAGATGTGCACACGGATGGATAATAAACGTTGGTGACAAAGACGACGTGCGACACGCAGCACGCTGCCAGGTCTGGCACGGCGTACAGCGCCCCCCCCCCCCCGCCCTGTGCCCTCCGTGAAGGCTCGTCTTCAACGGTGTTCGCCACACGGTCACTCCCACCGCTGTCGTGCCGTCCCGTGCCAGACACCTGGACACGTCGCTGCTGGATGTGGACGTTCAGCCCGGCTACGTTCGAGTGCTGGTGAAACAGCAGCCGTTCCAGCTGGTGCTGCCGGAGGAGGTGAAGCCGGACAGCACCTCCGTTCAGCGTTCTCAGGTCACCGGACACCTGCTCATCACCATGCCCAAGGTAGGCGGCGAACACCTGGTCGTTACCATGCCCGATGTAGTAGTGATGTGGTGTGGATCGCAACGTTGTGCGAGGCCGACGTCCGTAGCCCGTTCATTGCTTGATGCTGGGACTCGCTCGCTCTCCGCGGCTGGCTGCCTGCGGTGGCCGATGACGGGAGTCTCCTGACAGTTTGCAGAGCGGCCGCCGGCGAGGAGGCCGCAGCCGCGGCCGCCGGCGAGTGAGGAGCTGAAGGGTGTCGCCAAACCCACACCGGAGCAGCCACGGGCTGATGATCACCCGGAGGTGCCGCCCCTGATCTGAGGCCACAAGACCGGAACGCCGGAACAAGCCCCTGCTGGTGATTACCTGGAGGTACCGCCCCTGGCCAGAGGTCGCCGACCCCACGCCAGAACCTGCTGATGATCATCCGCCGATGTTGCCCTTGATCTGAGGTCACGGACCCCCCGGGGCAGACCCCTGCTAATCACCCGGAGCTGACACCCGTGGTCTGACTAAACCACCAGCCGACCTCACTGAACAGACTTCGGAGGATTTCTTCATTCATCTGGTGCCTCATTCATCCCCTGAATCCGACCTGTTCTCGACCGCGCCTGTCATGGCTTATCATCAAACGTCAGTCGCGTGAACCCGAGCCGCTGACTTCGTCTGAACTCGACTGACTCCTCCGGCTGTTTTATTCTACGCTCCTTAAGGTGGTGCTTTTTAGCGGTACCCTCCCGACTCCTTAAGCTGTGGCCTGACCCCTGATCTGACCTGGCGCTCGTGCAGCTCTGACCAGAGCCTGTTTTAATATGCTAACTGGGTGGACGACCCCCCCCCCCCCCCTCCAGCCGCAAACGTGTCGTTTTTGTCCTGTTCAGTAATTCTGATGTTTGAGGTTTTAGTTTTTGGGGTTTGGTTGTGACGTGTCGTTCCTAAGCTGCTGTCGTGGCTCCGTTTAACTTTAGTTTTCGGCCTGTACATCTGTGATGGAACAGTGACGGCCTCGGTCGGCCAGAGTCGGGCATGGCCTTTGGGCAAGGCCGGGTCAAGAGAGGTCAGTGGCGCGTGACCGTGGGTCATCTGAACAGAGGGACAGTCCAGCCAATACGGTATTGTTGCTGATTATATGCACTGCTAAGACAGTGTCATGCGATGAATGCGATGAAAGGATTTCGTGTCGCGTGTCCGTGTCCACGTTGGTCAGTGTATGAACTGTGCGGTACCGCGCGGTCCCTCATTCGGTCCGTTATCGGCGAACCCGTTGCATGAATAGGTGTTTGCGATGCAGCATCCAATGTAAATATGGTCAAAGGATAGGGTTGTCGGTGTCTGACACAGCACGTTTGCTGGAAAGCAGGAGTCGTGACGAGAAAAAACGAGCCCTGTTGACAGAACGCATTTGCGACCATCATAGGAATACTTGTCAAACTAACTTGTTCTGTCCAAAGAAAGAAAAAAACGCAATGAAAGCAGAATCAGCTGACAGTCGACCAACTTAACGCTTCTGGTTTGACACATGACATCAGTCACTCTGTGACGTGAATCAGTATCGATGTTAATGCATGAACGAATGGCTCTAAAAGTGTTCCTGGCAACAACAAACGAGCACTCTTTCGTGATGACGTGCAAAAAGGAGCATGCTGGCACGACAGAGCGCAGTCTGAAGAGCATTCTGTCGTGTGTCCGTAACGAAAATCCTGACACGGTGTTGGTTGTAAGCAGACACTGATATTGGTTGCTGTTTGGAACGAAATTGCGTTTTACGAGTGCTGCATTTTTTTAATGAAATTCTACTGCGGAGTTGTTTGGGCAAACGTTGGGCTGGAAACCGTTATCTATTACGAATTGTGCTCCTTTTTTAATTTGACCCGAATGGTTGGATAGGGCGATATTAGAGACAGCAATTAAGCAGAGCTTGTCGCATGCATCTGACCCCTATACCCGATCGCGCAATTGCAGGCAAAGACTGATTTTGTGGCGAAGGCTTACCGCGCCGCCAGAGGTGTGACACGACCGTGTGGTAGTCACACCTCTGGCGTGACTACCACACGACTGTGTGGTATTCACGCCTGTGACTGTGTGGTAGCTCTGTGTTGGACAAGTGTCAGCTAATCCTCAGACCAAATATCGAGCGCCGAGGCGACTCGAACCCGTCTTGCCAGGATTGGGAGATCAGCAATCTACCAGCGGAGATGAGATCACCGTACTTTGGTGTGGTGGGCCAAGACTTCTGAGACCCAACGAAGCAGGGAACATGTGGCGTGCGGCGTAAATCGACGGCGCGATTTACCGTGGAACGCCTGCGTGACGTCTTGGAGCAGAGTTGGCAGCGCTAGCAGAGTTGGTTGTTGCGGCGCGGGGGCGGCTAGGACGGTGAGTAAAATAACGTTTTGGGAGTGAGAATGGAGTGCCAGACGTAAGATGCCGGTGAGGAGACTGATCGTTGGTGACTACGTGTGGGAGAGTTGGTGGCTGGTTGTAAATCGTGAGGCGTGGTGAAGTGGAGCTGAGGACATTACTTTCCGTTTCGTTTCCGGGCGTGTTTTCATCTACTTGTTAATTTGTGTTAAACACAACCTACAGAAAACACAGCCAAGGTATCATTCATGCCGTAGGGAATGTTAACGCGCAGGTTTTAAAATTTAGCAATCTGTAACCTTGGGTTTGTACGAAACATTGCAACAGCCTGCCACTCCTGGGTAGTAATGTCTCAGAATTCACATTAGAAAGCATCTGGATTTTGTCTGACAGTGCAGTACCGTACCAGTGCTGTTCATACATATGCAGACTTCTTAGAATATCTTATCGTTCCCACAAGCAGACGCAACAGGCACCGCAGAAAAGAAAGCAGAAGGTCCTCGGCTGTCTCCACAAAAAGCAGAGAGCGAAACACAAACCCATAGGCAGTCATGATTTTATTGCGCCTTATAGAAACGTAGCCGGTCCATCTCAACAACACTCTCTCATCCCACCTCGGCCGCCACTAGCGCCGACTGGCCACCACTCCTTTCGCCCAGCCACAACCCGTTCGCCTGTGAAGATGTGTTCATTCGTCCGCGAATGAAGAGTCCGCTACATTTGGCACCTCAGATCCATGGTCTGATGACAAGGTCACCTGGCCGTCGAACGAGCCTTTTCTGAATCATTTGGCACCCAGCTCGTGCGTACGGACCACTCGAGTCCCTACGCGACCGTGAATTCTCATCTCACGCCCGTGCTGTTTTGTTTGGCACCACGTGCGGTCGGCGCGGCACCCGTCTGAGCCTGTCCCAACACCAGCTCCCCTGGCTGCGTCTGTCCGTCTGTCCCCGACGCGTCCCACGCCGAATTGTCAACAGCAGAGAGGCCACAGGCGGCGCACAACAACCCGCAAACAACGACTGCCCGCGCCGCCGGCGAATCACAACGGCCGTCCGACGCGCCCGCTCTCACACACAGACACACAAACCGGCCGATGAGCACAGGGGAGCGCTGGCGAAGGGCTGCGCTGGAGCCGGCGGGTGGGCGGGAGCATTCCTCGGGATGGAAGGCGCGTTGGCACTGAATAGGAATCGTAAGGCTGCGATTAAGCTGAGAGGGGCCCCGCCAGCGAATAAATATAAAGGGCGTGTGGGAAGGAGCATGAGCAAGAACACCCTGCGAGCACGGCTCCGTGCGGCCCCATAGCCGCCGGCGGGCGTGTCCACTCTCGCATGGACCGGCGGCGGTGGCGCGGTCGGCCGAACGGGCCGCGATATGGCGCCACTCCTCTGGCCTTGAGCAAACTGGCCGGCGCGCGGTGGCCAGCGCCGGCGGTTGTACAGGGCGACGTCCGCGGCCGCCTCAGGCCTGCTCCTGAGGCGGCGGGCCGGGCGGCGGCGCCGCGGCCGCCGCCAACGCGGCCGGCTGCCGCGGCGCGGCGCTGCGCATCGCCTGCAGCCGGGCGTACTGCTCCTGCAGCGCCAGCTGTTTGCGGCGCAGCTCGTGCTCGCGCCGCTCGAGCGCCGCCTGGCGGCCGGCCGGCGCGGCCGCCGCTGACTCGGCCGGCCGCTGCGAGCTGATGCTCTCGCTGCTGCTCGAGTTGGACGAGGCGGCCTCGCGGCCCAGACTCTCGTCGCTGAGCGCCAGCGTGCTGGCCAGCGGCGCCGCGCCGGGCGCCGAGCTGGCCCGGCTCAGGACCGCCGCCGCCGGCGCCGCGCCGCAGGCGCCGCGCGACGACGTCCGCGGCGGCGGCGGCGGCGGTGGGGGCGGCGGCGGCGGCAGTGATGGCGGCAGGTCGGCCTCCGGCGTCGGCGGCAGCCGGTCGGCGGTCGGCGCGGCGGCCTGCAGCTCGCTCAGAAGGGCATCGAGGGCGTTTCGGGGCGCGACGTCGATCGGGTGCGCTCCAGCGGCGGCGGCAGACTGGTGGCCCGCGGCGGCGGCGCCGGACGGCAGCTGAAACACGCCGCCAGGCCCGGTCACAGCCGGCCGACCCCCGCCCGCCCACGCCGCCAGGTCGGCGCAGACGGGCGTCCGATGACAGGCGCCGACCTCACGGCGCCAGCATGCGACTGCTACGGGTTTACGTCGGCGAAAATTACGGATGACACTGAACGTCATGAACTGTCCAACGCAGTTCTAAATGGCAATATCGTGAGTCGGGGCGAATCCATCGCAGAAACCACGACGAAATTACTCATTCTGTGGTTAGTTATGGGTCCATGCAGATGCCTGGCCAGGTAACATGACAGGGAGCACTTCACGGCACGGACTTAGCTTATGATAGAGGACAAAAAAGTCTGATGGGAAATCTAGTTGGCTTATGAAAACATTCACAAAATGTAACATGCAGACGACAGTTAACTGAAACAGATCTTTGCTGCTGAGAGCATCACGCGATGACAAAATTGGTTGATGCAAAAAAACGCCTGCCTTTATCATACGTTGCCGTAAGAATTGGAGCGGCTTAAAAATATGACCACGTTCTCAGCAATAACGACATCTGGAACAGACAAACAGTGGGGATTTAGTGCATAAGCAAACGCGGGAGACGAAAAAGGAGCCTTCTTCAACGACTCTTATCGCGTTTGCGTTTGAGGCGCTATCAGTCTGCCGGGCCTCTCAGTTGCATTTGGAACAGCACAGCGCCAAAAGCCTGATAATTCTACGGCTTCTTAGACTCCATGAGCACGTCATGGTACCACGCCTTCATATGCTTCAAACGAGTTTCAGAAGGCACCTCTGCTTTCAGACAGTGTATCTGGCTGGCTCCTATGGTATTCCGAGAAGCCTCCTGAGGGTGTCTAATTCTGTTCGTGGACCAATTTAAAGTGACATACTCAAATGTATCTGTGCTACTTATTACCGCTCGGAAGTTAACGATACATCCCATAATCATTCTGAATAATAGCAATGTTTTAGTAATACGTGGTCATTTCCTGTTTTCAGCTACCACCCGCGGATCTGCAGCTACGGCTGTTGTTTTGAATTCATCAGCGCCATATTCTCGCCCGTGGCCTTGCCCCCACTCAGTGATGCAAAAACTTATTCATTTCGACTCATTTTATGAAGCCTCTCTGAAGACAATATAAGATGTCAAGGCAGTGGATTTCCGAAAATAATAAAACGCCGTCAGACTTGAAGGTTTTACTATCGAATAAAAATAAATCCAAGTGGGTCCTTATCCAAAACCGGTCCAAAACTTTTACTCTCCCAAGACTGACCAAAAACTGGTCCAAAGCGCATCCTCACCCAAAACTGGCCACAAAAAGGGTTAGAAATACGCGTGAACGCAACGAGATAAGCGGGGTTCATGGATGTGATCGGACCACGAAACTGTCCAGCACAGGGTCAAAAAGCCACGGCGCGTTACCTACGGAAGCGAACCACGGGATCTGCTACAGACAGCCGCACATTCACCGAGTGGATATGGTCAGCTGCGCCGGGTCTATGTACAAACCACTACAACATGCGCCTGCAGCCACCTTCAAGCAGGCCACCGGCACAACGCAAAACAACGCCCCAGTCTTTGGGCAGACCATGCAACCACCGACCAGGGAAGCCGCAAACCGAACGCCTTCTAATGGTGACCGACTCCAAGCCACTTCGGGCGCTGTCCGACCGTTTGTCAGCCGCTCAGGGTTATGGGGTGGTGTTTGGCATGCACTGGCCACTCATGAGAGCCACTGCTGGCCGCGAGTTTGACGTGGGATATCAGGGACGTGCTCGGGGGCTGACCTGCCCGGCTTGCTCAATGACGTCATGCTCCCGAACAACGCTCAACAGTAAAGCCGGCTTTACTGCTGCACGCCGCTTCGCGCCTGTTGGCACCGAGTAGGTCGGGTAGGTCAGCTGCCAGGCGTTACCCAGGGGAGGTGGGCTAATCTAGACAGAGGCGTTCGGCGCCATCGCACGAGCTGCAGAGTGCCTGACCTGTTCAGACAATGTGCGCGGGTTCGTCGCTGGCCGCCTGCCGAACGGAGGCGGAACTCAGTGTGAGCCAAAGGTGGGAACTGGCGGACTCAGCGAGAGCCAAGAGTGGGCACCAAGGAAGTGTGAGCCAAGAGCGGGACTGGGGACCTCAGTGTGAGCCAAGGTGGGAACTGGGGAACTCAGCGTCAGCCAAGCCACCGAGACTCTGTGTGAGCCATGGGCGGGCACAGGGAACCTAGAGTGAACCAAGAGCCAGCAATGGGAACTCGGAAAGAGCCAGGAGGTCGACGGCAACATCTACCCGGGACTGATTAGGGGCCCACGATCCTTGCCACATGGTCGCTTGGCATCGTCAGACAAAACTGACTGGTCTCAAACGCCCTCCGTGCCAAACAGAGGGAGCTTTGCCAACGGCTTTCAGCTCACTCCCCCCCCCCCAGAAAAATTCCTCAGCCAATGGTAAGGTTTCAACTGGTGCTTTCAGTCTGAAGCCATTTTAATATAGATTACTCAAGTTACAAGGAACATGTATGGACAACGTTTCAGGGACATTCATAATTAACGATACATTATTTCCAAAAGTTCGAAAATGGCAACATAAACTGATAAATTTGCACGCTATTTTAACCGTCACTCTTCGCTTTCATTTTCTTTGATGTCACAGACTAGGACCAAGTGGTAAGAAACGAGCAAACAGCATCGGAGTAGTCGGCAAGCACGTTGTCAGGGTAATTGGCTATTTGTGTGGGTTGAAACGACAATATTCTATTTAGCGAGTTCGTGTATTTTGTTTTACGCAAACTGAGTCTGGAGGTTGTAAGTAAAAACCCACATGTTGTGGTTCCATCCTTCGGAATTGTGTTCATGAATGTGATTCGTGGGAAGCGAAGCTTTAATATGCAGCCTTCACTGAAAAGGTCCATTCCGTGTAGTTATGTAGTCCCTGGAGCGGTGTTTACTTGGGAAGGTGAGCAATAAGATACAAAGATGATTGGTGGTCCAATGAACTAGCAAATGTCTCCAACTGATCCGTACGATATGACATGATGGCCACCATCTGGTTCGTCATCATTTCCCAGTGGTTGCGTATGTTCCCCCCCCCCCACCTCCTGAAAAACAGGCATACTTGGCTTTGATAGGAATTACGAAAAAACTAAAGATAAGCCTTTTTCACGCCTCTAAACACAGTTCACTGATCATACTGATCATGCGAGATATCATTGTCTGGTACATTAAACTGTCTTCCGGATGTTAGACAAAATAGCTTATCGGACGTGTATCTAACAAATGTTTTAAAGGTACTGTGGAACGTGGCACATTAGCGACGGCTCAGACGGTAAAGACTGCTCGTTTCTTTACAGCGCGCAGACGCTTGATGCACGGTCCACGGCGCCATCTGCGGATGCTGATCGGTAAACCAAAACGACGCGAAAGAAAAACTGGTCTCAGGCCCAGCGATGTTACTTTAAGGTCGTTGAACACGGTCATCACGCGTGAAGAATCAACTAAATGAACACTGCAACCGGGATCGTCACTGAATATCCATCTTCCAGTTTTTGAACAAAACGTGCTTCGATGAAAGGATAAATTACGTTTCAGCAATAATCATAACATGGGGTCAATAGCACGGCTTTTACAGCCAGTAAAGACCGGGAGGACACCTGGATGGGGCCGAAAACGACACGTGAACACATCTGACACGGGTCAGCTTTCTTGACACCTTATCTTAAATGATAAAAAGCACCTTGCTTATGTTACACACGAGTAACTTTTTGCACTGGTTGGACCACGACCTCAAGACAAAATTAATTACGTAATTATGTATCTTGCAATTTCCTAGTTTACTGCGTATATATGAAAACCAAGACACGTAAACCAAAAACACTAAATAAGACTAACTGTAACACAGACATCTAGTTTAATGATAACTTGGTCAATTTCACCGAGGACTTTCATCCGACATTTATAAACTACATTTAAATTTCACAAAGGATGTTGCATGTTTATGTTTTTGAAGGTTTAAGTGGTCGTGCACCAAATATTAACGTCCTGTTTAGCGATTGGTTTTGAAACGCGGGATTGCTTAGAACTTGATGCGTGCACATCTATGCGAGAGCATTTTGCGGGACAAGCAATGTGTTACACCAAACGAAAGAAGTCTACATTAGCCAGTCTTCTCGTCTCCGGTGGCAAGCTTAGCTGGAGAAATAGCAGCAGTTACGAATGCGCTCAAACCAGGACTTAGCGCTGGGAGGTTTATGAGTGCTCAGGTAAAGCCAACGATCAATGCCCAATGGCGCGAAGAGTCGACATTAAGATTGTGACCCTGACCGCAAAACACATCACGAACAGAGATCACCACACGCAAAGGTTCCAGCCCACAAAGAGCCCAACCAGACACTGTCAGAAGCCGTTCTGAAAATAGCCTACATGGACAGCGAATCTCTGAGTAATTGGCTTCATCGCGGAGCTTAGCAACCATCGCCATGCATGCCAGCACACCCAGAAAGGGTAAATACGAAACTACATCTACGATACAGCGTATAATGAGAACAGCCAGTGGGTAAGGCTACTCCACTAGCAACACAAATAGCGGAACTGGATCATTACTCGTTGCCGGTGATTCGCTCCTTGAACAGAGAACTCTGTCTCCATTGATGCTTCAGCCTCTACAATACGGAAAACTACTGTTAACTAATGGTAAAAATTACGGCTGCTTCTCTGGCACAAAAATTCCGCTGGGCACACGCGCACACACTGGTATACATACGTTGTCTTCTCCACAGAGATTGTGCAAACCAGCAGTCAATGGCAATAATGTATAAATGGAATGCAGTGGCCGTTACGGAAACTGAAATAATGTTCAAAAGTCGATGAACCGCACACAAATTCGGTTGGACAAGACGAACAGCCACGAAAATGTCACGCATCCTCCGAAAAATCGTGTGCGCTTTTCACTAATGCGATCTCCAAAGTTTTCGAAATAGGATAAGAACAAAAATCGCTTTTGACAAATTTTGAAATGCTGACAATTGGATGTCTGAATGGATCGCTGCTGACGTAATGTTTTCCTCCGATGCTTCGGTACGTCTGTTCTTGTATGCACAATCTCTGCTGTTGTCATGCCAAAACAGAATCATACATAAGCAAAAATACCGACACAGGAGTGAGCGACCTCGACCAAAAGACGATCTGTACATGGTGTGTGCGAGTAACAGGACAGAGGGAAAGAGAAAAGAATGAGCGACAGACAGACAGACAGACGGACAGACAGACAGAGAAACAGCAGGGAAGACTGGCAGCCGGCGAGAACCTCTAATTATTTCGACCGAGGAACGTCGGAGCGGCCAGTTCTCCACGGTGCTGTTACGACGACAGCCGAGACAAAAGGCATGCAAAAGTACGAAGGCGTGTCCTAGACGGGGTTCCAACTTCCGAGTCTGACACTTGGGGCGGACCCCCCTGTTTGTTACGTTAGGACCATGGCGTCAGCCGACCACTGGTCATGACACGGAACACTTAATGACTGCAATGTTTCATAAAACGAGCGTAGCGTTTTTCCGAATGAGCAAACGTCAGTCAAACCATCCCACTTTATCAGGAAGACAGAACCTGCAAGACCAAGCACAATTACGAACGTGGGAAAGATACCTGCTAAAATCAAGAATGGCGTTTTATAAGTCCCCGAGAATGAGGCATAACCCAACTAAGTGCTTTAACCGTTGTTATGTCGGGATGCTCGTTTTAGGTGAAAAGTTGTTTTTATTCTTGGCTCAATCATGTATCATGATGTCATGAGTAAACGCAGCGATGGTACAGAACTCTTATTCTTGTCTAAAGTAGCCCTCTCCAGATATACCGAAGATCGTCTTACTTTACAAAGAAATTTAAGTTCAAAACCTTAATCACAAGACAGTCAACAAGCCCATCCACAGACCATCATGAAATGTAAAGATCCGCCCCAAATTTGTCTGGCTGATAATAATTTCACGATCAAACCCGTGTGTGAGGATGATATAAAGGTATGGATAGGCAAGAGAGAAAGCGTGGTATGTGCGAGTCCGTATGTTGCAGGAAGGTCGCAAAGTGTATTTTTTGCAGAGAGAAAGACGGTAACAGAGTAAACAGCAACACATGATCCTCGAATACAGCTGAACAGCCTTTTTCATCGTGTTCAATGCCATGATCAGCCCACGAGAGCAAGAGAAGCTTACGTAAGAAACTTCCGAAGCCACGCTCTACAACTCATATCATTATTCAGTATGCGAGCATACCGAGGAATCAATCATGGCTCACAAATGCATTTACTGGCCTGCTGAAACTCATGTTTTGACAACATGAACACCAAATGGCGACACGCAAAACCAGGAAAACACGTCACCACATGCGGGCCTCTCAGTCTGCACCAACAGCAGTTCCCTGAACCGAAGCATAGTGCACAACGCCACTGGGCGCGTGCTTGGTACCGACCTTGGCGGCGGCGTCGGTCGGCTTGGCGACGACCGTTGAGCTGTCGTCCGGTTCCGGCACCCGCTGCTCCTGCACGGACGCCAGCCTGGGGACAGATGCGACAGGCCGGCCCCTCCAGAACACGACCGTGAACGGTGCGGGGCGGCAGCCGCCGGCCGGACCGCCGGCGGCGGCCCGACATCAGGCCCCGGACAGGGCCGGCGGAGTGACGTCACCGGGATCGACAGCTGGATGAGCGCGGACTGGTCTACAGCGGGATTTTGCCAGTATTATAGTCGCAACCCCTTATACCAGCGAGAAAACCAACTGGCTTAGCTCAAACATGGTCTGTGGGAACGAACGCTACCAATACAAAGATGGCAGCCCATTGAATCAAGCCTAACATTACGAACGGTTTGCTTTGAAAACGGATTTATAAAATCTATATGAATAAAGTCAAGTTTATAAGTCGCGATGACATTTGGTATTTTAACCTATCGTACGGGCGTCAGAAGAAACTGCATTAAATCTGGTTGGTAAAACTAAAAAGGTTCGTCAATCGATGGGAAGTCGTAGGTAAGGTAATGACTAAGCGAGCCAAGCTTACCTTTTCAAAGTGACTAAGGTACCAGATAATTTCTTAATTCTACGTAAAGCGTTTTCTAGTCTTTGTGGTTCCTCCCCAATGAACCTGTAAAGACGAAAAATCCGCAGCCACTTAAACACTTGTCGGGACTTCAAAACAACACGAAAGCAAAGTTAACGTGACATATTAGCAAGCATCCACAGTTAGACTGACGCAAGATTCTCCAAGAAGACAGTTACATAACTTCAAAATAACCTATTATGGAAAGAGTTCCAAACAATGCAGTGGGTCCTGTATGATAAGCCACAATCAAACGCCTCCGATGTTGCACATAAAATATATGCCGCCATTTTGCCGTATACAAAGTAACAATCCAATTCTACATAAGGTTTGGAAATACTACAGCTACGCACATAGCGATGCGACATGGCGAAAAAAATACCTGGTCCTACTGGTCTTCACAACATTTTCCACACTATCTGCATTTTCCCTCTCTTCGTTTCTCTATGAATTTTTACATCCCCTTGCTGTTCTCACATTTTCTGTTCCATTTACTCCTCACCTTTCCTCCTTCTTGACCCTGTCTGACTCTATTGCCACAAGACCACGCAAGTTGGACTCCAACTCGGGAAAACGCTTCTGCAGGTCCGCCACTGCTTTACTGAAACGCACAGTGCCTTCGTCAGAGCAAATGACTGTGCTGTTGCACAGTTTGAGCACAACACGTGTGAGCACAACTGCTTGAGCACTGCCTGAACATGTCGCTTCCGCCAACCGACAACGTCAGTGGTGTGTGAAAATCCGGTCCATTCTCCAGAAAGAGGCGCTCATATGCGCGAACGTTTGCCTGGAGTCGGAGCAAGGTCGTCCCGTCAGCTGAGGGCGTTCTGCCAGGCGGCACCCTGCTGAGCCTCTGACCTGGACTTGCTGAGCACCAGGGCCATGCTCTCCACGTCGGTCATGTTGACCCGGCGCCGGCGGTTTATCACATTGCTCCTCAGGTCTTCCACATGCTGCTCCACCTCACTGCCGCACCGACGACAACAGGGCTTTTCAAAAGTTGTGGGTGACAAAAGCGCACGGACTCTCACATTCTTGACACGTTTAAAAACAGGATTCAGATGATTGTGGTAGCATTATCAACGCGATACCTTCTGCCACATGTATCAATACCGTGCACAAGCAAAATGGACAACTTCAATTCACTGTGAACCACCAAGCAGGACTATGCGTGTCTGGGTACCAAACCCCATAGTACCGTAGTCTGTGGACCCGAGTACGTTGCGAGATGGACGTGACTCAGTAAACATGCCTCTAATTCGTGCAGCGCACACCGGCCCGAACGAACACCATCAGCACCGACAGGAGCCCAGACGGTGGGACCTCTGACCTGAGGTCCCTCTCTACCCCCAGCACGTCTTTGCTGTAGGCCTCCTCTTGCTTGCGGACGCGCACCGCGTCGGCGTCTGAGCCCCCCAGAGGCAGGTCCCCTCCAGCCAGCAGGTACGTCCTGCAACAGGGGCCAGACCGGGTCAGCACAGGGCCCCAAAACAGCGCGTACGTCCTGCGAAGGGATCAGTTATACCAGGTCTCAAGCTGTTTCCTAAAACAATCGGAAGATATGAGCGAGTCACGTGCAGGTCGCTCCAATGACACAGGCTTCTAACACAGAAGACATCAAGGGAGGAAATTCGCCTCAGAACAATACAAATATACCGAAATAGGTCATGCCAGTGAACGTCATTCGCAGACAAAAGGTAATTACTCGGGCGGCGAGGTTTTCGTAGCATCTTGCTAGGGGTCACATTCTGTTCCATAACATACGTTACGGCTCTTTACCTGCCCCAGACCACTGAAGAGTACAGTCGAACTGTCTACACAACGTACGGATCAGACGGACTGCTTCGGCGCGATTTTGAAACAAGACCATGGGGAACACGACACCCGGCGACACGCTAACCGGCGCAGTGTCGACCTACCGTATCTTGGAGTAAGTATCTCCGATCATTTCCTTGACGGCGACGGCATGCTCTTGCGAAAGCCGTCGAAGCTTCCGCATCTCCTGCCGCAGGTCGCGCGCCTTCTTCTGCAGGTTCCTCAGCTGGTTGTACGTCTCCGGAGAGAGGTGCAGGTCTGCGGGCAGGCGTGCTCGTGTCACCGAGCGTCCACGCGCTGACGGCGGGCCTGACCCACAACTGCGGCTGGAATCTGCGGATGGCCCTACGTCTTGTCAGATTCAAAGACTTTGCGACGGCACACGAAGGACTTGTGTGCGGTGGTTACCGGACGAATAGCCGAAAGGCTTTTACCCGAACGCATCTTGCATTTCGACTCTGTTTCCGGATGCCGTATGTGGTTCGGGGAACAGACTTCTGGTGTGATTTGGATCCTAACCAGAGGACGTTTTCCGATCTCGAATATACTGCTCTTTTTCTTCTCCGAGGCCATCTATGTTTTATGTAGTGTTGCAATTCAGCCATGGAAAAAGCACCGTCCCAGGACAAATTCACAAGTGCCGTCAGATGTGCGCGGAGGAGTGGAGGAACCAAAACGAAAAAGCCCACTCTGTACTTCCCAATACAAATGACATGTCGAAAAGATCAGTTTCCGCCGTGATAACGGTACGAAGGACTACCACCTGAACCGCGTACAACCCTGATCAGTGCTTTGCCAGAGGTGTGGTAAAAACTTCTCCGAGTAAATTGGACAGTAAAGCGGTGAAGACGAATAAAATGCCGTAACTTTTGTCATTTTGTACATTCTCTGCCTAAACGTGACGTCAAAATCCCTGAAACCAGTATTGTGCCTTTTAAATCGCCACTGAAATCCGTATGTTTGAGTTAAAGTATGAGCAACAAAGCCTACAAGCACATACCGACGAATGGCGTATTTCGAGCCGTAGTCCTAAAAATCCCTAGCATGGTTATTTTCGAGGAAATCGCATTTTCAAAAGTCAGAAGTCCACTCCAGTAATGCAAAAGCAAGGTCATCGCAGCACCATCGATGAAACGAATTTTGTGAATATAAACATCACATCGGAAACGGCAGTCTTTTAAAACGATAATCGCACAAAACTTCACAATGAAACACTATGATGCACTGACAAAAAATACATGCGAGGTAATTATGAGAAAAAATTATGCACGACGGTGCCAATTTTTCTCTAATACAACACCATATCCAACCCCACATGGCAAGAACATACGGGTGACATGAATAGTGCTGCATCTGTGCCACATTTTGCAACGAGTGTTACTGCGACAAACAACAACTGTGCCAGTCCGAGATGCATCTCATGCAGAAGTCCCAGGATGTTTATTTTACATGTATGAAAACGCAATCTGAAACGAATAATGCAGCTTCCTCTGTACTGCTCAGCGCATGAGAAAGCCGTGAAAACTTATGAAATGTCACAAAGACAGTTAATGAAATGATGGAAACCTGAAAATAGAGTACCTGCAAAATAAATGAAATACCCATGTGCCACGAAAAGTACCGTAAGCAGCTCAAATCAGTTGACGGAGTGCGTAATAAAATCGCAGTACCCATTTGGGGGAAAAAAACAAACAAGCCGACCGGGCCCGCTACAAAGCCATTTCGTGAACACATGCCGACTGAGAAATCCACTCATTCCACCAACCACATGCAGCGAAACTCCTCACTCCTGAAAACGCGAACTACAGGCTCGGTATGCACTGCGCAGGACGCGAGGGTAGCGGACGCCTGGAGATAGCCCAGTCGCTCAGCCGGCACATGCTGGACCCGACCCGGCCAGTCCGGCGCCCCGCGGCCGGCGGGACAGCGTCCGGATGCCCATGCTGAGAGGAGGGCGGCCGCCGCTGGCGGGCCCGGTACTACTACCTCGGTACACGCTATGTTTGCCCTCGTAACTGGTCAGGATTGTCGGCTTGGGGGGCGGTGGGGGCTTGACCCGTTCTGTGGAGAGTGACGTCACAGCGTCAGGGCGTGCTTCTCTCGGGTCACGGAGACATAGGGGGAGCGCAGTGAGGGATACGGGGTCTGTCCTGTACTTAGGCCCTGGTCTCCAGAAGGTAGTCAGGCCGACACCGCGCTCTGTCCCCGGTCGCGGCATCTCGTCAAGGCGTTAGTAAACAAGCCGATGAAACGTGGTTAGAATGATACGAGCTTTCAAATCAAGTGATCGGGTCCAATTCTGAGCCTGATTCATCCTGTTATTCTTTTGACAACGTTGCGAAAGATGTTGACATTGGTGAAGTGTTCAGTTACCGCACGCTGAAACGAAAAATGCGATCATGTGTACAAAAAAATAAGCTTTATCCCTATTCCAGAAAGGGGAGGCCGAATCCGTGCCACTCCGGTCTTTGTTCTTCGATTCCAGACTTCTTTGAAGTAACTTCACGAAACGTGGTCGCTTTTCCCACCTATTCTATATAAGAGCCGTGCCGAAATTTTATAATTCTATTTTGCTCAGGGGCGGAGCCAGGCCACGTTTTTGGGAGTCACGTCAGATCATTTTTGGCATTGCTGAAGATGTAATAAAAATGGCTGCCAAATATAAGGTTTTTCGGTAGAATTTAAAACTTCACATGGGTGTATAGGTAAACAACTGGGCAAGTATAAAGAAAATATTTTTGTTAGTTTGAGGTCACTTCATATGGTCAAGTCAAGAATAAATGCCACGGTTTTGTTTCATGAGAATATTTTCGATACTTATCCTCAAAATGCAAGATCCCGAATATGTGTGGCTTAAACGGAAACCTTCTGCTTGTGTACTAAATTTCAGGCTCATATAACGTTAAATCACGGAGCTATGACCTAAAACGCATGCACATAAACGGCCATAAACAGGAATTTTAGGAATATAGTAAATATATATAACTGGAACTAGATTAGAAACATTTTAAAACATTATTAACTGAACTCCAGGTCATTCCATGTACCAATAGGTCATTTAACGTCAAGCATAACAAGCTAACCTGATGAACATGTGGCCATAACAGTTCCCTATTTTCATGTCCCTGGCGCGGCCCATGCCAACTTTATACAAACAATGTAACAAGATTCTTCTAAAAGACTTCTAAGTACAACGTAACGAGTAAAAACTAACAAAAACGTTTTAAACTTTTATGTTTATTCGGTTTTTGAGAAAAATATTCCTTCCACTCTCGAAACCCAGTGAACACCTACGAATTCCCTCAAAATTCTAAAGGTATGTACCAATGGGAAAAGTCTCATCAATCAGCTCTCGATTCATGCCAATTGCACCAAAATCGCTTCATAAGCAACAGAGTTATATCGCGTCAAATACCCCCTATTTTGACTTTTTTGCCCCTGTATCCACCCCTTTCAAGATTTGGAAAATTTTTAATCAAAAATGTAGTTTACGCCATGGAAATTTGATTCGCCTTTCTCGCAATGAAATCGGAAGTGCAATTTTCGAGATCTCAGCGGGGGGGGGCCGAATGGCCCTCCACTGTTGGGAATCGGCTATATCGTTTAGCCCTCTGGGAATAGGGTTAAAGTTCCGGTTTGCAAAGGTCCTTTTCATTCGTGTTCGTGACAATCAGGAGTCCGGTAACCACTACCACTTAACCCGCATTAAACTCTCAATTCGCATTAGTTCACACGAAACACGTTTCTTTCCTTCCACTTGTGAGCTGTTTTCCACATGTGGCTCAACGCGTCCGAAAAACCTGACGCGGCAGCGCGGCGGCGCACAACGACCGGCCGAATATCGTAGACGTAGTATCGAATGGTGGGAAAAGTATACCACACTACCTAACTTCTATTCAAAGTACTGTCTACAAAAGTTCTGGCTGACCAGGTCAGATAGCAATAATAATGTGGGCCAAGTGTTACGAAATTCCGATCAGCCGATGGAAAGTTGGAGTTTTTTGGAAACACCTCTTCCAGGGCGAAGGCTCCGGCGTCCACCACTGCAGGAGTTCCGAACCAAAAACGCGGTAATACTGTCCAGCGGCGCTACAGTTCCTTTTTACCTTGCGATCCCATTCGCGGGAGCGTCGACGACTTGATGGCCGGCTTGACTGGCACTTTGTCGGCTGTAAACAGACTCGGCCGAGGTCAGTGACCGCGTTGCTCGGCGTCGCAGGCACTGACTGGCACAGCACCATTGAACAGCACGCAGGGCTGCCATTCAATGACTGACATCCCATAAAAACGCAGTCGTGATCTAAAAATCAATGGTACCTCGGATGTGTCGAGTTCGCAGCAGCACCATTAATTAGGGGATTCAACAGACGCATTTGTTATGTTTCTGAGGACACAAATATAACACATCTGTGGTCATCCACCGTGACATAAGTCGCCATTCAATATGCGCGCAAAATCGAGCATGCCTATGTCAAAATGTGCTCGTGGGCACACGAAAATATGATTGTAACGTAAAGTCATTTGGAAAAATGACGCAACAAATTTCATGGCATCAAATGACCCGCATCCTAACGAAAACATCTGCAGGCGGCAAGTGTTTATATATATATATATATATATATATATATATATATATATATATATATATATATCATGCCAAGACGAAATGTGATATAACAAACAATATACACACACACACACATATATATATATATATATATATATATATATATATATATATATATATATATATATATATAGATATATAACATGCCAGTTTCATATGCTGGGCGGCAAGTTGCCATCCAGCATGTTAAATTGGCATGTTATCGCTGCCTGCATACAACCCCGCCCAAGATGGAGTGCTTCCAATCTATCGGATCCTGAAAAGCTCCCACTCATTTACAGAGAGGGGCAACACCAGTTTCTTCCGCGATCGCATCATCTTTCGGAGTAACATCTGCTTATCCCAGCAGGCCCCAGGTGCCCCAATCCCCGCTCTCACCAGCATGTGTCGGCGAGTGCTGCTTGGGCGGGATGTTGGGGTCGTGCGGCTCGTCGCTGAAGCTCACCGACTTCTCAAACGAAACCGACTTGTCTGGAAACGCACGGCCGGCGTCAGCGAGGAAGGAAGTGGCATAAAATGGAGCTTTATCGAGACAACCGGGACGGCGCAGCAAATCAGAACTGACGGAAACGAACAAGAAAACAAAACAACACGAAAAATGGGACAAGTAGAAACTAAACAACTACCGTCAATTAAAAGGGAGACGTCGGGAAAGAGTAGTGGAAAAAAACAGCATGGGGTAATGAGCCGCGATCTCAAAATGGCAAGGATACGTGAGAGCGAAAAACATTGGAAATGTGGCTGACGGAAATACAAAAAGAGATGCTCGAGGGGAAACAAAATGTCATTATTGCATACAGGATATCGCGCAAAAAAAACGCACTCCCACAAAGTACGAACATTACGACCTGCAGGAAGGTTTCAGCTGTAACTGGGAGTAAACCTGTCGATAACAGGAAAACAAATCAAACTAAACCGGACGAGAAAGTTTGTAGAATCGGATTTCGCAAGTCGGCCGTGCTGTAAGAAATCTTTGTAATGGTTACAGTACTTGCTCGCACACATACACTTCTCCTGTCATTAGGCGGCATCCCATCGCGTGCTGTAACGGCCAAAGCTCAAGACATCAAGAAACACTTTGACGTAAGAAATCGGAAATCGGAAGACACAATATCAGCCATATCTACTGATAGTGAGGCAGTGCCGAGCTCTGGCGAAGAAGGCAGTGCATCTCCCGCAACAGCCAGGCCAGGACGAGCAGCAGATCGTCCGTTTTGACACTTTCCGTTCCGTCAGCCAGCAAAGCCAGCGCGGCAGACCTAGTGCCAAAGCTGTGGCGCTTGTACCCAGTTTTCTGAAATGCCGGATCCGTTCCTGTCCCGGACAATATTTCGTGCTCTGTCCGGACCAAGCGACTCTGCCTGGCCAACTGAAATGTTCACCAGAAGCAAACACGACATCCGCGTATCACAGCAATGGAGCAAAATGTCTGTACTTCAGTCGCTTGATTAATACCACCAATGGCTCCAACAAAGAAGTTGTTCCACCTTGTATCATGGCCTTGTGCATGCATGTGCATGTGCGTGCATGGTTAGAAACTAACCACTTCCTAGCATAGTAATTACCAGCTACATTAAATACAGACCTATGTATACTACCTTACACGACCACACATAAGAATTACATCACAGCCCTAACGCATATCATAAACAGCAGTTGTGTTTCCGTTTCTTCGCGATTGTTGATAATAAGCCACACAAACTGGGTTAAGATCCAGAATGGGCTGTATGCTGTGTATCCGGCAGTCCTGTCAAGAAATTATGACGGACGACACACATAATACCATCTAGCATCGCCTGGGGCCAGTTAAACGGCGCGTTCCCGCTACCCCCTCCCCCCTTCTCCGTGGACCCAGGCCAGACTAATCAGCAGTGAGTTGGGAAAAATCCGCAGAGGAGGAGAGCTAAAGCCATCAAATCACGTGCATGCTCCCTCTGACCCCGGTGAAACACCACAGACAGGAGGAGCGTAAAAGAATAGGCGTAAAAGAATTTCTTTTCATTCAAAACGCGATATCTACGCAAAAGGAATATTAATCCAACAGTGTGTCATGTTTTAATGCGCTTTAAACCCAAACATCGCGAATGATTTGCACATGGCGCGAAACTGCGTCAGGTTCGCACCACACGGAACCGCTCTGTTGAACAGCATCCGTGCCTGTCAACCTACACCAAGAGCCTAACAGACCGAGAGGGCACAGGCCGCGAGCAAGTGACAACAGGGTGCTGAATATTTCTGAATATAACAGGAAGCTTTGGAATACTATATAAAGTTGATATCATTCCTTCTTAATATTACAGGAAGGAAGATGCTGAACGCGGTCATGGTTTCAAATCTGGGTCAAAATGTTACCCTCTATTTGGTTATACGTGGGTTATGGGGAGAGGTATGAACAACTTGCCAAAAATAAGAGCGACGAAACGGGGAACCGTAAAAACCGCTATATCAAAATCGCCTTCTTTCTTTGGTGATGTGGGTTGTCACCATTTTTCCTCATCGAAGTTCACTTTAGCACTATTGCCCTCTCCTGACTGATTCACAACGACGTACTCCAGCCAAATTACCGGCACAACGCATACTTGCAGGTGCAAACACATGCAGACTACCGAACAGAGTGCACGAACCTTCTTTCACCGATCACGGAAACATCAGTCAGGCTCTCAGAAATGCAGCAGTGCAACATACTGCAGACGTGTCCTTCTGGACGTGCATCACTCTTGTATTGTAACCTCACCAATGACCATGCACTGTGCACTATCATCAGAATACGTCGCAGTTGGTTTAGTCATATTCTCTGGTCAATTTCATCCACATGCACAACTTGAGATTGACCAGTTCATTGTCCGAAGGCACAGTGAAATGTTCAGTGATGTCGATTTCTGTAAATGATTGGGAGGGGGGGGAGGGGGCCGAGCCGACGGCACAACACCTAACCTCCCGCAAATGTGGGTTTCTCGACGGATTTCGCCCACTGTATTTTGACCAGCAGAAATGTATAAATTTTTCGTTACTATTGGTCAAATTTAAAATTGCATGTATCCATGTACAGATTTATATATATATATACATATATATATATATATATATATATATATATATATATATATAGATAGATATAGATACATAGATATAAATGGAAGAAAGATAGTTATATCGCTTTAGACATTTTTCTTCACATTCTGCCTATTTTTTTTCTATTCCGGCCGTTCTTTTCGTTATTATTACTCATTTCTCCTTAAAACTGGCATAAAATATTGCGTGGGCCCAAATCAACATTGGGTGGGCCAGGGCCCGTTCAAAAGTATACAGATCGACATCCCTGGTAGTGTTTACTTCTCTGCGATCAATATGGTGCCCAATTTGTATCAAGGTAACCGTTAAGATAATTTGTGACAAGGTACAGGTATTCGAAATGCTTACGTTTAATGCTACCAAGCTAGACTAATAGCAAGGTTTCATCGCTAGTGCTACAGTGAAAAACTCCACCTTTTATTTGCAACGCCGTCGGAGTGCTTAATCATGAGGTTAGCGATTCATTAGTGAGGACAAATTACTTGCAGTGAACAGATTTGGGGGATGTTATTTTTCATTTTACCTGCAATGGTGTGCTCAATGGACTTTACACAAACTCGTGAGAAACGAGAACGTGCGAGGGCACAGATTTGCTTGAAAACACCAATGCTTTAAACGTTACCAAAAATGTTATTTTCGCGTTGGAAAATGTCGGCTTCATAACAATGGCACACACCGCTTGGAAGTCTGTTCAAGATAAACCAAACGGAATGTTTTGTGCCAAGTTAAATGCAACCCCATGGAGTGTTTTCTGAAAAGCTTGACTCCATATGTTATCTGGCGACCTACTTCAGATCTGAATCCATTTTCAACACGGCGGCGGTGGTAACAAGGAACACTCCAGATGAACTTTAAAAGGGTCGAACAATGATTCCATGTGCAAGCATTCAGATGGAAGGTTCATAACGAACTATAACGTAGTCCGTAAAACGTCCCTTTGACGCCGAAATTAATCGCTCCTGATTTAGTATCAACTTGTAAGGTCTAGTCTTCTGGTAATGATGATTCTCGGAGAGATTATGCAAAGCTCGTTTGAGTTAATCTGTAACTGGAAAAACAAAGACAAGACATTCCGTTAGGCGAGGTGGGCAAACGGAGAAATGGCATTCGGGCAAGTCAAGACCGGAAGAAATGCCTCGAGCAACGACTGGATGCCCATTCACACCATTCCAATCATGCGCAGTGGCATACCTTTGCCCCGTCCTAACTTTGGAGGCTTTTCAGGTTTTAGGAGGTTCTCGTCTGAAATGCAGATGTCTCTCAGTTAGGCACAATTCACAGATTGCACGTGACCCATTGGTGGTGGGTTCTAACATGCAAATGTCCTTGACGGAACAAAAGCGCAACGGAACAAGGGAGGACTGACACTGATAGGGGCCTTTAACATCACACATTTTTACACAGTGTACATGGCGCATGAACACTGAAGCCATCTGACGTAAAAAATGTTACAGGTTGAACGATATGCGACAGTTTGGTGATGTGATAACTGTCAACGTATGCAACCTTAAATCTAGTATTTCACGTCTTAATCAAACCTATACGGACGTAGAAAAAGGAGCACAAAGAAGAAACGTTTTTTGTGAATGTTTTGGATAACGTTTGTGTTGTCAATGTTTTCTGAACACCTGAGAGTTTAGTACTGCATGCCAGTTGCATACCAATTATCTTAAAAGGTAAAGTTTCGTTTATCAGGCGGTCACTTCACAACGGCGAACGATGCGTGGGGCAAAAGAAAAACTTGGAGACAAAAAAACGTGAAAATGTTGTAGACAAACAGTTAAGAGCACTCAGCAGTTAGCTATCCGTGCACTGCAATTAAATACGATAGTTTGCATACGCTGTTCCAAGTAAAACCACTTCAAGTGATTTGTTTTATTGCACGCCACAAAACTTCTCAATTTAAGTTGTCCATTTTTTTCACCACTGCAAAAGGCCAACAGAGCTCTTGGAGCCAGAACCTGAAAGGGATGGGACTACGCACCGGGCTGTATGCTAAATTTTCCGTTTCTTTTGGGATAATGCTATTTATTCGATATTATAAATGTACTTATACATTTGTGTCATTATGACACACACCACCTTCAGCCGTGCGCCCCAAAAAGCTTAGTCTAGTTGAACAAGACGTTTTTCGGAGACGGCATGTAGCATGTAAAAATGATAAACCTAGAAAACTGAGTCTGCTGAAGGCAGCATATTCAACTCCTGTCCGCGTTAAGCCCCGCGTGTTCTAATCTTCCTCAATGATTCCAACAATTATAGTTTTACGTTGACAGCACTTTGTATGGCCCCATTTCAGCTTCTGCGGTGATTTCTGGAAAAAGTTCGGACAGCCAGTCGGACTTGGTAGTTGGTACTTCCGACAGACAGTCAATGGGAGGGTCAAAAAACGTGACCTACCATTCCGGACAAAGGTTATGGAGGCATGAAGACATGCATTCAGGGGTAGGTTCCGTTACACAAAGTGTAGGACAGGGACCCCAAAATCCCAAATTGTTTGTAAAACTGAAAAATGTAAAATAGGGGAAAAGGGAACGCGTTACTGAAACCCGTCCGGATTCGTCATTGTTAAGATGGAGACTGAAAACGTCATCTGATACAGCGACATCTAGTACTTTATCTGAATTCCCCTCAAGCACGTCGTTACTCAAAAATGTCGACAAAAATGGCCCGAAATATTTCTCAAGCACAGCATCCCGATTCCAGAAACACGCACGCCGGTAAGCTGACCTGCTTCTTCGATCAGGGACGCACCCAGAAGTATAAAGTTCCACGCCGAAAATAATTGTAATGCAGTTAACACAGGCATTTGTAATTTCCTTCACAATTTATGCTGAGACATGCCTTTCTATAATTTCGACCGATAGCCTACGTGAGAGGTTCAAGTACGATGTCTTCTCCTTCTTGAGTGCACCTATGCCCCCGGCAGCCAATCTGGCCGCTCGCCCCATGTCAACCCGGCCGCTAATATGACGTACGATATGACGTGATTAGAGCTCTCAAGCGTCTGTCGGGACATCCAAAGTACGATTAATTTTTGAAACGTTGGCTCCTATTAATATCGGATATATATTTATAGTAAATACGTATATATATATATGCATAGATATATATATATACACAAGAGCGTACGAATACTCGGAGGGTGGCAGAGGCGTTTTCCCATATAGGACTAATGTTAAATCTCCCCTAAAATGGGGGCCATGGTCCCCGCCCCCTGTTCCTACGCTTATATATATATATATATATATATATATATATATATATATATATGTATATATATAGCTATTTATGTATCTGAAAGCACCTTAAGTTTTCGTCCGATTTCGACGGAACCTTTTCCAGAAATCGAAGCATAAGCTGAAGGAACAGTATGTAAAGTTTCATCAACGTGACGCCATAATTGAAGAAATTATGGAGACAAATTAGCACGTGCGGTTTGACATTGACCGTAATTTCCTTTGCGTACGCACCGTGCTATATACCGCGCTAGGCATTCATTTTCCGGAACGCAGATAGCCCAAAGGTCCAGATATCTCCACAACTTGCTTTTTCAATAGTCTGAAGCATCGCGGAGTTTGCAAAAGCACACATCTATTCATGCATGACGAAAATTGGCTGCATCACCAGACGTAATGTTTGAAATACAAAACAAATAACGGTATATACAATAACACAATGATACCATGACATTCGGTAGTGCATGCGAAAGCGTTTTCGACGAACGTGAAAACACACCTTGGATGCCCTCCAGGTGGTATTCTGGCTCTACTTCAAAACTACTATTTGCTGCAACAACAAAGAGTTATCTAAACAAAACGTCACTATCAAGGGCCACACTGGGTTTCCAAACACGAACATCTAACACTTCATGGGACTCAGGTTGCTTCCTTGCGCTTATATGGGTCAATCATCCATTTTAATGATTTTTATTAGGTCACTCTCGTTGTGGTACGAGGAAGAGGCCTCAAAACCCCGTCGTGGGCCTCTTGCCAAGTGCTTCACCTCGGCAAGACAGCCTCCACTACTTGGGTAAACCAGGGTAAACCAGTCCGACCTCCGACGCCCCAAAACATCTTCACCAAACCACGGCCGCCCATTCACAGCTCTGGTCTCACCACCGCAGAGCTGCCGGGCCAAGTCCCCGTCGGCGAGCTGCGAACGGGGACCTGCGACCTGGGGGACCTGCGAGCTGCGGCCGTCGACCTGCGTCCGCACGCTCCGAAGCCGGGCGACGCCGGCCGCGTCGTGCCGCGCTTAGTTCCGGCACTCACCGCTAGGGGTGCGGTAGTAGGTCTCGCGGTCGCTCCTGTAGCCGGAGTCGATGTCCGAGACGGCGCGAGGCACGCGCGGCGCGTGCAGCGCCTTCTGCACCAGGCCCGTCAGGTTGGCCAGCTGGCGTTCCATCGACTCGACCCGCACCCTGGGCCGAACGGCAAAGGTCAGAATGTGGCAGTCGGGGCGTTTCGATCGGACCTGTTGGCCAGGGTCAGGAATCGGGGTCAGGGGTGACGTCAGGAAAACGGTCTGAGACCAGAATCCGAGTCACAGTGTCAATCAGGGCTTTGGTCAGGACATGGTAAGGATTCTGGGTTAAAGGCATCAATGGTAACCCAGCTCGCGGCTGACGATGGTCATCAGCTGCGGTGGAGACTGAGCTGAGCTACAGCTCAGATGGATGGTTTCAGGGTTTTAAACTCCCCTTACGACCACAGCCGCCTGCGGCAAAACTAGGCATTACGGAAAACCTGTCGCCCAGATTCCCGAAAAAGCGGCTCGGTTTCCCGAATTTCTGACGACACTTCGTTCAGGGCTGGCCGACACTAATAAATACCGCCGGGACGACACGGTGATGTCAACATTGAGATCAGTCGGCCATTTTAAAATCCCCAAGCCCTTAAACTTCGCTATCAAAACCCGTAAAACAATGTGCGGATATCTGGGCATGAAGTTCGTCTTACGAGAAAAAGATAATTCAAAATCATCTTTCAATCATTTTCACCACTCAAAAGATTTTTCAGCGACGGAAGCCTACTTGTAGTACATTTCCTGCGGGGTGTAGAACAAGTAGGGAGCACCAGAGGGAAACCCATAATTCCAGAAAAGGGAGGCACTACCTTGTGAACCAACTTTCCGATCTGTCGTTCAATTGGCCATACCATACAAGTGGTATGGACTTGGCCATACCACTAAAAATCAGACGAAGGGAGAAAGGCAATCAGGTGTACCGATCTGGATTTGCTCCTGAACGCGTCACGGTAGACTGCCCCCGTTCATAGCCCCCGGCACATTCGTTTTCGCTTTCACCGTGCTTCCTCTCTCATCAGACCGGCTTCGCGTTCCGAAAACAAGCTTGCACCAACACTCACGCCTATCAACTCAAAACATCGCAACATGCTGACAAAAATCAGGATTCAGCCACGAAACAGAAGAGACGCCAGCCACGTCGCCCGTGCCGCCGGGGGATGCTGCGGGCGTAGGAGGACGCACGTAACCTACACAAAAGTGGACAGCTCTCATGCGTTCGGCCGGCCGTCCGTGGTCCCTGGCGCGGGCGGCGCCGCGCCGCCCGGCCTCCACACCTCTACACATCGACAGCGGGCAGCGCCGAGCACTGGACGCGGCATGCGGCGGCGCGCGTGTATGTGTGTGTGTGCGTGGTCGCATGGCGAGACGCAGGCAACAGCCAGGCGGGCGAGAGGGCGAGACAGAAGAGGGCAGCGTACTTGTCGTCGAAACGGCGGCCGGCCGCCGGCCTCCGCGCCGGCGCCGGGTCAAAGAAACCGGCCATTCTGCGAGCACAGAGAGAGGGCTGCGTTCAGGCGGCTGCGGGGCCGGCCAGCGGCCGGGCGCTCCGGCGGGCGGCGGCGGGGGGGATGTCAGGGGTGGTCGGCGCCCGAACTGGGGTGAAGAGGGCACTTTCGCCACCTCCCCAGCTGGGGACGGCAAGCTGGGGTTGGCCTGTCGCGCGGAAAGAGGCGGAAAGGGCGGCCTGCGACGGCAGGGATGAGGGGGTTTGTTGTTTCAAGAGCTGGCAAAATCCGTCGTCGTATCTGCGAAAGGGATGATAAATGAAGCGCAATGTCAGCAAGCCGGGCGAACGTCGCAGCAGACTTAAGCAGCCGTAGGATGAAGAGAAGGCGAAATGATTGGCTGTGGGTAAACAGGAAGGACAGATTTCCTTATGTAAAGAAGCAAAGGAAGAGGTTCTAACGGATACCAACGTTGCGGACAAATGCAGCGGACAATAAAAGCTGTCCCCAAACGGCCATCAGCATATGAACTTATCATTTTTGCTAGACAGCCACAAAGCTGTTGCTACAGAGCTCGCTGGCGGACAAGCTGCCGTGTGAAAAACTGCCTGCCGCTGGCGTGATTATCGTTGCAGTCTCCGTTGCTCTTCGGATCCAGCGACACATCTGGTGTATTTTGTGGTTAAACATTCCGCAACATTTCTAGGATTTTCCAGGCCCAAGTTTCACGTGACATTTCACGCTGAATTAAGTCTGGATGCTTGCATTATCCACCAGAAATGACGCAAGGGAATTTGGTCCTGCCGTCAAACTTTACCAAAGGCAGTAGCGAAGCAAGTTTCAAATCATCTTAAGTTGTCAGCATCATATTCGGACAAGTGTTCTGCGAGATGCAGGTAAAACCGCCCCTATTCCTGTCTGTATCAACTATTGCACTAAACCCGATGTCTTCAGAGAGATTTTAGCCACGTGACTTGTTTAACAGTTACGACGAGAAGAGCCTCATTGCAACTGCAGGGCGATGAAACCCGTGGAGAGGACCAGTTTCTGTGCACATCGGTGGACATTAGGAGAAATATGGCATTGGCTTCTGATGGCATGTGCTCAGCAGCAAGGCTAAAGAAACCGCCGCGGCAAGGGAAGGGGAGGGAGGCAGGGCGACAGTGTGACTCGCTCACCTGACTTCAAACGCCCCTGTGGTTCAAGGTGGTCAGTTTTTGTCCTAGATAGTCTTAACTGAACTCCCCTTGAACTCACTTCTCTGGTCCTCATGCAATATCCGACAGCATGAGCTTAGATAAAAAATAATACCGCTTATGCAAAAGCCCAGGGAATTAGCAGGAGGCCTTAAGGAATTGGTAGACATAATTGTTTGTAGGTCTACAAGCCCAATGACGCTATGCAGGTTTGTGGTGTTTACGCGATACACTACCACGAGGCCTGAAAGACGACCAAAAAAACTTTCCATCTCGAAAAGTTCTTTCAGTCAGAGTGCCTGGCCTCTACTGCAACCACCTGACCTTCCCAGATTATCACGCCACCTCCCTCCTGTCTTCCCGCAGCCCCATCTGACCCCACTGACCGCTGCGTCCCCGCAGCCCCAGGCCTCACCTGGCCTCCTCGTCGACCAGCGGGTTGCGGAACGGCGGGTAGTACGGGTCCCCGAACGCCGCCGGTCCGGCCGGGTACGGGTACCCCCTGCCCCGCTCCGGCGAGCTGCCGTACCCGTCGCCCGGGTAGAAGGCGGCGGCCGCGGCAGCGGCGGCCGCGGCGGCGGCGGCCGAGGCCGGGCCGCGCGGCGCCGGGCCCGTCCGCGGCACGGGTCCGGCCCGGCCCGGCCGGCCGCCGGCGCCGTAGCCGGCCCGCTGCGGCTTCGGCGGCGGCACTGCGGCGGACGGCGCCGGTCAGGTGCGACCTCCCGGCACTGCGTCCGGTCGGCGGGTCGCTGCTGGCCGGCAGCGTGTGGGTGCTGCGCTCACCCCGGACTGGGGGCCGAGGAGACGATTCTCCGCGACCAACGGCCGCTATGCAACTGTACGGAACTGGCGCTTACACACAGCGGCGGTGTCTTATGACAGGCCGTTAAAAACAAAAGTTGTTAAGGTCACTAAAAATCGCCAGCAGCTTCGACTTGTTCAAAACGAGGTTACGCCAGAATAACAACTCCGGAAATAGACACACAGTTTGCCAAAAATAAACATATACCCCCTTTCGCGTGGTTTCAAAACACTCAGCCGCAAACCCACACATCACATGGAGCTTACAAAGCCGGCCGAAAACCACGTCATCAGAGATAGCCCCAGAGCTCTCTGTAGGAGTGATTACCTGCTCCGGGGTGGTACCCCCTGGCAGTCGGAACTCCATCAGTCGGACCGCGAGGGGGGTACGTGCCGCTGGGTCGGGGGCCGGCCGGATAGTGCGGCGCCATCTGAAAACCCTCACCCTTACCCTGCCGACAGAGTCAGGGGAAGGCGTCAGAGGCACAGCCGCTAGGGTTCGTCAGGACCAAAGCAACTGAAATAATCATGAGCAAGACAATGCTGTGAGGTACATGCTAATGATCTTGTATTGACTGGAAAGATCGCTTCGTCGCCTGCACAACTTGCAGTCTTGCCGAACTGCTTTGTAAAGTCATTGTTACCACGCGCCAACATATGAGTATAACCCACGGCTATAAACTGACCATCTGTATAACTTTCGTTGCGATCTTGCCTTATTACGAATATGAGACGCTCAGAATAATTCAAAAACGCATCTGAAAACGCAAAAAGTCTCGTAACTATGACGTAATTTTAACTGGATATATCTATACTAAAAAAAGAAGAAAGCAATGCCCATGGCCTGATGATTTGTCCACCACATGGCCGGGAGCGGCCCGTGTGCGGTGGGCGCACCTTGGGCTTGTGTACGTGGTGATTCTGGTCGCCGTCGAACTCCGGCTCGCTGAAGTAGCTGTTCTCCTCCCACGAGGTGCCGTTGGCCGGCGCCGTCTGCGGCTGGTCCGTCTCGAAGATCCTCAGCACGGAGCGGTCTCGAATGTCCCTGCCGGACAGAGGTCTGCCCACTAGTACGCTACGTCCGCCCCGGAGTCCCTGTCCGACAGGGGCACTTATATCCCTGACGGACAGGGGTCTGCCCACTAGTACGTTACGTCCGCCCCGGAGTCCCTGTCCGACAGGGGCACTTATATCCCTGACGGACAGGGGTCTGCCCACTAGTACGTTACGTCCGCCCCGGAGTCCCTGTCCGACAGGGGCACTTATATCCCTGACGGACAGGGGTCTGTTCATTAGTACGTTGTGTCCGTGCTGGAGTCCCTGTCCGACAGAGCCATTGATGTCCCTGATAGACAGTTCACCAGTACGCTGTGTCTGAAGTAACAGACAGAGATGGCAGTGCCAAACGGCACATGTTTCTTGAACACATTCACGAGTCCGACAGCTGAACAGAGTCAAGCGCGCTGAAATGTTCCATGTGATCGACATGTTAACGCAGATCACTTTGTTGCACTGATAAAAAACTAGAGGGCTCCGAACTAATCCTCGAAATAAGCCCGGATTTCGCAAAAAATCAAACAGTTTGGAAGCACGGCTGTGACACCACAAAAGTGACACAGACGGCCCGGCAGCCGATCGGGCAGTCCAGCCACGGAAGCCCCTGCGCGGTGCGTCCCGCTGTCGCCAACCTGAGGTCCTCCATGTCGTAGAAGACGTCCCTGCTGGAGTCGAGGATGTAGATCTTGCAAGCGGCCGAGTCCAGGTACTCCATGGTCAGCTGGTGCGAGAACGATCGCACGAACAGCGCCTTCACCGTGTCCAGCGAGGTGATCTCGTTCGGCAGCAGTGCTCGTTTCGTTTCGTTGCGGTACTGGAGGAAGACGACCCCTGGCGGCACAGAGAACCGGTCAGCCGTCGTCGGTGCAGCGGGGTGACGAGGTGGTCAGGCGGCGAGGCGACGCCGCCACCCAGCGGCCCGAGAAGCAGGTCTCAATGGAGAGGTCTCTGGGGAGGAAGACAGGAACTGGCTCGGCAAAGCATGGAGGATGACTGACAAACCTGTTTGACCGGTACGTTGCTGATGGAACGATGACTGGGGGACGTGCGCGTTTGTGCGTGGTAATGTGAATACTACTACTGTGTGGTACGGTAACAGTTACTCAGAGCATGTTTCCACGGCAGAATGCGATGCATCACTCACTTTATAGATCTACAGCTTTTTCCAAAGCTTAGCCGCGAATCAAGACAATCAAGACAAGACTGTAGGAAGCGTAACTGCAATGAGGGGATGCAGACCTTGAAATCGCATTCAACTGGCCCATTACATTCCGGTGCTCGAACACCACTGCAATGACTTCAAACTGTCATCCTCCGCCCGAACAATTCGTATGTTTCTTCCCGCCGGCTCTGGCGCTCTCTCCGCAGTGCATGTGGTCACCAAAGTTTGCACAAGTCAGTGAACGGCAGTTCAGCGCGAGAGACCGACCCGGACGGCAGTCGGGGAAGCCCTGGCCGTCTTCGAACGGGGACCCACAGCTACGGGTAGCTCTCTCTCCCCGTCCCCGGTCCGGTCGGAGGTCTCCGACTGAAAGCGCCGCCAGATGGCCCTGGGGGCCGGGGGGATTGCGAACACAAAGATCGTGGGGACACATCAGCGAATCACGTCAGTTGACTACCAGCCTAGATCCAGGCCTGCCGAAGAGACGTAATTTTTTCGATGGATACTAATCACTTACACATATTGTCTTGGACAGGAGTGCAAAAGTATCCATTAAAATGGGAGGTGGGGGGGGGGGGGGAGCACAGACGTTTTTTCTATCAGGTTCACAAGAAATCTCCAAAAAGGGGACTCATGGACCCCAGCCTCCGTTTCCTTTGCCTTAAGTCTTAGAGATCTCGAGTCAACGATAGCGCCCTCTTTGTAGGCTATGTTAAAATCACAAATTTTCAGCCGATCTGCATCAAGATAGGGGATACCCAAACAGTCCCAAAGAACAGCAAGCCACATTCATGCCTACCCACCACCCCGTCGGCACCCTGCGCGCACTCAGCGCGTGGACCACGACCCACCTCTCCCGCCGCAGCGCTGCCGGCCGGCCGGCGGCGGACCGGCGCTGGTCCCAGTATCGAGCGCGCCGACTCGGCCGCCGCGCGCCGCGACAGGTCACCGGCGGTCTCCCGCGCCCTCCCACGCCGACCGGCGGCTCACCGGACCGGCCGGCGCCGGTGGGCGGCGGCGGCGGCCGGGTAGCGACACTCGGCTCAGCGGCCGCTTTAACGGCAGGCGCCAGCCGCGCGGCAGACACTAAAGGCGCCGGCCGACGCGGCCGATACGCCGCGCCGTCAGCGGGCGGGGGCGGCCGCTCCGCGGCGGTGGGCGCGGCCCCGGAACACGCCGCTCCGCCCGACACCGCGGCGGCGCCGAGCCTGATGGCCGCCCCCGGCAGCCGAGCTTGCAGCGACATTTAAAGGCTAGCCGAAATGAAATGTCAGGCGCGGCATACGTCCGGTAAACAGCGGCCCGGGACATATCAAGCATGAGTTACTGCCCGGGACAACCGGCCTTCCCTGCAGACAGGAGAGGACAGAGCGACTGTTCTGGATAACTGGCCTTCCTGCCAAAATGGACAGCCAGCATGACAGCAACTGCCCTCCCCTCCCAAACACGGATATCTATGTGAACACTAGTGATAGTGCATCGTCGTGAAAACATGGCGAAAGAATTCATAAGAAACCTACAAATTACGTTTTCCATCTAAGTTTCGATGACTTCTGGCCATGGCACGGTTCTCTGTAACAAAGTTGGTTCCATGGCTTTAAAGCTTCCGTGTCTGAAAGTCTTAAAATTCCAATGTTTCCTAAATTTCCCAAAAGCTTATAGATTTTTCTACAAACTGTTTGCTTCCGAAAACTTTCTAAAGCTACCAAACGCCTTCAGCTCTAATTCTCACAGCCGCCACTGGAGGGAATCCAAGACGTCTGAAGGCCCATTAACACCTCAAGCAGATTACCCGTGCCGCTGTGCTATTTGGTGTCTGATGTCCGTAAACTCAAACGATACTTCTCTTTCATAATCTAAAAATGGCATACACCGAAACAAAACAGAAAAAATCTGAGATCATGCATAAGCTCTACTCAGTCAGCTCTTAGAATTCCGTGCTTTCTCACGTCGTTCATTGGTTAAAGCCTAGTCTTCCAGAATATTCAGATTGCAAAACGCCTCCTAGCTCGTTGATTAAGATGTCAAAACTGCACTTTCTTATTTCATCGTTTCCGTTTGTAGGCACCAAATAAGGGTAATAGTTTCTAGCTTCAGTAAACAGTGCTCTCGATTCGGCTCAACATGTGGTGGTCCCGTGACGCTTCGTGACGTAGTGAAGCGCTAGCGCTGTTAGTGCCAAGTGTATGTCGACGAGAATACAGGTGTTGAAACTGGGAGTTCTGTGACTCTGACCAATGAACAGAGTACCTACTCGGAAAGAGAACTTGTTAATAGAGAATTACTGAGCACAGAGCAATATTGGCACAAGCCGGGTCGACGACAGAAAACAATCACCTCAGCAAAAAACTGCTGTATCCTTCATGCCCCGCTCACCAGAGAAGCTGTGACAGAGTCCAGCTGTGCCGCGGGCGACCTACTTACCCAGCGGCCGCTCCATGGTCTTGGAGGTGGTGCGCACCACCGGTAGAGAGGAGCGCACCTTCACGCCCCGCCGGAACCCCGTCGACGACGTCTCCGCCTCGGACATGATGCCCGGGTCGTCGTCGAACATCGACGACGACGGCGACGGCGCGTAGCCCTTCATCGGCGGCTGGCGGCACGGACGACGGTCAGGGGACGCGATCAGAGCAACACAACAGGGATCAACAGGGAAACGCTGAAGAGCAACCGTGAAGCTAAAACGGAGGCTTCAGAGCAAAGTTGTCTGCATTAGGAATCATGCTCATGCAGCAATTTGTGATTGCTGCATGATTCGTAAGGTCACAAACAAATCTTGTGCAAAAAATGAAGTTTTTTACACGAACTAAACTAAACTAAAGGCGCAGCCCTCATAACGTAAAAGAAATCAACCAGCTCCAGCTTTTCGAATAGATTTTTCCGGCTTTTTTGGAAAAAAATCCGGAAAAAATTCATGCATCATTGTAGCAGCTCGTAGCATCCCAAACAATTCGCACAAAACAACTCCTGACGAAATGAAGCACATCTACTCCGCGTCGGGACGATTCACAAACCACATCTGTCCCGCGTCAGGACAGTTCGCGAACTCGTTTATCCCTTCACAGTCCAGACAGGCTTCGCTGCTCCCTCCTCATTAGAGGTTTTCTTAGACTGCCAACGTCATTTACCATTTTTCGGTTTTTTCTTCCTACATGCCATTTCATACATTATTAATTACGTCATTGGTGCAATAGCTTTTCAGTGTTGCAAAACGTTTTCACAAAGCAAGTTCTGGAGCCGAGTTTTCACACAGGGCACAACCTTACATGACAATCAAACTATGAAACAAATTTGGGACGATTATCCGCTGCGATGACTGGTAGTTCAGGTCTGGTAGTTCAGGTCACCACTCGTCTCCCCGGCTTGGCAAGGCTGGTTCGGGTCGCCCCGGCGCTCGATATTTGGCCCGCGGGTCAGCTGGCAGCTTGCCAACACAGGGTCACGTTGACTACCACGCGGCCGTGTCGCACTCCTGGCGGCACGTTAGACTTCCGCCACAAAAATCAGTTGGATCGTAATAATACGTACATAAAAATGTAATAATACTTGATACTCATAACATCTAACGCCTAATAATAAGTGCCTGGAACTGCGCGATCCGGTATAGGCGTCGGAATCAATGTTAAAAGCTCTGCTCAGTACCGTCTCCGATCATTAACATCACCCTGTCACATCATTACGATTAATTTCTATAAAAAATGAGATTAAGAAAGAAAAGAGATGTCGTGCAGGCATGTGACAATACCGGCCCTGTTCACGCAATTTGCACGAACACAACCTGCAATCAGGCACCTTTCTGGCACTACGCTTGACTCTCGCATCTCAAGTTCGTTCGCCAACAAGGTTCTTTACTGCTCCATAACAGAGCAGATATCATTGGTGCCCCTCCTCGCTGGCCCCAACTGTGTCACCCCACTGGTCGGGCTTTCACTGTTAGTCATGTCAGCTGATAGCAGAAGTATCCTGACGTCATCGGTAACGGTCGCACGTCTGGTTAATGGCCGCTCCCTAAGTCAGCGATAACGGCTTAGAGATAAATGAGAGGAACCCGTGGTATGGTTAGTGATCTGTTCCAAGGACATCATGAATCATTATTCAAGTATCGATCACGTTATCATCAATGACAGCATGTTTTCCCAGTTTTCACGTTTCGAAGGAGGTTGCGTTTCCGATGCGTGCGTCGCAAGCCATGTTCATTGAAGGTACACACACTCGCGGCCGGCTGTCAGCCGAACAGCTACCTCAACATCGGTCTCCAATGGCGACAGACTGAGACGGGCCGGCGGCTCGGTCTGGCTCGGCGGCGGCGCTGCGCCGGCCGGACCGGCACGGAGCAGCTGCTCGCCGACCACCTGCAGCGGCCGCCGTCTGAACACGCCCTCCGCCGAGTTGGCCCTGACCCTGCGCCGCGGCCCGTCCGCGGGCCGAGCGCCGGCCTGCCCGGCCTGCGCGGGTGCCCGCTGCGCCGGCCGGCCCTCCCTGGCCGGCGCCGTTGCGGTCGCGCTCGGCGGCGGGCTCTCGAACACCGAGTCGTCCGTGGTGTCGCCGAGGCTGGAGGAGACCGGGCTGGGCCGGCTGCCGGCCGCCGAGCCGACGGCCGTCCCCTGGCGCAGGTGGAGCTGGGTGGACGGCGTCGGCGCGCTGAGCGGCCGGTTCCGTCGGACGCGACGCCGGCGGAGCACCACCGACGAGCTCCTCTCGCCGTCGACGGCGCCGGCCGGCCGCGCCGACACCTGGTTGAAGGTGCGCGCCAGGTCCTTGGCCACCAAGTCGATCGTGTTGCTCCTGCCGTGCTGCGCCGCCGGCTCGACGGCAAACAACCGGCAGTAATCGTTGCTGGACACGCGCAGCATGCCGGCCGGCTGGCCCTTGACCGGAGGGGCCTGCGGGGCGGCCAGCCGCTGCGGCGGCGTCTTCTCCCTGAACGGCGAGCAGCCGTCCATGCTGACTGGCTTCACTGACGAGTCTGCGTCGGGCTCAATTTGCGGGGAATGACGACGATGAGAATATTCAACGTTTTTTAATTCACGCTTTGGGCTCGTCAATGTTGCGCACAGTTTAATAACGCGGACGTAATACAGACCAGGAACGTGGTTCTTAACACCAGACCGTTATCCTTCTTCCACCCGACGCGCTGAGCTTTCATTTCATGCAGCTCGGCTTGCGAAATGACTCAGGAATCACACAGCTGCAAAGTCCCGACGATGCAGGATCGGCCCGATTCGTATCCACACCCCATCCGCGGTCACAAAACCACTCGGAATCGCCGCGCGTCCGGCCGGCCGACACGTGACTGGCCGTACACACGCGCACACGCGCACTCAGCGACGCCGGCAGGCGTGCCTGCGCGGCCGCCGGCCACAGCTGCGGCAGCGCCACCGGCCCGGAGGCGACTATCGGCGGCGCGGCGGACTCGCGGCCGACGCGGCGTCGCCGGGCCTCTATCTGCGGCCGTCCCACGTGACGGCCCACACCTGTGGCCGGCCGGGAATCGGTCGGCCGGACAGCGGGCGCGGCGGGGTGAGGGAGGCGGGAGGCGGCCGGACCTCCCGGGCAGCGGCGGCCAACGGCCGGACAGGCTGGAGACGGCTGACAGCCAGAGAGGCGCGGCGGGGTGAGGGAGGCGGGAGGCGGCCGGACCTCCCGGGCAGCGGCGGATGTGACGGACGTCGGTCGCGATGGATGTGAGGTCCGGAACGCGCCTTAAGTGGAGCCGATGACAGACGGTGACCGGGAGATGGCGGGCAAATGTGGAGATGAGGAGACGCGGTGCACGTGGGAGACCAGCGACCTAGCGTGCCCGACAGGGGCAGCAGACAACCAACATGATTAGTGAGAGACAACGTGACGACACCAAACAGGAAACAGGACGAGACGGTGGCGTCCGATAAGCCTCAGCTCGAGAGCGATGAGACTATGTGAGTAACGAGGTCAGGCCAGGGGCGGCGGCTCTTAAGTCAACAGATAAGTCCACGGTAACAGGCATGACACACTCTTCAGTACCTGGGACAGACGAACAATTCTCAAAATGGAGAGACGTTATCACGAGACTGCTGGTGAGCCACACTGCTTCCCAATGTTATCTGTTCCTCAGAAGTGTCAATTCTGGCAAGTCATAAGCGGCCAGGATCTCTCACCGTTCGTGCAAGCGGTAATTTCTCGTGATATGTAGCGATAAAATTAGCTGCTGATGCTTCTTCCTATGCACCAAACATGGATGCGTACACGGAATTCTGAGGTGTGTGTGGTTCCTGTTAACGACACAGTTCGATTCAAACGGGCTACTGGTGCTAACAGTTCAATCTGATAACAGTTGACAACAAGATTAGTGTAAAACCCGTAACAATGATGCAGGGGCACGGAAACATCTCTTCAACCGGGGGGCCGAGAAGCATTTCGGGTCAATTCTTCACAGTCAACATCCACAGGGTCAATGTTAAATTTCAAAAAAGTTGGAGGCTGAAGCCTCCCTGGCCCCCTCGCTCCCGCAGCTATGAACTGATGCGACATGAGGACAGCAGGGGAAATATCAAGGCTTTCAAGGGTCCGCAGTGTCAACATTGTTTACGTATTGAAAGTTAACAAGCTGACATGAAGACAGCAGGGGCAGCTTTCAAGAGCAGGAAAGATAAACATTGTTTACGCACTGAAAGAATGACCACGGTTTCCGTTACACTTTCACACCATAAATCGATGCTGATAGGTACAATGACGCCACGTCTTCAGGCGAATGTCTTTACGTTTCTCTTCAATTACCAGATGTTCCCTTTGGAAGCCATATAATGAAAGAAACCGTATTTGTCCGTTGTTTACCACGTCAACTACAAAAACAACTAAACTGCCAGTTTGTTCCATGCTGAAAGGAAATGGCCACGTGTTTAGTTTGCAATATGTTGCGTACTACAATTTCTACAACGTCTGCATTATAACGTTGCAGTTAGTTCTGAACAGATGATTCTGTACGAAAAGCAAGCCAGTGTAAAGCATGACTAGTATAAGCGCTTAACACCATTTACTTCAAGTGATTAATATACCTGCACCTAGCAGATTAAAATCAACCAAACAGATGCGGTTGGAACTAACAGGTGAAGAATTAGGCAAAACAACCTGGCTTGAAAAGATGACGCACATGAAAACAACTTTTGCAGCTGACATCCTCGTTAGTTATGCAATACGTCCCACAGCCAGACATCAGGACACAGTCGCCCGGACATTAGGACATTGTCCCCCGGACATCAGGCGTTCGCGCGCCCGCAGGACATGTTTGCGGATAGTTCCGGAGGCGTTCGTGCGATGGCAGATGTAGAACAAGGAATGCTGAGCGGTTAAATACCTTCGAACATTTAGGACGTAAAGATATAGAAATAATAAGACAGCTGACGTATTATTGTTAGCTGTCTGACGAAATGCAATCGACGAAGTTCGACATCCTAATAATGCGCCCTGATTTTCGTTCTTGATCCGCCCCTGGCACCTAGGAAGGGACCGTCCGGCTCGGGCTCCGGGCCGACACGTGAGGGCGGAAAATGGAAGGGAATGCCAGATAACTGCAGTTCGTGTGACTTTCCTGATGTCGAAACTCATCCAACACGGTCATATGCATCTTGGCGTCTATGCTAATGGAATCTGACCATATGCCTACATAACGTCTTAAACTTACAAACGAACTCAGTGAACGTACTTTATCTCATTTTTGTTTGCAACGCACAACCTTTGGGGTAACGTGCGAATTCCAAAGGTGCTCTGAAATCCTCCGTTTCCATTTGGTGCAAAACATAATTCAGTGAGTTGCGTCATGATTTGGAATTTAGTATGAGCATAATTTATGATGGTCCCGTAATCCACCAATCTGTACTTGTCAAACATAACAAGGAAACGAATTATTGCTGTTTGCATGGCTCAGGGTTGTAGCAAAGTTCTGCAACGTGTGCGATCGTCATCTGTATATTCGCTTCGGGAACGCAACGAAAGACAGTGGAGCACCTCAGCTGTCCCTCCATGATATGTTTCTCAGTAATGCAATTACCAGAGCTTGCAGCTTAAATGAGTTCAGAGTTATTCAGTTGTTATATCAGTCGTTTTGCTGCGCAAGTGTCTAGAAATCAGGCATAACGTACTAAACAGGGCCCGGGGCCAGGGGTGCTTAGCTGCATCCAAGAAAGGCTAACATAGCATTTACGTCGCTTGAACACAATAACCGTTTGGTAACAATGATTTCAACCGGGAAGTAACGTGAAGTTTTTTTTCGCTCGGAATGCAACAAAAAACAGACCGCGTTAAACCGCACGCCGCTCTGCGCAAGAAAACACCTGCGCATATTCCTTTTGTGAAACCCGCTATTTGTAAACAATTTATTTCCATGAGCCCACGCGTTACCTCCGGGTGCCCAATCGTGAACGTAATGGGATTTAGCTAATACTGACAGACAAAGCTCCAGGGACGCGGACGTTTTCTCTACAGAGCTGAGAGAATAACAAACGTGAGTATATAAAACACAATGGCGTCTTTATCTGACTGCGCAAAGGATAAACATCCTCTTGATTCTTCCCTGAGGCGATAAAAACCGTATTTCACCCTCGCGCATCTGATCCCGAGTGCGTCCTCCATTCGTCGCCGTGTTAAAGCGGTTGGTTCCGAAAGTCGCCGCTATGCGAGAGGCATGGCGCTGACGGCCGAGGCCAAACGGCGGCCTGTATCGGGTTTGATAAATGTACGGAGTGCTTAGACGGAGTGGGCAAGCGAACGCAGCGCAACGGGCAGTGGAATCTAGTTTTTTTTTTGGGGGGGGGCGTACATGCTTGCCCATTAACTGCTGTGAAAAGCTGGATAAATTTGACAAATTCTGCGTTGCTGAATTCGTTATTGCTTGAGTCTACGGTACAGTACCTTGTTGGTACTGCACAGTACTGGTAAGGTACAGTGTACCAACAAGGTACACTGTACCTTACGGTACAGTGTACCTTGTTGCACTTTTCAGCAAGATCAGTGTTTTCAATAACATAAATTTTCACACACTGATATGGTGCAGAGATACCCCGCGCCTGTGATCTCGCTTCTACACCTGCTGTCTGGTGCTGTTCCCTGCGCCTGTCGCCTGGCCCCCGTACCTGTTGTCTGGCGCTGCTGCCCCGGCCGCCGGAGAAGATGGGGAAGCTGCGCCGCTCAGGTTTGGCCGGTGGGTAGTTCTGCTGCTGTGACTGCACCGACCGCTCCGAGTCGGAGGAGCTCTTGTTGCTCTACGGGTCACGCAGGGGCGTGCGGTTAGTCCCGGGCGCGTCGGTCTGGCCGGACCCGACCCCGCGCGCCGCAGACAGACTCCAGCGAGGGCCGCTGTCCGCGCGGCCCTGCCGGCGCTGCTCCGCGACGGCCGGCTGCGGTGTCGCAGAGGCAGCGGCTAATGTACAGCTAACTCGTCAGGTCCATGCGAATTCTCAGTATCTTGACTAACGCTGAACGAGCACACGTACTCGTCCTGATACTCGACGACGTCACACGTACTCGTCCTGGTACTCGACGACGTCACACGTACTCTACGACGTCCGCTCCTGGTTGACTTAAGGCTGCTCAAGGCAAAACATCACCACTACCGTCACTGCAGCTCCCCAGCCGCGCCGACGGCGCGCCGGCACTCACGTCCAGGTCCATGGCGTCCGAGTGTCGGAGCACGGGGCGTGAGCCGGCGATGGTGTGCCTCCGGGGCAGGTCCCGCCGGAGCCGGCCCGGCTCGGGCAGCTCGGCGTCGTCTGCGGCAGAGTCCGGCGCCGACCGTCAGCCGACCGCCCCGGCCCCGGGGGCGCCGCCCGCGGCGGCGGCACTGCTGCCGTTTCATAGTAGGAGTCACAAACGTTAACTCGCGGACGGAGAAGTCAGACCTGACGAACAGTCATTTAAGTTAGCAGCAAGTGCGCTATGCCTGGGTAAACGGATATCTCTAAGCATGGTATGTCCATTTCTGTGTGGATGAATCAGATGAGTGAAGGCGTGGAGGATGGAGTCAGTGGTAATGTCAAACAATGCTGTTATTATTGCAGTCACTTAACGACATGCAAGGTCTTCATTCATTAAATGCTGCATCAATGAAAACATTAAACTTACTTCATTTCGTGTGCATTCAAACATCCAAAATACAAATTAGATTTTTTCCCGGGATCCGAAAAGTACTCCTTTGTGATAACCGAACGCAATTTGTTTTTCATTTTTTTTCATCACATAAAACTGAAACATTACTTGAGCAAATATATTGCGACACGACCCATATTATCCAACTTCGAACACAGAAACCAATGACACAATTCGATGTGGCTTGTTGCAAGTTTTGTAACAAAACCAGTTATTTAGTTATTCACCTTACAAAGTGAAGCCTGCTGCATCAGACCCCAATCACAATTCTTTTTCCAGTATTATAAGACCGGTAATCTCACAAAGACAGCATTTCTTGCAAAGACATAGACACAAGACAAGACCACAGCACAATGACAGCCTCGTCAGTAACTGATGCAATGCTGACTACTTCATCAGTACCGTAGTGCTCCAAGCCCACACCAAACTACCCCCGCAAACCTCACAAACCTCTCCTGTCCCGCCCGGCGCGACTGTGACGTCAGAGAGCGGGTGACGTCACGGTAGGATTGATGACCCACCCGCTGGTCACCTGGGAGCCCCGTGGGAAATCAGGTACGGTCGCCCCGGCCGGATAAGCGGGAAAGCGGAATGACGAAATGGTCATGCCCGCGATACGGTGGAGGAGTTGCAGGTGAAGAGGCAACTCCGCCCAACGCATCGGTCGTGCTGCAACAGCCGACACTATCACGTCACTGACGATGGCGATGGAAGCCGGGTGTGCTGAACGCCATCAGACTGTTTGGTGGCTGCGTGGTTGATGTCACGGAAAAGGGGAACACCTGCAAAATTACCGCGGGCGTCCCGCGAAGCTATATTCCTTTTCCGTTTCTTACAAACTAGATATGAATAGTTGCCGTGGGGGATGTTAAGGATCGTAGCTCGTGCTTAGCAAAGCTTGCTGCACTGACTCCGATTCCTACATGCGATGGAGCGATTCCAGCTAACGGATGCTTTCTGGCAAAAGTTTAACGTCCCACACGACCGTGTGATGGTCAGCGCGACTCCATATTGGCCGGTTGCCAGCTGATCCGCGGACCAAACATCGAGCGCAGAAGTGATTTTAACCCGCCTTGCCAGGACCCACGATCTAGCGATCGAGCTACCCACCATGATACAATATCATTCTATAGTACCGCGCCTTAATATTTATCACCACGGAATATCAGCAGAGCAGTTTAGTTAACGCTACTATGATTACACAGTTCATAAATCCAAAGGACGGCAATGGAAGTTCACAGGAAGATGAAAATACGGATTCCATAATACTGTTTAATCGCCAGTTATCAAGCGACCCGTCTGGGTAGCACCCTCGTTCCTTGGACATCCGGTATTCCCCAAAGATGGGATATCCATTCACGGAGCAAGGTGGAAAAAATGGCCTTACCGAAACTGCGCCATCAGATGCTACGGCACTGCATATGAAAAGAGCCGAAATGGATCTCAGACAGTTCAACAACACCGGCAGGACTAGGAATGCGTATTCATGAAGAGCCAGGAGGGCAAGATACGGCAAAACAAAAACTATGATCGGAAAGAATCACTGTGTGCTCATTCCAGTTATTTAAGTGCGGGATTCCTCTGGTGATAACGGTTTCTTCATTGCCGAGTTGAAATAACTCCAGCATCGCAATTTACGCGACGCGACGAAGTGATGAGATGAAAATTTCGCAACCTATGGCGCAACCGGCTTCTTCCAGTACAGCAGCATCAAGTCGGACACTAAATAATGAAACATCAAATGACATCAAACTACCTTTATAAATACATAACTAAAATAACAAAATAAGATATAAATATAAGATATAATCATGTAATCAAACGAAATCATATAAAATAAAATAAGCCATAAAAATATATAAAATAAAAAGAATGCGAAACGGATATCCACCAAACGTGCCTCAGTGCTCGTTCTCACTCCCACCATTCAGCTCCGGACCGGGCATTTCATTGCACGATACGTTCTTATCGCAGCGCGCACTACGCCGCAGATCTCGCCGCACGTGTGGAGTGTGAACGTTTTGCTCTGTTCGCCGCCGATGAGAAGAGTTTGCAAAAATCGGGTAAGGAGCACTGAAAGCAGACCGTACAGATTCGGGACATAGGAACGCACAAAACGCATAATTTATCCACTGTTTGTAAACAACTCATCTGCACAGCCCTGGCGGAAGCAAACATCATAAAAACCTGAAGACATGCTTGATAAACATCCTTCGCCTCATATCAACGACGTATGACAACATCACGTGCCAGCGCAGCTCTTCAGTTCCTTAATAAGCGTGGCTGACGACGGAAGTACCAGCGACGCGCGCGCGCACGCACAGCTTCATTTAGTTTTCCATGTGATATGGCAGCCAGGCGAAAACAGTCCGCTAGTTTGGGTTGGCCCGGCTGCCCGGCAACGGCCGCCTGCGACTGCGGCTGTCCCGCAGTACACACTACACACTGTCCCGAGTACTGCGGCACAGCCTACCACACCGCTACAGACCAGGTCGTGCTAGATCCTTCTCCCTCAGATCCGTACTTGGGTACGGATCTGAGAGGCTAGCTCACTCGCGAGTGCCATCCAGGGGCGCAGCCAGGATTTTCTTACGGGGGCCGGAGCTCAGTGTGATCATACGAAAACCGCCCGCCGCGAAGACGATGTGCAATAGTTTTCACTAAAAATGCGGGCCCAAGAAGGCGACGCCGGGCCCCCCGGGCCCCACTTGCTGCGCCTATGGTGCCATCTCCATTTTTTTATGTGTTTATCCCGGAGATTTTTCAGTTTTACAGGAGATTTTGGCGTTACGAGTTTCTGTGTTTACCTTATCGAGTCGAGCCTCCATTATTTCTCAATCATGAATCCGCGCCTGCTTCTACTATCTTCAGACGGCCAGAAATTACCCATCATTTCACTTACGATCACAACCTGTGATTACTGTGATTGCTGTAATTACATATGTGGATAAGTGGGACGTGAAGGAAGAGCTTCACGCTGTCCTCGATTATTACTGTACATCCCGTCCGTTGCGTGGCCAAAGTCTGCAAATCTAACAGCGTAACTAACAACCCAAATTTGACTGATGTTCATGGAATTTATGTGCGTTTTATAGCACAATCCAAGGACCATAGCACCAGTCGGCTGTGAGAAGTTGTAGCAGCTCTTTTCTGGAAGTTCGCTTCAGGTGAATGGGCGTCGATTGGGAACGTTTCACGGTGTAGCCGGGCCTGACGTCAGCGCCCGACAGCGTCCCGACGTTCCTGCGCTGTAACCGGGTCCTCCGCCGCCGGGACGTCCAGCTCGGCTCCGTCCCGTGAAATCTGTGCCGGCCGGGCACCGCGGACGCCGGGCCGGCCGCGTACATCCATTCAGGCGGCCGGCGGGCGGCGGCTATTCCCGGCGGCGGCGGCTATTCCCGGCGGCGGCCTGACCCCGGCTGACCCGAGCCGGCGGCCGCCGGCCGGCGCTACCTGCCGGCTACCGCTACCAGCCGCTCCTCCGCTCTGCCGCCGCCGCCGCCGGCTGTAACTCAGCCTTCCTCTGACGTAACTCGGCCCTCCGCTGCCGCCTCCGCCGCCGGCTGCAATGCGGTCGTCCTCTGACTTAACTCGGCGGCATTCTGCTGCCGCCAACTGTAACTCGGCGGTCCTCTGCCCCCGCCGACTGTAACTTGGTCGTCCTCTGCCGCGGCCAGCTGTAACTCGGCCATCCTCTGACGCCGCCAGCTGTCACTCGACGGTCCTCTGTCGTAATTCGGCCGTCCTCTGACGTAACTCGGCCGTCCTCTGCCGCCGCCAGCTGTAACTCGGCGGTCCTCTGACGTAACTTGGCGGTCCTCTGCCGCCGCCAGCTGTAACTCGGCGGTCCTCTGACGTAACTCGGCCGTCCTCTGACGCCGCCGCCGCCGCGTGCTCCGGTCGATAGCGCCGCAGCCGCCGGCCGTCGGCGCCGCCGGCCGCGCTGACAGGCCGGGCCGGGCCGACCTGGCCGCCGCCGCAGAACGGAGCACGCTTAACTGGGCCACGGTCGCGGGAGGGAGGGGCACCCGACTGGCCAGTCAGGGCAGAGACAGGGCAGGCCAGGGTCCCGAGCGGGAGGGCAAGAAATGGGCTGGTGAAGACAGAGGAAGACTCGGCCAGGCTCGCTGACGCGTGGAGCAAGAGACCGGTCGGTGAGGTCAGAGAAACGGCAGGCAAGAAGCGACGTACCGGTCATTTAATTGGTGTTTCGTAAGACTCAACTCGACTCAACTCGTAAGGCTCAACTCGTAACTCAACGACTCAACTTGTAAGGCTCAACGAAAGGCTGCAAGCTTTATTTGCACTGCGATCGGCGAATCACGTCTTCTCCCATGCAATGACACAACCGACATATATGACGCCTCCAGTCAGGGACGTAGCCAAGGGGCGGTCATGGGCCATGCCCCCCCCCCCTCCCTGAGCCAAGCGGTCTATACTAGATACATGGGGATTTCGCATGAATACGTAATAGTGATCATATACATGTTACAAAAACAAACATTTTGTGTTTTCCTGTGCATTAAATATGAGATAAATTGCCTAAAATTGCTGCCTTTTGTAGCAAATTTCGTCATATGCCTGCGGCATACGACAAAATTTGACGTTTGGCCCCCCTTGACGAAAATCCTGGCAACGTGCATGCCTCCAGTCAATTTTAGTTAGAATACATCCGAGAGACGAGGATACAAATTAGTTCTTATCAGTACAGGGAAAGGAAAGGCACGTGCGTGGCGGGGAGGGGGGGGGGGGTGTGGCAGCCCTTTGACATGTTTCGCAAGTTGCCGTACAACGCTCCGAAATTTTTCGTTGATGAGTTTGGTACGTTTTGACGTACGCGATGTAAATTTGACACCAAGGCCTACGTGGTTTGCAGAGTTATGCTCCCTTCCTCGAGAGCAAAGCATGAAAAAAATCGATTCGGCTGAGGTCTGTCATCGCACATCAGGGGCGTTGGAACCGGGGGGGGGCAGGGGGCAGCTGCCCCCTCCAACTTTGGGCAGGATTTAACATTAACCCTGTGGCGTTGCATGGGAAGGAACGACGTAAAAATCGAGTCTGCCCCCCCCCCTTCCCCAGAGGTTTCGCCGCTCCTGCCGCGCATCAAAGATTTTCAACGCTTTACAATAACTGATCATGTTCATTTTCATGTATGACTGTAAGGGAATGTGTTAATAAGTACGTAGTACGCCGCCGCCTTTTCCCGTGGGTGCTCAGCTGGGTCAAGGTAATTTTGGTTCAAAATTACGGAATGAATCAACCAGTTTTCTTGTATTTAATTGGTCTCGGAGGGGTTCATAAAAGCAGAAAATCCAACAGAAATCGGAATCAAATCGCATGACCTCCTCTGAGATCTATGTGAGGTATTGCACGACTCAAAAACAGGTCAAGCTGGATGTCATCGTTTAGCCAAAGAACCAAACGACACGCTGGTCTTTGTTTCGTTGCACTATCGCGTCAGTTTGAAAATGACCTGTTGAAAATGTTGAAGATACTGTCAAAGATACCTGAATGTCGAATACTATAGAGGCGGGAGGTTAAGGCTAGGCAAGCGCCGTAGACATCTGTCAAAACTTTGCGCAAATGAAAAACTCGTAAACGCTAAACCTGAAACTCTCCTCTGCGCTGGCGGGACGCTGCGATGACAAATAACCTGGCGACGGGTTTACCGCGTCTCTGGCCGCTTCCAAATCCGCCTTCTGAACAGACGACAGCGCGGTTATGAGCCCCCGATGCGACAGACGGGGCCGAGACCCCCTCCCCGGCGTCAATTACTGGACCCCTACCCGGGCTCAGGTGCACGGACACCTGCGGAATAACGTCCAACTGACGGGTGGTCGGGGGGGGGGGGCGTGTTTGAGGCGTGACTCCCGTCAGCAGGCACTTAATGATGTGGTCATGCTTCCTCTTCTGTAAAATCTACGGTCAAACCAGTGCAGGTTAAACAGGGGTGCGGAACAGAGCACCATCTGCTGTTGGTCAAACAGGGACTGCAAGGCTGATTGCCATAACCGTTCGATGTTTTTTTGTAAAGTCCTGGATGCGCACCTGCAACGGGTGCTGTCGTTTGTTTCGAGTACTGCGGCGACCACCGTCAACATTTTACCCGCCATGCCCATTTCATTTGCTTTGACGCCTAAAAACAAACCACGAGAAAGCCGAGCAGCTTCCCACTTATCGACATGGTATGCGACGATTTGAAATAGTTCCACATCCCTGAAAGGTAGATATAGATAAACAGATATAATTAGGTCTCAATAACATTTCTTTCGAGTAAAAAAAAGGAAGGAGAAAGAACACTATGAAAGGTCACAGACAATATTTGCAGTGTCGATGTGACCACGGGTATCAATGAACTCGAACGCCACGTTAGCTTACGTAAGATTTTGATACTTTTAATCATATCTGCAAAACGCATCACGAGACCAAGGTCAAAACAATAAAAGTGATATTATACGAAACATGTTCAAATTCGAGTGGCTTTTATTTCTGAAAAAAGACAGGAAACAAATACGAGTACTTGATCGACTTTTCATTTAGCTGCACTGAAGATGAAATATTCGTCATTACTCAGAAGGTCCTCTCCGCCGGTTTGAAACAGGCTAAATTTATATAGCCGTACAGGCTTTTAAGCAATACCCGATGCAGACTTATCCCACAAGAGCACCCAAGAAATTCTGAATCGTTTGGATTCAGGGATATTATGCTGTCACTACATCGTTCCTCTCGAATGGAAATTGAGAAAATCTAACCTCTCTTTTGTCCTCGGAAATTTTAACGGCAGTACCTTGTTTGCCTCTCTCTGGGCCAAGCAATGCCGTTAACAAAACAAAAGTTTTGATATTAGCATAGGGACTTTTCAACTGTGTCTCTAAAAGAACATAATACACACATTAAGAGCTAAACAGAATTTCGATGAGTATATGAACACAAACAAGCGCGACTCTTGTGGGGGGGGGCGGGGGTAAAAGCGCAAAACGTATCACTACACTGCTATGTTGCTCATTTGCCTGATTGAATTCCGTCATCACGAACTACGTATATCTATATATGTCCCTATACGTATATCTAGCACAAAACAGCAAACGCCTGTTTTGTCGCATAAAAGAACAGTACGCTTGGAAAAAACGGAACTTTGATGCTGAGTGCCTGGAGGTGCTCGTGTATTGTATTACCTGCTGTTTTATCTATTCACGGTTTAAAAGGATCCATATCCCTGAAATGTTTTGGAATACATGTTTTTGCATTCGTAATGTTCTGTGTGGGAGACGCAGGAAAAATGCATCGAATGTGGCCCATGTGACAACCATGTCATGCATTTGAGAGCGTCTAAGCTGCAACAGCACGCATGTCTCACCCTTGAAAATTAACAAGAAGCTAAGTTATGCTTCGTGCCAAGTACTTGCATAGTAATTTTCGGCACACCAAGATTACTGGAAGCGGAATGTCTAGTAATGGAAGTAAAATGTCTTCGTCAAATACGTCGAGTTTCCTAACATCTGCTCGCTGGGTTCACCAGCTAACCAGCCATGTACGCGGAAGAAAGACAATGAAGCGATGGGTCGCTGCTACGGAAATTTCGGAAATTTCCACGGACTGAGGCACGCCCTTCCGCGGAATGTTGAAATGCAACCTACCCAGTAGTTTTTTTCTTCACAGACCATATAATTCCGTCCGAAGTAGCGTTTCCTGTTCGAAACACAGTGACGGCACATTGGCAAACTTGTCCCTGTTGCAACTTACGTAGTTGTAAAAAAATGAAACAAAACAAACTATCATCAAGACCTATCAAATGACCTTCGAAAGTCGGCCAAATAGCACATAAAACAAGTACATAAAACAAAAAACAGCACATAAAATATGAGCGAAAACAGCATATAAAAACACCTTGTAGATGTTTCTATTTACATCGGACTGATATAGTCATAGCACAAGTCTTCACATCGAGATCGTCCGACATTAGTATTTACACCATGGGCATTTCTAATGAATGACGAATTATGTAGAATGATGATGAATGGAAAAACAGAGTTGCTTGAATTCCGAGCATATGAAAATCATTCATCCATGAAGTGTTGATAATAAGTACGTAGTAAAAGCTCTTGTTTACATGTTCTGCCGGCACATTACTCACTAGGTGGTAAACATTATCGTTCACGAAATCTTTTGGCGATATTTTAACGCGCAATGTGGCATCGCACAGCATCACGTCTGACGCGACAAAAATAAAACAATCAAGGTTGTAACGCATGCAGACTGACTGAAGCACAAAACCAGCCGCTGGTTTTGGCATATGTCATATGGGCAATGTCTATGGCATAGACATTTCCCAACACACGTCAGAAAGGCAGGACGAATCAACAAACACCTTGTCGGAAATGTTCCATGGCGCGGCTGAAACCATGATAAAGGGGAATCCTGAAGGAAAGCTAAAAATTACGCCGTTCATCCACGGCAACGTATCGGAATGTCTTCTAAAAATCTTTAACGCGGGAATCGTCGAACACCTAGTACAAGGACAACAAAATGTCCGGAGCATCTCACATCCGGGGGAAGTCTCCTGATCGAACCACACAGCGCGGGTGCGCGATAGGAGGATGTCACGAACGTATTCCGAGAAACACGTGGGGTGACCTGGTCCCAAAGTGTGCCGCAAAACCTTCTATTCCCGGAATTACGGCAAAAGAACCGTCTCTTCTGGGGCGTCAATTAAACAGTCATTGCTCCCAGAACGACTTCCATGGGGTCGCCGCTTCTGGAGCGAAAACGGATGAGTCAGTCACTACTCCAGGAACGATTTCAAGAACGCCACTGCTCCTGAGAAGAAGACGGGGTAGCTGCCGTTCCAAGTGTGGCGAATGGAGAGTCCCCAGTTCTCCTAGAGGCTTCAGGGGCGTCACTGCCTCTTGTGCGGAGACAGAGCTCCGATGCGGAATCGCGGAGTTACTGATAAGCGGCTTCAGGAGTCACTACTCGCAGAGTGGGGAACTGAGTGAGTTCCTTTCTCCAAGCCTGGACACAAGAGATTCAGTGACCCTGGTTTGGTGGCAAAACCGTCGCCGCTCATGGCGTGGTAACAGGACGCCCACTGCTCCTGTGGGCCACTGGCCGTCACAGAAACTGCTGTCTTTGTGGTCGTGGCCTTTGCACCTTCACCGCACTGATGGTGGAAGGCATTGGTGTATTAAGGCCTGGAAGTGGGAATTAACGGAAATTTCTGGCGTCGGCAAAAGGAGTCAGAGATCCCTCCTTTCATCGACGGAAAGCTTTTGCTGGACTCGACGTCCAGAGAACTCTGCTGAAGCCACCACTGCGGGACTTTAGTGTCGTTCCGAACGTTCATTTCAGTGGTACTTCATGACTATTCTATCAATGGAATGACAAGTGGCGCAAGCCTTCACCCGTGTAATTTAACTTATCCCCAAAATTCAGAGATCTCCTCGGATTTCGACTGGAAAGTTTCATTGTCTTTGAAAATCAGCATTTGTATAAGCAAACTTTTTTCATTTTGAAAACATAAACCCCTCGTTTTCCGTCGGAAACGAGGAGCCAACATAGACGATGCCGCGAGAGTTCCCAAAGAAAGAAGGGCCATAGCACCAATGGCCCCTCTCTGGATCACTCAGCGGATCCATGGTGATGCACACGCGATTTCTAAAAAGTTCCCGAACAACTGCAGCTTTGAAGTGTATGAGGATGGCCTTTCTCAATGACTGTCCATCCAGGATCAGGGATGCAGCTGTAAGTAATGTTCTTATAGTAAGAAAACTTATGTGGCTTATGAAGGCAATCGATTTTTCAACCGTAAGTGTGCTGCAAAATCACAGCAAGCCCTTTATATGTATGTAGCGTAAGCTAGCAACACGTAAACAAGCAAAATTGTCATTGAACCATAGGCAATTAACTCATGATTCCATAGCTACCACGCAAGTGAGATCAATCTATTTCGTCGTCGGAAAGGACGAAATAGACCGAAAATCTGGCAGCCTCGGGTTTTAAATAGGCTTTGAATGAGAGCAAAAAAAACAGCGCAGAATAAAAAAGAAAACGAAAACGATCCGAACAGGAGGCAAGGACGACACCCTATTACTAGCTTTTTAACAACCACGAGACAGCTCGGAACTGGGCTGCACAAAGCATTCGGCACTTCTGACAGAGAGGAGGAACTGAAGACAAAGCTGAGAACACAGCGAGGGTACCATGACGTCATAGGGAGTGGGGACCGGACCTGCCTGAGCAGGCCCATCCGTCCCCTGACCTTGACCTTGGCGAAATGTCGGCCGTCACAGGTCCCGCCCTAGCCCAGAGGTGGATTACCGCAGCCGACCTGTTTCGGCTGGGGCCGACAATGGGTGCCTGACGGGCGGGCATGTCTCCCGGCTAGGTGTGCGCCGCCGGCGCTGGGGAGGGGGCGTGGGATGGCGGCGTGCCCGCGGCGGTTGCCGGGCGTCGGATTTCCGCCGTGCCGGCGACGGCGGCTGCCGGAATTTCCGAACCGGAAATCCGGCAACCCCAGGTGACGTGACCGGAAGCGGCCAAGTCAAATGCCGGAGGGGATCGGTACTTACCGGCCGGCGCGGACGAGCTCTCACGCTCGGCAACTTTCCGAGCTGCTTCTCCAATCAATACCCACCAGAAATGATCAGTTGAGCCGAGCCAGTATAGGTGGCAGCACATAACGGCTCTGTGCTGCCCTCTTTTATCTGAGGTGCGAAGCATGCAGCAATATCGATCGCTTAGTTCCTAGAGTTGGCCACAGGTGTCTCTGACAGCACGCGAGCACCTCTCCTGGTGCCGTGCGACGGCGACGACGATGTAACAAACCCGGAAGCGCCGCCCGCGGCGACCGTCGCTGCAGACTGCTCGGAACCGGCGGCAGCGGCGAATTCATCTACCGTGCCTGCAGGGCGAAGGCCATGGCGCTGCGACTGCAGGTCGACTGGTCTCGAATGGAATCTGGAGGAGGTAATAGTTCAAACAGCCAGTCCTGAGGACGGGAGATAATGAGAGGTAATATGATTTGTCACGTTAGGCGCTCCTTGGACATTAGGCTAATTATCATTGCACTCGACTTCAGGCGACAACCTGCTTAAACAAGGCAAGTAAATTTGATGTGTCATTACAAAGGGAATTGTATTTCATAACGCAAATTCAATAAAGAGCTCAGTCATCCAGGGGCGTCGAATTTTGTAAATGACTGAGGGGGCACAGCCGAAGGCCCAACAACCTGACCTCCCCCAAATGTGGATTTCTCAGTGGATTTATCCCACCATATTTTGGCCAACAAAAATTTAGAAGTTTTCGTTACTATTTATGGGATAAAAAATTACATTTATGCCTATGTACTTGTAATATAGATAGATAGATAGATAGATAGATAGATAGATAGATAGATAGATAGATAGATAGATAGATAGATAGACAGATAGATAAAAGATAGAAAGATAGATAGGTACCTCCCTTTATATTTAAATACCTTACTTTCTGCCTACGTCTGATTTATTACGGCCGTTCTTTTCGTTTGTACTACTCATTTCCCTTAAAAAAACCGGCTGAAAATATTAGGGGTCCAAACCAGCATTGGATGGGCCCGATCCCTCTGAAAAAAATACAAATCAACATCCCTGCTGAAATCCGTTGAAAACTATTAAAAAATGTCTACTGAACACGACTCCACCATCAAGGTGTATCAATTACAATGTATCTTTACACATGTGCCTTTAAATTTACATAATCCAATACCAACTGCAAAATACTTCAATTCTTGCCAACTTGGAAGCCACGTTTTGTCGTCGCCGTTCTGTTCCACAACAAGCGAATTATTCGATTTCTGCGGCTGCGTACTGCAAACTACCTTTCACACCTCCTAACGCATAAACACTTTTTTGTCAAGGAGGGGTAGCCTGAGGTGAAATCAATTAGTCAGAATGTTTTATTCCACGTGCAACCGTAAACCGCCTTTCAGTCGCTCTTCGCAATGCGTGTTGTTCGCAAATTCATAAGCCTTACACGACAAAGGCTTATGGATTTCGCACGACCTGGCATCGGCAGAAGAACTTTAGGCTACTGAGATACTCTGCAGGAACGTAGGAACATCCAGAAAAGTGGAGGTGGGGCGCAGACATTGTTACCCAAAGAGCTAATGTTAAATTTTCAAAAAGTGGGCGGCATGGCCCCGGCCCCTTCTTCCCACGCCCATAATATTCTGTATGGACTCTGGATTTGCTTGAAAATAGCCATACTGCTTACATATTTTTAAAACGATGATTCGAAATACATGTATCATTCATAGGTCTGTTTATTCAGGCTTCGTTACCCATTTAAACGGCGCTCCTCACTACATATACCGCAACCTCGGTTCTTTCTTTTCAACATAAAAAATCCGGCATTTCTGGTGGGGCGTGGTTATAACAAACTTTCCCGAAGTCTGCTTCCCTATGATCGCTGACGTTTTTCTTCTCATCTTCAGCAGCCAGCCGCTGGAAATTCAGTTCCCGGAGTCCCGCACTGCCGTACAATCGTGATTTTCACTGACATCTGGCACCTTTTAAGAGATGTATAAACACTGGAAAATCACGCACGACGGAGACAGCCTTTGCAAGTTCCTCTTTTATCAACGACTAACTTTTGTTTCTTTTATCAACGATTAACTTTCACCTCTTTTATCAATGCAAATGCGGCGTCATGGTCGTCGGGCCCTAGTGTCTTCTAATTAAAGAGTTGTCAAAAAACGGACGCTTTGTTAAAAAGCACTTCTTACCCAATACTGCGAGGTCGTTTCTTTATTTTCACCATGAAAGACTCCAGCGTTTTGGGCTCTGGCGTCATAAACAGAAACATTTTCAGTCTGATTCCTTTTGATCGCTCAGGTTTTTATTCATTTTTTTCTCACCAACATCTGCTCGCCACCCTTTAAATCCTGGACACGTTTGTTGATCTGCTCTATTTTCAGACCGGAAATCCTTCCAATGTCTTGGAATGCCGCCTGACCTTTACTGTACCTCCCCACCTCATAAAAAGCTGTCCTTCACGAAACTTCAAGCAACGTACATCTACATACGCAATACGTACCTCCCTTCTTAGCACAGTGACCCACTTTCTCAAAACTCTGGATCCGCGGCTCGTGGTTCCCTCAAACCTGCTCAGATATGTAGACCTGCTGAGTCGTGCCGCTCAACAGAACAAACTTGACGCACAAACACACAAACAAACACAACAAATAACTCCGGAGCTATCTTGCGTGAGTTCAAGGTAAGGCCACCGATTTTTTCCAAACAGTAGATGCATCCAGGCCAACCCAAAGCACACATTTTGTTTTTTCTACAACGCACAGTCCGGAGACATGAAACGGTATGCAGTGTTTCTTACGGTTTTATTGTCATATACTGTCTCATGTGCCTTGAGGCCATGGAAATTGTTGACGATGGTCTGTCGGTTCCATTGCAATAAATAATATGTCCTTTTGAGCCACTGTTGTACGCCATGGCACCACTTGTATGTGGACTGGTTTTACAAGAGGACGGTGTCATAGCCATACTTCCATACTTACTAGTGATAATGAAGACCTATGTATTTCATCGATTTATTACATTCATCTTCCATTTACTATATTTCATATCACAAAGGATTTTTTATCATTTCATATAGAATATTCATCTTCCATTTAATCACGATTCAAACGCCATCTCCAGGAAAAACCAGGCCATTAGGTGCACGTGTCGCGACTTCGGGAGCGTAAAGAAAACTAATGCACTCATATGAATATTACACTTGTAACGAAAGTGTGCGCCGCACACATTCTTCTACACGCAATTTCGTCGCAATAAATGGATGAACGACGCCACAAACGCCTTCATCTAGGCTATCTGCTCCGCAACAATATCCCTTTCCAAAAAAAGACAGGCTAAGACTTGTTTCGTGCTTTGTGGGAGATTCTTTTAGCTTTGTGCAAAATAATAAGAGAGCCGCTGTTTGCCCGGACTATAAGGCCTGATACGAGAGGTCGCGCCGAGGTGCTGCATGGCTGGACAAGACCAAGGTCCTGAATTTCTAAGGCTGCGGCCATTGTTGTGTTTTCGTTTTCCTTTGGTACGGCATGAGTCCCGTAACAACTTACGTAGTATTGCCACGAAATTATGCCTCAGGTGTCGGTAAAGAAATAAGCAAATACATTCATAAGTCAACAAACAAATACATAACTGAATAAATAAATAAACAAATGCATAACTGAATAAATGAATAGACAAACACACATACAAAAAACGCGCACACAGGTGCGTCCCAGCAGCCCAACCAGCCAACGTTTACACATTCAAGACATCTTGCATATTTAACTTCGGGGAGTTAATGTCATTCGCCATTCTGGCACACATTGTCAAGGATTAAGCAGTCTATCCTAAATAAATCTTCTGGGCTCGGCTGCATGTTGAACTGTACTCTAGGCCAAAAACTTATAGTCATACCGATTTCGTAAATATCCACCTTCGTTAGCTCCACAGGCAAGGCAAAGTTCCATAACTCAAAAAGATCCAAAAATTGAGTACGTCTCTGAAATGACTTTGCATGTTTCCCCACCTTTCTGTTGCTTTGTTACAGTTTTTGAGGACGGATGAATGAAGATAGAAAGTTAGGGGAAGGTAGAATGAAGCGAAGAAATGAACCGGTGGAGAAACAAGAAGGAATGACGATGGCATTCAGTGCTACATAGCTGCGCAATTACGCAAAATGTTTGCGCAGTACGCGTCTCATATGTGCTCATATATCACCTCACACATGACATCAGACATCAGACGTCTCTCAGATATCACCTCAGACACCTCATACATGCATATCGTCTCAGACATGCCATGAATCCATATTAATCAGACTCGGACTAGACGGCAGACTGCGAGGCGTTCTAAATACGGCTGATTTGTCGGAAGTCTCGGCGACATGGAGCGCTGAGCCGTGTGGACGCTCCCGAGGATGTTCCGCACACCTCGTTTAACGCTGGCCCGATGTTGGCCTGAAAGGACGGGGCCTGGCTCGGTGCAGGCTAGCGCCCGGCCGGCTTCGCATTTTGAAGGGACTCGGCTATGCCCGTCACGTGTTGCCGCTGAATGGGCCGCCGGTTGCGCTTGGGGACTCCGCCAAAATTCAGTTTCGCATCGTGCAAGTTACTGCCCCGTAACTTCAGCGCAAGACGTTGTAAGCTTTCCCGAAATACGGGGCTAGCTCGCTCCCCATATATTTCGGCCAGTGGCTGAAGTGGCTGAACTGTAGTATCAGCAAGTGCTCATAACCTCTGGAAGGTAATTGTGGGGTGCGCGCGTGCAACCCCAACGCCATGCCTCCTACGGCGACAACAGATGTGAACGCTGAGGGATAAGAAAGGCTTTAAATTATTGGATAATGTACGCAGTAGCTGCTGCGTAAGCCATATATAACGCAGGCGGTGATGCAAGGCCTGCGTCGTTAGCCTGGCGGTCAACATTCATCCTTTATATCCTGACGTTTGCTTGCGAATGCACCACAAACGCCTGGCTGGTAATGGTTCTTCGTGACGAGGAACGACCCGACATCGAACGGCGGCTAAACAAAGAGCGGCAGCGGTGGCCACACGCTGCACCGCTAACCCACGGACTGAGCGGATCAGCCGGCAGTGCAGAGCCGGGCATTATTGTCAGCAGTCCCGTGTGGCTCGGCCGCCGTACTTCTGTCGCTCGTAGCGGTCGTCCAGGGCGGCCGCCAGAGGCGTGGCCCACATCATCACTCATGTCAGTCATCAGCCACAGGGCCGCGAGCGCCGCGCCATCAGCCGGGCTTCCACGTCAGCGCACGGCTCGCGACAGACGGCCCGCCGACCTGTCGCCGAAAACGAGGGCGCCAGCGCCGCCAGCAGAGCAGGAGAGTTCAGCAGAGGGACGCCCGCAAAGTCGAGCGTCATACCTCGACAGACAGGAGCTGCTCCGAGCTGGATCAGCCCCTAAAACGTGCCGCCAGGTTGGAAAAAAGGCTGCAAGCTGCTAATTTTAACAGCTTCGCCGGACCTCCACCGGAGCTCCGCCGGCCTCCGCCGGCACCGGAGCTCGCCGGCAGCTCCGCGGGAGCTCGGTGCAGCTCCCGCCGGCGGCGCGGTGCGTTCAGGGCTCGGACAGCGCGCTGCACGCTGGCCCAGCCCGGCTCGTCGATCAATTGGCCGGCCGGCGAGGCACAATGACGGGGGAGGGGCGGGCGCCGCGGCTCGACAGGTGCAATCTCGGCGGCCATTTAGGCTTCCATTTTCCGGCCGAGCCGGCCGGCCAAGTCATTCGGCGGCCGCCGCCGCGGCCTGGGGGGAGAGTCGGCCGCTCGTACCGGATGTCACCCAGAGGGCCTCCCGCGCAGGCCGCGACGCCGCCCCGATCAGCGCCAGGCCTGCACTGGACCCGGGGGCGTAATTAGGGGAGGGAGGGGGCAAGCGGCCATGCCCTCCCGTTGAGGTTGAGAGTTTAGCGTTTTTCTGCGCACTGACAATGAAAACGCATACAAATTTCGGAGCTCGAAAATGAAATGACCGAAATCCGGGAAAATTTCACTTTCGAGGAGGGTTACATTTGTCCTGGCTCCTCCTCGGCGCAATTCTGGCTACGCCCCTGACCGGATCAGACGGACTTCCGCTGCGAGTCCGAGGCGACCATTGCAATATCGTTTATGGATTTAATCAGGGCCGTGGACCGCCTGGAGCCGGGAGCCGGGAGCCGTTCGTATCCGCAAGCTTAAGCCATCCGGATCCTCTTGTGACGCTTAGGCTTCCCCTCTGGTCGTCTGCGGCGGTTACGGGATGTACGAAGCCACCTGCCGCAGACTAAACCATGAATGTTGGCCTTTGTTCACCACCTGAACAAACGCGGTCTGATGGTGGAGCTTTTGGTCTACTCCCGGTCCGCCTCCTCCGCAACAGACCCGTCGAAGTCCTGGCTAGTGAGAGGCGGATATGTTATCCAGAGCCTCTGTTCACCAGCGCAACGTTGCGTTCGCTCCAATCGCCAGCTTCAAGCGGGACTACCGCTGAAACAGCCTCCCGAGATGTGGTTGAGATTGATCGCGGCACCGTTCCGGCTTCTAAACGTCTTCGTTCCGCACAGACTGTTTGGCCGCCTTTGCAGCTCTGGCCTAGAGCGACGTGACGTGATCACAGACGGCGCATTGCCCTTACGTAAGCGAGCCGGGCCCGAAAGGCTCCTCGCCAAGCCGACCGGCAGACCCACCTCACGACGGCCGGCACGCACGCGGCGCCGGCGTTCTGCGGCGTTTCTGGAACGGCGCACCGCTCGATGCCGAGTCTGCCCGGACTCGCCACTTCCTGCTACATCGAGCCAGCGCCGGCCGCGGCCCGTCGTCCCCAGCCGGCCGCCCGTCCCCAGCCGGCGCGGTCGTCCCCGGGGAGTCGTTCCCGACGGTTGGGGCCGGCGGCCGCGGCCGGCAGTGTCCGCCGCCCATCTGCCGGCTAACGAGACGGCCTCTCCCGGGTCCGCTGCAGCGACCAGCGGCGGCGGCGGCGGCGGCGGGCCGGCCGCCCCCCGGGCCGGCCGCAAACGATGTCCGTCTCGGCGCGACGGATCTCCGCCTGCCGCCGCGCCGGCCGGCCGGGAGGCCGCCGAGCTCCGGGATCCGGCACCAGGGATCCGGAGTCCGGATCCGGCAGTTTCTCCGTCCTCCCGGAGCAACGGTCCGCAGGGCACAAAGCGATCCGGCGACCGTCTGACCTTTCCTTCTACATCCGCAGTTTCCCCGGGGCGACAGGCTGCATTTGTATCATGAATTAACTTCACACCAGAGTAAGATTGCATGCATGTTGTAAACTCGTTTCACGAGATCAAGGTTTTTGATTTCGCTAAACATTGGGTAAGAAGCATTAGAAAACAGCCTGCTGTGTGGTTAAAGCAGACAATCTATGAATAATTCATGAGGGTCTCAAGAACAGGCAAGATTGCCGAGATGACGCAAACTATCCGAAAAAAGCGCCACAAGCACGATGCCAAAGTCGGTGTCTGTGTTTTCCAGCGCGTGTTTCGCAGTTGGCCAAACGACTGACCACACCGGCTTTTCTGAGAACGGAATCCGCGCCAGAGACCAGCGCTCATACCCGTTTTTTCGTTTTTCTAGGCTCGCCGTTCCTCATAATCCCAACAAAAAAGAGCTGCATACATTTTAGAGACGTTTTTTGGTCCGCCCAGGACAGACTATCGCCCAAGTCAGATCCATTACTTTGGGGCTGCTCTTGGATCTCGGATTTCTGTGAGATACCCATATGCAAGGTCCTGCCTGAGATGCGGGTAGAGCCGTGCATATCGTAATCCTTGCAGTAGTCGGACTAAAGGATGAAACAGGTTGAACACGGTGAGAGTGGAAATCAATTTTGAGTCGATTCTCCCGGCGGTTAAATTTACCCGTAGTTCACCCGTAGTCGGTTAAAGTTACAGGCTGGGCTCCACACTTAAAATCTCAATAAGGAAGAGCCAACACTCAATTTGGATTCCAGTCTTAGACGGCCATATTCTAGCGTCGAACAGAACGGTGCTTCTGCAGAAACAGCTAACCAAGAAGTAAAATGAGAGCCGTTTTCACAACCGTGGGCGTACAAATTGTACCCCACGTGCATTTGAAAAGATCGCTCAATTGCTTAATCCGAAGCTGCTTAACATTGGTACTTGATACGCCGCAGCACTTTCAGACAAATTTTAGTAGGTACTAGGGTGCATCATAAAACCTTCCAACCGTCAAGTTTAAAAATTGGAGTCAGTTGGGGTGAAATATGTATTTTCACAGTTCTAAAAACGACTGGTAAAAGATTCCTAATTTGTTCACTGACCAAAGCCCAAAGCAGTCTCCGCATGCGTCAAATGCCGCGGTGGAAGCCGACGAACGACCACCACCCGGACGTGCCAAATGAGCGTGAACCAGAACGGCGCCATTGCTGCCCACTAATGAAACCTCATCCGCCGCCCCGTTCCGGCCGCGGCCGTCGTTCGTTCGCCGCCGACCATCCGCGCTCCACCGCAGGTGCGCCGCCGCCGGCCGAGCCGCGCCGCTATCGACGAGGCGGCGAGCGGCGGCGCGGCGCACCGCCTATGCAGGCTAAATGCCAGCGGCGGCCGGCCGCTGACGTATTGGTGGGAAAATGTCATCTGGGCGGCGGCGGCGGCGGCGGCGGCCGGGCGAGGGCGCAGCAGATACGCAGCGAGTTCTCCTCTAATTGGCCTGAATCAGAGCCAGATGTCGGCCGCCCGCAGCGGGCGCGCTGGCACGGGCTGCGGCGGCGGCGGAGGAGCGGTCGGGCGAACGGGACCAGACGGAGATCGGAACGGCATGCGGGCGAGACGGAGCGCTCCACGAACTGGGACCAGAAGCTGCTGCTAACGACCGCCGGATGGCGAGGGAGAAAAACTGAGCACCTTAACTGAAAGACGAACTGCCAGCCAATGCAGCTGCAGCCAATCAAAAAATCCTATTTCGCTATTTTCGAAATGAAGAAATGTTATAGAACCTCGACGCCGAGAATGTAAGCGAATGCTGTCAAACTCGTTCCCATGTCATATCTTAGGGTTGGTGATACAGACATACAGGAGAGATTCCAGGCTTTGTTTTGCCTGTAAACAACATGCATTTATCGACTCAGAAGCTATATAGGAATACGAAAGTCATATTCGAGGTCATATACGATTATCTCTATCATCTATATATTTATATATGCGTATATACACGCATATATTACTACATACGATCATATTAATTAGCAATAATTTATTTTATATGTATGTACATGTATGCATGTATATATGCATGCAATAACGCCGCCGACCGCCGGGGCCGCTCGTCGACGGCCGTCGTCGCGGCCGACGCGTTGCGATCGGAGGCGCCGGCCGGCTCCGTCGAGCCGGGCCCTCCGTTGGACGGCGGCGACTCGAGCCGTCCTGTGGGCGGGACGGCCCGTAAAGCGGCGACCCCGTCGGCCGGCCCTGTTATCGGCGCCGATCGGAGGCGACGGTCGGCGGCCGTCGGCCGGCCTTTTTGTCGAGCGCGATCGAAGGCGCCTCGGCCCTGCGGCCCGGAGTCCCCAATCTGATCTGTGACAGCGCGCGCGCCGGGCGAAATAGTTCAAAAATGATGGACATGCATGTGGAGGTGTTCAGCGCGCATCGTATCATGGGTTGTTTACTCGAGTTATGCCTTACGTATGTGAATATCGGGGACGGGAACTGTAACCTCTCGAGAACTGCAATACCAAACTAATTGTGCCTTGCACATGTACTGTGCATCTGCAATATTTTCTCCTTATTGACATGGCATGAAAGCTTGCAAACTGGGAAGAATATGTAACCATTGAGATGCCAACAATATGTGTTATTTGCTCATGAATTACTTTCGAGCCAGATACCAGCCAGTTCTTGGCCTTAACCCTCACAATCCTGGTATTGCACAACACAAAACAACAACTATACAACACAACAAAACAACTGGCGGGGACCTAAGAACTATCTCTGTTTTTCGGTGGTTCTTAATTTGTCTGGCGTCGCTCGGTGTTAAAAGGATTTATCGAATATTAAAATTCATGGTAACCTAAATCCTAATAATATATACATACCTATACCACCTTATTTGTTACTGATTATATTTACAGAATTAACAACTTATATCATAATAAACCATAGCTCGAAAACGACCTGTGATATCGACCAACTCGGCCCATTGTAAAAGCCGCATTCGCAGCCCGGATCATTTTCTATACCCTATAAACTACAAAACGTGATTAAACATAACAAGCTGTAATCCATTCTGTTACCAAATGAGACGATGAATGGCGTACACGTAAAAGCGTTTTCTGCAGTATGCTCATCAATAACGACCAACGAGTATGCAATGCCAAAGCTGGGGTGTCTTCATCATTGTAAAACATGACAGTCCTGTAACATAAAATCATAGTCTAAACCAGACAAGCAGTAATTGCCACCTTTTCCACAAGCAATAACTGTTCCATTGTGCGCATAAGGGTACCACAAACAAGGTAACTGAAATACAAATGCGCACGGTCTTCTTCGCTTCATTTTGGAAACTACAAAACGTGTTCAAACATAGTAAATAATATATCGTTCTGTTGACATTAAAATAAAGAATCGGCTGGTGTAATGATTGTAGCGCTTCGTGTAATGTGTACGTCATTAGGGAGCATGTAATTACAAAGGTGGCATGTGCTCATCGCTGCCGGTAAAACATAGCCGTTTTACATCACTGGGCCTAAACTGGAGTAGCAGTCATTGTCATCTCCTGCAATTACTGTTTCCTTATGCACCAAACGGTACTAAAACCAAAGCAACTCAGACAAAAATGTGGTTCGTGCACTGACCTGTGGCCCACGCAGACGGGCGGGGTGCCGTCGCATCGCTTCGTACACGAGCGTCGAATGGTGGAAATGTAGACCTCAGCAACTCAAAGTCCATACCACGTGCAGTCCGCCAATTTACAGGCTGATCAGCTAAGATAACAATGATGACATGTTAAATCTCACGGAGCTGCGGTGAGCGGATTACAAGCTTGAGAGAGGCTCTGGAAACCTCCCACCAGCGCGCAGGTGGGTCGGGAATGGCGGACACCAATACGCGCTTTAAGCCTTCCAGACGACCAAACTTTCCGGCAACGAACTCGGTGGTTTCGAGCTGGAGCTCGGAGCCTCGATAAGCTAAGACGTCACTACGACAGGATCCAGCGGTGTTACTGGCCTAAAGCCCCGATGACAGTGATAACGGCAGTGACCATTTCGGTAATGACAGCCCTAAAGCCCTGTCAAACCGACGGCGCTCTGCCGCGCCGGATGTCAGGTGGATTCTGGCTCAGGACTCGCATCAGGCAGGCATGACCCCGTGAATCACGCTTCTCCCCAGCGGAGGGTAACGTCACGGGGCGCGCGAAGCGTTAATGTGCGCCACCCATCGTCCGCGGAACCCATTCAGCCCACAAACCTGAAGGACAACAGGAGCACCCATTAAAATCTACTGATCTCTTTCCTCTTCCACACATGCCTTGTTTTTATTCTCTTTTATCAATAATCTTTGGGCCACAACTGCATGCTTATCCTGTCGCAGTAGGTGACGGCAAATTTCCCAGACAAGAAGACAAAATTGTCAGACAACACTCAGCGTCCTACATTGGGTAGCCATTATAAGGGAGAGAGTGCTGGACAAATGACTGCCGTAGTATTCACAGCAGTCTTCCAGGCCCGTAATTGCACGCGTTAGTGCACTTTGCCCGGTCGCCAGAGGGCGACGTCCGCCTATTGTTGTCCTAATGGCCGTTTTGAAGATTTAATGAGGCTGGAGGCAGCCGACTAACTGTGCTATGAAAGACGCCTGAGTTCGGGCTGCGAAAATGTCCAATAGCTGTCGCAGCATCCTAATGGAATACGACAAGGATCCGTTCAATCACAGTCTCCAACATTTCATCCGTATGCCAGGCATAACCGCACGCAAGAACTCCAGAGGCAAGATTTGAGAAACAGCTTTCGCTTTCTTCAGCCGGGGGGAATGCACTGACATCGCCAAATTATCGATGTTTCACGCGATTTCCGAGGCTCGAAAGCCAGGATTCGCGGCAGGTTACATCGCAAAGCTTGACCCCCTGCCCCGTCCTCTCGCATTCTGCGGTCACGAGCACTCGTCGAGATAACCGCGTGACTGAATGTCCCCATTCATCGTCGTGCCGCCCGGCCGCGACACTGTCATCCCTCTCCGACCCACTCGGGCTAACTCGCGCTCAAAACATCCCGAGCACGGCCAGCAGAGAGCATTGATCTGGTGAATGACGCGCTCCTGGAACCGGAGGCGGCAGCCAGCTCCTCCAGCGCGCGGCCGTGGGGCGAGCGTTTGCGCGAGGAGTCCCCAGACCCCGGAGGTCGCTCAGCCGCCCAGCGGCCGTGGGTCGAGCTTTCATGCCAACAGTGGGCGGCTCCTGAGGGGGTGCGGCTGGTTGCTGGAAGAGGCCTGGGCCAGCCAGCGGGAGAAAGTGGCAGCTCCTCCGAAGTCGGAGCCTCTCTCCAGTGGCAGTGGTACTGGCCGGGATGGATGGAGGGAGAGAGTAAATGACACTGAAAAACAGAGAGGGGGACGGGGGAAAGAGAGAGACAGAGAGAGAGATGGATGGGTATGGGGGAGGAAGGGAGGGGGAGGGCAGGAGAGAGGGACAGGGAGGGAGGGAGGGAGGGAGGGGAGGGAGGGAGGGAGGGAGGGAGAGAGAGAGAGAGAGAGAGAGAGAGAGAGAGAGAGAGAGAGAGAGAGAGAGAGAGAGAGAGAGAGAGAGAGAGAGAGAGAGAGAGAGAGAGAGAGAGAGAGAGAGAGAGAGAGAGAGAGAGAGAGAGAGAGAGAGACGCCAGGAATCTACGAGACGTTCTTTTACGACTAGCGAAAATTTTAACCAATCCTAAAGCTTAACGGACATCTGGTGCGGAAATCAGATTTTCATGAAAATAATGCCACTGGAAGGTTTTGGAACACAGATTCGAAACATGTTATCCACTACATTTTCTTTTACGCTTTTATCCAAAACCTTGAACTCGGCGAAAGACATTGGCATTAATCCTTACAATACATTCTCTTTGCTTTAACCCTATTCCCGGCAGGGGAGGGGCTGAATCCGCCTCCTCTCGGGTTTTTTGTTTACCAATTCCAGGGATTTTGACGCAGCTTCACGAAACGTGATCATTTTTTCTAGCTATTCTTTCTACGTACTGTGACAAAATTTCGAAATTCCGTTTTCCTCAGGGGCGGAGCCATACAACGTTTCTGGGAAGCAACTCAGGCCATTTTTGACCCTGTCGAAGGTAAAAGGAAAATGACTACCAAAAATAGCGTTTTTAAGATAGAACTTGAAACTTTATATGCACGTATAGCCTAATAGCTGGGCAACGTGCAAATAAGATTTTGTTCATCTGAGGTCACTTTACAGGGTCAGGCCAGGGTCAAAATTCAGATTTTGTCTTTATAATAATAATTTCGGCGCTATGCCCTCTACTTGTGTATCAAGTTTCAGCTTGATATCAGGCCGGGTCACGGAGCTATGACCTAAAATGTCCGTACCGGTACCATATATCTCAATAGCAGTAAAATGGAATTTTTAAACAGAGTGAATTCAAATGAATGAAAACGTTTACAGATAATATCAACATGCACACGAGATCATTCCAAGTGACTCCAAAGTCACTGGAGGTCATTTGAAGTCAAAGGTCACAATTTGATCTGAAGAGCATGATAGTTTACAGTCCCCCTTTTTCATGTCCCTGGCTTCGTCTATGCTAACATTATACCAACACTGTAATGCGATTTCTACTTCTTTAGCACAACATGACTAGCAGAAGCCAAAAAAGTGTTGGTACCTTTTTTGTTCGTTGAGTTGTTAAAATACTAATCCTCCTATTTTTGAAACAATGTGAACGCCTATGACTTTCCTCAAAATTTCAAATGTGTGTATCAATGGTAAAAGCCCTATCCATAATCTCTCGATTCATGCCAATTGCATCGAAATCGGTCCATATACAACGGAGTTATAAGAAGTCCAAAAGTACCCCCCATTTTGATATTTTTGCCCCCCTTCAAAATTTCGAAAATTTCTTTTCTTGAAAGTGTACTTTACATCATGGCAAATCGATTGCCGTTTGTTGCGATGATATTGGATGTGTAGTTCTCGAGATCTTGGGGGGGGGCCGAATCCCCCCCTGCCGGGAATCGGCCATACCGTCTAGCCCTCCAGTAACAGGGTGAAAGCTAAACGCAGAGGCAATGGAAGCACAAGATTCGTCTTTCCTCTGCACTACTTTGCTGTCCACGCCACCCAGGCCAATTTTTGTCGATCCAAACGTCTATGTGATGACGAAGTTTGAAAGCTGTCGGTGGCAGTTCGTCGCACCGTTATCACAACGGCGAGTCGATCATTGCACCCATGCCACTGGTGTTTCCGCACAGAACACAAAAGTCGCCAGACCACTGGGCTGCCGATTGTCCGCTGTTTCTGCTGACTACCACGCTATGTCCAGCGGCCATCCTTTGCGCGCCTCTACTCATGCTTGGGGTATCTTTGCTTTTTTTCGTCGATAGCCGTCGAACGGTCCCTTGAGAGCCAATTTTGTAATCCGTCACCGTATTTAATGTTGCAATCAGTCACCATCTCTGTGCAAAATTACTCGGAAACAGCTTGCGTCATATTTCGGGCTCCTCATCCACTGCAGAACCTACATGTGACGTCGATTTCGAATTTACCCTCAGACGGCGCTTTTCCAGGGCTGAATTTCAAAATAACAAAAATCGTAAAAGACGACCAGGGGAAAATCAGCATTTCTGTAATTAGGATGACGTCATTTTTAAAACCTGGTCGTGGGCGCATTCACGCCAGAACCATATTCCGGCGAGATGGTCATTCCTCTGGAAATTGCATGCAAATTGAATAAAATCAAGGAGTTGGGATAACAAAGACTTATTACTAGAGACGTAACAATAAGCCAAAGCGGCGGCAGATGACTGTCATTATTTTTCTTATTTCATGTCACGATGTGTTCTACAAAAGTGGCGTGCAATGGCTTGGAATATCTTATCTACCATCTACAGGCTATACACCGCACCAGCGTTGAGCGGAGTTTGTCTTCCAGGATGGAGTTTCATCATGTGTGTAACAGCCCACGGAGCAGGTACGGCAACGGTCGAGCGAGCTTAGCGTCGACCCTAACCAACTTCGAGGGACAATTTTCATATTAGCTTTATGGTGCTGCATGCGAGGAAACTGCCGGCAACTTTGTCTGGTCCTGCCAACTTTGAAACGCTCCTACACCAAGACGTGTCATCCAATCTAACGATAACGTTGAGTTTTCTGCTCCTTTGTTTTAGGACTAGCATATGTGTGACAGGCAATGGTTTGCTTCTTCCTCGAAACGCAACAGAGCGAGCAAATGTGATCAATATCTTCGCCGTCGCTCACACTGCGTTGCACGTGAATAAATGGGAACAAAATCCTGGGGAAATGCCGCCACATTGTAGTATCCACTTTCCTGGATATGGATCCTGGACTGCAAATAACGTTTATCCACTACTTAGGTGGTTCTGAACCGTGCTAACTGCTATACGGCCGGAAGGCCATATAACAAAAAAACGGAAATAGAAAAAATGCAGGGTACTGGAGTAAGTAAAGAATTATTCAGAACTGTAGACAAAAGCGGCTGTCGTCCGAATGAGCAGACCCCGGAAGGAACCTCCTCAGGCTCGGGGAGAACTCCAACCCCTAACCCCCACCCCCACACCCGGGTGCATCTACGTTTACGTGATTGTTTTGTATCCCTGGTGCCTTTTGTTTCCATAACACAAGATGCACGCGTTCCAAAGCATCTTCAGAAACAGAAAAAACAAAACAAAACTTGCGTCTTAAGTATCCCACAAAAATCGTACGCAAGGCGATCTGCTTGCGAACAAAGTTAATCCTTCGCACATTCCCTCTGCCCGAAACGATGGTGCCCACTGACGTAACCTGCACAGAAGCGTGATTACCGTACCGCACCCGCCGATACCGATACCGAGCAAAAGTGCGTCAAAAGTCAGTTATTCAGCGCCGCCTCTTTCAGACTGCAGACCGGACAATGCATCGCGGGGAAGCGTTGCATCTTTCAACAGCGCCGCACAGCCGGGCGCTGTCTCGTGACGAACGGACGGCTCGGCAAGCCTCATGACGACACGTGCCGCGTGCCAAAAGGCACGGGCAGAGCGTCGGTCTGCTGAGCTGGCGTCTGGGCGGCAGAAGCCGCTCGGGCCGGAGCGGGATGAAGTGGTCTGCGGGGAACCGACTCCGTCCGAGACAGCCTGCAGCCCGCCACCGAGATGAGGAGCGGCCGTAGTTCTCGGACGGGTCGGTCGATTGTATGCGGCGGGTGCAGTCATCTGTACATCAGGGCTTATTCGAGGGCGGTACGAAACTGTATGAGTGCATGCGCAGCAGAGACTTAGTTTGGCGAGCAGTATATTCCGGCCCAACAAGGCTTATTTTGCGCAGTGCAGAGGGGTCCCCGGTTCCACTGAAACGTGCACCTCTGATCGTGGAACGGAGAGGTGCCTGACGTCTCTTCACTGGGGCTCACTCGAGCAACGGGCGCTAATATTAGGGGCCCTTTCTATCGCGGGCCTTCTTAACATGGCCCATGCTACTTTGCTAGCAAAGGGACTCCTGCTGGTATTTGAAGGAAGCCCATTCTAGCCCGTAAAGAGGATCCCTGACGGCATAATAAGGGGCCTCTGCCAGCCTGCAAAAAGGTCCTGCGTCATCCTGCAAATGGCAACCTGCCAGCCTGAAGACGCCTCAATAAAGGGGCTTAATACCAGCCTTGAAAGGGTTCCCTGCTGGTCCATACTGAGGCCCCCTGCTGGCCTGTGAAGATTCCGCCTAAGGACCTGCAAACGAATTTGTCGCCCTGCAACCGCGGTAAATCACCGCCCTGCAAGGCGGACGCGCAGGACTGGGAAGGATGACCTGCTGGCACATAAAGGGGTCGTGCTAACCTGAAAAGGGCCACATACGGGCCTCCTGACGGCCTCCTGATCTCTGAGGGGGCCCCTGCTACCGGTCCTACAGGTAAATGGGCCATCCCATTGACCTGAAGAGGGGCAACCTGCCGGCCCGTAAAGGGGACTCTGTTGTCCTGTAAAGGAACTTCATGCCGGACTGTAGTGCGGCCCTTTCGGGCCTATAGAGGTGGTGGCCCTGTAAGCAGTACCTTCAAGCTGGTCCCGAAAAGGGCCCCCTGTGCGTGTGTAAAGGAACCCTTGCAATTCAGAACCTCACTCATTCGAATTTCGTTTCGCAGCTCGCGGATAGGAAACAAAGCAAAACATGCTGCAGTGGCAGTGGCATTGCCCCCAGGCGAAAACCTGACCCTTCCCCTCCCACTCAGGAAAATCCTGAACTCGCCGCTGGTTGTAAAGCAAACGCAATGCATACTGCCGAATGACGAAGGTCTTGAAGTCGGAGGCCCCCGGACGAAGGCCAAGTCTCCACTTAGGAAAAATCCTGGGCGCACCGTTGGAAAAGAACAATCTTTCAACCCATCTTGTGCCTATCAGTGCTGCAACGCACGTCCAAAAACGCACCCTACTGACAAATACTTGTTGGCCAAGGAAATCGGTTCCAGATTTCGCAGTATGCCGAAATTCAACTGAGAGTTCGCAATGACACCACGACATTGCTGAGATTGGCCGCAACAACGCACAATATCTGCAGTCAATTAACATTCCCAGCATTCCAGAGGAAGATATGGTGAATCTGGAATCCCTGTGGTCTGAGACGGAATGTATTCTGGGATAAGGCTCAGTCCCAGCTCGTGACAGCACCGGAAATTAAATCCGGTCACTTTTAGGACACACACACACTAAAATGGCGCAGTCGCGAGGCGGCCCTTTTAAACCAAGAATTCAAGAGACACATTTACACAGCTACAGAACTGACTTACGCTGCCTTGGAATTCCCGCCAGAAGTTACTCAGTTTGGCTTTGTTGCCTGCAGTACGGCCGGGAACGGCGGAAACGCAGGGGTGGTGCGGGCAGCTGCCCTCCCGTAATTTGAGAATTCACCACCAACTCCACGAGGCTGCACGGAAGCAACGGACTCAAAATGGGTTCGCCCGAGCTCCGAAATCACGTCGCCGTACCTGGCCGCGGCGACGGACGAAGCCAAGGTCGATGTGTGGCGGGGAACGGCTGGAGGGGGGGGGTCACCTCTAGAGGTCAGGCCGTCGGCGGCGGCAGTCTCATCCGTCCCCGGAAATCAGGCCGAGACGGCCGGCCGCCAACCGGCACGGTCCCTCCGCGGCCAGCTGGCGGACCGCAAAAGCACCAGAGAGAGCCGCGGAGACCGGGCTCAGCCGAGCGGCGAGCCGCGGTGGCCCGCGTAGGGAGGCCTGAGACGGACGGTCTCGGGGGAGGTGCGAGTCTGTCCCGGAGCAGAGAGCACCAGTCCCCGAGAGCAGACGCCGGGCACGGACGCGAGTGGCGGAGCGAGTGGCACGCGCCGGTCTGCGGTGTACCGTCCCGGAGGCGCGGCCAGTGTGGCTCGATTTCCAGCTCGAGGGGCCGAGTTTGCTCCCCTCTCTGCCCTCGGATCACCGCACTCCCGCGCTTTCGCTGATGATTTACAGCAGGTCTGCCTCGACACGCTCCCAGCCGGTTGTGGCTGGCATATGTAACAAATTTCTGCCGGAATCAAGCTGCTGAGGCGGACCGCTAATCACAGTACAAAACCAAACGGCCCAAGGCCCATCATTCGTCCATTGTTAGCCGCTTGGATGGCGTTTTCTCCCATTTGTTTCATTTTGTGGCGATGTTTGTTTGTGTTTTCATCAAAACATGTTTTCATCATGTTTTTACAGATGTCCAGTTACCCATCACAATGGCACCTCGATGCCTGTCCAGAGTCTAATGGCAATGCTTGCTATCTTTTCTTTTCCACTTTCTAAACAGCGTGTCGATCCACAGATTCTGCTACCGCGGCCAGTCGTTTTACAACGACTCCGAGATGGGGAGCTTCGTCTCGCAGGAGGGGCATTCGCAAATGTCGAGGCGATTCTTTCCAAGCAGCACCTCTGCAGCCCTGCATATGTGCCCAGACGCCACGGACACGATGCCGGCACCATCGAAGGCTGCTAGTGTTTTCAAGCAGGCCCGTAACGCATCACGTGTTCAGAAATCTAGAGAGGGGCGCTGTCCGTAGGAGTACGCAGTAGACGCTCTCTGCGCTAGCTCCCTCACTCTGCCTGGAACATTACTTATTGGCGCTTTAGCTATATCTGAAACCATGCGTACTACGACGCACATAAGGTACTGCACTTCCCTTTGAAACTTCTCCTGCCAGTACCGCTTAGCAGACATAATATGAAAACATGTACCGGTAAGAAACCTGTGCTTCCGTTTTTTTTTTCATTTCAACCCACACACTCGCAAATCCGTAACTGCTTTCCCCTAAACTGGCGACGGTCGACCACTCAGCCATAAAAACGGACATGGTTCAACCAGTGCGCCATTTCAGACACGTCTCTTGCCGTCTCGTTCCTGGCTCAGGCACCCACCCGGCAGAGCTTCGTCGAAGGCTAAGCCATAGCCGGGCCGGGTGCGGCCTCGGCCATCCAATTAGAAGTTAACGCGCGGGACGAAAAGCATCAGCGAGTTCCATTCTTCATGAAATTGCGCTCAGCCGAGTTAGCGAGCGATGCCGCCGGCGGCATATAAATCCGGTGGTGAGTTAGCGTCCAATTGACGCTATCAGCGCGGCGGGTTCCCATCAGGCAATGACGTCATGACCGTCTCGACTGACGTCAACCCGCGTCACATCGCCTGACGCGCGAAGCGCCGGCGTCATCCAAGCTAGGGATGCACCGGATCGGGATTTTTGTGATCCGGCCGGATACCGGATATGCCGGATCGGGGTGCCGAATATCCGGCCGGATATCCGGCCGGATACCGGATATTATGTTTCCATGTTTTTATTTACTATTTCTATTGAAATAATGAAGCCGAAAAGACTGAATAGGAAAGAAAAATATGGGAAACTGAAAAAATTAGCAAAAAATGCCAACTGCTTGTGAGTCGATATCTTCAAGGCCAAATGGGGTGGAAAAGGTCAACTTTGGACACTTTACCGGCCTGTACATGCCATTCCGTACAACTTTTCGAACGAAACGGGGTGTTTGCTGGGCCGTTAAAACGTGGAATACGATAACTTCCATTCATTTGGCGTCTTGACTGGGGATTCTGGGTCGAGGTCATGTCAGGTCAATGACCTGCGACGTCACTTTTTCATCTTTTACAGATCAGATTTCGAACAACACGGGACAGTTTAGAGTAAATGAGGGCCCGACATGTATCTTTTGTCGCATTTTCAATGAAGGTAGCCAACATCGGTACATCTGGTCATTTCCAGCGTTTATATTTCTGTATGTATGTATAGCTATGTATGTATATACATGTCAGTATCAATATGCCAAACGTGTTTTAGAAGGGTGTTTGAATGCGTATTTCACAAAAATCGATGTATTGCAAAGCAAATCTGGACCAGGTCACAAAAACCTGCCCTTGACCTTTGATGACCTTGACCTGAAATGACTGGCATATATATATATATATATATATATATATATATATATATATATATATGTGTGTGTGTGTGTGTGTGTGTGTCTGCATGAGCGCACACGTGTCTTTATCAGGGTCTTTGAACGCATATTTCGTACAAATCGATATTTCTCAGAACAAATCTGAGCAAGGTTACAAGATATTTGACCTTGGCCTTTAACGACCTTGACCTTCACTGACCTCGGAATATGTAAGCGTATCAGTGTGCGCATACGTGTTTTTATTAGGGCCTTCGAATGCATATTTCATACAAACTGACATCTTGCAAAGCAAATCTGGATCAGGTCACAAGCCTTGACCTTTGATGCCCTTAACCCTTATTGACCATGGCTGTGGCCTTGGTACGTCCATCACTTATGCTCGAATGACATCGCCTGACTGTGTTCAAACAGCAGTCTTAAGTAGAACGCCAGTTCTTTCACAAAGTTCCCATTTGTCAGCGACAACTGTCGTTTTCGTGATGTTTGCCTGACTTCAGATGCTTGAAACTTCAAAATTTCCAGCCGATTTCCAATTTTTCTACGCCATTCGACGAGTTATTCAAATGCCATAAATGTCACAAAGTAACAGCAACCAACTCAGATGCGTTCCCGAGATATTCAAGAAGAGCAGGTGGGGGTCACAAAAAGAGCCCCATTCCAGTGCGCGTGTTAAAAGACAGCTACAGCTGATTCGAGCTGTAAAAACAACGGGTGTCATAACGCGTTCCGGCTGGAAGGTTTGGAATCTCCAGAACGTACGTGACAAAAAAATATTGGTGGCAAACAAGGTTCGGTACCGAAAGAGCAAGAGGTCGCCCAAGGTCACCCAAAAACAAGAGGTCGCCCAAAAGACCCGCATCCGGAAACTGTCCGCGGATCACATGAAATCGGAAAGAACGGGGCATTGCCATGGACGACGAAAGCTACTTCACCTACCACGAGAGGTATATGTCAGGAAACCCTGGGTACTCTGTTGGAGCACGTCCAGCAGAAGTCCAGCAAAAGTACAACTGAGGCCAGAGAGCAAGTTTCCCGTAATCTTTTCGTGTGGCCCGCTATCTCTCTCAGGGGTGTGACAAAGCCGGCTATCATGCCGGGTATGGGTAATGTTGATGGTAACATGTACCGTGAGAACTGCGTAGGAGATGTGCTCATCCCATATTTGGATGAGTACTGTTTCGAGAGGGACGTGTTGATCTGGCCAGACTTCGCCAGCGCTCATTATGCGAGGAAAACGCTCAAGTTGCTGGAAGAGGCCAGAGCGCCGTATGTAGTGCGTGACAGCAGTCCCCCTGTGTGCACCAGGTGTGTCCTACTGAGGACATCTGGAGCATCATTAAGCAGAGGATGTATCAGGGAGACTGGTACGTAACATCCAAAGTCGCCCTGAAGCGCTGGATGAGCCAGGTGATCGCTGCTCTGGACCTAGAGATCCCGCGTAAAATGCTGGTGCGCGTACCCAGGCGCGTGCGTCTTGCCGACAGATAAGAGGTGATGGAGATGACCCATTAAGCAAGAGCTGACCGCAACGGTTATGGCTACATTTCTGCAAAGTTTAATGTTCATGCAGTAATTAATGTGGTTACGGTATGACTTTGAATACTGTCTCATTTTCCAGTGCCCACATTTTATATTTTTCCGTAATGCATTTGTGTCAGAATTTGAGAAAGATAAGAAATATTTCGAAAAAAGGAAATCATAAGATGGGCTGCTGACCGCATGCTGGCTATTGTTTCACAGTTTTGAACCTGAGTCCCATTCTTGCAAGATATGTCCGAACCCTCCCGGACCAATACAGAAAAGAATTGGTTCCAAGTTCCTGGCAGATGTAACTGGCAGTTCCAAGTCGGTCTCCAGATCGACCTGGAACTGCCAGTTACATCGACAATCTAACACAACAAGCCACGTTTCCCCTGAAACGGTTTTGGGCGCCGACATTAGAGCAACGTCTTGATTGTACACCAGGAGGTTAAATATCCGGCAGTATCCGGCCGGATCACAAAAATATCCGGCCGGATACCGGATACCGGATAATCTCTAATATCCGGCCGGATATCCGGCCGGACCGGATATCCGGTGCATCCCTAATCCAAGCGTTCCGCACAGCCGAAGAATCCGGTTTCGTTTTCGACACAACTTCACCCGTAGGCGACTGTGAGCGTCGCAAAGGATATTCTGAGCAGAGTTTTAAATTGCAACATTCTTTACCTGGAAGCGTGAAGGGTGCTGATGGTCCCATGTTTGCTTTACAGATGCTGCCTGACGATGTTTGCGCTCGCGCCGTCGGGCGTGGCGCAAGGCCATGCGGTGCCGCCGATATCGGCTCTGCGCCCTTACCTTTCGCCTCCATCACAGCGGGCACGGGAGGTACGGGCGGAACTGGCGTCGGGCTACAGTTGCTTCTCCAGTCCTCATCTGCAGCTGAAAAAGCCCGCCGTTAGTGATCAGCAGCTGCGAACAAATGCACCCGCACATCATGATCATAATCCGGTTCTGGAAATCGTCCACACCGCGCTGTGATGCGCGCGGGTCGAAAGGCTTCGCGAGTTATAGGCGAATGGACGAGCAAAATAGTGGGAGGACAGCGACGAATAGAGAACAGGAGCGAACAAAGAACAGGGAGCTCAAGCGTTCAGACAAAACACAAAGAGCGCAAAGAGAGCCTCGGCCCAAATCCAAACTAAACAGACTTTAAGAAGTCATTTCCAGCCGGAGAAAAGGCACTCCCAATATTGTCTGCCGATAGTGTATCCTTACACAGCAACGTAGATCTGTGCGACAATGATCCATCGTACAGTCATTCATTCGCCGTCCGTTGAGGCATGTGATAAAGAGCTAGTCGTTGGCCCCCAACAGTGTCATGTTTTCGACAACAAAAGGAGACCCATTTTTGGTCAGTACATTTATTTGCACACAACGTTGACAAAACGATAACAAGAGACCCATTTTGGCTAAAAATAAGAAACGAGGCCTCACTACAGTTCTACTGAGTCTCTTGGGCACAAGACATTCGACTTCCCTTCAAAGCAAACCTCCTGTACTCAGAGATTGGCCTAGGCGTATATGGGGCATTCCGCGCAATATCGACCAGGGGGTAGCACACCACAGTCTCAAATTCTGATGAAATGGTGTGCGGGGAGTAATCTGTGGCTGAGATGTCAGATTTTCACTTCTCAGCTCGGCCTGAAGAGCGGTTTTTGCGCTAGAGCAATTTGAAATTACGGAACTGGATGATTTTTGGCGAAACCCTTGATGAAATAATGGGAATTATTTCAATAACCAATGGTCGCATTTTCAAAAACTGGATATCGTAGTGATAAGGACGAAATGCTGCAATGTTCTGCTATTCGCATTTTCAAAAAATATTTCGGTAAGTCAGATTTTGAGGGCGTGGCCAGTGATTCCGATCAAACTGTGTACACGTGAAATGTTTTCTTATCGGTTCTCATTCGTTCGAAATCGATAAACGTCCCCATTGTTAGGTTTATCATTATACATAAACGCATAATTTACGACATGACTGGAAAATATCCTCATTGGACATTACCGTCCACTACCGACGGAAAATGGCATAAAAATTGCAGGTATAAATGGTTTGTGGTGTGCAGTCAGTTTATCATGTGATGCTTTTATGAATAAACATTAAATAGGAATACAGGTACAAGAAACTCTCGGTATCGCTCGCGAAGGAATGGACCGAAAACTTAAAAAAGGTTTCCAGTCGATGCCGTCGCAGACTGGGCAGTAAGCAGGCCCTGTGGCGAGTCCCATCAGCTGGGTGCCAAAATGGGCAAAGAAGGATGGAAATATGAGTGGTTTATATGCTTGTCACCAAATAATTAATGAAATATTCTGCATACACCAATACATGATCGTGTTTAGCACTGTAGCTCGAGACTGATGATCAATGTCTTTTGAAAATGCTGTAGGCAACACAAATTAAGCGCCAAAGTCTCCATCCTCCCGCCAACGGTCGATAACGGTGTCTTTGACGCTGTTGATGTGTTTGCACACACCTCCTCAGTTATTTTTACAGTAGCAAAAACTGCAGCGCCGCGCGCCGTCTTAACTTTTGGTCGGGCCATACCACTGACCTGCGTCAGGTTAAAGGGATCCATGTCGAAAAAAGTTAGACTGCTATAACATTAACAAAGTGAAAAATACCAAACTGAATGCAGGTACTTGACCTTATCCTGCCAATGACTTTTATACTGTTATCTTGGAATTGACTGATTTTTCTTCTTTAAAATTTGCTATTAAGATGTAGAATGTTATAGCACAGTACCATGAACATTGGGCCTGGTCATGCCACAGGTTTTTGCGAGCATCTCCAAATTAATAGTGAAATTATGGTGCACTATATCATTATAAGCTCGCAAAAATCCCCTGATATTTTCGAAATCAGGTCTGGAGGTAGCCGTCCGCTCTTCTTTAAGAGCGCTTTTGGGTATTTTTCATCAGAATCCAAACTTGAGCATAAAGGATTTTTTTGCGATTTTTTAAAGCATCATTTCTTATTCCCTGTGTGTAATGAAGATGTTTCTCTACACTTTCCGTACGGATTTCAAGGTACCTGCTCGCACCGCCATCTATTGAGCAGAAGAACAGCCTATGCACCAAATACAGTCTCCCGGCTGCTGAAGCCTGCAAAGGGGTTCCATACGTGCTGAAATGGAACTACAGCAGGTTAGCTTCATGAGCAATGGGTTGGAAGTGGCTGAGGGGGATGCGTGCCCCCGAAAATCTTACGGCATATCCTTGATCCCCCCCCACCCCAGTCTTACGGGATTCGAATACTGCCTGGCAGACGTTTCAACAAGCAACAACGTCCACGTCTGCGCTGTGTAGTGAGGGTAGAGGAGTGGAACATTCTCCCTCCCCCTTTCTTTCTCTCCTGCGACAATAATGACACTGGACAAATAATCGAGCATGACATGTCGAGGCTATGTTTTAACGGTCGTCAAGATTCGTCTTTAGTGATGATTAGCAGTCAACTGAATAAAGCAGGTCTATCCACAAGTAGAGCGCAGCAAGAATACATTGATACAAAAGCTGAACCTGGCGGAGAACATTTGACCCATTTTACGCCATCACCAGGAAAGGCGTACGCGATATTCAAGGAGCTCCAAATTTGTCTGTCTCCACTCTGTCGTAGCCGAGTTTGGAGGACATACTTGTTTCGGGGATGGATGGAACTGCAGTTAACACTGGGGAAAGCGGTGGTATTTGCCGTTCATTCGAACTCTCACGGCAGACCGGTACAATGGTTTTTATGCCAACTCCAAGCAAACGGGCTAGATTTTGCGTGAGCTGTTTACCAGGCTTGATGGTCATCTGTCACTATCCGTCCTAAGGCAATGGCTATCGGTAACCGCCGACCGGTCCTAAATCACTGGCCTCACCGGTAAAGAAGCTAGCAGGAAATTTGGACCAAAGCCGTCGGTACCGAGCAGATTATTGCAGATTTGAGTACGAACCAACATATTTTGTATCAACTGGCAGTGGGCAGAGTGGCACATCACACTCCAAGCGATTTGCCGGGAAGAAAGATAGGTCCTCTGAACAAGGCCAGATGGCTGTCGCTGGCAGCACAGCTATTTCGTTTGAATTTGTCAACAGCTGCACCAAGCGACACACTTCAGACACTCGCAAAATTTATTGTGAACCACTGCGTCCTTGTTTGGTCTGGGATTTAGTGTCACCCGTATTGTACGCGTGGCTTCAAAAATTTATTCCGTAGCGTCCAGCTACTCAGAGATTTGGCTCCATCGGTTCAACGCACAATCCGACCAATTATCCTGCGGAATGGCCACTGGACTCACTTTGAAGCCATTCTTCCGGCCATGCTCGCTGGTCCTGTTGAGAAGGTCCGTCAAGAAGCCGCAGCTAGGATAGTTCGGTGTCGGGATCAGGAATGTGACGACGTGTGACAGTTGAACAGACAGCTGGATAGACTGCCGATTTAAACCTCTTCTGATATAACCTAATTTGACAAATTCAAGAAATCATGTTTTCTGAAAATGGGGTCGTTTTGCTTCAATCTTTCATACGGGCTTCAGCTTGGCTGTCACAGTTCAAAATACCAGTTAACATTCATCCAAAATCCTCAGCAACAGTGGTGCCCAGGCACCAAACGCACAGGAGTTTGTCATTTGAGTGTGTTTCCAGATGGTTTGTTCACATCTGACAGTATACTAAAACTTGAAAAAAATCCGTAAGAATGCGGCATAAGTCGATAATATTCCAAGCAATAAAAACCAAGATGCGAGGTGCTTACATCAAATCGCTACCCATCTTTAGCTTAAACAATAAGTGTCACCACAGCTGCCAGGAATGAATCAAATAGCCCATTGGACTCTAGCGTGGTCAGTTTGCTGTTTCCGAAATGGCCTTTTATAAACATTCTCATGTTAGAATCCGCAAGACAGGCAACTTTTCATCCCATGTGGGTTCGGCATTTCCACAAGCAATTTGGTTCCAAAGTTTATCAGCGTTCATGACTGGTCAATCATTTCAACGTTCGGGCCTGAGCTCTGTCTGATCTCTGGAACTTTCGCCAACCTGCATAACTGTATTAAACCACGCCGGACGAGGGGAAGGGGCGGATGTTATCCTCATGCAGTGTTTCCTGGCAATTTCACAGCAATGCGGCGCATGACATCGTCGTGAAATTTGGCACAGGTGACGACACATTCATTGCGCATGTTTAAAAAGGAAGTAATTCCAGGTCATCTCAGGTCACCGAACCATAACGTCAATATTAAAGGCTTGCAGAGCGATTTTAGCGCCGAATGTCGGTTTTTTACGGTTTAAGAGCACTAGATATGCAGACGGCAGATGACGGGTATGACACTGGTTCAGAATAGTACTCCACATGCAAACAGGTCATTTAGACAGGTCTATAATCTTTTCAAAGTCAAACGATGACCTAAGGTGACCTTTTTGTCTTAAAAATGCTTCTGTACTATTTTGCACTGGATAAGGTAAAAGAAACGATCTTAGGCCCACTGGGCCCTTTTGTCGTTTTTAAATCCAGAAAAAGAAAATGCAGTTCCCAAGGATAAAGACCGACTTGACCTAGAAGGTCCCTGGTTGACCTGGCGGGGCCGATTGGCTACTTTTGGATTCCCTGGGCACACAGTTGTCGATTGCTTTTTGTGCCGTGACGCTAGCTCAATTAGGGGCCAAATGGCGAGGGGGCGCCTAGTACCCTTTCGTAGTCGGTGCGAGTGAAAATCCCTCCCGCTCGACGAGAGTTAATATACGTTTACGTTAATATACGTTTACGTTACGTTGTTTTAAGAATGCCACCTGCAGACGCTCGACATCCACGTCGATTTTGTGTCCAAAGCGGCCGGAAACATAGGCCAGCCTGCCATTTCGTTCCGGACAGACGGGCCGCTTGGCGGCCTGACTGGTCCACAAGCAGGCCACTCTAACGCGCTTCGCTAGGCTCATGTTGACTGTCATGCCACCTGAGAGAGACCGTCTGTTTTTCGTGCTGTAATGCACGCCACTGTACACCGGGAAAAATCTAGAGATTAACAATAGCCAAGGCAATGGGCGTTGGCCTGCGAGCTTACAAAACCCTTTCATGTCCGGTCCTTTTGATTTCTGGAAATTGCATTGCCTTCCATTAACTGCTTAATGCATTATTGGCATTACCTGTTAATGTTCAAAGACGGCTACCTGCAGCGATTTGATAGCTACATTGGATATATATTTTGTGTCCAAACTAGTTGGAACCGCCAGCCTTCGGCCAACTTGTTCCAGGTCGGCAACTGTTTCTGCATTGTCATAAGACATGAGCTGATGCCGTCTCCATCGTCTTGGATAAGAAACACTCCTGGCTAAGTACTCTGGCGCTCACGAAGTAATTCTGAAGTATCGCCAGGCACAAATGCTGGATTTTGCAAAACGTTGCGCCGGGGGAAGCTCTACGAAAAATGCGGCACTGTTAGGCTACTCCCCACTGTTGCTACGCTCCATTTCATTTTGCAGCGGCTGAATGTGCTGGCAAGTATAATGAGATGCTTGCAGTGGTGTTAGAGGTCAGCACCGAGACATCACAAATCATAACCATGGTGAAGAACGTAGCACAAATCGTTAAATGCGATAAAACTGAAACAGAAGAAAAATAGAGCACATTCAAGCCAAAATGGCTATTTAATATTTTAAGAACACAAGATCTGGGGAAAACAGAGCATCGCACACTCTCCCAAAATTACTTTGAAAACAAGCGCTCAAAATGACTTACTCTCATTAACCTGCAAACAATGCCCATGACAGGCCGGAATGTAAGCAGCAGGTTGCATAAAAATATATGAATACGTCTAAACACCTCAGTACTAGCACAACTGAGCTGCGTATGCCACGACATCTGATGTGGAAATATCCAAGATATTGCGCTGCCTGCGGCACGTAGACATTTTAGTTTCCTATGGATTCTTGAGCTATAACAGGTACCGAATAGCCGGGAACCGGCGCATTGCCGACTGTGGCTGTCATGTTTTCCTGATTCAGCGAGGCTTTTGATGCATAAATTAAACCCCGTGACCAAAAACAAATAGTGGTTGCAGATTCCGGAACTCGTTTGGAATTAAACTGCCAGTCAGCGAGAACGTAAGGAAACCGATTACAGTTGTAATGCCGTTCGTGTGCACGGTCAGCCGAACAGACCCGCTGCGCCGCCCTCCCGCCGACATCGGAGCGCGACAGAGGCGGCGTCGGTCGCCGCGCGCGGGCGGTCCCTCGGGGCGACTTTTCAATTGGCGGCTGCCGCCTTCATCTGAGCCGGCGCGGCGGCGCCCTGCGGGACCGGCGGCCCGGCCGGTCCCCGCAGCAGTCAGGCACGGCTCCGAGTCGTCTGCGGTCGAGGCCGAGCTGCCAGCCCCCCCCCCCCGCGGGGAATGGGCGAGGTATCGATACGCGCGCCATTCGTCAAAGAATAACGTGGAACCATCGCAGACGTGCTGCCGTCTGCCTCGATAACAACGCCCGCATTCGGTCCCTTCTCGATCCCTCTTTCGGCTCCTTTCCCTTTTTATGTCCGAAACAACCGACCTCGGAGTCTGACCTTTCAGAACTCGTTCCAGCTCTCAGCCGCGGAGGCCGGATTCGTCCGCTGCCGGCAGGCCTCGTCGTCCGCAGGTTCCGCCGGCCGCCGGCCGACGCCGGGATCCGTTTGCGGCAGCTGAGCCTTGTCCCGGGGCTTCAGGAAATCATGTCTGGCTTCCCCAGAGGACCAAATGAGGGATGCGTGATGAATAGGCCGCGCGGAGATCGCCTTCCGGCGCGCTCACGTCGATCTGGGGACATGCTCGACCATTCAGGCGCGCAGAGGACGTTCTCTGAAGCCATTTGCCAATACATGGGAACAGAGTGGCACCGCTTGGCCTGAGGAATCGAACCAGCCGGCCGTGATGCTTGATGACGCAATTTTTTTTTTACTTGTTTCTCTACTTTTTATTTTCATTTTTACTATTATTATCATTTTTTGATGCCGAAGCGTGATTGACCATTTTCTCGATTTTAGCGATACAAAATGGGCTTCGCTGCTACCCAAGATACGCATCGAAGCGCACGGACATACGGACGTTAAACGGTGAAATCCGTCGGTTATTGCTAGAAATTCCAGGGCTAGGTTCCAAAACTTCAGAGGTCCTGCCCACAACCAGGGACGCATCCTGAGGTCCAGCCTTCTTAGAAAAGGTGATCAACCACACTCCAAAGTGGCCACGCTGATAGAAGTGTAGGGTCGTCCAGTTGTAATACAGCTGTTCTTTCAAGCTTCCATAGCAACAGTCTTCGCTTTTGATTTTTTTCATGACGTAGGCCAAAAAAATGAATGTTCGTCCACTCCATCAACGGCCTCAGGGAGGCCCCGCTTCTCCTTCCTTCGAAGTGAGCATATGCTGATTAGCGCAGCACACATAGCAAGTAACATGACGCCATCCTTACTCTGATGTGGCGTTTTATAATGCAAATCACCCGGGTTCGACGCGGGTGGGCCATGGCAGACTCAAGAAGATGGTCGTATTTGACAAAACTTTACGTCTTCCGACCTGAGGCATGAGAACCGCTATTCCGTGCAACCAAAACGTTCAATAATGCTTACCACGTAAACGCACACAAATGCTTTGAATTTTATGCTATTTCAGACAAATTCATGACACCCGCTACAACATGCTCTCCGCCCTCCAGTCGCTTTGGCGTCCACGGTTTGGCCGTTCGTAAACGCCGGGTTTTGTCACGGCCTGCGCCGCCCTGTCCTGGTCCCGATCCACGGCCTGCGCTGCCCTGTCCCAGTAGCGACCCACGGTCTTCGCTGCCTTGTCCCAGTCCCGACCCACGGCCTGCGGCGCCCTGTCCCAGTCCCGGCGGCTCCGCGGCGCCGCGCCCGTCACGGGTTCCCACTTCCCGGAGCGGCGCACGGCGGAGGCGGCGGAGCCTCTTCCCGGTCAGCACCAGACGCGGCGAGCGGCGTCCGCACGGCGCCAGTTACGCCGCCGCCGGACGGCCGACCGGCCGCCGGCCGCCGCCGCCGCCGCTGCGCCGAGCGTCGTCGGTCGTCGCCGCCTGTTCGGCGGGAGCGCCGGTTGGCAGGGAAGAGGTCAGAGGTGGGCCGAGGCGTGCTCCCGACCCTGGAGAGCGTTCCGAGATCGCTCCCTACCACGCTGTTAACTTTTTAACGAGAGGTTCCCCTCATCCATTCCAGTGTTTGCATCACCATCGGCATTTTACGCCGCATTCTCCGTTCGAATAACTAATGCACCGATCGTAACACTACCACAGAACTTCAGCCAAATTCAAAACGTTACAACACAGTTTAGTTGTTAGTATTCCGATCTAAATGCTTATAAAAGCAACCAATAGTGCTCCATAAAGACCGTTACCTCGATTCAAACCACGACTAAATTTGCCAGCAACGAAGTCTGAGACAACCCGACGGGCTTTCATATTCTGAGCATTCCAAAAAAAACTTGTAAAAAGCATGATAACCAAACAGAAATGGCGATCTAAACAATGCTGCATTTGCCAATGTTTGGGCAATATTTACACTAATTATTGCCTCCATTTAGTTTGTTTACTGCGTACACTAGGTCAGAGAGTCAGGCAAAAAATAAGGACGGGCAAAGAAACGTCGTCTTAGGCTAAACGAGAGAATGAAGATTGGGCGAAATGAAAAAAAGGAAAAGGGACAGAAAGACAGAAGAAAGGAGACGAAAAAGGAATAAAAATGAAGAGAGAGAGACGGGAGGGAGAGGGGGAGAGAGAAATGGGAAGTGGAGACAGAACGGAGAATATGAAAAAAGGAAGGACGGCGACGGAAAATAAAGAGGAAACTCAGTTGCATTCTACTAGCCACTTCCACACTGATATTTTAAGCGCTACCCCATATTGGACCCGAAATGAACACTCAGATGTTAATGTTTAGCTCTGAATTAATTTCGGACTAAAATTGAAACTCTAAGCGCAACAACACTTGCCGAGCAATTACGATATCATGGTATGTTCGCCGTTAAGGCGAACATACCATGATATCGTAATTGCTCTGCAAGTGTTGCAAGGTATCACATCAGGTCGTCTTGGAAGCCTCAGAAGTGTGAAATTAGCTATTGCGTTGAGTGCATCAGACGAAAAATGAACATACCAGACTTAAACACGGCACCGATAGCCCTCTCAGATGAAACCTGCTGCAGCTGTTGTTTCTGCATCAATGACAGAACAGTTTAAAGATCAGAATCGAATGCCGGACTGAACGTCGGAGTCAGAAGAGGCAGAATCAGCACAGAAAATAACATCGGCATCAAAGCTTATCTCCGGAGGAGTATCAAACTGGGCACCAGATGCAGTCCACGAGCTGGTTAAGCAGTATAACAGCCAACGCCACGTCCGGTTCCTGGGATCGAGAGGCGGCAGACGCCCTGAGAATGGTCTTCGTCGACGCCAGTTAGCGTATACTTCCGACAGCATCAGCCTGCGCCGTCCTGAAGCCGCAGGGAGGACTTCCCCAGGGGAGTCCTGTCCCGCAGGAAGGACTTCACGTCCACTCCCCCCCCCCAAAATAGCCGCATATCTGCATACACAGAGATAAAGGCGATCAAATGCAGCGGCAAGCGTTTGGTGCCTTCTTTGGCGGCGTCCCCTCGGGCTGCAAGCACGTCCGCTGACTGCAGCGGCTGCGATCAGTGCCACCCACTATCTCCGGATCGTGCAGCCGTCATCAGCTCTGGGATAGCCCCGCAGGGAGCTCACTGGCAGACGCTGGTCTTCCGCCTGTCTCGACACGTCTGGTGCTGGCTCTGAAGAGCAGCCTATTGCAGCTGTGAAGAGGAAGTGTTTCGGAAGATGAAATGCAGGAGCACGCTTCCAGCAAAGATGGCGTCTAAGTGCGTTTAAGCTCCGCTCTGGTTTTCAGCGCCACACAGTGTTCTACTGTTAAAACGCTGCGCCAGAACTATTTTCATTAAATAGTTCTTTCTCTGTGATTTATTCATTGCAAAACGACCCCGCTCACCACATACCATTACGTGTTCTGACATGCTTCAGGAAGACTCGTCTGTGTACTTGACGCAAGCAGAATGAGCTACTCAAAATGGAGACAAGCATACGTTCACTGTGATGAAATGTATTCTTTAATCATACAACGCATGACTATGGTAACAAAATGCAGATGTCATGTTTCTGTCACAGCATTTCCATGACAACTGTATAGGTATTTATTCCTTTTTACCATCTCACATCCTTCCCTTAAAACAGTTATAAAAAAAACGTAGGTAGAGATTGCAGGTAAAATACTAAGACACCAGTCTCAGCATAATTACCGATAACACGTTACCCAGAGATCAGACAAATATGTAACACCCGAAAAAAATGGATAGGTATATCTTATCTGTGAAGGTCATATACCTTCACAGAGAAGACATCCTGCAAGGATGAAGTGTTACATTGTTTTGAGGTCTACATAACTTTCCTGCCTTCAAAATACATAGAACTGATCATAAAGACATGTAAGAGCAGAGATACAGAGTGCTGATGATAGACATAGATATAGACAGTACGATGAAGAAGTATAACAATTTTCTGACCTTTGTATATTTTTCTGAATTTGGAATACATAAAACTGCTCGCAAAGACATGTGTTAAGTGTGATGTTCATTTAAAGGCAGCAGGAGCTACTGAAAACCAACAAAAGGGAGTCGTGCTCATATAACCATCCGTCCGATTAATATATTCGCAATGTGTTCAGACGGTGCAGGCTTATAAATTCCCCTCCTAGCCGAAAATAATGTCTCTTCACCGAGGATTCTTGAATTAAGGACCGCTGTCCGGCAGGACCGGAGTTCTTCGTCAACCTGAGTTGCCACGTGATCAAGACAACTAAACAAAGACACTAAGATGACCCGCCTGTCCCATTTCAAGTGGGCGATGAGCTCGTGTCAGCGTTAGACCGAGGCCTTCACCACGCAGCGACTATGGGAACAGGAGTGATTAAGAGCAGCATTGATTGCAAACGATCGGCGCAGTGCCGCGAGACGGCGAGTCCTTTAGCTGCGGCCTGAGAAAGCTGCACTCTGCTCATATCGATCCGCGCAGAAATAAACCATGGCTTCCACAAATGTCGTGGGGTAGCGATGCAGTCTCGCCCTTGCATGGCGAGACTGCATAAAAGCAAACAGTGCTATTTGGTTCGCGCCTCTAGGGACAGCTCGAGACAACGTGTCGGGTGGATTAGGCACAACAGAATTCAAGAGCCCCCACGACTGGAGATAGGGCAACAGTTACCAGTAACCGTCCTGATCTGACCTGGCCATGCAATGCTCCCATATCTTTTAATTCTTCGCGTGCCTCAAGGTCTGAATCCAACCAGTCTGAATGGCGACACAACTCCAGAAGCGATGTTTTGTCCTTACCAACGGACGACAGTCGATTCTGTTGCAACAATGCGGTGCACTTACGCCAGTCTACGTGCCATTCAATTCTTGTAAAAAGCCGCAGGGGACCATTTCAGGCAGGCGACCAAATTGTGTTTCTCTGACAGCCTCTGAGGTACAGATGGGGGCGTCAGACAGTTCGTTCCGGTTTTGAAGGGTCTCTTTGATCACGGATATACAGCTGGGTCAGAACTACGCCATGCATCAGAGACAAGCGGTTTCGACGAATAACTGTTCGGAGTTCTTTATGAGCTCTAGGCTCATGAACACCAACGGCACAAGCAACGTCATACGGTAATCACAAAATATGTTCGAGTCATGATGTTAGAGGCAATAGCTTTGTCTTGCACACTCATAAGGCGCCTGTAACGTTTAACTTTTTTCTAATCTTCTGCTCCCATCGCGTGGCCTTTAAGCTCACAACCGGCATGGAAAGCGAACCTCGCCGGTCCGCAGCCCGGCTCCCTGCTCACCTTCGAGCGAAACACACTGTCGCCAGCTGAACATACCCCCGGCGCGAGACAGGGGTGGCTCGGACGTCGCCCGACCTAGCGCCCGGGGCGGCCGGGCCGGCGGGGCCCCGGCGGGCCCCGGCCGCGGGCCCTGGGCCCCGGCATGGCGCCGCCTGCGCCGCACGCCTCGCGCGGCCCGCGACCGCCACTGACAGGCTCACGGCTCGCGTCCTGCGCCGCTGGCGCCCGGGGCTCACGCCAGGCGCGCTCGACACCCGCGCGTCGAGTCCCGTGACCGATGCGTCTCACCCATCACGCGACCAGCGCATCACGCCACTCGCGCTTGACGTGTGAATGCCTTGCGTCTTTTGCGTCTCAGCTTGCGGTATCACGACTCGGTCACGAGGTCTCGCATGCCTGTCGCGCCTCGCGCCTCGCGCCGGATGTCTCACGCTCGCTTCGCGGCACTCCCGACGCGTTCCGGCTGCAGACGGCACGCGCGCACACACGCACCTGTCGATCGCCGCGCGCGGGAGAAAAACTCCGCGAGGACGGCGTACTTGCCGGGCACGGCCGCCGTCCGTTTCCCGGCGTCGGCGCGCGGCCGGCGGCGCGGCGCTGTCGGGAGCGGGAGCTGCGCGAGCTGCCGCAGAGCGGGGCCGGGACCGACTGGCCGCGGCAGCTCCGGGCAGGTGAGCCGCGCAGCTCTCCCGGGCCGCCGGCGAGCAGGTCAATTAGCGTCAGACGGCCGCGCGGTCGAGGCGGCCGGAGCAGGTCGGCTGGTCACAGACCCGGACAGACCCGGACAGGCCCAGACTGGCCACAGATCCGGGCAGGCCGGGACAGGCACAGACTGGCCGCAGGCCCGGACAGGCCGGGAGAGACCCGGGCAGGCCGGATTACGGCCTCCGACTGGCCCGGCCTGACGACTAAGGTCCGGACAAACTGATTCTGGTAGTAAGGCTGGATTGGGCTAAGATGTTGTTTAGGCTGAGGCTGTATTTCTTTCGAAGGGCTATCCACTGTGGTGTTAGCTACACAGCCCCCATCTGCATGGCTAAGCGGCAAGGACTTGTCTCATGCATACAAACTTGTGTGATCATCGCTCACTGGTCGTCAGGCAAGTGGCTCGTACACATTGTGGACAAGCCAAGCCGTTTTTAACGGCGACGCGGAAGCGTCCTGCAGTTAGCCAAGCAATCCAGAGCAAGTCCAGAAGTCAGTTATAAGCCAATGTCGCTTGATGGGAGAGAACCGTCTCTTTCCTGACCCTGTGCGTGAAATCCGTAAAAGTTGTCGAGCCCTGCCTTGTAGACTGCGTCCGGGTCATCTGGTTTCCTGCCAAACACGTCAGGGTTCTCTGTTCAGTGTTCTCAGTCCAATTCAGGTCAGTTCTCTGTTCAGGGTTCTCTGTTCACCGTCAGGGTCAGGGTTCTCTGTTCTTGAGAACCTTAATGCGTCACGCAGGGCGTACCGTGAGTGGCAAACTGCTCGTTTGACAACCACTCAGGCTTCCTTTGCAGCCCCGCTCGATTTAGGACGGACCTAGCGTTTGGCCGCTGTGATTAAAGCAGACTGAAAAATTCAGCCGAGCCGGTGTCGACCGCGCCTTGGAATTGCAGGGAACGATAAGGATTTTCCAGCGCCATCTGGTTCAGTGTCTGGGGCAAAATTACTCCATGTCTGTTAACACTAGTGCGGTGAGGTCAGTGTGCTCCACAGCCTCGGCTTAGCACGACCCCTCATCCTGACGCAAACCACTCCAATGGGCTCAGGTTAAAGTTATAAAACAAAGTTAAAGATCATTCAGTTGGGGCTGATCAAAAACCGTACATGCTGGCGGTGAGCAGACGGGAGAACAGGACTCCGGCTATCCAGACGTCTGGACAGGCTGGACATAGTCAGTGCTCCTCACAAGATGAGCCAGGGACATCGGTCGACTTGCACGAGAGAATCTAGCCAGTCGGAGCTTCTTGAAAATTATGCCAACTGTTCTGCACATAGTTCAGACGACGTGACATCGAATGCAGTACCTGAATGAAAATGCCTTGCCACACTTTATTCTTAATACCTTGCCACACTTTATGCCCCCCGCCCCCGACTGGGGGAGGGGGCAGTTGACCGTCCCACTGATGTTTTTCTGGCACTGCGAGAGAATGAACAAACACAGCGCCACGAAATTTCGTGCACGTTTTTCTTGATCCTTTTCACACCTTGTGTCAAAGTTTTGACCTTAGGTCAAGTCAGGTGTCTGACCTAGGTCAGGTCAAACGGACCCATTTCCAAAAAAGTTTAGCACCCTGTTACTTTTTCCGAAAACAAGATATCGCAATAATACTTTCAGGGACTAGTGGCCTCGATAGATGCAACAAATCTGCTATCTCAGATTTTTCGGAATTTTCCGGGTCATTGACCTAAGGTCAAGCCCATTTTTAGAACATGTCGTTTTTTTTCGGAAATTGGCGGAATTTTTCGGAACATTTTTAGTGTGGAGTAACGCAGATATCTAGTTACTGTCAATGGGCAAAGTATCAATGACTTCCAGCCACTGACCTGAGGTCAGGTCACGAATAACTGTTGTGAGCCGAAATGTACCACCGTCAAAATCGGCAATGATTTACTCAGAATGAGTAGAAAATGGCAGACCTGGCTTGCACAGACGTAAGTAATACCGTGAATCTCAGAAAGTTCTGAAAAGGTGCCTATTTTGGAAATAAACAGGCTCTCGCTAATAAAGCCCCGCCAATTGTGTAGATTGGTAGCTAATCAATTTTTCCGAAATTTAAGCATGAGAAACCATCACTAGAACCACCATGATCAATGAAATTTACAAGGATAGGCTTATGTCGCAAACATAAAGGAACGCTAAAATTAGTTCCCGTTAATTTCTGACTGCGTACGGCTGCGGGGCCCGCCGACAACCGGCGTGAACATTGTCGTGTCTTTAACTCAACGTTTCGGCGTATATATTGAACAAATCCGAGAAATTAGACGTGTATCGGCATCTGCGGGCCTTTACTTGTGCGTTGGTGCCTCTATCTATGCGTTATTAGTCACAGCCCTTGAGATTCAGGCCGTTTCTCGGTCTCATGCAGTTGGCTATGAGAAAACATATATAGGGCGTAAATTGCTTACATATTATCTAAAACTAAAAATGGGACCACTTCGAGCTCTACTGGTCACAACCTTTCCAACGGTGTGCTTATTTTTTACCGTGCGACAACCGTTCGTGAGTTAGGGGGGTCAACCGCCCCCCCCCCCGTCGGGCGTGATCGTCGCCGACCGACGACTCGTACGCGAGTTAACCCTTTTTCATGCTTGGTGAGAGGCGGATGCCGCCTTTCTCCGGTTTTTCACCCGCCATTCCCCGGCATTTGGGAGCCGCTTTAAGAAACTTGGTGACTTTTCCCATCTCCAGAGGTGGCTTCATGCCACACTGCTCGGAAGGCATGTCTATGGAATGCCGTGCTTTTTGGAGATCGCACACTTCGACGTGGTCCTGTACTATTTTGATGCCATATATACTGTCACGGGGAGTTCAACTGATCAAAATATTTGAAACCTGCACACTTTCAAGAATTGTTAACAAAAATGTGGTCAATTCCGGACCCAGGGGCATGTAAAGAGGGTGTTGTGTTTTCCTTTTCCTGAGAATCGTGACTGTATGAATAAAACAAAGTTAAAGTGCGATAACGACATCCTTATCCTAAATTATGCATACAATTCACCTATTTATGTTGCCAGGGGCGTCTCCTGGCATCGGTTTTCGGGTGAATATTTCGTCCTTCGATAACGTCCAATAACATGTCCAGTGTCCTGACAGACAGCTGGATCCGTGTGACTGGTTTTGTTATCTTCGCATGTATTCCGATTAAATGTAATATTTTTCCGTGAAGATAACAAGCAGAGATAGCTCCCAAGTGATGTAAAAGAGAACATTTTATTCCCTCTTGTTCCTGATAAATTATGAGTCGATTTACAGAATAAAACAAGGCTACTGACGTCCAGTTATTGACCCCTCTTTTACTAGTTCATGGATCCGCCTATGAGCACTGTGTACATGATATGGTATGTGACACATACGGAAAGGTGTTTCTGAGACGCATAAGCTCACCAAATTCAGAACATATGACAAAAAACTGCATTTTACAAAAACACCCCATATTTATTTGCCCTGGTTACGCCTATGATCCGATTATTTCAAGCTTATGATCTGAAAATGACAACTTTAAGCACAATAAAAAATAACATTCATGATATGTTGGAACATGGTAGCCAATTAATAATAGTCCACCACATGGAAAGCTACACATTTTTCTGGTAACTGGATCCGCCTAAACACATTTATGATATCTATATAACATGGTGTGTAACACAAATGAAAATGCTTTCAAAATACAGTTATACTCGCCAGACCCAAAATACGTCGTAGAATGAATTAGGATTCCCCAAAAACGTGTGACTTTTTATGTGCCTTGGGTATGCTTATGAATTTTGGGAATCGACCTCTTCCTAACATATGTGATACACCTATACATTTTTGGTAGAATGACATAAAATACCATAAAATCGGTCATGGAATGTGGCAAGAGAGATCGCAGAAGTAAACCCCTATCAATATCCTTATTTTAACCCCCTATATCCCGTTTTCAAAATTTTCAACATTTCTTTTTTGGAAATATAGATCCCGCCACAGGCTATCAAACGCCGTTTTCCGCTAGGAAATCGGACCAATAATTGTCAAAATCGCAATGGGGGCAGAATCTGCCTCCCCTGCACAGAATCGTATGTACCGGGCAGGAGCACGAAATAGAATTGACCTTCGCTGGGCCAGGCGGGTTAATGAGAACTCCTCTCCAGTTTTCTGTGCGTTACCAAACAGAGGGAAAATGAAAAGGCGCAAAGGTATGAAACCTCGGGTACCTTTTCCATACATTATTTTTACATATTGTGTCAATTTTTACACTCAGGGTCGTCGCAGGTCATTGACCAACGACAGATAAAGTAGGGGCCGGTTCCGAAGAAACTTTAAATAGCACAACCTTCTGCGAAAAGTTTCGATTGGTATGAAATTTGCCACACTGATGGAACATGATAAATGGAACAATTTTGCCATCTCGATTTTGTTCGAAAATGTCCAGGTCATTAACCTTGGGTCACCTGAATTTCTTGTCTTTTTTGGGGCACGGGATTCAAGATGTAAAATGATGCGACATGAACCAAAGTCAGATGGCTTGATGTTGTGCCGTGTTGGAGCAATAAAAATGCGGTAGATGATGCGAAATACGCCTGAATGCTTAGAAGCGTTAATAATCATACATGACATATGATAACAGTGACATGATGACATATGACATTATAAGACATATGAGATATATGATTACATAAGACATAATAAGACATATGATGACACTGTTTGACCTTAATATTATAGTCAGAGGCTTTGTATGCATGACAGACACATTCAGGGCGTACTGCAGCCAAAACACATTCTTATGCATTTAGCAAAAACCCGTGTCTTGCCCTTACAAAAATACCGTTTTTTCCTTCATTTTCAGCTTTGTTTGAAATGGTCACCTTTGATCTCAAGTGCCCCCTTTCTATTCCAAATAGGTAAATCAAACCTTACTTTTATCACTAGCCCCCTTGGAGCCACGTACAAGCCTTGGTTATCAATGTCTCCTGCCAAAAATGTTAACAGGGTAATCAGAGCTAAGATTACCTCTGGCGACCTCAGTATTGACCTTACTGGACAAAATCTAAGTGTTTTCTTGTAAGTTTGCCAGGGACTTTCCAAATGCGCTTTTTTGCACTTTCGGTGGGACATCTAATTCCCGAAATTTCAGGATATTCCCATCAACCCCCCCCCCCGTCCCGGCGAATGTGAATTCGGAGGCCGGCCCGGTGAGCGTGAAATTTCAGCCTGGAATTCTAGCTTCAGAGCATAGTCGCAATCTTCTTCGACTAGCATAAGCCCACCCCATTATTCACCATTTGACCACCCTCGACAGTACGGGGTATATTACGACTGCCCCAGCCATTTACAAACCTGACGCGATATAGCAATGAATATAAAAATCAAGAAATTTTGCCTTTCGCCTACCTGATAACATTCAATTTAACATTTTCCGGTCAGACTGTGACCTTACAGGGGACCTCAAAAGAGGTTATGCCGGTGGACTTTTATTTCTTTTAAATCCTTTGAATGTAACCTATAGAGCGCTTTGACTGCAACAAAACGATTTATGGCGATCAATAGGGACTGCAGCTGCCGTTGCAATGTAAATCAGTGCTTCAAAATGCTTCCCTCCGTCGTCTGCAAAAGGCAAAAAAATCCGTGTCCCCAGTTCATGATTTCGATTTGAAGATAATCTTGACAGGAATGCGGACATAGGTGTAGAGGCCACTGACACCGCGGGTGATATCAGTAACGTAAGATTGGATAAAGACGAAAACCATGTATGGAACATTTGTTGTATGATAATGGACCGAAGCCGCAACAAGATTTCTCTATGGCAAGTAGTCCAGAAAGGGGGTTACAACTCTGCATCCAATCACGACATTAATTTTAAGGTGGAACACTCGCTTTCAGACCACCCAAGCCCCATCCATTCCACGATAAGCGCATTTTTTTTATTAGAGATAGAGGTTCATCCCGGGAACGGCTAAAAAGGCCATGCCGTGGAGCCAAGACTCTTCCCTAATTGGAAGACGCATTACCTCTCTTTCTTCTGATCACTGCTCTTTTCTTTTGCTCTTTTTTTCTCTTTTTTCTTTTCTTTTCTTCTTTAATTATTATCCCCACACCGATTACCGGATATCCTGTCGTTGTTGGTGCAAGCGTGTCGCATCTATACGGAACAAAGATGATTGCCGAGATTTGACAGTGGCACCATTTGTGCATTTTTGGTGAATGGACAATCATGACCTCCTACAACTGACTTAGCTTAGCAACGTGCTACTACGTAAGAGTACATGTGCAGTTTGCTCTCTTAACTTACTCGTTAACTTCGCATCCACTGGGCACCGAAACGTGAATTTTTTGCCAGAAAAATAGCTCATTTATTCAAATGTTATAATCGCATTCGCGTGCCGTTACTTCCCTTCTTCTTCTATACGCATGACTACTTGGGGAGCAATGTTTGCGTTCATAGATTTTTTACGGGTGTTTTTGGACTGCGGCTAGCAGTGTTATGGGAGCGCATGACTTGAAATATAAACGTGATAAACAGTGTACCAGCACATACTAGCAAGCCTGAAGAGAAACGCAGTATGCCGCGCTCGCCATGCACACCGTAAGGTGTACTGGTTTTATGCCTGCGCAATTTTTGGTGTACGCATATTTTGCATTTACAAACTTTTATTCATATACAATCATACGACTCACGTAGGTGTATCTGTGCTTATGCACATTTACAATAAGTCCATTTTCGCTTATGCACATTCGTTTATACGTAAATTTGTCATACGTACGTTTGCCACGCATACATTTTCTTGACTTTCTTTGCCGTGCTCGAGCATGCGAATTTCCGGAACCTATCAAGGGGACCTGATCGTGATTTCGTACCGTTTCCTTTCAGTCAATGCCTTGGGCCTACCGAAAAGTCTCCGGAAAGTGAGGGCTGGACCCGCCCAACGTCCCTCCCATCTCCAGCCGCAGCCCTGTTACCGATACTGTCCGGTCATAAGCGGTTATAGAGATCCCCATAAGACAGACTGCGTACAAAATGTCATATCGTTTCCGGTGTAATATATGCACAATACTTGATAAGCGTGCAACCATAACTTCTCTAAAACGGACTTTTATCTAGTGCTTCCCTGGTGCTCGGACTACCACACAGCTGAAGCCGTCACCGAACAATTTGGCTCGGCTTTTCACAATTACGCGAAACGTTCCCTTAATCTCCACACATGTTTATTTGAATGAACTACTGGACAGAGTGACATGATGAGGGTATTACAGAAGTTATGGTTTGACGTTGGTGTCCATTTTACCGACAAGGTGGTGCCAGCCACGCTGGACACCTTCCAAAATTATTTTAAAACTCGGCCGACGTTCTAAGTCTTTGCATTTTAAATTGATGGTCCTGAGAGGCTAGAATGAAATAATTTTCGCTGTTGTAAATGTCTGCTGGGCATGAATAACGCCTCGTTCTGAGCCCATTTGGTCCGCGTCGATTGACTTATCCTACTCTGAGCTTGATGGAACGTTTGCTCAAGAGGCGGACTTCACCGTTCCTTCTGCAATGACGTGTCACACAGCGAATTCCTGAATTGATGAAAGGATCTCCCCACCGAACTTCTGCAAAAACGGGATACTTCTCTGTTCCTGTCTTGGTTTCAGCCTCAGCCTCGGTCTGGGTCCTCTCTCTCTCTCTCTCTCTCTCTCTCTCTCTCTCTCTCTCTGATTTCCGCACTTTTCTCAGGCTTTTGTTCCAATCCATACCGATTTCTTCCTATTTTTATCTTCCCAGCGTCTCCTTCAAATCCCTCCTTTTTATATCTTCCTCTACTTAGCATTATTCCAACTTTTCTCTTCTTTCCATACGCCCCTTCCTTGTTATCTTTTTCTTCCCCTTCCCCTCTCATGATGTTAGTACCAGACCGTGTCCACCACGGCAAGAATTGTCGTTTTAACTCATTATAATTGTTTGCATTTACAGCAGTGATAGTTGGAGCATCGTTAATTAAATCATCGTTAATCATAAGGTACCTCTCGGTTTCCAGTCGCTGGCAACCACATTCTGTTGTACAGCTTTTTGCACTTTATCGTGGGTTGCGGACGCTGTCAAAATGTATCTCATTCCACAGTCAACCTCAGTAAACTGAAGTCCGACGAGAAAAAACTGCATTGTCAAACGGGATCTCTTAGCAAATCCTCGGATGCTTCAGTTTCTTGACGACGACATATCAGAACAATGTAAACGGCATGTTGTGTGCTTTGCAGTTACTCGTCTTCCGCAAGCGATCGAAGAGCTCGGCAATGATTTCTTCGGTTCAGTGCTTTCTGCTGCCGCTTCGCGGACAGTCAGCCGGACAGGCCGACAAATCCGACCCTCTCCCTGCTCCTCCGCCACCGCCGGCCAAATTGCATGACGGATTGCGCGGCCGTCCCAAAGCCGGGCTCCGAGAGACGCTCGCTGAGCGCCGTCTCCGGACGCGCCGCCTCCCGAAATAGCCACCGGAGCGCTGACCTTTGATGAGCGCGGCCCGGTGCCGGCCGCCGCCGCCGCGGCCGTTCGTGCCGCGTCGGCGGCAGGCGGCCGCGATGGATGGCGGCGCCGCGACGCCTCGCCGCCAGATATCAGCGGACGCCCCGGCGGTGACGCCGCCTGATGGACGGCGCCGGGCGGCCGCCGCCGCCGGAGCCGCCCGTCCGAGCCAGGCCGGTCAGCGATCCGCCTCTGTATACGCCCCGATCAGGCGTCACCTCACGCCATCAGGCGTCAGCTGACGTCGTCAGGCGTCGAAGCGCGTCCAGTGGTGTCTGGTGACGTTCACTGACTTATAGCGCCATCGGCGTCATCAGCAGTCGGCCTGCTTGTCCGTTATGTAACCGAAATGTGTATCCGAAATGTAACAGGACGTCATCACACGCCACCAGACGTTACCATACGTCATAAGATGGCATCAGACGTCATGATGCATCTGCATTTGTCATCACCGATCGGCGTATTTATCCGTGAGGTGTGATAAATCATCAGAAGTTATCTGCGGTCGGGCTCCCGGTTCGATGTAAATTGTACGCTGACGTCACCAGACGGGATTAGACTTAGTGAGATGTCGTCGGCGTTCGGCTTGTTAGTCCGAAATACATTATACATCACCGGACGTTATCAATGGTCGGCTAGTCGTCCATAAGGAATTATGTGTCTCTGGCGTCATAAGGCGTCATTACACGTCATTAGACGCCGTCGGCGACTAGCCTTTTCGTCCGCAAGATATTAGACGTCATCAGACGCCATCGGCAATCGTCACTTCCTCCGTCTGACTCCAGCGAGGAGTGCCGCGGTGGTTCAGTGGCATGGGCAGCATGCGGCCGCAGTAGGAAGTCGTGGTGACATTCTTCGCTCGCGCTCAGCCAACTCATGCTTCCAATACCGACAACGATACTTCTCCTCCGTGAGCAACGTACCAAGGGTGACACGAATCCAATACTGACAACCGTTCATATAAGTCACCTCCCCGAGGGTTCGGCAAACGCAACGTCTGTTCGTCGCAAAGTGTTCCACCTGAGGCAGCTGGCGCAGGACATAATGCATCTCATGCGTCTCATAAACCTGTCAAATCTGCTCTGCGCGCCCGGCTGCATTCCCGTAAAATAGAAGTGTGTTGCCAATTTACTGACTGGGTCGATCGCCATTCGCGTTTTGTAATCTCTTTTGATGTCACCAGGCAAAAATGTGTGTCTCTTACTTGGTGTGATAAAATCATCCGTCCAACACAAACGCGCATGATTCTCACGCCAACCAGAAATAAAGCAGAAGTGTAGGAGCATCATTCGGTCGAACAACGGGTGAAATATCTGAACAACTATTGTGGCGAGGCGACGTCACAAAATGCGCAGTTTCCATGTCGCCGTTCCAGTTCCATCTGTAACCAGCAAAGATGTAACACCCGTCGCATAGGTTTTTTCGAGCAATAGGGGGTGTTAGCTTCGATGAATTAACTTTTCTGTCGATAGGTGTAGTTGCTATAATCACTTTACATGTTCGTCAGTTATTTGATTTTCTTGCTTATTTTCACTGAATAGTTATTGACCCCTATAAGTCAAACCGTGGATAGCTATGGTTTTCTTCTGACTGTTGTAACATTTCATTTTACTATGGTTTGCCTTTCGTATGTTTCAGCAGATTTCATGTCTAAACACTTCGTTTACTGGATATGCAGGTACGCATAGCAGGCACGTAGCCAAGGGCGGGCATCCCCGCTGAGCCAAGCGTCTGCACTAGATATTTGGCGATTTCGTAGGAATACGGAATAGTGGCCATATATATGTTGCAAAAGCAAACATTACATGTTTTCCCGTGTTTTCAATCTGAGTTTAATTGCGTAAAATTGCTGCTTTTCCTATAAATTTTGTAATACGCCAGTGGCATATGGCAAAATTCGACATTCCCCCCCCCGAGAAAAATGTTGGCTACATACCCGACGCATGGTTGGTTTGTACGAATCGAATGGTAAGCAGCACATCGAAATGCACGTCATATACATTTCGCAGACCTGTGCGTGTAACGTACCTCAGCACACGAGGAGTCCCCGGCCGGGGGTCTACTGCACTAGCGCACAGCAAGGGTAGAAGCCGCTAAGGTGCTGGTTTACGGTGCGAACCCCGGCCGGAGAGGGCTTGCCGTGGAGTCACGGGAACAGACGAAGCAAAATGGTTCCCTGCTGCATGATATCCTTGTGCCTTTTGATGCGTGGAAAATCACCTGCTGCATTTCCTCAATCGCAAACAAAATGCAGTTTTCCACCGCTCTTGTTTGGGATCGCGGTTTGATTATCAGTGCCGTCAGAGGCCATGATTGGCTTTGCTGCAGGCATTTGAGATTGGCATGAAATTTCTGTGCTTTATCTCCTTACTGAGAAACGAAAACCCGTGGTGCCTTTGCCACAAATATAAGTTGGGAGGTGAATGTTGAGCACGTTCACATCACGTACCCGAGCGGAGCGAAAACATGAACTTAACCAAACAATGTCATTTCTGCTCTCAAGGTATACCAAACATCAAGCGCATCAGAAACTTGTTTTTGATGTTTTAAACAAAAGCAAGCCTATGCCAACTTCTTTAAGATGGTGTTTTAACCCATGAACAACCAGGAGCATGCAACTTCCTTCCTCGTTCCAACAAAATGTTGTTATAATTATGCAAAGCCAGGTAAAAAGAGCTTGCAGCATTTCTTTTCCTTTGCATTTCAGATATGCTAGAAAACGATATTATGAAAAAAATGAAAAACCCCGGAAACATGCCTGCCATGATAAAATAAAATAAAACTAAACGTTTAATCTGGTGAAAATGGTAGCCTTGTCCCAAGTGATAACTCTGATGTAGGTGTGCATAGTGTGCATACGCCATTTCAGTTAGCTGCGCTTGCCATCAGCCTAGAATGCCGCCAACAAAAGTGGTCAATCCTTCCTCACGGCGAGCACGCGGTTTGGTCAATGACGTCATCTGCTTGTGGCCGAATTAGAGCGGCACGTGGCGCTGACGTCAGAACATCTTCCAGGTCGACCGCCGTGACGCACCAGACGGCGCGCTCGCCGCCGCTTCGATGCGACCACGCAGCCGAGCTCGGATTGGACCAATGACGTCATCGTCAGTTATCAGACGTGTTCTTGGTTCCAGTCACGCGGCGCGAATGCTGAGCAGACCCTGCACCACGTCGGAGGAAATTACTGACGGTCAGACCCCGTGATTACCGGTGAGAGGATGACGCTCAGGCGGGACACGAGGAGCGCCATAAAATCACTCGCGGAGTCTTACTGTCGGCGTGGTGTCGCAAAACAACATACCCGTTTTGAATGACGGAGTTATGAAACGTCTCGCGCTGCTGTGACTACTAGCGTCATTGAATGACTTGCAAGTGTCCGGACTGACGGAGTTAAGTAGTGGTTCGTGTGAGCCGTATGCGGTGTCGTCACGAAATGAACAAATGGGTCTTGGCCGAAAATGTCACTGATTGACTCAAGTGGGTTTGAGCAATTCTCTCACAAAGTGATTCGCGTCGGCTTGAAAAACTCACGTGTGTGTCGATACACGGCATCCCATTCCGTTTATTTGTGCTCTGACTGACGGCAATGTCTTAACCGGCTTTGTTCCAAACCGGTTCAAACGCGTCTTGACTGAGGACCAGTGTTCAGGCGTCTTTACTGGCCGTGCCTCGGAGAGGCTCACGAGACTCGTCAACCTCACTCACTTTACCGCCTGTGTCCCAGACGTGGTTCACATGCGTTCCAATGGCGGCATAATGAATGGCTCGTCAACGTTCCAATTCGAGCCAGCCACAGCAAAGTTTGGGACAAGGCTACCATTTACACTAGATTAGACGCTTTTATTTCATTTTTAGCATATTCGATGAGAGTGAATTACCTGGATGACATTTGGGATTAGAATCCGTGCCAGGTGTAATCCCAATGCTTGTTGCCCGCACTTGGAACCGGACGCTCGAACGTGCCATTTCAGGTAACGGCTGATTTTCGGACGAATTTTTAACGTGCCATCAAACATACGACACTGCCTTGTGGTGGCCACAGCGGCCATCTACTGGCCAGTTGCCGCCTGGCCCGTGACCCAGATTTCGAGCGCCGAGGTGACCCGTACCCGTCTTGCCAGGAAGGGCAAGACGCTCTCAGTTAAACCACTGGTCACCGGCGCGCTTTGATGGCATCGTTCAGTTGCAGATAAAAAAGGGCGCCGTCTGTTTCTATCATGACACCATTTTCTATCCAGGTGGTACGCGGATGAAATCGTAAGACCGCAAGACCGAGCACGTGCAAACGGTTTTCATTTCGGGCACTGCAGCCTGAAGCTCACACAGCAGATGCGCTGGACTCGCACCATTTTCAACGACAATTTTCTCGTCGTTGTAACGAAGATCTTTTTAATTAAAGTGCATTATCTAACTAGTTTGCAACTCGTTTGACGTAGGACAGACTTACCCTACCTTCATTATCCTGAGTCAGGCTCCCCGCGCGATCAAGCGGTGGCCTCGTTTATTGCAAGGAGTCGCCGAGGGGCCGGCGAGAGGGAAAGAACACGCTCCAGCGACAAGCACTTCAGGCGGAGAGATCAACTACGAAAACTCGCAGGTAGAGAAAAAATAACACCGGCAAAGAAACAACGAGAAGCGACATCGCAACTTGGAAGCTGGTGTTTACGGATCGAAGGCAGGAGTCGAACATATTCGTAAACATCGGAGATGCGCCATTCTCGACAGAATCCTTTCCGTGAAACCTCATTTGCCTGAAGCCATTTTCACGAACTTTGGGATCCAGCTTGCGTGCGATGTTAACGGTCTTACACATGGCATTTGAACTTTCAACAACGGATCGCCTGCCAGTGACTCATGAACAACAGGTGGTAAGGTAGTCAGAAGCCGGTGGTCGGACTGACCTGGTGCCAGTTGCGGCGGCTGCTCGCCGGCCGTCTGATAGCCGTCGTCGGGCGGCGGCGGTCGCTGCCCGGGCTCCTCCTCCCCCCGGCGGCCGTCTGGGTCGTCGCGCGTCGGCAGCGTCTTAGAGAAGCTGACCCGCTTGACGCGCTGCGGCGAGCCGTCGGCGCTGCGGCTGGCCGTCCGCTCACGCTGCCGCTGCTCCCCGTCGGCGGCGTCGGGCGTCGCGGGCTCGTCCGCAGCAGAACGGTCCGGGGCGTACGCGTCGGGCGCCGAAACGGCATCGGCGCCCCGGTCGGCGCCGGCGGCGCGGAGCTGGCTCCATGGCACGGGCGGCACTACCGGTGCCGGGAAGGCGCCGCCGGAGAGGAAGCTGGGCAGTTCCGGTCTGGGCGGCGGCGGGGAGAGCGGAGAGGACGCCCCGCCGTCGGGCGGCACGGCCGTCGACGACTTGGTCTCCGTCATGGTCGACTGCACGTAGAGCGGCAGCGTCGGCCTCGGCGGCGTCTCGACCGAGTCCGTCGGCGACGTCGCCGTGCGCCAGGTGCCCTGCCGGGGTTCAGACGTCTCCAGAACGCCGTGCCCGGGAAGGGATGCGTTGACGCTGCTGCTCGACGACTTCGGACCCGCCTTGGTGGTTTCCACAACGCCGACAGGACCCACAGTCCCGCCCTGCGCTGCGTCGGCCGCTGCCGGCTCTGGGCTCCGCTCGTCACATGTGCCAGCGCCGGCGCCCGGAGCGGACGGCTTCTCAGCGGGCGCGGGCGTGTTCAGACAGGCCGTGAGAGACGCCGTCAGCGGTGGCGTTGTGGCGGCGGCGCTCTGGTGTCGGCGACGGGCCGGGCCGGGCTCGGGAGGATCGGCCATCAGCGGGACGCGGGCCGGCAGCGGCGGCGGCGGGTCCCGCTCCCCGGCCGCGTCCTGCGCCGGCTGGCCGGGCGCCGACGTCTCCGCGGGCGGCGGCGTGTTGCGGCTTACGGCCGTCCCGAGCGTCAGCTGAGGCCGCGGTCTGTCCGCGGTTTGTGCAACTGGGCCGTCGTCCTGCTGAGCCTCCTGCAGCCCCGCTGCCGGACTCCGCGCGGTCACGAGAACAGGCCGCGGGACGTGCGCTTCTTGCGATGGTGACGTCGGCGGCGCCTCGCTGCGCGGCTGCTGCTGGCCGGCGGCCGGCTGCTGGACAGACACCCGGTAATGATCTGGCGAGCCCAAACTCTTCAGTCCCTGCTGGCCGGCGGCCGACTCTTGGTCGATGGAGGCGCTACGCTTCAGCACACCCTGAGACAGCTGTCCGAAGAGCTGCACGTTTCTGGCCACGGTGTCAATTTTTCGCTCGTGCAGGTGTTCTTCGTCAGGTTTAGGCTGCTGCTGCTGCCGGCCGTCAGACTGCTGCTGAGTCTGCTGCGCATCTTGCCGTTTTTGTCTCGTTTCCTGTGCGAGCTGCTGCGATGGTGCCGGCGGGTTACCAATCTTCTCGCTCTGCTGGTTTGCGGGCGGCTTTTGTTTTTCGGCGTCCGGATTCGTTTGCCAGTCGACTCGGCTGACGGCCCGGCCCGGCGCTGGCGGCGTGATCTGTCCCCGCGCCGGGGTGTGAAGTGAAAGGTTCAGCACTGTGGCCACCGCCTTCGGAGAGAGCGGCCGCGTGGAGGACGTCGGCGGGGGAGCCCAGCGGCTGGCGGGTTTGCCTGGGGCCGTTTGGTCCGATTCGGCGTCAGTGTGGGCCTTCTTGCCGCTGGATCCGGGCTGGACGGAAGACGGCGTCGATGCAGGCGCCGCAGCGGGCTCTTTCCTCAGAAAGGCGACCGACACCGTCTTGGACTCGGCCACGGGGAGCACCTGCTGCGTCCACGGCCTGGACAGCGGATGCGTGCCGTGATTCGCCTGAGGCGAGCCCTGCTTCGACGCGGACGCTTCGCCTTTCGTCGCGGCCGTCGTCGTCGTGGCCACATCAGAGTCAGACCTGGTCGGGTTCCACCTGTTGGACATCGCGCCCGCCTTCCCCGCCGCCTGCCCAGCCGACTTGGACTTCTGCAGTTTCCCTGCCTGGCGGTCTCCTCGCTGCACGCGCCAGCTGGCGCCGTCCGCTCCTGCCCCGGCCCGCCGCGGCCGCGGTGCTCCCCTCGGCGCCGGGCTGGACGGCCCCTGCGCTCTCGCGGGCCGCCTCGGCGCCGGCCGGCGCGGCCGACTTCTCCGGAGTGACCGGGCTCAGGCTGGCGATCCGGTCCTGCAGGATGGCGTCCGTGACGGGCGCCAGCCGGACCCCGGCGTACTGGCGCGGCGAGCGCGAGCCGTCCGCCTCCCCCTCCGGCGCCGGCTCCGTCAGCGGGATCTGCAGCTTCGGCAACTCTTCGCCGCCCGGGGGAGGCGGCGGAGGAGGGGGAGGAAGAGGCGGGGGAGGTGGAGGGAACTCTAAAGTGGGAGGTGACGATTTGTCGAGCGCAGCAGCGTCACCAACAGCATTAGCAGTTGCATCGCCAGGTGCATCAGGGGACGTGTCTACACATGCATCAACAAGTCCATTACCAGATACATCAGAGGACGCATCAGGAGGTGCATCTGCACGTTTCACTGAGGGCTTACTGTGTTCTAGGTTCATGAGCACCTCAGAAGGCTGCTCTGATTTCACTTCATTTTCGTGTGTCGCCTGTGCCGTTCCCAGCGTCTCGGCGGCAGCTACCGTCGGCGCTTTTCCTGCGCCACTTCCCTCGCCTACTGGCTCCGTCTCGATGGTGATCTTGTGCACGATGACGCGCGGCGATGGCGCCGTGTCGCCGGTCCACGAGGCGTGCCGGGTCCGCCGCTGCGGGCTGGGGCCGTGGGAGGCGGCCGGCGCCGCCGCCCGCTCACCCGGCCTCGCGCCGCCCTGCGCGGGCGGTGGTTGCCTGCGGCCGAGGTCCGGCCCGGCGCCGCCCTGGCCGCTGTGGCTCCAGGTGTGCCATGGGCCCGACTGGCCCGGCGTCTGGCCGCCGGTGGCCTCCTCCGGCCGGCCGGCGGCGCCGCGCGGCCCCTCCGGCCGGCTCTCGAAGCGCTGCGCCAGCTTCGTGATGGAGGAACGGCGCGGGAACGACTGGCTGCCGGAGAGCGGCGACTCCGAGTCGCGACGCCGCTCCTGCCAGCCAGCGCCACCGGCCGGCTGTCGGCTCACTCTGACCGGGTTCGGCCCGCCGCCGCCAGGTGGCTCCTCGGCCGCCTCGCGCAGAGTGGCTGTCGACGCTTCACTCTGAGATGGGATCGGTATTGTGGGCCCTGCTGTCGCCCGGTTTTGATCACGAGAAGAGGAGCCGTCGGTCTGAAGCGCCGGCGTTACGGCGCTAATTATCTCCGGGCGCGAGATTGAGCCCGTTGGACTCTGCCACTGGCCGATGACCAGACCCGGCAGGCTCTGCGGCGGCGGGTGGCCCAGTGAGCCGCTCTCCGGAGATGTCGCCGGAGAATCGGTCACAGTCTGCTCGGTGGTGACGAACGGTGCGGCGGACGTATCGTGACTCATACCCTTCGGAGTCAGGTTGGCGACCTGGTAGAAAATGTCGCTGAACGACTGATCAGCGGACGCGTTCGGCTTCAAGTTTCCCGACCGGGAAACCTGCGCCGACCGCAGTTCCGGCTGCGCGGCGGCGCCTGGCGACGCCCCATTCTCCTGCACGCCCGCGTACAGATAGCGCGGGCCCTGACTCAGCAGCTGCCGCGCCAGCTCCTGCCTCTCGGCCGGCAGCGCGGCGCCGATGCCCTCCGGACGCCCCAGGTCGTCGCGCGTCGTCAGCGGCGCGACGTCCGCGACGCCGGTCGGGTTCGAGAAGTGGCGCTTGCGCTGCGCGATGGACGTGATGCTCCTGGTCAAGCTGGAGAGCAGCTCCTCGCTGTCGCGCGCGGCGGGGGCGCGCGCCGCCCGCGTCTGCAGCACCTGCGACGCCGAGAGTGGGTTGAGCGGCGGCGGCGGGCCGGCCGGGCGCGCGCGCAGCGCCGCCAGCGGGTCGGTCGGCGGGCCGGGCCCGGCCGCCGACGGCTGCATGCCCGGCAGCGGCACGCCGCGGCCGCGCAGCTGCGTCGGCGGCTCCAGGTACTTCCTGTGCGCCTGGCTGAGGCCGGGCCGCGCCGGCTCGGCGGCCGCGGCCGGCCCGAGCCGCACCGGCTGCCGCTGCAGGCTCTCCGGGTCGCTGAGGTTGCGGCATTTGGTGGCGCGGCCGGCCTCGAACTGCTGCCGGATCGAGGAGACGCTGCGCCGCTCCTCGCCGCCGGGCCGGTCCAGGCTGCCGGTGCGCCGCAGCGGGCCGCGCGACGCCATCTCACACGTCTGCCGCGAGAGAGGTGCAGTGTCAGGTCACACGCCGGCCGTGCAGCGGGGGTGAAGGCATGCGTTTGGTAGAGAAGGAAGAGAGTACTTTGGGGGTACAGTCACACCCATGAGAAACGATAGGAAACGTACAACCGCTGGCCACACTAGCAATCGCGGGTTCTAAAGTTTATTCCGTACTCTAGCATTATTGGTTAACCACAGAGAGTGAAAGGTTAAAACTTCACATCATGATTGCTGATAACATTTCCCATAATGATGAAACGTGTTGCCTCTCAAAGCCACTCAGAATCTCTAAAATCTACAGAAAACGTGAAATTCGCTGGGAAAGTCAGCGTTCTGTCCGCCTCCTGCTGGGTGCATCCATGCCAATACGACCTTGCCCAGTTGGGGAATGCTTCAGGGTTAACCATAAGAGATCTCCTGACCGTAGTGGTAGATCGGAGAGCTGGTAGCCACAAGGACATGGCTACGGGGCGTCCGGGTGCGATGTGTGGAATCTACCAGCGACTGACGACCTCCGGCATGCCACATAATGCCCGTGAACGGCGAGGGCCGGGCAGGTGCCGGAGATCTACTACGACACCGTGGCATTTATTTATTCCTGTTTCTTTTTCGTAAATGCCGGCAAATACCGTACCCGCAACGAAAAGATAGCCTTCTGCTGTATCGACCAAATGCGCCAAATTACCAACCACATGATTTAAAACATTACGTAAAATGGTTTGGGTGGACCACTGTGTCCAGCGAGCTCCCAATCGATACGACCGACGAAATTCTCCGATACCCGTTTCCTTGGAATGAGAGTCCCTCGGCTAACCAACTGACACGACTGCACGTAAGTCAAACTTCAATAATGTCGAGTATGGGTTATTATGTATTATGAAAAGATGAATACTGATCGCGCTAATAAGTTTAGCCATAAAACTGCATTACCGTACTTTAACTTGCACCAAATGCATGTTGAAATAACTGCTTCACCCATCAAACCAAATTCCGAGGTATAAAGTCAGTGAAGTGTACCAGTTCATTAATTTATAACGCCATTTCCACTGTACATTCCACTGTATTATACGCCACTGATTCCACAAATTCCATTGTACATATAGGCGAACTGACACAATCTTCGCGATATGAGCGATGTTATTTCTGTTTCCAAGTGGTGCAATTCCCGAAACGCCGTGACCACTTTGACCGTGACCGTCAGAACTTTCATGAAAGTGCCTCCGTAATAGACATATCTTCCCAAAAACCTTAGTCTTTTTCGTACATCCCGTCAGGAGTGTCACCATTTTTTCACATCCCTCCCATTTTGAGGTATAATTTTAACTACGCATGCACACTTGCCCCAGTGCATCTCGAGGGTGCGCGTTACTGAGTTTGCCCGACAGAGCATAGTAAGTCAGCCAAGAACTGACGCAGACAAGAACTGTCTCCAGGATCCAGATGATGCTGACCATTAAGAAACGGAGGAGGAAGAATGCCGACGAGCTTGGTGATTCCCTCTTCGCAGGATCACTGACGTTGTTAGCCTGCAAACAAGATCCCATCCGGGTTCCTGATGACCGTTAAAAAGTATGCCGGCGAGGTTCAGGGTCTTGGTGTATGCAAGGAAAGTGATGAAAAGCCCCGTTGAACAGGGCTAATAACGGTAACGGTAACAATGGTTTGGCCGAGACGCGCGACAGGCACACGCGGCAGGATAATCAGCTCTGAATCCAGCGGTCTCGCAAAGAGATGGGTAGGAGGCGGTACGGATGCCGGGCGGCCGCCCTTTACAAAGAACTGCCGTCCAATCTGTTGGGGCTGCCAGTTTCAGTTTTAAACCGCCATCTGGTGAATCACCAGCGTCTTGCACGTGATTGACTGGTCAGCGTGTGTTCTAGTGTGCGTGACTGTGTGACTGTTTCCTTTTGTTTTTACCTGACTTGATCTTTTCTTGATTTCGTTTTAGTTACCGACGAGCAGTCTGAATAGCCACCGTGTGCAGCGGACGACCTTAATATGTGTGGAATCTGGATCTGAATCTGGTATTTCAGTATTTACTCATGCAACTTTGAGTCAAGAGCCATTATTCTTTTTGGAGTAGATAAATCCTCGTCACGCCGTGCAACAAGCAAAACTGAAAATCTGTAGATCCTTAACCCGCGCACGACCGTCGGTCGGTTTCGAACATGCGCGACTGGAGGGGGGCAGTTGGCCGCCCCCTCCCTCTAACTCACGAACGGTTGGTCGCACGATAAAAATAAGCATACCGTTGGAAAGCTTGTGACGAGTAGAGTTCGAAACTGGTCTCACTTTCAGTTTTAGATAATATGTAAGCAATTTACGCCCTATATACCTTTTCTCATAGCCGATTGCATGAGACCGAGAAATGGCCTGAATCTCAAGGGCTGTGACTAATAACGCATAGGTAAAGGCACCAGCGCACAAGTAAAGGTCCGCGGATGCCGATACACGTCTAATTTCCCAGATTTGTTCAATATATACGCTGAAACGTTAAGTTAAAGACACGGCAATTCTCGCGCCACCTGTCGGCGTGCGCCGCTGCCGTATGCAGTAACAAACTGACGGACACTAATTTTAGCTTCCTTTATTTTCGCGAAAAAAAGACTAACTACGTAAATTTTATTGATCTTAGTGGTTCTTGTGATGGTTTTTCATTCTAAAATTTTGGAAAAATTCATTAGTTACCAATCTACACAACTGGCGGAGCTTTATTCGTGACAGCCTGTTTATTTCCAAAATATGCTACTTTTTCAAACTTTTTAAGGTTTCTGGTATTACTTACGTCTGTGCAAGCTAGTTCTGCCATTTTCTACCCATTCTGAGTAATTAATCGTCGATTTTGACGGTGATACATTTTGGCCCACTACAGTTATTGGTGACCTGACCTCAGGTCAATGGCTGGAAGTCACTGGTACTTTGCCCAATGACGGCAACTAGAATTCTGCTTCACTCCACACTAAAAATGTTATGAAATATTCCGTCAATTTCCGAAAAAACGGCGATATGTCTTAAAAATGGGCTTGACCTTAGGTCAGTGACCCGGAAAATTCCGAAAAATCTGAGATAGGAGATTTATTGCAGCTATCATGATCACTAATCCCTGAAAGTATTATTGAGATATGCTGTTTTGCGAAAAAGTTAGAGGGCGCTAAACTTTTGTTGACATAGGTCTGTTTGACCTGACCTAGGTCAGGCACCTGAATTGACCTGCGATAAAAATTTTGACACGAGATGCAAAATTGATGAAGCAAAAGGTACACGAACTCTCGTGACTATGTGTTTGTCCGTTCTTTCGCAATCCCAGAAAAACCTCAGGGGGGAAGGGGCGGTCAACTGCTCCCCCCAGTCGGGGACGGGTTAAGCACCAGACACCAACTCTTCATGTGGAACTCGGTACCTCCTGATACTGTTACCACTGCTTTTGTAGCCACCCGTACATGGGTGCGGGTGATACGGTACACGACCATGGTATGGGTCCAGTGACCACCGTTCAGGAGATGCAGGAACCTCATGCACCGGAAGACGGGCAACACTTGTCAGAAATACAATGGGACACTCCATAAGTCACATGTCACGTGCGATGGAGAACTACGAATTCACGTTAAATTTCAGTCTCAAATATCATCCAGATGTCGACCTGAGCACATGTCAAAATTTTTGGCAACAACGGGACTATTGGAGAAAACCGTTGCACAGCAATTATGTTCAGAAATCATAGGTGCGGTTTTTTTGGATCCCAAACGTGACGGTCTTTGCGACCAGTTTTCTTCTTCATCAGAATGACTCGCGCCAAAATAATGACGTAAAGAAACACACCGCTGGCATGAACCACTCTATAAGCCATAATCAGTCGATTTACAGACAAATGAGAAGTCAGAGTTCTGCAGCCAAGGCCATTCATGGAATATGGCAATGGACGTAGGCGGTATGATACCAAAATAATATCGCGCCCCACGATATTTCACGCACGGAGGGAATTGCTCTGACAGCTCCGCTCGGAATATTGGGCTATTCGCCGGTCGCGCACGGCTGGTCGTTTTTCACGCCAACGTCGGCGCCAGCTTCATCCCAGCGACCGCAGTAAGACTGTGGCACAGGCGTGCATCCATCATCGTTAGCCTCCGCGGCGGGACGGGGTCGCTGCACAATCAAGGCCGGATCCACGATTCTCGTGCGATTCCGCCGCTGTCGTGGCATTCGTTGGCGCCAGTAGGCTTGACGCCAATAGATGGGCTGAGTCGGACTGATGTCGAAGGGCGCGGGTTCGGCGGTTCGTGGCGGTCAGGTGAAGACTGGCGAGGCCGAATGGGCCAGATACGTTCCAGCCCCCGGATGGACGGATGGACGGATCGTCCGTGTTTACGATCTGCGAGGACTGCGGCTGGACCATAGCGGGACGGCTCGCGTCGGCCACGACAGATTTGCTCGGACGACACTGGCACTGTCGCCGCACCAGTCCAGCCTACCCAGCCCACTGCTGCTCGCTCGGCACGAACGTCCGCGACGGCAGACGCCAGCGGGGCCTGCTGGTAGGCTGGTTCAGCCTACCCGCAGAGGCCAACCGCCGACCGGCCAGAGCGCGTCTCACGCCGTCTCCCGCCGCTGGTGGCCGGCGCGCTGACGAACCGCAGACGGCGGCCGGCACGCCGCTCGTGGGCGGCGGCGGCGGCGGCGGCGGCGGCGGAGGTAGCGCTGATTGACTTCGAAGCCCGCCGGCGGCCTGCCAGCGGCGGCGGCGCGCCGGCCCAGAAATGCGGCCAGTCGCCGGCCGGCGGCGCGTCCGGGCCCTAAATCCGTCCGCCGCCGGGTCAGGGGGGCACCGGTCAGCCGCCGGCGTCCCGGCGCCCGCCGATCGCTGACGGTCCGTGTCGACGGGCGTCGCCTCCGACGGGCCGCGGGCGGAGCGCGGCACCGTCGCCGTGGAGGGCGCGATGACAAGGTCGGCCGGCGCCGGCTACAGCGCGGCCGCTACGGCCACGGTCCACGGTCCACGGCAGTAGCGCCGGAACATCTGGAAATGGGGGGGGGGGGCAAACGGGATTTTTGCTTAGTTTCTTTCCATGCACCTCCACAGGGTTAATGTTAAATGCTGTCCAAAGTTGGGGGAGGGGCAGCTACCCCCTGCCCCCAGGTTCCTATGTCCATTATCCTCGGCTAACACCAGGAACTCCGGCAATAGGTTTTATAAACGACGGATGCCTCACAGACAGACGAGGGGCGACGATGACGAAGCTGTACTGTAGCATGTCGGAACGTCGATGGAGCACGCTCAAACGACTACCTGCCGTCCCACTAGACGAGGCTGAAGATTGCGCGCCCGGCAGGCGAGGATCCGGGGGGGGGAGGACAGTTGGGACGATCAACCCCTTCCCACTAAGGCATGAGAAGAAGCCCACGACTGGGCTCTTAGACCCAAAAGCGGCCCGAAGGGGCCCCGCATGGGCCTCACGGGGTCTCTTTGAAAACGTGACTGGTCCCTGATGCAGTCAGGGGGACCTCTGGGAGGGTTAGATGACCCCTAAGACACATAGAAAAACCCTGAAGCTCCCAAAGGACCCTGAGCACACAACAGGGCCCAAACACCGCCGAGTGCCCCTGAGGCCGCCAGGAGGGTTGCAGGGCCCCTGAAGCGGCCAAGATGAGGACTGAGCCCCTAGAACGGCATACCGGCCCTTGGAATGCCAAAGGGACTCCGAATGGGTTTCAGGGGCGTGTGATGCAGTCAAGGGGCCTCGGGGAGAGCTAATGAGACCCTGTGAGGGTGAGATGGTCCCTAAGATGGATGAAACGACCCGTGAAACTTTCCCAAAGCCCCTGGGACCGCTAGGAGGCCCCAACACGGCAAAGAGTTCATGAGATCACAAAAGTGTCAGAAATGCCCCTGGAACGGAAAGAACTTAGCAGGGTGCCTAGCACAAGCATAAGGAGCCCTTGACCCACCAGAGGAACCTCCTGAACGGGGAGTCGTCGGTGACCTCAACCTCGAGAGGGGCCTAAATGGGCTATACTGGTGTTTTGAAAACCTGAGGGGTTCTTGATGCAGTCAGGAGGCCCCGGGAAGGTCAAGATGTGCCCTGAGACCTCCAAAAGGGTCAGAGGGCTCTGGCAAGGCAAAGATGATAAGAGGGTCTCCAAGACGGTTTGGGGGCCTTGGACGGCCGGAGATCCCCCGAGTGTGTTGGGCCGTCTCTTGGCAGGGAAAAATTTCCCCTGAGACTGCCAGTGAGGCCCTTGAAGTGTCAACAAAAGTACCTGATACGGCTAGAGGCCCTAAGACAGCCAGATATACCCCATGTAACGAAGGAAGACCTGTTACGGCCTTAAGGGCCACCGGAGATGTTCAGAGGGCCCATGACACTGCACAGGGCCCCTGATATCTCCAGAAAATCTTTTATAACTGCCAGAGGGCCCCTGGCAAAGATGTCTCCCACAGACGACAAGAGGGGTACCTAGGACAAAAGGGTTTCTACTGATACTGCTAGAGAGGGGCCTTTGGACTGCTAAATGACAGACTATGGCAGAAGGGACCCCTGAGACGACCAGAGGGGCCCCTGAAACTACTAAACTTTGAGACGTCCAGACAACTCCTGAAGCGGCCAAAGGACCTAGAGCACTGCCAGAGGCGTCACTGTCACGGTAGAGAGAGACTTATCGAGGGCCCTTATAACTGCCTGAGGGGCTCCCTAGACGTCAAAAATTCTCCAGGGGCAAAAGGAGGGACCCGAGATGACTCAAATGTCCTTGAAACTGCCAGATGGGCCCTTGAAACTGCCCGAGATGCCCCTGAATTTGCCAAAGGAGCGCCGAAGACGTCCCGAGAGGCACGAGGAACTGTAAAAAGGAACCTGAGACCACTGAAGAATCCTGACACGGCAGAAAGCCCGAGACCAGCAAAAGTGTTCATGAAACTGGAAGACGGAACCTAACCTAACCTGGCAAAAGTCTCCAGAAACTACGAGAGGGCAGAGGGACTCCTGGACCGGACACAGACACGACGTTTCCAATGGAGGGTGGGGCACAGCCACCTAAAACCCCGTCGTTCTTTTTTGTCATATTCCGGTCACTTTGTATGGGAGACCAAAACGCAGAATTTTCGAAATCATGTTTCGTGCTTGCATTTTTCGGTTAGAAATGCAGTAAAAACGTAATAAATTTGACCAAATATTTCCCCGTGGACCTGAGAAAAAATCACCGTTTTAATGTATCTGAAGAGCAAAAATGGGAGGGGACCCCGCACTGACCATTGCCCGTCCCCCGGGCGAAATTCTGTTTCCGCCCCCGGCGCCCGGGAACCAGTGCCTGTGCTTTCTAAGACGGTCCGAAACGATACAATACGCTCCGCTTAATTGAATGACATCTTTGCACTTACCGTCTCAATGTCGCTCGATCATCCAATACGTTGCGTAAGAAGACCGTTATCCCTGCATTGCAAAATCACCAGTCAAACTTTTTTAAAAATGGAGGGATGATTGTTTCCAAACTGATTTATTTACGTCCCAACGACGTAACCTTCCCTAACCATGCGTCACACACGACTGACTCGTCGCACTGAAATGGCGTTTCGTCTGAAATAAACGCAGCGCCAGCGGCATTCAAACGCCGGTCCACTGGCGGCCGGCAGCGCTGCCCGGCTGCAGCCAGGCTCTTCAGATGACTCACGAGACAATTCAGACCACGCCGATGACGGCGGGGGGAGGAGAACGAGAGGGCGCGGGGGGAAGGCGGACACGCTGCGTGGGTCCGACGTTGGCGCACGGTCCCGGCGCTCGCACGCCCGACACGTCATAAACGTCAAACGTGAGGAGCGTCAGGAGCGCAAATAGACAGGGGCACGAGGGGAAAGCAGCGGTGGTCACGTCCTCCTGGGCGGGAGCGGATTCCGGCAATGAATACTGCGGTCCGGGATGCCTTCGTCGCACGGGATGCCTAAGTGGCGCGTGCGAAATTACTGTGCGTGTCCATGGCGGCCAGTTTTTCCCTCGCGGAGAAGGAACCCTTCCAATGATTATCACGCTTGCGTACAACGATGCTTTCCTTTCGCGTCTTCGTGACGACGCGGACGGAGCACGAGTGGTTTTGGCTCACACGAGCATGTTTCAAAACATTCCGAACAGCAGTGTCTTCTGCCCGACTCTGAAGTATCTTGACGTCTTGTTCCCTGTTAAATCGCAGCTGAACCAACATCTTCTATTCGGCTTTTTGCGGTGACCTGACTTCCGATTTCAGTTTCCTGAGGAAGGCTGCCGCGCTGGTAGTACGCAATTTGACTTCGTAATGTGACCCAAATCACTTTGAGATTGTTGTTACCCACGAAAAGCCACCGATTTGCGCCAAATTTTCCCCACCTGCAGTAAGGGCAGCCACCCCGCCTTCCCATCCGGTCACGACACCACTGGGTGGCTCGCGAGACGGCCTCGTTAAGCTGCGATGGACGACCATGGACGAACTCGATCCAAAACTACCCTCGGGAGCGTCGCTTGGCCGTCGTTAAAATTCGCTGACAGCCCGCTCTGGCCGCAGCTCGAGGCCCCGCGGCAGCGTCGACAGACGTCTTCCGCCAGCGTCGGACACGACGCAGCCGCGCCGACCGCGACGCAGCAGCGCCGGTCGCGGCGCGGGGCCGGTGTCCCGTTACCGCCCCGCCGGCCGGCGCCGAGGGCGGGGCGGGTATTTTCGCGAGCGTCGCCTGTCCAATTATGCGCGGACCGCAAGGCACGCGCCGCGATTCCCGGAAGCGGCCTCGTCCAACTCGACGCGCGGATAACGACAGGCTTCCCGTCGGCGGCGACGGACGACTCCATCGGCGGCCGCGCCGAGCCGACCACCGGCCTCGGCGGCTCCGCCACGTGGCGATCGCCGCCTGGAAGCGCCGCCGACGCGATGCAACATCAAAACATTTCGGGCCGTCGGCGCCGACGCTGCCGGGCGTGCGCGCGCTCACGCCGACATGCGCCCGGCGACCACCTGATTTACGATGCGTCAGAAGTTGCCGGTGCTCCGGCGGCGTGTAATTACGATGAGAGGTCGTTTGCAGAGTCCGGGACGGCGCATACGGTGTGTTTCAGAGAACTTGCTCCCAAAACTACGTTAGAGGTTTTATGAGACGGGTGGCTGGGTTAGACGCAGCGTGCACGTAATAAAGGCCTTCGTTCTCAGAGGGTGAGTCAAAGGATGATGGAAGAGGTATCGCTCACGCCCTCAGTAAGCTAGTTTTTCACGTGTTCTGCTCTTGCCAGTTTTATTTACATCTTTGTTGTCGCACTGCCTTTTATCCGCAAAATCCAAACGGCAGCTATACAAACAGATCCGTGGAAAACACGGTGCCTTCCTGCTCTTGAGATGGCATAAATTAACTGATTCTCATGTCTTTTTTGGGGACTTAATTTTAGGGCCGACGACCGAATTGGCATACAATCAGGCCTTGAAAAAAGTCCGATCTTATAAGCTGTCTGACAATATAAAGCAATAAATACCGTAGAAGCTCGGAACAGAAAATATGATTTCGTTCGTACTTTCACGTCGCTTCTCGGCATCTCTGATTAACGTGAAGAATTAATGTTATCCAGCTGCACTTCTCCTTTCATATTCGCCGTGCTGGCTATTGTTTATGCACCGTTGTCGAATTTTCAGCTCTCAGCCACAGATGGCGCACAGCGCAGATGAATGGGTCTAAAAGTCCCTGATGTCGGGGGGTATAAGAAAGAACAAAATCTTCCTGTCGCCACCAAGTCAAATACATTGCATCCGAGCACTAATCAAAAAGCGGAGCCACGGATGTTCGCATAGTTTATTAAATAATTCCTCGCCAGCGATACACGTGGGTTCTGTCAGGATGGTGTTTACTTAGCTGTAGCGATGTGTACAAGTTTGACTCGGCGGTAAGCTTGAACGCTTCGGCAAATTCAATGTCCTAATTACTTTCGACTTGTCTGACGACCACGCGGAATGTTGCCGGGAAGACGTCAGAGGTTGCGTGATGTTCGCTAACCTAAAAAAATGGCCTGAAATAACTGGATTTCTGGGTTGGAGCCAAAGCACTTTGCGCCACAGCGCTAGGGTTAAACGTCGAGACCAAAGGCAAAATGCCGGAGATGATCCATGGATTTCTGACTACTCATGACAGCAACCTGTACGTTTCGAGCACTAAAAACCGAGAAATGGGATTTCCTTTTGTGTCATTACGAGTGTCATGAACCCACATCGGTCAGGTTTCTGAAATCATCTGCCCACGGTGTTAGCGCTTCGAAAAGTGTTGATAGAAATCATGGTGGCCTTTGGGAGCACACGAAATGTGGGCATGATAATGAACACGGCGCACCCTTGGTATTTAGAGCGAGCGTGGTTTTAGACATCATAAGCAGGGAAACGATGAACAGGAAGGCAAGAAATGAACGGCCATACAGTCTTGGAGGTGGCTTCTGCCTTCAGATCTCGTGCTCTGCTCGATGCTCTTCCAAATAGTCTATTGGTATATTCTATGGAAGAACTATTTTACATTCAGAGTCAACTGCGCAATTTTCACACCCTTCTGCTGGCAACTGGACCATTGACAAATTGACGACAAATGTTGACTCGGAACTTATCATCATTATCCCTCACGCAAACGTCGCTTAGAGCCGTTGAGACCGGCCAGTCTTGTTCCCCATGGACACCAATCATTCACTGGTCACATCCCCCATGGGTGGAGACGCTAATGCCCTCAGGTCACGGCAGGGCCGGCTGGAGATGAGCGTGTGTACGTGTGTACGCGCGCGCTGGTTTGAACGTGCATGCCGCAGGGGTCGACTAACAGCAGCACCCTCAATCGAGGACTCGCTCCCTGACGTCAGCAGGGGCGGCGAGCGCGCTCCAGACATCGTGCCAATGTCTCTAGTGTTAGCCCACTAGCTACCATCCAAGGTCAATGCCAGTCTGTCTTGGGCGACAACCAACGAGCCGCTGTGCCCTTGGTGTACATGGCTCTTGAAAGTGGGCCATGGAGCCCCAGAAGGCATGCGCTTAACAAATGAGGAAAAAATAAAACCGATGACCATAACGCCTTGCACTGCACGACGGCTGGAGCATGGTGGGTAAGAAAAAAAAGATACACGTTGAACTGTGCGGATTCAAACCGAGGTGGCGTGTGGTAAAACGCACGAGGCGTGATGATATGTTATGTTCGGAGCAAAGTCATGACTAAAATCGCGTGTTTTAAGTGCATTTTTCTCTTTTTCTACAGCCACTCTGATCAATGGGTCCCTTGGAAAAGATACGACCGTAAGCATGTCGTTTGTTTCCTTGAATTATGGGCTCAGGATTTCATACGCAACAAACGTAGCATACAGGTGATAGGCGTCTTTTACTTAAGGAACATAACCCTATTCCCGGAGGGCTAGACGGTAAGGTCAATTCCCGGCAGGGGGGCGGATTCAGCCCCCCCCCCCCGAGATCTCGAGAACTACTCGTCCAATTTCATCGCAACAAACGGCAATCGATTTGCCATGACGTGAACTACATTTCACAACAAGAAATTTTCAAAATTTTGAAATGTGTGGATACAGGGGGGCAAAAATGTCAAAATCAGGGGTACTTTTGGACTTCTTATAACTCCCTTGTTTATCGGCCGATTTCGATGAAACTGGCATGAATCGCGAGATTATGGATAGTGCTTTTACCGTGGGTACACAAATCTGAAATTTTGAGAAAATTCATGGGCGTTCACAGGGTTTCAAAAATAGGAGGATTAGTTTTCTAACAAATGAATCAACAAAAAAGGCAAAAACACTTTTGGCTTCTGCTAGTCATGTTATGCTAAAGAAGTACAAATCGCATCACAATGTTGGTATAATGTTAGCATAGGCGATGCCAGGGACATGAAAAAGGGGAAACTGTCATGGTCACACGTTCTTCAGATCAACTTGTCACCTTTGACCTTAAATGACCTCCAGTGGCCTTGGAGTCACTTGGAATGATCTCGTGTGCATTTAATATTATCTGTAAATGTTATCAATCATTTGAATTCACTCTATTTCAAAAATTTCATTTTATGGCTATTGCGATATAGGGTACGCGCACTGACATTTTAGGTCATAGCTCCGTGACCCGACCTGATATCAAGCTGAAACTTGGTACACAAGTAGAGTGCATCGTTGTACGTCATGTATATTTCGGGTTTGGCATTTAAAAGAACGGCGCCGAAATTATTGCAAGAAAACAAATTTTAACTTTTAACCTTGACCTGACTTTGTAAAGTGACCTCAGATGAACAAAATTACATCTGCACATTGCCCAACTATTCAGCTATACATCCATATAAAGTTTTAAGTTCCATCTTAAAAACTCTGTTTTTGGCAGGCATTTTTCTTTTACCCTCAACATGGCCAAAAATGGCCTGAGGTGCCTCCCAAAAACGTTGCCTGGCTCCGCCCCTGTGTAAAATAGAATTTTGAAATTTTGTCACGGCGCGTAGAAAGCATAGCTAGGAAAAGTGACCAAGTTTCGTGGAGCTGCGTCAAAAAGCCTGGAATTGGCAAGCAAAAAACCCGGGGGGGGGGCGGATTCAGCCCCCCTGCCGGGAATAGGGTTACGGAAAGGGTGAGTGCCATAGAAAAGATGGCAAGCAAAACTCGGATTTAAAACGACCTGATTCGCAAGAGAACTGTAAGGGGAAGGAGGGAGGGCGAGGGCGAGGATGAAAACAAGCGAGCGAGCGAGCGAGCGAGCGAGAGAGAGAGAGAGAGAGAGAGAGAGAGAGAGAGAGAGAGAGAGAGAGAGAGAGAGAGAGAGAGAGAGAGAGAGAGAGAGAGAGAGAGAGAGAGAGAGAGAGAGAGAGAGAGAGAGAGAGAGAGAGAGAGAGAGAGAGAGAGAGAGAGAGAGAGAGGGGGGCAAAGAAACGCTCTTCCACTGGGAGTTTAAAATGCGTTCCCTTATCGAATATGCATCATACGTAAAATTTCCCAGTGGGCACTGTTTTGTATTCGCTGCGCGAGTTAACGAAGCAAACGGTTTCATGCTGTGGAAAATGGTGGAAATGGTCTGTGAGGTGACGAAAAACACCCATCCATCTTCCTGGTATCTCTCCTTTAAATTGGCGGATGAGATGGACATCTGACCATACGCACTAGAACAGAGAGTGAGTGTCAGCTGTTCCGTGCTAACTTTTGTAAATTCTGATAATGATGTCCATCGAGCTACGCAGCAAAACAAAACAAAACAACGACATAACCTTTCCGTCGTTCTCCTTGTTTCTGTGGAGTTTCGCCGCTCCTTCATCTGCCGCATAAATGTTGTCATTCTGAACTGGGATGGAACCGAATTTACTTTTCGTTTTGAAAATGCAACACCAATAATCCCAAAATCTAACAATAGACCTATGGCAATGCGTGGAAGAAACGGAGTTTAAATAGCTCCCCGCGATACCAAATATACCCCGTCATGGTTATCTGTTCAGTCTGGATGCATCCCACAAAACACAAGCCAAAAATCGGGACCGACTTTTGTGCGGCGCCAGGAATTTATGGCACTAAAAGATACATTCGAGATCCTGAATTATCCTTTGAAAGCAATTCGCTCCTTTCATTTAATTCATAAATACCGTATAAAAACAGCTTCCAACGTCCTGTTGCTATGTCTACCATATTCCAAGCTGGGGGCTTTAATGAGCGCACTTGAGGTTTTTTGCCTGTCATTTCTAGATGGTTTGAGGTAGTTGTGAAACTTGGTGACTTTTCCTTACATTATCGTTTGCATACACTCTAAAATTTCAGTTTCCAGCATTATTAGAGGCGAGTCCAGAATAAGTTTTTGGAATGCGTGTTCAGCCAATTTTCGCTACTTTTTTCAGGCAGAGCACTCGACATACTCCTTCCGATGTTATGAGAGTCAGGTCACCACTCCCTTTGCAAAGCGACTACTCATATCATGCCTTACGACATATCTACTACACTGTGTGGACACAGTGGAGGATCCAGGGGGGGGGGGTGAAAAGTACTTTAGATATTACATCCGGCAAAACAGCTAATCTACATCAGCAGATCGAGGACAGATATAAAGCATTTTTTATACGTTATTCATCCTATTTCTTTATTCTGAGATGGAACGGTAGCAGTATGACAACGGGGGCGGACCTAAGTGACCAAAAATGAGTATGCAGCAGACGAACCTAACGTCCACCTAATGCGATTCCAATGATGTCTTTGGAATGATCTGCGACTTAACGTAAACCGTACGTTTTTCACATATAACATTAAGTGCATATTGACAGAGGTGGGTTCAGGGAACCCTAATTGGGGCCCATATATCGAGCCAAACACCACGGTGCCCTTCTTAGTAATGAGAACAAGAGGGCTAAATGCGCAAGAAAAAACATTCATCTTTGGCGCAAAGTCGTAAACGTACAAAAAATACATTATGCATTATCCTTCCTTGCATAGTCCCTGGAGACACAAATGAATGGTAAGTGTTTGAGGATATTTTGACATTAAAAACGTGTTTCGACACTTGGATTTCTCCATTCATTCTGGAAAACCTTCTGCCACCAATATCTCGTCCAATGAACATCATACAAAACTCCCTTTTTGGCGCCTGACATCGCCAATGACCATTTTTCACATTATGAAACACGCAGAATTGTAGATTAGGTCACAAGGATTCGTTTCAGCCATCTCGCAGGAAAGCAGACGGTTAGTCCCGAGATATGAAAGAGGGGCGGGCGGAATAAACCGTCACGTCCTCTGGAGATTTAGCCCTAAAATTTAGGCCAAAAAATAGGGTCAACCTATTACGGACTCAATGTTGAGCGTACCTACGTTCAGCGTTGTGTACACTTTCGACAGTTCGTAACTGCATTGGTGCGGTAGCATTTGAAAGTTTGGTTGAGCCAGAGCCATTTTTGGTTCGTTTCTTCCCAAGCATCATCACAGCGCCAGTTAACTGCAGCTAAGTTGGTAAGGCCTCGACCCTACCTGCTCTATGGGATGCTGAACACGTGCTAAATATTTACGAGTTTGATATAAACGAGTCTAGATGTTGTCTTCATTTGTAATGAAAGAGAACCATGACAAGCTCGTTCAACATGCTACGATGCGAGGTGCAGCAGCAGAAAAATTGTACCCAACTCGGGCCACAAAGCCATAGTTTCGGACTTTCACACCAAGGGGTGTCGATTTGTATTCTTTTGAGAGGGCCCAGTCCCACCCAACATAGGTGTCAATTGGTATTCTTTTGACAGGGCCTTGGCCCACCATTGTTGATTTGGGCCCACCCAATGTTGATTTGGGCCCACCCAATGTTGGTTTGGGCTCCTCCCAATATTTTCTGCCGGTTCTAAATGGAAATGAGTAATACTAACGAAAAGAACGGCCGCAACAGATAACGAAGAGACAGAAAGTAAAAAATAGGTCTAAAGCGATGTATCTGTCTTTCTATCTTCTAACTATATGTACACCCAAATACATGGGGATAAATATAATTTTCATTTGATAAAATGTAACAAAAACCTTTAAATTTCGTTGGTCAAAATCAAGTAGGATTAATCTGCTGAGAAACCCACATTTAGGGTAGGTCAAGCTGTCGAGCCCTCGGCTCGGCCCCCTCAACCATTTACAGAAATCGACGCCCCGGTAGGGTCCTATACTATATACTGTATGTTATACTACGGGTAAATCAGAGGTAAGTCGTAAATATGTAGTATGGCACTAGATACCTATCAGATTCAGGAGTTTATGCCAGCTTCTAGTTTCATTTGGATATACGGTATCAGGGGTGTGAATTTGTCCTCTTTTAAGAGGGCCCTAGCCCATCCAAGGTTGATTTCGGCCCGCCCAATGTTGGTTTGTGCCCACCCAGTATTTTCTGCCGTTTTTAAAGGTGAATGGGTGATAATAACGAAAACAACGGCCTCATCAGATACGAGCTAAGTGGAAAGCAAAGAACAAAGTTTAATGCGATGTATCGGTATATATTTCTATCTCATGTCTATATACACCTATACAAATGAGGATAAATGAGTTTCTTTATCCGATAAATAGTAATAAAAAACGATAAATATCCGTTGGACAAACTAAAGTGGGCTAACTTAGTTCAGAAACCAACGTTTGCGGGGATGTTAGGCTGTCTGGTCCTCGGTTCGCCCCTTCTCCAACCATTTTCAGAAATCGACGCCCCTGCTACCCAATGCTGAGTTGGGCCCACCCAATGTTGGTTTGGGCCCCCAATATTTTTATTTTTAGGTCGGTTTTAAAGGGAAATGAGTAATGATGACGAAAAGAACGGCCGCAATAGATAAGAGGTAGAAGAAAGTTAACAATACTATCGAAGCGATGTATCTATCTTTCTATCTTTTATGTATATAGATGCCTATGTACACAGGGATAGTGCAGTTTTTATTTGATAAATAGTAACAAAAAAATATAAATTCCCGTTGATCAAAACAAAGTGGGCTGAATCCGTTGAGAATCCCAAATTTGGGGGAAGTAAGGTTGGCGGGTCCTCGGCTCGGTCCCGTTTCCCAATCATTTACGAAAATCGAAGCTTCTGTTCACACCCAAAAGAACTTACCTACGTCGCGAATCAGAAAGCCTTGTTCTTCATCTTCCTTGACAGAGGATCTCACAATCCGCAACCAACGGATCCCCACCCACCACGCAGCAATGTCCTTCCGCGCCTGCCAGATCACCAGCCTCCCGATCCGCCACGACTGCCCCGGGGCGCCCGCGCGTCCGCCGCAGGCCACCTGCGCCCCGAGGCGTTTCTGCGCCGTGCCGGCCGCAACCCGCGGCCAGCCGCCGCCGCCCGGTGTGGCGGTCCGTGTCGACGCGCATAGAGCGGGCCTGTCGGGGGCCGGCGGCGCCCGCCGTCCGTGACGGCGGCAGGTCCGGTGACGGACGGACACGTCATGTCAAACCAACATCGGCCGGCGACGTCCGGAGACCTGACATTCCAGCAGCGGGCCGCGTACCAGGTCACCGACTCGTCTTCTGGCCTGTCGCGCAGGAGGCTGCAGAACTGTCGATAAGGGCCGCAAAGAGGAGCGCGTACTCTCCCATTCTCTGGATCCGCACTGTCATCTGTCGTGTATCGCCAGTTTGCACTGAAGGAAGATGTTCCACTTTGGTCGATTTTTCAAAGGTGGGTTCGTCCAAAAATATCGTTGATAATTTTTCATCACTTCCTTTTTTTAGCAAATGCCTATCCGCACAAAAACGTATTTTATTGTAAATTACAGACTTACGTCAGGTACTGACCAACAAGGAATTTTAGCCTCCGACAGCAGATGCATATTCCGCGTACTGAGCATCGCTCTCTTGCCGCAAACTAGATCTTTCTACGAACTGGAAGCATTTGGCTTTGGTTCGGCTACAGCATTGAGAGGTTCAAAAAGAGGCGAATCTGAATTTGACTTATCGCCAGACAGGAGATTCGTCATTCGGTAGAAAAGTCGATGATGAGGGACATGTCAGGGCGCATATTAAAAATCGACTTGTAAGACGGCGGCCACTTGACCATCTCAGCTCAAAACACATGTTTAGCTGGAGCATTCTGTTCAATACGGTAAGTATGGTAAGTATAAAAGCAAGGCTGTCGAGCGCACCAAAGTACCCCCTGAAGCAGAAACTCAATATGATTACAACCTTGGGCTTGCGGTGCAGCTACTTACGTCTCATGACAGTGCAAGTTATCACTTTAGCATCGATCCCTTTCGCGGCAACTCTTGTTAGGAACTGAATTGCGCTGGGTAATATACAATCATACTAGGAAGAGAAATAACTTGGAACATTTCAGACGGAATTGGCTCCATCACTTCCAGCTTTCATGTCAACGAGGTAATATACCCATCCCTGGCTGACATGGCACACATTTTACAGCGTTAGAATACCACGGCCCAGTACGCGGACGACTTTCAAGGTTGAGTTTCAAAATTCGCGATGCATTCGGCCGAGCGAAGTGGAAACAAAGTTCTTCTTCATGACCCATGTCATTTTTATCTTGGGCGCGCTGGAGACAACTTAAAACACCCGAGGACGCAGGAGCGTCTTCTTTCGTTGTCGACACAGCCGTTTCCGCTCTTGTTGACATAACTGACGCTCGCAGCCGTTCCCTTCTTGTGTAGCCAACTCTGGACTTCGGAAAAGTGGTCCAAGGGAACTCTGCCCAGGGCGACGGAGAGCGGCGATGTCTCGACGTAAGGAACGAACAAACGGTGCTGCGGCTCCGGGTTTTAGCGTGGGCGAGATCGCGCCGCGTCCAAGGCTTCAGCTGTGGCGTTTCGTATTTATGTTGGGCTCGGCTTGACGCTGAGCCCGTCAAACAGAGATCACACGAAAACCGCGCCTCAGCGCTCCCGCTGCGGAAATCAGTGAGTCTTGCGGGAACAGACCCTCATCGCAGCGGGGAGGAAAGTCGCGGCACGTGTGTTGGCCGGCGAAATTCGGCCATGCGTCACGTTCAGGCGCTTGGAACGGCCATAACTTGTTTCGGTCGTCCTGGATTGCTCACGCAGCTGCGATCGGAGACTCGGAGGACACAGACGGGCCCGGGATCAACCGACTGACGTCGGGTGTCGCTCTGCGAGCAGCCGCGCTCCCGCTTTACGGCCAGTCGAGGTGCTGGTTATTAGGATGTCAAACCGAAGAAGCTGTGGTGAAACTGTTGTCGTTTATGAACGAACGAAGGAAACAGCATCAGCCCACATGACGGCGCTGTTCTTGCTGGTATGATATGCTAAATTCGCTTCAGATCTTCCTTTGGGACCAGTGAGCACTACGACCCTCAACAGCGCGAGCCGGGAAGCCCCCCACGGTTTTGTTCACCAGCCCCAGCGAGCGGACTGCAGCTGGCCTCTCCGGCCGAACGGTTTCAGTAGGCAGAACGGCGCTGAAACTGAAACCGCGCCCCCGGACGGCGCCGACGCCCGCCTGCGGTCGTGACGGCACAGCGCACCGGCCCGCCGTCGGAGACACCGGCCGACCGGAAGCGCCCACTTCCGGCCGGGTCACGGCGGGTCCCGTTCCGCGGCGGGCAGACCGGGACGGGGTGACTGGAGACGGCCGGTCGGCCGGCAGGCAGGTGAGGGGGTGGCCGGCCGATGGCTGTGGGTGTTCGTCTGCGGAGGCTGACGCCGACAGCGACCCCGGCCGGCCGGGGGATTCTGACAAACCCTATGTCCAGCCGACAGCCCATAAGCTCATCAACGCCTCCCTGGTGTAAGCAGACCACAGTGAGGTACGCTGTCTGGATAAGACAATCTTGGGATTCACATGCGTTAGAAAAAGGATGAAATCAAAGGAACATCGGGCTAAACGTGTTCTAAATCTAAGACATCTGATCTCAACCTTTTTTTTGCACTAATCGTCTGATCAAACGTACACCTGAGTAAAACAGACGCCTGGAGGTATAGTTATTAAGTGTTTGGGATAATAGCCGATTTATATCCGATTCCGATGTCCCCATGGATCCGCCGGGGCCAATTGGCTGACATTTGAAAGGAAGAAGTCTGTTAACGAAATCTGGGAGGCGCAAGCTGTCAAACAAATGTAAAACTAGCTTACAGAATACAATGGGGAAAGGCCCCGTCAGCCTGAATAATTTAGCAGAACGGTTAAATATAACTAAGGTAAATTCAGTATAGTTCTAAACTATTCGGGGCCCATTTTCGTGGGTGGAGAATGCGGTGGCGCGGGTATGGCCTCCGCCATAGTAATTTCAAAAGTTGGTGAGGAATGCCACACCAACTTTTGACAGTGAGTGTTTCAAAAACTGGGCGTGGTATGAAACCATCCACAACCCAAATTTCACTTTTCGCAAAATTATAAAGTACAAAATAAAAAGGAAATTACGCAGCAGAAACATACAGCTTATAGAACATCGTCATCATAGAGCACTGCAACCCAGTGCCTTTCCTGGTGTTTCTGTCCCAAAAGCCCAATGAGGTCCCGAAATAGGAAGGTACCTCTCAGGCTAACTTGGACTAGGGGTAGGTACCTGCGTACCACCTCTCAGCAAGAAACAATGGTGTAAATGTCCAATGGAGCCAACAACAATCGGTCTCAGTCAGTTCTCAACCAAATTTCGATTCAGGTAGTGTTCACATGCTAAATACCATGTTGCATTTTGGCAAATAATAAACAAAGTTTGTCTCACTTCCGGGAAAATATTTCCACCATAGAAGCTGACATACAATACACTGTACGTGTATACTAACCTCACTGGGCATTCCATGCACTGGCGGGAAGCTTGCCAAAAATGCGAGCCTTTTCAATAGCTGCTACTAAGAGCGGCGGTCCCCGGCGTCTGCGCACTAAACACTATTTCAGGATGTGCAGTGTTTACCGTTTAGTTCGGGTGTTTGGGGTATGGTGCACCCTTCAGTGGTGGTTTACACAGTACTGCGGTGTTAACCTGTAACTGGTGGTAAAAAACAAGTGTTTTCTAAGTCATTTTTAGTGACATCGAAGAAGAAATGGTTGAAATCTGATGAGAAAATAATGGAGGGATGTGGGAGGGGATCGAAAAATGAATGTATGGGACTGACCAGGTTCGCCTTTGCCATACCAGTTTTCAAAACAGTTTTCCACCCATGCCCATTTCGTAAAGTTTTTGGATTCAATGTCCGTGTGGCTTCCGCGGTTGTCCAGTTCAGCGTCAGAACTGTCGGTCTGTTGCTGTTAGGCGCGATTGGGGCTCTGAAACTTTTAATGTAAACGATATCAACAGATATAAATTGACAATTATGGTTCTGATTTTAAATTGCATACGTGATAAACCAAGGACGTAGCCAAGGAAGGCCATGGGGGCCATGGCCCCCTCTGAGCCAAGCGGTCTACACTAGATACATGGCGATTTTGCATGAATACCCAAAAGTGATCATATATATGTTGCAAAAACAAACATTATATATTTTCTGTGTTTTAAATATGAGATAAATTGCCTGAAACTGCTGCCTTTTCTTGTAAATTTCGTCATATGCCTGTTGCATATAACAAAATTTGACATTTACCCCCCCCCCCAGGGAAATTCTGGCAACGTGCCTGTGATGAATTTAGTTTAGCTTTATAGGTAACTTTTGATCTGAAAAAGCCCAAAATACCTTTTCAAGGTACATCAGTAATATTCGGCTATCAAATATCTCAGGATATAAGAAATCCCATTTATTCCTTAATTCCACCAGTGAATCAATATCTCTTTGGCGTAGCGGCCGTGTATGTTTACGCAGAGGCACAGTCAAGGGGGAGCCAGGGGGGTCCAGCCCCCTTTAGGCCGGCATTTTTGTGGAAGCCATTGCACGACGTCTTCCCGGCATGTGGTTTTCGTGTGATTTCAGTTCACACTGAGCTCCCCCCCCAAGAAGATCCTGGTTGCGCCCCTGTCATTACGAAAACAACTTTGAGATTGCCAAGTGGAATGCAGATGGGAACATGCAAACTTGCAGTGGCAATCTGAGCCGGGATGATTCTGGATAATGGTCCACAAGAGAGCCCTACCAGGGACTAGCTGATTACGTTTGAATTCCATCTGAATGCGTTTTCTTCAATCTCGGTAGTTTTCCATGTTTCTAATTGGTTACACGGTGCAACATGAAGCTAAACTGACTCCCTTGTAATCTGGCTCCGAAGCCCAATAACATCTTTAATGTCCGACTGCCAGTTTGTACTTAAGTTCGTCAGAACTCGTGTTTCCTCGTCCGTGTCAAAGCTTTACTTTCCTTTTCAAAGTGAAGTAGGGAAGGTCAAGTGACCGAAAAAACAGCATGTATCATCCGACGAAATTTTCCCGGCGAGAGCAATAAAAACTGGCGCAAGTGGCCAAAAATTCAGGAAATGTTGAGAAATGCCGGAAAATCCGGCGTCACTGGTACAGAGAGGTTAAGGAGAGGTTCCCGCTCATACCTCCCGGCGTTGCAGTCTCCAGGCGCCACCCGGTGGTGTCCGGTGAGCTAACACTAGGCTGCGGGCGGCGACCGGTCGGAGGCGGCTATGCATTGGCAGTTAATATTTCTCAGCATTTAATTGAGTCATTCTACACGTAACTAAGGCAGTCTGGAGCGTACATTACATGTGTGATGTGAGTTTGTCTGATTCCATCAAAAGCTACGGTGCCAGGAACGTTCGAGACTACGGCATTAGGTACTTGGGAAGAAAACCTGAAAATCTAGTGCGGTCATTGTGCTGTAACTTGAAATTTTTAAGATCACTCTGAAACTTTGGCTTTAGACGAAACACGTACATGTTCAACAGATGGATTGACCTTCACACGAAAATCCCTCTTGCTATAGAATGACAACATAGCTTTGCGATGCTAAGGGCGGGCGCAGATGAAGCCATGGCTATTTTTTGTCCGACGACGGCTGCTCAGGCTTCAGTGGCCATATGCACAGCTCGCTCCATTGTCTGCATGTGCGTCGGATAGTTCTGGAACTCCATCGGAGAACAGAGGATGCCTCCAATGTTTTCGTTGGAGACGCTTGCCAGCAGAGGCGGCTGCGTCACGAGCTCAGACTCTCAGTCGATCAGACACCCAGCGAATCGTGCATGCGATCACTGCAACCTCAGCAGCCGTCGTCGGACAAAAACCGTCAAGTCTTATCTGCGTCAGCCTTCCGCATCGCAAAGCTATGCCGTCGTTCTGTATTAACAAGGATGCTCGTCTTTAAAGGTCAGTCCATCTGCTAAAAATGTACGTGCTTTGCCTAAAATCCAACGTCTGCAATACCTTCTGCAACACCTTGAAAGCATTCCCACCGTTACTGGATAATTCCAGTTCGTAGATTCCGCAAGACAATATTTCAGGGCGATCTGAAAAAGTCATGTTACCGCACCATAACCTTTCTCCATTTCGAAGTTTTCGCCCCATTTATCTAATGCCGCAGTTTCGAACGCTCGTGGCACGGTTGTTTTTGATGGGTTCCGACGAATCCCCTGACAACTACACATGTGCAATCTACATCCCAGACTACCCAGACACGTGCAGAATGACTGGATAAAACGCTCGCATTTATTACCTGCCGATGCATAGCTGCCTGCGCCCGGCCGCCGCCAGCAGCCTGTGCACTCATCGTGACCCGTTGTGCCGCTCATGGAGACTGCAACTCCGGGAGTTACGATCGGGAACCCCCTCCTTAGCTTGGCGGCACCACTAAAACCTACGTTTTTGTCCTTCTTTTGCCATTTTATTAAGATTTACGCAGCGGTGCCACTTTTTATCGCTCTTCATTTGACATCCGCGAAGAAATTATCATCACGGTACACCCTACCAAAAAATGACTAAAAACTCACTACCTGGCCATGAAATCCGGCACTTTCTGAACTAATGAACATATGGATAATAAGAAGTGACTGATTTTCCCATTGACCTGCCCTGCATGTTTTCTGTGTAAAGATGTTAAGACTGGAGGGGGGGACCGACCTGTTTCCGGTGTGATTCTGTCCTGACCCGGGCGGTGACCTCCCAGCCCGCCTGCCACCTGAACACTGTCCACTGCCCTCCTCCAATTCATCACCGGCCGGTGCCAAAACGACAGCGCCACCCGGCGCCGACCGCAGCTCGGCCCGACCGTCCGGCAACCGGGAGGGCAGCAGCCGGCCCGGAGCGTCCTCGCAAGAGCCCAGGTATCGTCCACGAAAAGCGCCCAACCAAGAGAATCCAATACAAGCGGCCTTTTGCGAACGTGGTCCTGGCCGGTGCCCTGCCAGGCGCGCCGGTGACCTGTCAGGAGAGCCGGCTGTCTCCCGCTGCCAACTGACATAGCCGGCCGGATGCCTGCCGGCGCGGAATGTCGCCGATTTCGACGATAAGCCGCGCCGGCGTCGGCGGGCCGGTCGCGCGCGGTGAGTCAGCGACAGACGCGCGGGCCCGTCGCGCTGCCAGTGACCCGTCGCTGTCGACGGCCGGCCGGGTCGACTCCGTCTCCTGCGGCCACCGCCGGAGGGCTCGTCGGCGTGACCGGCTGTCAGAAGTAGGCCGTTCATGTGGGCAGCAGGGCTCGCCAGTACAGACGTCACGCTTCCTCATTTCCTGCGCCAGCGCCTTGCTCGGCGCGGATTTGGTCCAGCTTTAGCGACCCCAGAAGGTGGTCATATGTGATGTACGGGCGCGGCCGTTTCGAGCAAGCGTAATTCACTTTTGCCATGGCTCGCATCCCTGGGGCGGATACGCAGCTGGCCCTTCACAGTCATCGCTCCCACGGGCGCGACGTGAGCGCCAAGCTCGGAACGTGCCCATTTCGGCGCAGACCATAAATTTCGAGATAACCTGACGTGGCGGCGACAAAATGCGCTGGCCAGCGCGAGTCATACGGCTCGCTAACGCCGTGGCGTAGCGCAGCGGTAATGGTCCGAAAACGTCGCCGCCAGCGCCCTCTATATGGCACACATTCCTGAACGTGGTGGTAGGTGACAGTAGCATCAGAACGTGGCGAGAACGAGAGCTGGGCGTAGTGCGATGTAAAAATATCTTCCGGGTCCTCTCGAGTCGTGAAAACACGTTTCTTGGAGAACAGTGGTTTTATTTCAAGTTCTGCTCCATATTAATACTCTGCAATTTAATTTTGCCTGGCCTACGTTTGCACCTGTTGCGTCCATTTGGCTGAGTGTCTGCCCATAAAAGTTTAAACAATGCATGCTACACATTCAAAAGGTTTTCCGTGAACGTCCCACAATGAGAAACGCCGAAAAAATATTTCTTTCTTTTCATGTGATAAGCCTTAAGTTTGTGATCTTTTATACCTGAACTCTTCTTACGTTAAACAAAAGCATTCCCGCATGAAAGAGGTTATTTGTCCCCCCCCCCCCAGATCTCGAAAACTACCAGTGCGATTTGATCGCAAAAGCGACAATTGATTCGCAATGACGTAAGCTTTTTTGTACCTTTCGTACAAAAAATAAAAATCTTGTAAGAGTGAACGAAGGGTGGGGCAAAAAATCAGGAATGTGCTAGTTTTTTTTTTTTAAAAGTACCAGTCGTATTGCACTGTTTGTGTAATGTTAGCACAGACGGTGCTAGGGACATGAAAAAGCGGAACTGTCATGACCGCATTTTCATCAGACCAACTGTTGACGTCTGACTTCGAAAAACCTCAAATGACCTGAAGGTAGAAAAAATGGCGTCTGGTTCATTTCATTTTTTTTTATTTATTCCAACCATCTGAATTAATTGTATCCAATGTCCTGTTCATGGCCGTCGCGATATCTTAAACAAACGTGCACGTTTTAAATTATAGCTCCTTAACCTGACCTGACATCCACCTGAGACTTGCCTCACAAGTAGAGAGCATTGCATTAAGTCCTGTTGTTCCGTTTTGCGTTCCAACAGTAGTGTCAAGATGCATTAAATTTTGAATATTAACCTTGATCTGACATTGTAAGATGACGTCAGTTCAACCAATATTTTTTGTGCTTGCCCAGTTGTTTACGTATACTTTCACATAAGTGATTAAGCTCTGTCTTAAAAAGTTCATTTTTGGAAACCATTTTCCTTGTACTTTCAGCAGTGCCAAAAAAAAATCCTGAGGTGGTTCTCAAAAAGTTGGACTGGCTCCGCCAAAGGGAAACAAAATTGCTAAAATTTGGCACGACACGTAAAACGAATAAATAATAAAATGCGCTAAGTGCCGTGAAGCCACTTCAGACGACCTGGAAATGGTGAGAGAAATCTGGAGTGGGCATCTTAAGCACGCCCTCCTATACAGGAATGGCGTTAACTCAAATTTCGGAACGGCTAGTTGTCATTTTTACTTCACTTTGTCCAGTAATACATGCTTGGCATGGGGATTGCCAAACATAAATGGCCTGAATGAACCTCTAGATGCGTGACAATAGGAAGAAGGTTAACAAGTTTTTATGTGTAGAAGTAAATGTTTAAATTCCAGAACAGTTAGTTCCCATTTTTGCTTCTGTTTGCACAGTATTATATGTGTGGGATGTGTCCTGAACGAAGCTCTAGATACGTGCATAACAAAGCGCCTCCCCCAAAAAAGAAAAACATTGTTCGAAACAAATTATTGAAGGCCCTGTAATGCGTTACAATAGGAATTATGAGGAAAATTTCCGAAAGTGGAAGTTGCGAATACATCTCTTGAGACGGGGTTACGAAGCGAGCGCAGCGAGTGACTGAACACAGTCCTATACAGGCGACGGCAATTTGAATTTCTGGACTCGTGCCTGCCCTGTAAAGACATTTTGACAACACCTTCGTAATCTTCTAACAACTCTTTAGTGTGAGTACAAGTAATTTTTGTCCTCAGAAGCATTGTGATTAGTGCATTCACAACTCGCATGTAGGTGTTATAACTAGGCCCCAGTTATTTTCTTGCACAATAGGGGAAACAAAAAACCAGAAGGGGCTTCTAAAACCCGCCACCTCGAGGCGCCATGGCAAGCCATTTTAACTATCTGCAAGAACTTCCTTTTTCATCGACGTATTGGCATTGTACCTAGTTCATTTACAATGGACGATTGTGTGCTTGTTGTAGAACATGGTGAACTCGGCTACCAAAGATATGTAAATAAAATAGTAGACCTGCCATCACAAGCATGTCGTTTGTCTGAGGCACCGACTAGGTACAGTGCAAACGTTCGCACTTTTATTCGCGCACGAAAACCGGGCGGTCTCCTTTTTGTTTTTGAACAGTTTTTCAGTGAGTACAGTGGAAGACAGGTGGCTGGTAAGTGTTTTCAGCTGAAATTATTGTTTGTGGGTCGTGAAAATGTAGGCACTTGTTGGCAAACGTTTGTCATGAATTACACTGTGATATACAACGGGTTCAGATGTTGTTCTCAAATCAAGGATCCAAATCTAAGGTACGCATGCTATGGAAAGGTCCTGTAACAGACAGATATTTTGCTCTTACGTACTTAAAAGATTAGCTGTTTTGACTACATAAACACAAACCATGGCTGCCAAACATTGCCTTTATTCGCGCAAAGTGGACTAAGCCCAGACGATGTCGTGGCCAGGGGTAGAACCACATGGAAACTATTGGCGTTCCTCCGAGGAATTAAGGATCATTATTTCAGTGTATGACTATGCAAACATGTCATACGTCATGTCAAACATGGATCTTCATGTCAGGAGAAATTTGGGTTTGCTCACAGTATAGATCTTATATATATATATATATATATATACCAGGCTGTTGTGCCACTGCCTGCCTTAACATACCATCGGGACTGACCAGTTTAGATCAATTCGAAATATTTCATATACATATATATAAACTATATATATATATATATATATATATATATATATATATATATATATATATATATATATATATAGTTTATATATATGTATATGAAATATTTCGAATTGATCTAAACTGGTCAGTCCCGATGGTATGTTAAGGCAGGCAGTGGCACAACAGCCTGGTTCGCCGCTGGCCACAGACTCTCCTGTCGATGCCGCCGTGGGGCCATGCTGGCCCGATAACATATTGCTCCCACATGGGGTACATCCGGGGGAGGGATGTCCCCATTCACAAAACGGCGCGCAGACCGACCCACGGGAACGGCGTTTTATTTGCGTTTTATAGCCACGAACCACGACGGTTGTGCTGCAGGCTACCTTAAAACCAGTATATCATAGGGACTCACCTGCTGAAATGAACTCGGAACGCGTTGCGATGACAACGGTATATATATACATATATATGCGTGTGCGTGCCTGCGTGCGTGTGTGCGCTTGTGTGTGCATGTGTGTGTGTGTGCGCGCGGGCGTGTGTGGGGAGGGGGCGCGCAGAACGGGGAGAACTGGGACAGGTAGTGTCCCATTTCACTGGTATGCCAAAGCAGTACCTATTTGTCACCTGAGAAAAAGTATATGTAGTTTTTCAGCTCAGTTATGAACTGTGCCTGATTATAGGGATAGAACCCTGATCAGCTGTCAGGGCTCTATCCTCCATTCCATTCTTTTCGTCTTGTGTATGAATAATCTCCCTAATATAAGCCTAAAAATGGAATGTCTCTTGTATGCCGATGATACAGGTGTAATCTTTACTAATCGAGATAGGAATGGACTTCAGATTTTTTGCGAACGAAATACTTCTTTCGATGACTGAGTGGCTCCGAACCACAATTCTTTCACTGAACTTAATGAAAACTTTTTGTTGATTTTTTTCACTTCTGCAAATTTCAGACGTGACATTGTGATTAATGATTGTTATATTAATGAAAAACACGAAATCAAAAACACCTCAGTCTCATTGTTGATAAGTATCTTCAGTTTAAAACACATCTGACTTCATATCCAGCATTCCTTCTGGAAATATCGGGATGATGAGAAGTATTAGGCCAGCCACTGACAAACGAACGACTTTTCTGCTCTGTAACACATTCATTTTTCCCTAAATTAAATATTGCTCTGTCGTATGTGAAACATACTACCCTAGCAGGCTTGAAAAGCTTTTCATCCATGAAAAGAGAGGTGTCCGTATGGTTGAATTTGTCCTTCTCTTTAAAGCTTCGAGCCAATCTTTAAACGTTACAAAATCCTGGAGTTATAAGATAAAACGAAACAACGAATAAAATACCGGGTGAAAAGAAAGATGTGTTGATTTGATATGCGCATGATGGAGCCTAATAACAGACAAACACGTTTTTCTCATTGTGTTCGACAGCACGTACATTTCAGTTTAAGCTAATGTGGTCCAGATCCACTTGACACCATGGTACTGCTCATCAAGGAGCAAAAGGCAAAAGTTATTAGTCTGCACTGGTCAACGAGATCCATCGTCGCAGCGCAAAGGCAGTTCACACTTCACTTCACCGCGCCCTTGTGCGGAAACAATTTTGCGCCTGCAGTAGTCTATGAAAGACGGATCTGTACTGAATCAAACTAAAGGGCGAAGTAGGCGGATGACGCTCCCCCTCCCAAAAAAAAACAGTAGACGGCATCACAAAAGTCATGTCCGTCATCACTACATGCCCATCGAAAAGATCGCTCAGGCAGTCAGCACTAGTCTCACCACCGTACGGCAGATTCTGAAAAATGACATGCTATTTCCCGCCAATGCGACCATTCGCCAGAAGCTGGCAGAAGCCGATAAACAACCACGGATGATATTTGCAGTCTGAATGGAGACGAAGACTGAAGCCGATCCTGAATTTGTGAACGGCGTCTGGTTCAGCAACGAGACCCACTTCCACCTGAATGAGCAGTGAACACCCAAAACTGCTGGATTGGGCCTCGGAATTACCAGACGCTAAGCTGAAGAGTCCGCTGTACAGCCCCAAGGTGACGGTGTGGTGCGCCATGAGTTCCAGCGGCCTCATTGGGCTTCTTCCAGCGTGCAGACAGCTCCACGGCCACGGTCAACAAGGAGCGATACATCGGCATGCTGGAACGTTCCTACAGGCAGCTGGAGCAAGAGCCTGAGGGCCAAATGGACAGCATCTGGTTCCAGCAGGACAGGCGACCCCCCATACGTCAAGGATGGCCCTGACCTGGTTGGTGGACCCGTTACCAGCCGAAAGACGGACAGCCCGTAGCCGGCTCACCCTTCGGATCTGACTCCCCTGTTTTTATCTACGGGGTTCCCTGAAATCTTACGTCTACACGAAGAGCCTTCGCAGCCTCGGTGAGATGAAGAGGGCCTGAAGCTGGGCAGGGACCGGACTAAGCTTGCGGCCTGAGGCAGTCTTAGTCCGGTCCCCACCCATTGGCCGGAGGGGGAACTTTATAAGCGTCACCATCGCCCGCCGGGTCATAGGGGCACACAATCCCCCCCATCATGAAAAGGTGGTGCCTCGTCGGGGGGAAGCGAATCGCCTGACACACTGTTACTCAACGGTCATCTGGCAATTACCCAGACAGGGTCGACCTGGTACGGGGCGGCCGTGTCGTAGCACTGTACGGCACGAAAAAGATCCCTCCGAGATCCTGTCTGGCGAAAAGGCCGGAGGCAAAATCACCTGTTGAACCGGCATCTCGCGACTGAGTGGCGGGTTCAGGGTGCAAGCAACAAGCTCTGCTTAGGATGTGCTCTGAGTCGAAAGCCATGAACGCAAACCATTCGGGCAAAATTTGTAATATATATATATATATATATATATGGTCTATGATTCAGAAAAAACACGACTGTTCAGTTTTCAAACTCTACTTCTAACTGTAACCTAAAACGTTTTCATCTCTCTTTATTTTACTACATAACGCAGGGTTCCAAAGCCTCGTTTCGTGTCCGTGGATCGCTCCTGTTGCGTCAAATAAATCAAAGAAAGCAAATAAGTCAAATATATTCCGTCTTTATCCATATATCCTCCGCGATTCAGTGCAATGAACACACGGTCCATGCCACGCGGACACACCAGAAATCAGTTAGCATCGCACATTCTCATCAGATTATAACTAGCATTCAGGCTCATGCTCCGTGCTTTAAATTGCGTCACATGAACAGCATCGTGTCTACCAAACGGATATCTCATCACCAAGCTACTTTACATCGCCCCACTGCTTTACGACTAGTTATTTTTAGACACCGCATTTTTGTCCGCGCATTTAATCAAAGTTCCGAGTCGATCCAAATCGGTCACACAATGACGGACATTCAGACATCTGCAGCCACGACGCCTGCAGGAAAAATAAGGCGTTCGCCACATAATACTCGCGGGCTCGATGCTCGGTGGGGTGTTCTGATCCGTGACGTCAGCAGTGGACCAGATCCTGAGTCAGCTGTCCAAGGCAGCGCCGCCGGTCGACAGTGCTGTTCGCACTCGCGGAACAGAGCACAGCACGCAGCGGAACCACAGCGCTGTGCGTACCACAGTCCAACCGCCAGCCACCGCGTACAGTCCGGCCAACAGCCACAAACATCCCGCCGAGAACAGCAGCATGGCGGCTTCACGGCCACCGCGCCGCTGTCGGAAGATCCGATCAGCGGGCGGGCAGAACTCGGCAGCCGATCGGCAGAGTTCGCCAGCAGTCGGCACAGCCCAGCGGCCAGCAGGCCAGCAGTCGGAGCAGCCCAGCAGCCAGCAGGCCGGCAAAACTCGTCAGCTGTTCAGCAGCGCTCGCTGTCCGGTCGGCGGAACAGCTCAGCCGCTTGCAGAGGTTGCCGCCAGCAGGTTCCGGCTTGTGGCGCAGCCTGTGGAATTTTTCAGCGGACTAAAACTGCTGTCCTCGGTCACTTCACGTGACCATGTGCCCGCCCACCCCAGCCAGGATGTGGACGGGCACATGGTCATGGAGACGTCTCATAACACGTAGCACAATACGTGGCAAAAACAATCTGATAACGTCCGACAGACTGTTCCAACCATCACCCCAAAACAACAGCGTAACACAAATACCACATGGGCACATGTATAATACGTGGCAAAAACAACTTGATAATGTCCGAAAGATAACTACAACCATCACTCCCAAACAACAGCATAACACAAATACCGAGATAAAAGACTCACGACGTTAACATCCGATAACCTGAAATAATTCCCAACCAGTGTTTTGGAATTGGCTGCGGAAAATGGATTTCCGATGCAGAAAACAAACACCGAAGAGAAATGATGCGAAACTCCGGGCTAAGAAGTCATCGCATTGCATAAGCATACCGATCGCAAAAAAACAACAACACAATGCGCCGCAGATGAAAGACCGACGATACACGATATAGTTAATGGCAGTGCGCACATCCATACCATCCCTGCATTAGCGGTCTGGAAGAATCGCCCGGGATACGGACGATGAAAAGACAGCGGTGCAATGCAATGCAATGCAACGCAATGCAAAGCAACAGTGTGAACAAGACTATCATATGCATGCCGCATAGCCAGAAATAGTGGACTGCCATAGTGCAGTGCAGCACGACTGAAGCCAAAACGACAGGGGCGCCATCTGCAAAACGTTCCGGAAACCATCTGCATTGCTTTTTAACCAAGGGGCTTCAGCATAAACGAAGAGTCTCCGGTGACGAAAAAGTGAAAAACGGTAAGTCCCGAAAAGAACTTGCTCGATTTGCGTAGTAATCCGTCAGCGTGCTACGGAGCGGAAAACTCCTGACCCCGACGTGATTTGAACACGCAACCTTCTGATCTGGAGTCAGACGCGCTACCGTTGCGCCACGGAGTCGGCGCAAGCACAAATGCCCTTTTGCAACGTAGCAGAGGCGGTGGCATGCCTTCCGCATTTTTGAGCTCGATATTCTGCACCTGAATCTTTGAATCACTGGTATGAAAAAAATCGAGAGAGAAAAAGCCAGCTGACACGTTCTGCGCGTCCTGGCTTTCATGCGAGACACTTCGGTTACAGAGCCGTTGGAACGGAGGGAGGAGGGGCCAGGTGACGACTTCCCCTTAACTTTGGGCAACATTTAACATTAAACCTATGGCAATGCATGGAATGAAACGAGGTAAAAATCACGTCTGCCCCCACCTCCGTCCCTACAAAGTTTTCTCCCCTTCTGCTCGGTTATTCTGCAATGCCCTCGTTTCCGCGACCGAACGCCACTTCTGTAGCCGCACAGACCAGCCCCAGAGGCCGGCAGAGGTTACCAAGCTCGACGACAGCGATACTTAAATGAGTCGTCGAACAATCCAACGACCAGCTAAAGTTAAGACCAAGTACACACTTCGAAACCACGAGCAAAGGCAAAGCATCACGAGGCGCTGGAGACAGCGAATTTGGAGCAGAGCAAAACTTACACAACACCCGGCGAGGATCATAAGGCAGAGGCCACACATCTGCAAATGTCCCCCTCAGTTTCCATGACAGAATCCTCAGATCACATCCGCTGAACATCAGTTTCTTGACGTTTAGTCACGTTTTAACGGCAACACAACTACATGACCACAACACGATCTTACGCTCTGTCCGGTCGTCCGCTGTAACGAACGATCCCCAGAACATCCCCAGGACAACGCACGCAGACCGGCCGCCCTCTCACCTGGTCCTGACTCTTACACATGTCGGCGATCCGCTGAGCCGAGGTGGCCTGCTCCGGAGTTTTGTCATCGCGCACGCGCAAAAAGCGCGGGAATCGCAGCGAAATGCCGCGCTCCGGAGCGACTACGCCCTGCGCCGCCTTGTGCACAGGCGACATAGACGGATCTCCCAGACCTGCGGCACGGCACTAGCAGGGTCAGAGGTCGACAGGTCAGAGGTCATCGGGGTCACAGCTTCCACACAGCCTTGATGCAGGGCTCTGCTGTCCAAAACAAAGCCATTTCGCCCGGCTAGTCAACGTTGTTAGGCAATGCTAGAGGAAATAAAGAACGTACTCCCAAATGATGTAGGGTAAACAGTAAATTTTGTGCACCCCCATTACGCAACGCGAAGCAACTTAAAAAATTCAAATGGGGAAAGTTGAACCATGCAAAATGACGGATTTCAAGGCCACCTGCCATGACTGGCAAAAATATCCGTATCCATCTGTAACCAGGCGCATTTGCAAGGTCTTTACAAGTGAAAAATGGCATTTTCGCCGTAGTGCTGCGATTTTAAATTCTATGTTGCAGCGCAACTCCACCATTGTCCTCTCTCAAACAGGCAATGAAACCACCTTTTCAACCCTGATACCAGGCGGACACCCTTCGCACAACGACGGGTCCTCGTGAGCCACCAATGTCGGACTCGTTCCCGGCAATCCGCGCTGCGTGCGCCGACCAGCGGGCGCCGGCGGCGCGGTCCCGCCTGAGCGCCCCGTTCGGACCACGCGCCTGGACGGCGTCCGGCCGGCGGTCCGCCTCCGGGCTGTAGCCGTAGCAGGACCTGGGCGCGTCAATGCGGTGCTCCCTGGAGAAGGCCGAGTGCTTCTGCAGGTCGCCCTCGGGGAAGCCGGTCCCGATTTGCGGCAGCAGAGGTCATGGGAAGAGAGGAGCCGGCCGGCCACCGTCACGTTTGCCCAACACTCTGGTGATCAGATAAGACTTTACGGTACTCAGCGTTCAGAAATGTACGCAAATCTTCCAGAGGATGCCAAATTCCACACACCACCCGGCGTCGACATGACTGCCTTGGCGATACAGACGCAACTCCGACGTCTAGTTAACTGTGAGGGCCTTGGAGGGCATCTAGGGCGAGGTTATTTATTCCTGTTGCCGTTATTAACTGATATTCTCTTGTCTGAAATACGATGAATTATCTGTACCGTGTCATAAAATGCTTGCAAAAAGTAAAACGGATCCAATGAAATATGCATGTGATGACTAGATTCGACATAAAATGACTAGACGTAAAGTGACTGATGTGATGTACGACGAAAATGGGCACAAGATTTATCGTAAAACGCATGCGTGACGTCATGGAGCCGAGTTTACATCATTAGTACAGTTCGTTGTTGCGGCGCGAGTGTGGCGATAGCGGTCGGCGTTTCGTAAGAACCAGGCCGTTGTCATTCCAATGCCTCTGCACGTTAGCACGATCCACCTCGATAACGTCACCGGGGGTGCACCTTTCAGGACATATAAGAACTTTTCTTTCAATGAGAGTGAAACTTCTTGCAGCTTAATTTACATTTTAGGCCCTTTTCCAACCTGACGCCTTTTCAATTTTCTGAGATCTATATTTCGTCTGATAGTTCCGTGGGCAACACAAGGTTTGACTGGGAGCGCGAAGTTAAACGCTAGACGTAAACTGAATACTGAAATCGACTTAGGGCTAATGCCACTGAAATGCTATGAAACTACGGCTACTTTGAAATCAGTAAGCATCCCTTCGTGAAGGAGATTTTCATATATCTTGTGATGCGTGTAATGGTGTGGTCGTTGCCTGGAAAGGAAGACAGCAAGGATCCGGGGGGCAGTTCTATATTTTATCAAGAACAGGCGATTAATGGGCGCAGAGTTCTGCATCTTCCTATATTTCTCTGAAACGAATGAGATGAAATGAATTCAGTCTGCCAAACGTGACACCTGAGACAGACTTTCCAACCACTTGCTTGCTAGAGTGCAAAGCATGGAAGATGCACACTCCACACGATGGGCGGAGGATTGTTTTGAAAGTTGGCGTGGCAAAGTTCAGCCCTGTCAGTCCCATGTACTAGTTCTGCCCCTCCCCATTATTTTCTTAGTTCTCTTGTGGCACATTTACTTTGCTGTTTTTTTCTCTCTCTCCCAGTGCCAGCTGCTATGTTTAAAGTAATTTATGGGAAGAAGGATCAAATTTATGTATTTGCTGAAAGGTAGCATGGTATTAAGCATGTGGGTACTATCATAATTGGAATTTTTGGTTGGGAGCTGACTGAGGTAGATTGTTTTCATTCCCACTGTACATTTAAACCATTGTGTTTAGTTAACCGAGGACATTACTTTTCGTTTCGTTTACGGGCATGTTTTCGTCTGCTTGCTAATTCGTGTCAAATACACCCTACATGCCATTTCGGCAACATGGCAAGGGAAGCCGAAAAGTCCTTAGACCTGAGACTGATTCCAGAATTCGATGGGTCTGGGAAACAAAACGCAATAGAGTAGCTGGAGAAGCTGGAACTTATGTGTCAACTTCGCAACGTTCAAGATGTGGCGAGTGTCAACCCTCTCCGCCTCACTGGAGGCGCCTTCGCAATCTCTGCAGATGGGCGAGGCAGACAGGGCGGATGCTGGGAAGGTGAAAGAAACGCCGCTGGCTGCGTCCGCGGTTGATCCATGCGTGGCCTACGAGCAGTTTGTCGCCAGGAAACTGCGTGATGGCGAGTCACCAGACCTATTCCAAGCTGAGCTACGGCGTCTGGCGTCCTTCACCGACAAGGGCCTCGCGTTTGCGTTCGTGGCCGTCCTTCCAGACAACGTCCACCAGCTTCTGAGGGCGGGGTCGCGCATGAAGGCTCTCGACCTGGGCCAAATCGTAGGGCGGGCTCCAGCGGTCATCAAAGATGAGGAAAGCGCCGGAGAGGCAAATGCGTGACTCGGCTCTAGGAGCCCTGGCGCCGGGCGTCCGGTGACAACTCGCGTCAGCGGTGCTATGTGTGTGACGGCCAAAATCGTTTCGCCAGGAATTGTCGAGCTCGTCGCGAGAGTCGGGGTGAGGCGTCCGATGCTACCGCCGACGGCCGACACCGTGGTCAACATCGATGAAAATGACTTCAGTGGGTCGTGCGACGCGGCCACCAACCGCTGGACAGCCTCGTGGGAGCGATCAGAAGGTGCGGAGCCTGCCATCCTCCAGAACAGAGTAACAGCGTACTCTGTGCCCCCTCAGTACGAACAGCAACTAGAGAAGTGGATCGAGGATGAATGGCTCTTGCCACACGAGAATCACGGGCGTGTTAAAGGTCATCACCGCTAGGAAGGGCTGACCTGTGGTAGAGGCGGTATACCTCTATAATCTGACGCTAAGGGACGACCGCATGTCTTCGACGGCTCCTGCCAATGTGCCGTACGGGTACTACGACTCAGTCCGAGAAGTGGATCGCAGTCGGGGAAGTGAAAATGAGATGAACAGCTCGTACCACGTCGTGGATGAGGTCTGGGTGAAGTCACCCGGCGCCCGATGCAACGACCGGCGCGCAAGACGCGTCGTCACCGACATCGTATCATACCAGTCAAACCTGATGGCGTCCCGCGTCACATTCGAGATCCTCGCTCTCGTGCTCCTTCCGTGAACTCGCAAGACGACGGAAGCTGGAGGTCAACGACGACGGTGGTCTGCTAATCGATTTCCGTTGTCAGGATGAAGAAGGTACGGCGAGTACAGATTCAAGCGACCGTGGCGAAACGGACATTAGTGAGCCAAGACACTCTGCAAGGATCAGCAGACCCCGGACGTGCCCACGTTGTGATTAGTTTACGGGGGGGAGTGTGACGTATGCTGGAAATCGACAGCGCGATTTATCGTGGAACGCTTGCGCGACATAACTCGGTGGAACTCCGCGTACATGACGATGTCCGCGGAGCTGACATCGTTACCACAGTTGGTTGTTGCGGCGCGGGCGCGGCGATGGCGGTGGGCGTTTGGTAACAACGTATAGGCGACCGGGAGTCAGTGAGGGACGTAAGAGGCCGCTGGGGGGACGGAGCGTCGGCGACGAGGCGTGAAAGAGTGATCGCCAATTGTGGGCCGCGAGGCGCGGTGAAATGGGGCCCTTGTTGTTGTTTGCTGGTGTTTTCGGGCGCGCCGACTACTGAGGTCATTTTGCGCCCATAACCAGGGTGCTTTACCTAACTAGTGAGGTGTATAAACAGCTTCGAAGTCAGCGTCTTTAAGAAACAAAAAGAGCTGTCTGGATTCAAGAAAGCGCGAGTTCTCTCGAATTACATCGCAGAGCGTCAGACGAAGCGTGCTGTCCAAAGTGAAGTGAACGCTCTTCAGACAAGTGTGGAAACGACAGGATCACGTGGTTGACAGTAAGGAAGGCACCACATCGATGGCAGAGAGGCATATCAGCCCCACGCAACGGATAGCCAAGGGTCGCGCAAGTGTGACCGACACGCAGTCTGCACAGTATTATTTCCTCTCGCCTTGCCTTGCGAGAGCAGGATAACCATTAACCAAGCCGTCGTTTTAGCGGTCTGAGTTTACTGCCATCTATGACGAGGCCTGGTGACAATAGACCCCGTGACAACTGAACTAGTGGCAATTGAACCAGTGACAGCTGTACCAGTGACGGCTGAACCAGCGCCCAGTCTAAAAAAAAAACTTGGATCCAGTGGGGCACACGTCGGGCATGACCCTCGTGAGCGCAAGCAAACCCGCGTTCGAGGCTGGAGCTTTGTCGGTGGAAGTCACAAGACACCGAGCATTACCCGACGGGGCCCCGAGCATTTGCTTGGTTTGGCATGTTCGATGACTACCCACCTTAGCCCACGCTGCCAGCCGCATCCGGGCAGCTCGGGCTAAGGTGGGTAAGGTGGCTCGGGCATGAGATTTACCCGGTGTATGCGATTTAGCTCGGGACTTAAGTGGGCTGAGATAGGGGAGCCCACCGCGCCGAAATACTGGGGACTGTACCCAGTAGCCTGCAGGATTCTGGAAACTACCGGGGACAGTGTCCCCCAGTGTCCCCAGTGGTACTACGCCCATGGTGCCAGTCACCTTGCACGCAATCATACGTGAGCTAAACGTTTCGCTTAGTCGGTAGTTGTTATCTGCAATGTTTTTTGGCATCAGTAGCATTTGTCATGGATGCGTCATTCCTCACAATGTCGATGGTAAGGTGCTGTTCAGCTTAGTCACCGAGATAAGGATGTGCTCCTCCCCCGATCGAATGGCGAAGGTTAATGTACCGCCGACATCAAGTCCTCAGGCTCTCTAGTCATCGCTCGGCCGAGTACCGCGACCTCAGTCGTGCGGTAGGCTTGGTAATGCAGAGCGACACCCGTCGAGGCATTAGCCGGCGCATCTCGGAATCTTTGTTTGGCATCACTTGCAGTGTGATACCTACGGGCAGCAAAAAGAACGATGGTCAGAGATTGTCCCCAGTTCAGTTGTCACCGGCTCAGTCGTCACCAGCTAAGCTGTCCCTGGTTCTGTTGTCCCTGGTTCTGCTGTCCCTGGTCTAGTTGTCACTGGTTCAGCTGTCACCGGTTCAGTTGTCAATCGCTCAGTTGTTACTGGGCCAGTGGCCCTGGTTTAGTTGCCATTGGCACAGTTGTCACTGGCTCTGTTGTCCCCGGATCAGTTGTCCTTGGTCCATTTGGCACGGTTTCACTTGTCACTGGCTCAGTTGTCGCTGGTTCATTAGTTCCTGGTCCAGTTGTCCTGTTGTGGTCAGTCGTCAAAGGTCCAGTTTGACACTTGTCACTGGTCCAGTTGTGGTCAGTCGTCATGGAACCCGTCGATATAGACCACAGTTGTTTCCTAACGGTGTTGCGTGACAAGACGTGTGTTGTTTTGTTTATTTTTCTTTTCAGCGGGAGGGGGCTCTGGTGCCTGTTCTGATGGTGATAATTACTTTCAGTCCATTCCACCTCGGGTATGTCGGGTGCCGGCTGGTGTAAAGATCCGCGGCAGTCTGGACCTGTTGTAGTCCGCCACCCTGTTGCTATGGAAACCCTTGAATCACCAGCATGCCAGACGCAATGTTGATGATTCCATCGTAGCATTGGAGAAGTATTGCGACTTCGAAGATGCAAAGAGCGAAAAGCCCCAGATTAAGAAAAAGGAAACGAAAACCAGCTGAGACGTCAAAAGCGTCGTCAGTGAATGCATAAGATTTGCCTTTTGGTCCCCGCTCAGCTCAGGTGGAGTTGGGTGGCGATGCATGGGGCGACATTTTATTATATCCGGACAGCTCGGAATAGGAAGGTTGTGCCCTGTGTGCTATGAGACAAGTGAAGGCAGCAATATATCCAATAAATTAACTAATTGGACTATCGTTTTTCTTCTCGATTCATTAACAAACCAACGTCTTAGCACTGTTGTCCGACCTATTACTGCATGATATCGGCGCATGATTCAGTGTTACGCTGCAGTGCTGAGTTCCGGTCAGTAAGGGCCTGTAAATTATCTGCCGTACATGGAACATGCCGTACAATGGAAAGCTTGACGTCCTGGTCCACCCGTCATCTATTATAGAAGCCAACTCCTTATTCGGAAATTCAAACCCATTCACTGCTTGAGATGATCCCATTACGCAGTCGCAGACCCTGTGACCTGCATACTGGACTCACCTCGCCGAAGCAGAATCCTAATCTTTCTGAGGGACGTAATAAATGCTGTTTGTGCGCATTTACATAGCGAGGCTTAATAAATGCCAACACGTAAGGTCGGTTGATATCGCGCACAGGTATTGGATGGATCATGTTAGGATATACGGATTTGGTAGGTGCATATAGATATCTTCAGACGCTGATGCCGGGATACTGATGGTGTGATCATTAATGTTCCCCATAGTGCAATACCATAGGGATATTGAACTATAGGGAACAATAATTATGTCTGACTACACACTTGTTATGTCTGTGGACTGAAGCAGGTGGTTCTACCATATGTGCGCTTAACATCGTCTTCATTGCGCATGCACCGTATCTACCGGAGATCCTTTATCCATAGACTTTCACTGACAAGGAAACTGTAACTTCGCAATCAGCGGGACGTGTTCCCGCCCAGCAGGGCCAGATCCAAGAAATAATTTTGGAAAGGGTACATCCATTTTCAGGGGTCTCCGGGCAGCAAAAGGGTCTCCACGATGAGGAGGTATACCTACAGCAAATCTGGCCACAGAACTCGAGGTAAGCTTTACCTGGGTGGATAAAACTTGCCCTGTGTGGTGTGGATTTTTCGCTAAATTTGGTTCCTTTTATTTTCAAGAACACCTTTAGGCAAAAGCATCTTTCATCCATTGACATTCCTTCTGCAAAACATACCTTTCAGACCAGGCCAGCAAGGGCCCCTTGCTGTAGACAGACGGTCCCCTGATGATACTCTGAGCCTGACGAGCCCCGAAGCGGAATTACCAAAGATTCTGCACGCGGCGCGAAGAGGCTGCTCCCTCTTACCCCGTCCGCCTGGGCTAAGAAGTGATGGGCGTGTGGCTCTCGCTTCCCCCTCGTGTGGCAGCGGTTCTCTTTCAACCACCGACGCTTCTTGTGTCTGTTGAGTATCGAGAAAAGCGGGTATACCGTACTTCGCATTGGGGAACCCCTCTCCCCAGCAATCCATGCTGGGGAAGCTTCCCGGATCTGGGAGAGGGCACATGCACTAAGTGCTCCTCCCAGGGGTAAATGCGCGATTTACTCACACGGAGAGGAACAATTCAGACTACCCCGCCGAGAATCCGGTTTAGTGCGGGAAAGGCGCGCTAAACCGGTTGTTTTTCAGACATTTTGGCGATGGGGGAGGGACTTCACGCCTCCTTTCCGAATACGCTACTGGCTTATCTCCTAGATCCGTCGCGGCCGTCCAGCGCGGGTCGTCGAACAACCTGGCCTCCCAGATTTAAATCAGAACCCGCACCATGGATTTTCTTGAACAATGATTGCCTTGAATTCAATCAACTCAATCCCCGTATCCAGCAAGTGTTAAGGGAGTGGATTGTGACGTTGCCTAGTAAGTCAGATTGCTTAAATAAAGATGTACTTACGGCTCTGGGCCAAAGTGGCAGTTTTCTTTCGTGTCAAGCTAAACATGGCATAGGCTGACGCAGTAATTACACGGTCAAAAACGTCAGCTTAGACTTGGTCAGTCTTAATCAGAAGTCGTTTATGAATTTCAGCCTAGGGGGGAAACGACTATGTATGTATTACGCAATACTAGTTTTCATGTAGCGACGCAGAAATGCTAAAAATGATTAAGTATATAAAATAATCGTTTCGGAATGCCAAGGTAGTCTCGGGTCATGTCTGGTCACGTGGATGCAGCGAGCAGCAGAGTTAGGTCGGAAAGATGAGAGCATGCAAACGGAACACCATAACCAGTGAAGCTGAACCAGTATTTAGTCAACGGCATGTGTCGAATCTACTTGGATGCTGTGTTCAACTCGGACCTCTCACAGGTCATGTCGCCCCAGTGACCTTGGTTGACCTAGTCTGATCTAATGTAACGCATTCGGCTACGTTGCGTAACTCGAGCACGCGGAAAACGATGTCGTGGTTCCATGTACGGGGTCGTGCGATCCATGAGCATCCATTTCAGTTCGACTCAGTCAAATCGGTTCTTTTGTGTTGGATTATCAGCCAAACTGGTTCACTGGCCCAAATCGAACAAAATGGTGCGGGACGTATCGGGAGAGGGGGGTTGAAGCCTCAGCCTTGCTCCCCCGGCAAACGGAAGGTAAGCATCCTGTCGGGTCAGTGGGACCAGAGAAGTTTGTTGTAAACAAGGCACGGAGCGAGCTATAAACCGAGGGTCATGCATAAATTTTCGTCGTGCAACATCACGTTGAAGACATCTGTGTGCATCATTTCGAAAAGTGTTATTCCAAACATATATTTTGCACGTTTACTGCGTGATGCAGTGACATCACAACGTTTAGATTTTTGAGATGATGAGATGTTCCTCGTTTTCAGATGACTGTGAAGTTATTGCGGAGAACAACAGAAATGCCTGGCGAGTGCAGTCGACTGCGGCTCCTTCTGTATATATGAGCACAAATGGGAGCGGTAACCCGTCTGTACCTCATGACGAAGGTGGCGGTGATCCTGCGTCACGTAAGAACTGCTAACGCCGAAGAACAGGATGTGCAGGACATCGCGAAATGCACAGACACTTCAGAGAAAACGCAGAGGATAACAATGCTGTCTTTCAGAGGTAACTTCGAGAACAATACACGGGTTATGTCGCGGTGCCACGCAGAAACAATCGCGGGCAGGCGGCCTGCCGGGAGCCGCCACCGTATGTCAGACTTCGTACCCTGCCCACATTGTCTAGTCTTCTTAACACAATCGCATCTGCGGCAGATCCAGGCCAGGAGCTGCCTGTCGCCCGACGACAAGGGCGTGGGGGATACCAGCCACCAAAGACATCGCGTATGGCAGCATACTGATGATAGAGGAGGACGACCAGTCCCACCATTCTCAGTCCGAGGCGGAAGTCCTATCCAGTATGACAGACGGCCCAGTCAGACATCATCTCTCTTGACCCACTCGTCCTGAAACTCGGAGCCATTCTGCACGAAAAACGGGAAAACGGGGGTTCAACAATATCAGTCAGCGTCTCCGTGCGACAGCGTCCTTTGTGAAAGCTTCCGACCAGACAAGCATGACGGCATTCATTGCTTCCGAAAACAATGACGAGGCGATATGCTGGTGGCTCCTAGGTGGCCCTGTTGACGCCAAGAACACCTACACGGACCTGCCCGAGTACGCAACAACAGTACCTGTCCAGTACGGCGCATGCAGCCAAGGATGCCGAGGATTTTCCAGCAGTCGTTGAATTCTAATGGAACTCCCCGTGGCGCATGTAGCTCTGAAGACAAGAGACGCGAACAAGTACGACAAGATCAATGTGCTTCCGTTGACTGGTAATCTGGGAAAGTTCACCGAGATAACAAAGTCAAATCTGCAGTCTCAAGTAGCAAGTGGAACATTAACCAGGGAACAGCTCGCGTCAGCAACTAAAACTGCGCTTGCCTTCCTCCTGGTGTTCAACAACCAAAGGCCGGCTGATGTCTTGGGAGTTCCGTGGGTATCGTGCCTGCAGAGAGACGCGTACACGACTGAGACTATAAGTGAAATCCAGGCAAATATTGGGTGGCTGATTATGATGATTGGGCTTTAAACAGCGCTTCGGCCACTGCGACCTTTTCGCGCTGGCACATGGGTTATCTAGTCAAGACGTTTAAATACATGGTAGTGAGCGCTTATTGGACAGATTAAATGACATCCAGTCCAATCGTAGCTTAAGTCAGAAATCACGCAAAATGTGTGATTTCTGACTTAAACTTGTGAAAACTTGTGACGCTGACTACCTCAAAACTGGCACAGTCCTCAACAGTAATCCAAGCCACACAACAGCAGCCGGAAAGCAAACAAAACGTAAGCACGTGACAAAAGTCCTTCGGACTGAACGGTCTGTCTCAGCCGAACACGATTGTAACACATTAGCATCATAGGATCAGGGCGACCACGATAACGTTTTCGAGTCGGAGAGGTTACTGGCAACACCAACCGATAATATCCACTTTTGCAAATGACAGCCAGAGACATCCGAAGCGCACAGTGTATGAGGAAAGAATACAGAGATCGAAAGTATGCAGACGCAAGGGAATGACGAATCGGAAAACACCAGAAAAATCAGCAGTAAGCATATGCGGAACATATGCACTGAAAATGTTAAAAAAACACGTCCCATCCGACGGAAGACGACGCAAATCGCTCGGAAAGTAGCCTTCATTCGAGGGCAGCGACAATCGAAAGTGACGGCCACTAGAAAACAATGGGCAGGTCCGGGAGTTGGGTGCCATTGGCCGACAATGCCTTTGAATGCGTCGGTGGCAAAAGGCAGCTCGACAAAATAAAATCTATCTGGGTTACTGTATGGAAGCGTGATGATATGTCTTCATGTCTAATCTCATAATTACAGCATTGTCTGGATGTCTGGGAACGCGACACATATTTAATCCATTGGATCACGTCCCGGCCATCCCAGTCAACTAACTGTTCAGTTGAATTGGAGGGCGTTTTTTTTTTCTTAATCAGTTCCTCTGACAGAGAATAAAAAGGACGTTCGGAGCTCGGAAGCAAACACAATGGACGACAGACGGCGTTTGTGACAGCGCATCGTTGTGTTCCCAGAAGACAGAGAGGTCCAATTCACGATCTGCGACGTCAACTCCTTTGGAGCAATTTACTTGTAGTCATGCGTCTAGTGAAACGCCCTGTGCCGCGCGCGCTGTAGCCACGTGCCCTGTTGCTGCGTGATTTGTGAAAGCGACGCCTTGTGCCGCGCGCACGTGCCTTGTAGCTGCGTGATTTGTGAAACGCTTTGTACGACGCTCCAGCCTCCGCACATAAATACGATCCTCTATAAAATGTTAAAAACCATTGCCCTGCGACAGCCCGTCCGCCTTTCGCGCCACGCAACACCGCGCACACGCCACTTCGATCCTCTGAACTCTTTTACCCAGCGACAGCCCGCATGACGCGTACGTACATTAATCTCCAGTGCTTACACCATATACATACCACACCCAAGGTCCGACTGCTCATCTATCTCTCATAGTTGATACATGACCAGCACAGACACGTATCAGAAGGCCAACCACGCGCTGATCACGCGCCCTCTCCCAGACCTCCTCCCCAAAAGCTTCTACAACCTTCCATATGACTCGGCCAATCACAACCCAGCACTGCACACGTCACCTGATTTTTTTCAACACGTCACACTTCTTACGTCACACCTCGGCCTTGGGTTACGCATGGGTTACCTCGGGGCTACGCATATAAGCTGTAACCCCGAGACCCCGACTCGACTGCTCGATCAGCCATCCATCGCCGACGCTACACTGCCGGGCTGCACTGCTCTGGCTCCCTGTTCACGACCGTGAGTTCATCACCTCGGTTATCTTCTAAATTAACAACGCGGAGCAAGGTCCCACTGCTAGACGACCCTGTACTAAGCTGTTCTCCGCTGTTCTCCGCCGTTCCCTGCTATCCGCCACTTTGCTGATCGCAATACGTCCACCTGCGAATCCGAATGTCGAGCGTCCCGCAGGTAGGAAACAAGACAGCCATCACCTTCCGAACGACGACAGCAGATCGGAGGGAACAACGCTACACCATCGACGGAGAACAAAACCACGGAAAACGGATGCGAATTCTGGAGAGTCGTCGAATCTGCCTTATACGAGGGGCGTTCAAAAAGTTCTGGCAATTACGTCTCAAAAAAGACCCAGCGTCTTTGGAACGAGGTGGCAACTGTGACAGTGCGGCGCGCCATCTATTGGAACAAAATGGAACTCAGGAGACACGTGTCGCCTGCCGTTTGGTGCGTTGCCAGGAGGCTGGACATACACTACTCCTACGCTCTGCCTGAAAATGGCCTCGCGGCACAGAACTGAATGGAGATTCTATGCTTTCATGAGGACGAAGCTAGGCGAGGATGCAAGGCAGATTCAAGCTGACCTGAACCAAATTCTAGGTGGGCACCGTCCTTCATATCGCACAGTAGCAAGATGGGTATCGCCTTTTAAGAATGGGAGAGAGTCACTTGAAGATGACCCACGCACTGGGCGTCCTTCCACGTCAATGACCGAGGAAAACATTGCTGCTGTCAGACGAATGATCCACGAAGATCGACACGCAACGATTGCTCTTCAAGATTCAATTCAAGATCAAGTGATGATCTTGGACTCTCTACTGGCAGCATCCATACGATCATTCATGAAGATCTCAAGATGAGGAAGGTTTGTTCTCGATGGGTGCCGCATCTCCTGCCGGACGACGAAAAAAGAGAAGAGTTCAATGTGCTTCGGCAAGTCTCTCTGAATTTGGCCCTGAAGGTCAAAAACGCATCACAGACGTGGCGACTGGTGATGAGAAGTGGTTTTACTTCTTTCAAGTGCCACACAAGAGGCAAAACATGGTTTGGCTTGGAGAAGAAGATGCACGACCCACCGTTGTCAAGGGAGGATTTCGTTCACGAAAGCAAATGTTCATCGTGTTCTTCAGTTCAACCGGCCCTGTATACGTTGTTACTGTGCCCAAAGGTCAGAATGTTAATGCAACTTACTATACAGAAACAACTATCAAGTCAGTAGTGAAAAATCTAGAAAAAAACAAAGCCCACACGCCTTGCCTCAGGAAAGGTTCCCCTCCACCATGACAAGACCTCCAGTCACACTGCTGTCAAAACTCGCTAGTTTGTGGAGGAAAGCAAGCTGCAACTCACTGACCATCCACCTTACAGTCCTGACCTGGCACCATGTGACTTTTGGTTATTCGCTAAGTTGTCAGAAAAACTTGTTGGGATCAATTTTCACAGGGAACAGGACCTTGCCAGAAGGATAAACGCAGAACTGAAAAGTATACCTGCTTGTGAGTACTCTGAGTGTTTTGTCAAGTGGATGGCACGGCTCCAGAAGTGCGTAAACCTTGGAGGAAAGTATGTTGAAGGAGTGTGAGGCTCAATAAATATGTATCTCTATAAATTTGTTTTGTTATCATGTTGCCAAAACTTTCTGAACAGCCCTCGTACATCAGGGGCAGCACGTTCAAGGTGCCGCTTTTCCGGCTTCTCGGAGACGCTCACTCAGGAAGAAGGCGGGGCTCTCAGGCGTCGGCCAGCAAAAGCAGGAAACTAGTAGCGGCAACAGAACCGTCTCACCACCAGTCACGTCCACAGGGTGATCCGGTATTTTGCGCCACGCGGACGGGACATCTACTCCAGACAGGCACACGGAAGCGTGCAATGCGTGAGTTGGAAGACCTGAGGCCTGTTGCACCGAAATTTATTTCGACTTGTCCAAAAAAAAATTTATTCCGACGCGATAAATTATCGATGTATGAATTCGTGTTTCACCAACGGTCGAAACACTTGTCCGAATTTCTTACCGATGTCAGAAAAAAATTCCGACAAGGGTGTATATGACATCATGACAGAGAGCTGCCGCTGAATATGAAAGTTACAAGTTTTGTCATATTGAACCACATTTAGTCCTATTTTACAGATATCAAATTTTCGGAATTAATGTAATATTTCAAATGTGTTTAAACTTGGGCTAAAATGATCCAAAAGGTAATCACCAATTTCCCTACTCACTATTCGTAGATTTCACTCGCGGTGCGCTAAAGTTGAACGATTGTTTGATGACGCGCCGTCGGCTTGATTTCAACGCGTTTCCAGCACCTTGGATTGCAGCAGGCTGCTTTGCCAAGAAGCACGCGCAAGCGCAGGCCAAGAAAAAGGAGCTGTTTCTTTTCATGCGCGACATCAAAGATGTACGTGATCGAATACTCTCATAATGTTATGTGGCTCATGAATGTAGCAGTCGGCTTTGCAGTTTTCCCTGTGTTTCACTGTCATCACTTTAGTTAATGTGTGATATGTTTAAAGGGTATAACATGACCCAATTTGCAGCACACATGCCATCATTGAAATGAACTTGGGCTTGTTACTGCATGCGACTTAACAATTTCATTTAGTACCACGAACGGCATATGTCATTACAGCAGCCTCAGGTCACGCATATCACAAGCATACTTTGGTATCAGTTATTTACACTATTGCAACCACCAGTAGAAAATGTTCCAACTTGCCATCCACTCTACTTGTCCATTCACAGAACCTGTATGGAGAATACAGGGCTTCAGGTGGTGCCAGCCGCAGGCTCCAGGCCTGGGAGCAGGTACTGTAGAAGGCACTGGTGCCGGGCCTAGTGAGGCCAGACTGCACTGTGCAGCAGCTGAGGAAAAATGTCATTTATTACACCACTCAGAACACCCGTGGTGAGTAGCTTCTTGTATCCATGATCATGGCACGAATGGGCAATGTTGGAAAAGGTTACATTACTTATTGCGAACTGCACAGATCTGAGGACTGAAGGATGCCAGTATTGCTTATAATATCATCTGAGTGCTTCCTGAGGATGGCTTAATCCTTCAGAAGCTCGTCTTGTTTCTGCGGTAGGTCGAACTGGACGAGCTCTGATGGTGGTGGATACTACACGGGCAGTTACCTTGGGCCTTCCACAGATCGCCTCGGCCGAATCCAGAGTACCGGACAAGGCCATAGCAACGAGACGCAGTGGTCCGACCTGGACCTTGTTGTTCTTGACGTCACTGGTAAGGAAATCGTTCATATTACTGCACTGGCCGGATGTTATCTTTCATCTTACGAACACCTTCATTCTTTTTGGGGTTTTTGGGGGATGTCCATGATTTCGTTTTTGTGAAATCATTGTTCTAGAGGATCCTTCAGGATGCTGAAGTTTGCAGTGATTTTCACTGACCAACACCGCCGTTACCGTCGTCGCTGCAGCCGCCGCTGTCGCTCATTTTATCAATGCATAAGTCACGCAAATGCAATGCTAACGTATCACGCTGTTTCCTGCCAACCATTTTTCTGACAATCTCCACTTCCGTTGTTTTACGACGCGAGGCCGAGCTGGAAATGATGTCGGTGCCCGGCGGGGCAACCTTCCAGAATCAAACATCTGGCAGCCCCCAGAGGCCATATTCAAATCCCTCGAAACATCCCATGCACCTTCGGACGACGGAAAAGGAGCCGTCACCACGGCCATCCCCGTGTCATCGGCACCCAGCAATGTCGTGACTCCCACCGCCTCCAACGCAGGTCCGCCCCCCGCGAAACGCCCCCGTCGCACTTCGTCGCCGGACCGCGAGGCGATAGGCGCCCGAAATCGGGCTCTTCTCGCGCTGCAGCCTGAAGAGTTAACTGATGAGGAGGTCATCAAGGCCACAAGGATAATGAAATTGAAACTGCTGCGCCGCATGTACGCAAACGACAGTTCTACCCCTACTGATACGGATCATGTGTGAGTTATAAACAATAAATGTACATGTCTGTCAATGATTCGTATGCTTTAACCCATTAACGCCCAGCGGATCATTTTTGTCCCCTGGCTTTGAACGCCTGTGTACGCGGGGCCTGTGAACCAGGATCAGCAGAGAAGGTGCGGACGGAAGGTCCAAAGTATTGGCAGACATGTTTACCCGGAAACGAGTTCTCAGACCATCGGGGAACGAAATTAGCAGAAGTTAATTCAGCGATGTTTGCAGCGTTTAGAAGGAGCCGGCCATATCTTAATGTTGGTAATGATATGTGTAGAACTGACATAAATATCTGTGTTGCGCGAGAAGCCAAAACACCTGGGAGCATGGAGCCATCCAAAGATATTGAACTGACCTGACCGCTAACTTGTGATATGGCGATAAATATAGAGGGGACAAAAACGACCCGCTGGGCGTTTCGCAGATGTGGCAAGGCGGCCGGACAGGAGGGGAGAGGCGTGACCGGAAACACGCAGTCGGTAGTGCGAGGGCAGCGAGCGGTACGGTGGCTGTGTGTGTTTGTGAGCAGAGACATTCTATTGTGCATCAGCGGCGTTTGATCCCCGAGTGACCCGGGATGCCAAGGATAAAGTGTTTTTCGGCCAAAGTGGACATGATCCTGAACGAACTTGATAACGAAGAAGGCCAAACGGATATAGTAAACATACCACCCGACAACGACCTCAGCCTCACTGGGACTGCGGTGGTCACCGACGTACCTGGCACAGTAGAAGTTCACACGGCCGAGGAAGTGGAAGAGGAAGACGAAGAAGCGCCCGTGGAAAGCACCCAGAAAAGGAGACGTCAGGACAAGGCTGCACCGGTCTGGAGCTCGACAGAAGCGACGTACCCGAACTGGGAGAAGATGCGAGATGGGGCTGCTCGCACCCGTGCCTGCATCGCGGACAGCTGTGTGACCACTCACCTGTAGGGGAGAGCGGGGTCAAATGTAACACGGGGCAATTGTAACAGTGCCAATAATTCCTAAACCTACCAATAGATGGGGCTGGTGGCAAGACCGGAAATGTGCATTTCTATACTGCCTTTCCCAACGGAGTTTGAAGTGAGTGTGTCGGGTAAGTCGATGTCTGTGCACAATTATGTGATTTTTAGACCATCTCGTAAATTTCTATATTTTTAGATATGATTAGCTCATTCCCGTAATTGATAAGATATCGATTTAAGAGTTTGTGTAAGCGTAGGCAGGCTTGTTGTCCGTAAACTGAAAGTATGAGATGCTGCCCACGCAAGATTGTTTTGCGCCAGTTTTGTCTCAAAAATGGCGCGGCGCGACGGGGACAATTGTAACGTTTTTGCAGGGGTCAAATGTAACAGTGTTACAATTGACCCCTATGGCGATACTATTGATTTTGAATCAGAACAATCAGCTGGATTTATCTTGCTCCTTTTTTTCATTTCACGATTTTTACATCGACTGCAGATTCATGACTGACTAATTTTGAACCAGAAGAGAATCCAGGATACCTAATTTCAAGGGACGATCTCGAAAAAAAATGCATCAAAGTCTTACCTCAATTTATAGAATTTTTCATATATGTATTGACTAATGAATGTTTCTAATTTTCAGATGCCGCGAAGTCGAGAAAGGAAAACTGAACGTGGTACCACCCTGGTGACAGCTAAAGAAGCTGTCGCCGCGGTGGAGGGCGGCCTAAGCGTGAGGAAGGCCGCTGCCCAATATGGAATGTGTCACGTAACGTTGTCCCGGTACGTAAAACTGAAGGCCGAAGGGATGAACGTAAAAGTTGGCTACAATCCGGCCACAAGGGTGTTCTCCCCAGACGATGAAAAGATTCTGTCGTACTACCTGCTGAAATCATCGGAGGCGTTTTTTGGACTGACGCCCACAGAGGTCAGGGTCCTCGCCTACCAGTGCGCCATGTCCCAGGGTCTGAAAGTGCCCCCTTCTTGGACGGATCAAAGACGCGCTGGAGTGGACTGGTTCAACTCCTTCCTGAAGCGGCATCCAGAGCTCGCAATCAGGTCACCGCAGGCCACCAGCTTGGCGCGTGCTACGAGCTTCAATCGTGAGAACGTGAGGAACTTCTTCGATAAACTGGGAACCGTCCTTGAACGACACAAACTGGATCCATCCAAAATCTGGAACCTAGATGAAACAGGCTGTACGACAGTGCAGAAGCCCACGGCAGTGGTGGCTGGGAGGGGTGTGAAGCAAGTCGGAGGCCTCACCTCGGGAGAGCGGGGCCAGCTGGTCACGATGTGTGCAGCCGTGAACGCAGTAGGCAACTCTGTGCCACCAATGTTTGTGTTCCCAAGAGTCCGCTACCACGATTGGTTCATTCGTGGTGGACCAGTGGGCTGCATCGGCTCTGCCAACAAGTCTGGCTGGATGACTTCAGAGGACTTCGTGGTCTTCATGAAGCATTTCATCCAGCATGTGAAGCCTACGCCTGAGTCCCCCGTGCTACTGCTGCTCGACAATCACGTGTCTCACCTCAGTGTGGAGGTTCTTGACCTGGCGAAGAACAGCGGGGTAATCATGCTCTCCTTCCCACCTCACTGCTCTCACCGCCTACAACCCTTGGACATAAGCGTGTTTGGGCCGTTCAAGAGGAGCTTTTCCACTCACATGGATGGATGGATGCGAAGCAACCCAGGAAAAACAGCTAGCATCTACGACATCCCACGGATCGCTGCGGAGGCCTGGATATCGGCGTGCACTCCGAGAAACATCCAAAGTGGCTTCCGGACCACAGGCATCAGTCCGTACGACCTGGACGTATTCACCGACGAAGACTTCGCCCCAAGCAACGTTACAGACCGACCCAGAACGGAACAAACCGCAGCTTCAGCCAACCAGGCATCTGAAGGCGAGATCGTGGAGGCCATGACAGTTCCTGCAGAAGTGGGCACATCCGGGAGCGGACAGGCGGACCCATCCGGGATCGGAGATGCGGACCCATCCGGAAGCGGAGAGGCGGGCCCATCCGGGAGCAGACAGGCGGGCCCATCCGGGATCGGAGAGGCGGGCCAATCCGGAACCGGACAGCAGGTGGGCCCGCCCGGAACCGGACAGGCGGGCCTTTTCGGTAGCGGACAGGCGAGCCCATCCGGAAGCGGACAGCAAGTGGGCCCATCCGGGACTGGACGGGCGGGCTCATCCGGTAGCGGATATGCGGGCTTATCCGGTAGCGGATATGCGGACCCATCCTGGATCGGACAGGCCGGCCCTTCTGGAAGCGGACAGGCGGGCCCATGCGGGACCAGACGGGCGGGCCCATCGGAGATCGCTTCGACACCGATCAACCCTGAAGTCATTCGCCCTCTGCCCAAGGCAGGTTTCCGGAAAACCAGCAGTGTGAGACGAAAGAAGCGAAAGGCGGCAATACTGACCGATACTCCAGAGAAGAGGGCGATCGAGCAAGAACGTGGTCGAAGGGCTCGCAAAAATGTACCGAGAAGACTCGTCATCAGTGAAACGGACAAGCACAAATAAAAGAAGATGAAGAAGACTAGCGGGAAGAAGGTTCGGAAGACAATCCGGAGGGCAAGCACCAGTGATGAGGAAGATGCAGAAGTCTTTTGCCTGGTATGCGTGGAAAGCTTTAAAAATAGCCGAGTCAAAGAAAAGTGGATCCGATGCGAGATGTGCCACATGTGGGCCCACGAGGCGTGTACCGCTGTGGAAAGGCATCAGGGATACGTATGTGAAAACTGTGGGTCAGATTCAGATTAAGCATACCCAGACCGACCGTCTCAGATGTGGTGATCTTTAAAGTGATAAGAAGTGACCTTAGAAGTGATTTAAATGTTGTTCTTTTTTACGAGAAGCGAGAAGCCTCAGGACTTAAAAGTCTAAGTTTTTTGGCCTGAGAAGGGCCGTACCATGTCTGAGAAGATTTTAACATTTTGCTTGATTAACATTTTGCTTATCAAGAAATACTTACGGGTGTTACACGTTTGTTAAATAAAAGTTTTTGATAAGATTGTCTTTCTGTAAGCTGTCGGCTAACATGGTACAATTGTCCCCGGGTGGTGTTACTTTTTACCCCGTATCTGGGGTGAATTGTAACAGCTGAACTGACTTTTTTCGACAACAATTTCGACCCGAAAGAGCCGTTATTTCGGAAATGTTTCAACTGCATTTAAAAGGCAAAACATCATAGTTTATGAAAATAAAAGAAAGAGCTTTATAGCTGCAAACGTGTTTGCACCAGATCGTAAAATGGAAAAAATGTTACAATCAACCCCGGTCTCCCCTACAACTGTTTGAGCAACTGTTCAGCGAGGAAATCCTGGGGCACATCCAGCGGGAGACGCTCCGGTACGCACTGGACATCAAAAACGACCCGCTGTTCACTCTGGACACCAGCGAGTTGCGCGCGTTCATTGGAATGCTGATCTTCTCTGGATATGTCACGATGCCGAGCGAGCGCATGTACTGGTCAGAGGCTAGTGATCTAGAGAGCAACAAGACCATCCGCCAAGCCATGACCCGGAACCGCTACCTCAAACTGCAGCGGTACCTGCACGTGCAGGACAACAACTGCCGACAGGCAAACGACACGGACCGCATCTTCAAAATCCGGCCGCTCATCACCATGCTGAACAAAACTTTCGCGAAATTCGACATTCATGAGGAGAAGCTGGCCGTCGATGAGATGATGGTCCGATATTATGGCCACCGTGGACTGAAACAGTTTATCCAGGGCAAACCCATCCGTTTTGGGTATAAACTGTGGGCTATGTGCAGCAGTGGAGGGTACTACTACAAGTTCGACTTGTACTGCGGCAAGGAAACTCGTCCGGCGCTGCAAGACAAGCCGCTGGGAACCAGAGTGGTGCTCGACACGACCAGCGGCATACAGGATCCCAACAGCCACTGCCTCTTCTTGGACAACCTGTTCACCTCTCGTTCCGTTTTGTCGGATCTGAAGGACAGAGGCCTACGAGCCACCGGCACTGTTCGGGAGAAAAGGATGGAGAAGTGTCCCCTGAAAACGCAAAAAGAGCTGAAGAAGGAAGGACGGGGCGCGCACGCCCGGTTCGACGAGAAGTCGGCAGTGTTGGCAGTCCGTTGGTTTGATAACAAGGCCGTGAATATGATGTCAAACTACGACAGTGTACAGCCCTTGTCAGCCGTTCAGCGCTTTGACAGGAAGGAACGCAAGAAGGTGGATGTGCCCCAGCCTCATCTATTCCGCACTTACAACAGCGGGATGGCCGGGGTGGATATCCACGACTGGCACCTGGGCCAGTACTGCATCGCCATCCGCGGCAAAAAGTGGTACTGGTGTCCGCTGACTCGCATGGTGGACATGGCTATCGTAAACAGCTGGATCCTGCACATGATCTCTGTGCCCAACGCCAAGAATCAGCTGTCCCAGCTCGAGTTCCGGCGCGAACTTGCCCTCGCGTATCTGCAGTGCGGCAACCGCACCACGGCCTGTCTGCCCACATCGCCAGCCCTCGTTCCGCACAGCATGCGGTACGACGGCGTGGGGCACCTGATCGGCCGCATGGAGGGCAGTCGTCGACGTCGACTCGAGACATGCACTCTGAAGAGCACGAAGTGGTGCGAAAAATGTAAAGTGGCGCTGTGTCTCAAATGCTTCTCGCCCTACGACAGCAAATAAACGCGCCAGTGTGCCGAAGTAAGTCGCGCTCACTAAGGCGCAGTGTATGTGCACAGTGTGAACAAGCACGATGAGTGCAGAAAGTAAAAACGGTGCCAGGAACATTGCAGTGTTCTCGGAATTATACGTGGTAAGTAAAGCCATCGATTTTGTAATAGTGCAAAACTGAAATAACGAGCCAAAGCTAGTGCATGGTGTGGTGCATTGACGTATCAGATTTAAACGTAAACCTTGTCCGTGAATACAGAGTTACTGAGTTATGGTATTGCCGGAAACGCAAAGCTTCAGCTTTCGGGGATAGACAGCCAAATTACGTCACGTAAAAATGATATTACGCGAATTTCATTTTTTTCATCCATTTTTGAAGACTTAATATTGAATAAGGTGACTGATAAAATTAACTGAAAGTCTGAATTGGTTTTCAATGCTTCTTTTGATAATGGAAAGTGTGATTATGATTTGCGGTCGTCTGACCTTGGCCCAACCTTGACCTGAATTTTCCTCCAACTGGGCATTCCAGAACAATGTCACTTGGCCTTGTGACCTCGTGGCACACGTTCCTAATTTCGGATTCTTTTGTGATGTAAGTGAAGTGGTCGAAGGAGTGACCAGTGGGGTTGGACGTAATCTTTCTTTAGCTGTTTTTGTCTTTCCTTATTCCGTAATCTCGCTTATCAGCCCTGATTTCTGACTGCCTATGACGGTTTTCGGGGCTTACCCCGGCCTGTTTCTTCCCTAACCTTTGTAACATTTACCTTCTCGTCCAGTTTATTTCTTCAGTAAGAACATCAAAGGTAACTTGCGCCAATCTAGCATTCGTGGCCGCGTATTTACGGTCAGTCAATGTAAGTGATCTATTCGTTCAGATCCGTACGGTCCTATTCACTTCCCGTACGTCAAACTCGTCGGTGAGATGTACTACGCAACCACTGATCCGTGTAGCCTCGCCATTCTGTGACTGAAGCACACTCTTCGTAATAATAATGGTAAAGAAAACCTAGCACCGCAATGCCGTGACTAAAGTACCAAAAAACATAGCCTGTATGTAACCAACGAAGTGACCTCTTCGTGCAGATTCGTTTGTTGGCATCTGGGAGCGTAAGACGTGATACAGAGTCCAGTGTTTGTGGTGTGCTTTTTGCGCAGATGGAGTAATTTGTTTTCTTACTGTCCTTCAGTGTTTGCTCTTTCTTCCGTACCAGTTTGCTGGACGTTTTTGAGCCTATTTGTTCGTCCCGCGCCACGAGCCGCCGTCCGGCCGGCGGATCAGCGCGGCACACGTCGCCATCTGCTGAGCGACCTGACGATGGTGAATGGCTGGGCCTCCGCCCGGCGGCAGTCGATCGCGCACGAGAAGTATGCAACATGAACATGTCAATCAAGGGTGGAAGTACTGACTTCGGGGAGACCCACGTGGTTGTTGCTTTGACTATGGGAGCCGACTTCACGAATGAAATTTTCCTCGTGACCGGTCACTTCCCTGCAAAAAAGGAACGGGCACCGTACGAAACGATGGCCAATGCAAGCAAGCAAAGAGCTCAAGGAGCAGACGCAATTCCAGCATTCCTCAGGTTTGCTGTTCATAGACCGAACTCGGGCCTCAAGAACACCAGAGGCGTGTACAACGTCCCGGATGAAGACACCAATCTGTCCTCAGCAGCTATCTTCCGAGACTGGACAGAAGATCCGATTCAAGGGGGGGGAGGGGCAAGGGCACCGAGCATCAGATCTAGGATCTGCTCTGAATGCTGGTCACGGCGCTGAGGTGTCACCCAAATACTGCTCCCAACTCAGAGCAGGTGGCCGATCTCTGGGCGAGCGGAAAAACACTCCTATCCCCCCGTCTGAAAGACTGCCTCAACCTACCCGACGGCGTCCATACTGTTCTCCGCAGCCTGACATATAGATCAGTGGTGGAGTGGTGGATGATGGACAAAGATACCAATCGACCCTGTCGTTGATCAACTGCTCGCTGTTGCAGACGGAGAACATCCACCAAGCCTTTCAATACGGGATGATAGCTCTGTCAGCGTCTGAAAACGCGCTTACTGGAATCATCGCATAGCTCAGGGGAACATTACAGATCACTCTAGCAATGCTGCTGGGCTCCCCACCACAAAGCCCATGAAGAGCTTTGTCACCAGAGTCCTCGAACACAAGGATGGTATCATCAAAGGTAAAAGCACGACAAACGCACGCCAGCACGCCGCACGCCGCACGCCACATGCGAACACAATACGCCAAAGGACAAAGGATTAGATATCAGACAATGGGGCCGGGTAAACGAATCTGGCGTCATCGTATCGAATCGTAACTTCAATGCGAAAACAAACACAGATAATTTATGGGTTTGACCCGTTACCGTTTTGTGTCGCGTGGGCCGCCGGCACATGGACTTTGTGGACAAGAGGGGCACAGTCCGTCGCACCCATGCGAATAACGTTAAACGTGTTACCTGTTGCTCTGAACGCGCCTCTGTCCGACCGGTGGGCCAATGCGCCCTCTTGTGCGCGCCTCTGATGACTGGGGAGATCAGCGGCCTAAGCCGTGGCCGCTGGCCATTGCCACACGACCGTGCTGCGGTGCGCGCGTCCCGGCTCAAGCCCGGGTCTTCTCACAGCTGCCGTGGCCACGGCCGTACAGGGCACCTGGCCCGGCGCTAAGTTTGGTGTTCGTTGCCGTTTAAAACGCACAAACACATTATCACGCGCCATATGGAGAGTCGCTGAGATCACTGTACCACACCCTTTAGCACGGAATACGTTCCAAATACTGTTGACGTCTGTAAAAATAATATCAAGTGGCTGATGTTACGCAGACAAGTCGTCAGTTGCTTTTCTGGGCGGGATGCCTCATGATTTGTTCTACCTGCGACGTGTTTTTGTTTCCAGTGCGCCAATCCAAGTACGCGCGGGTGTATTCCGCGCATGTTGCGGACGAGCGGTTAATTTGTCAAAGACAATAATTCCGGCAATTCACATGTGGTGCTCCACCCCTCCCGGGGGGCATCCATCATGGCCTGGACTTCACAAGAACTGCCGCATTTGGATAATTTTCCGCTGCTTATGGGGGGGGGGCTTAAATTACTGTCCTCCATATGACAATCATGAACAAGAGAACAAGAAAGATTCAATCCAGACTGTGTTTTACCGACAGTCAAACATGGTGGAGGGTCTGTCATGGTCTGGGGATGCTTCTCAACCGCCGGAGTGGGATGCCTCAAGCGCGTCGAAGGCAGACTAAATTCAGAATCCTACACTGATTTGCTGTCGGAGAGCATGCTTCCTTCCGCCAGAGCTGCGTTTGGACCCAGAGAATGGATATTCCAACAGGACAACGCCTCGTGCCATGTTTCCAGGCGTACAGAAACCTACCTTCTTCGCCACAGGGTTCAGATCCCTGACTGGCCTCCTCAAAGCCCAGACATGAACCCTATTGAAAACTTGTGGGAAGTTCTGGCTGATCGACTGGCCCAGAAAGAGAAGCCATCTAGTCTAGATGACTTATACAACAAGCTGAACGATGCCTGGTATGAAATACCACAGCAAGTGTGTCAAAATTTAATCGACTCAATGCCGAGGCGCATCGAAGCCTTAATCAAAGCCACGGGTGGCCCTACCAAATATTAGACCATTAACGAACAGTGATGTCTGAATTTTAATATTCAGTTACAGACTCCTACAATAACAATAACTAGTGGTTGTTTGTTCATTTTCTGGCAAGAAAAATGAAATTATCGACCATATATACGGCATAAAGCGTGTTACTGTCTGTATTTTACAGGCGTTCGGAAACTTTTGCACAGCACTGTATTTGTGTCCTTGCACAGAACCAACAGCAGAGGCAGACACGGCCTTGGCCTCGTCGGTGCTCATAAGCGATCTACTGGTGGATGTCGTCTGTTGACCCAGAGGCGGAGGAGGCGAGTCCCGTGATCGGCCGACGGACGAATGTGACCGCTGGGAACGGAGGCCGTCCCGACACGTCATCTGGGACCGGGCGTCGTCCCGGCACGCCATCCGGGACCGGGCGTCGTCCCGGGATGCCCCCCGGGGACTTTGTCGACGCGGCACAACCAGAGGCGAAGGAGGCGCCGATCACCACGGCGCGATCTGAGGCGTCGGGCAGCACGAACTCCGGCCGGCGACGCTGACCAACTCGCGCCGGTGAGATCGCAGAAGACGCACGCCCGAGGCCTGGCTCCATCGGCCCGAGCCAAACGCCTTGTGCTGTTTATCAGCGCGAGGAAAGAGTAACGAGACGAGGCTCCGCACGATGGGAGCAATTCTTGGCCCTACGGCGGCCAAGTGCGCAGAGGACGCGGAATTTCAGCGCCGACTTGCTAACGCCGAAGACGCAGCTGTGACGATCAGCAGTGAACAGCTGCAGGCAATGAGGGAAGCCAATGCCCAATTGACTCGGACAGTAGACGCGCTCACAAATTTGGTGGCATCACGGTACCACCCGTATCCGTACCACCACCTACGTCATGAACACCGCTCCCCGGACCAGCCATAGGGTGGGCGTGAATGACGTTTCCTGGTGTCCTTGTTCTCATATTTCCCGCCTTGTGTGCCGTGTTTGCTATTTAACCATGAAAGTAGTAAATTCTCCGTTGTTTAGAGATGACCCTTTAGTCTGCACGCTTAGTGTATGACTGAAGCACGAGACACGTGAAAAAATCAACGCAGACAACTGACTACACAATTTATCACAGCCTAGTACAACAATTTCGCAATAAATAAGTTATTCAGACGATTCCGGCTTTCTGTTCTGCCAGAGCCGTTTTCCCATTGCTTATTCAGGATGTGTACTCAGACATCATGAATGAAAGGCCATTCTTGGACTTAGTGTTTTTCCTAGAGAATAACAGTAAAAAGGCGATAGAAACGGCTAAAGAAGAAACAGCTCGAGCTGAACAACTTTATCCCCGAAGCCATTCACATGTTAAATAGCAGGCTGTAAGTAATGTGGTAATAGTGCACAATCTTGCTGTATGTGAAGAATCAACATTAAGGAACGCGGAAGGCTGAGTGTGGCCACTTCAGTGTCGATTAATATCTGTCTGTTCGATTATTCACTCACAAATACCACTTATTTCCGCCACTGTAATTCGTTCACTTCCGGAACAACAACATGGCGATGAAGTAAAATGAAGCAATAGGCTCCACTGTACTTCATCGAATTCTTGGTACATGATTTACATCAAATACATCTTCATACAACTGTTGTAAATTCGTCGTTTGCCAGAAACGTGGAGAAGCATACGCTGAAACGCTACGATTTTCACAGAGACACACGCCTCTTGGCTCCGGCATGACCATGGTAAAACCAAACAAATGAATTTTCAGTCCTGGCACGACATATATATCCACCCATATATGCATACATATGTATAATAATCATACCCATCATTAACGTAATTTCTTTAGCTGGCTACGAATGGCTTATGAAATTGCAATTGCAATTCTGTGAGTCCAAATAATCTTCTGTATGCCAGTGCATATTTTTATTGCCTCTACAGGGATTGGAACTGTGTGTGTGCCTGTATATATATATATATATATATATATATACATATATATATATGTGTGTGTGTGTGTGTGTGTGTGTATGTATATGAACTGTTCTACTTGTATTGTATTCTACACGCATACGACTCATTATGTGCACAAGATCGAAAGGCGGTTTTTTCGAGAGTCGCCGTGGATACGCCCTCGTCGGTATGGGGACGGGAACGGGGAGGGGGCAATCTAGATATAACTTTTGTGAGTCTTAGAAAGGACATGGGGCTGGACACTGTACAGGCTCCTGGCGTCACATCGTGGCAACAGGAACGATGGTCTCTCCTGCGGTAAATTTGTGGAGTTCTGCATGCGTGGCATGACGCAGACCACGTCGAAGGCTACCCAAACTGACAAAAGGACCAGTCAACATACCCCTTGTGGCATGCTGTGCGTTTTGGCAGCGCAAGGATCTCACAGTTTCAAGAGGTAGCGTACTGCCGGACGCAAGGTGGAAGCCTGGTGATGTCTGTAATCGGGGCAACAAAGCTACGGGACAGTGCGGCAATGAGGCGGGGAAGGCAGCTGGAGCCGACCATTTTAAGATGGTCGCCAAAAAGCCAGGGACAGAAATCGAGCGCTCGGGTCTGATTCTCCGATCCGATCTGTCAGTTTTCGGAGCATCACCGCACGGCCTCACCGACGACAGCAAGGCGGTAGTAGGAGTGAAGTGCCCCACTGACGACAAAAACCTGAGGCAGTAAATGAAGGCTGACGGCACGACGGTGGCCAAGCGTCGAGGCCAGGTGCAGCTTCTGCTGTTCATGACGGGACAGGAGGTCGCACATTTCTGTGTGGTCGATCCGTCATTCTCTGAGAACAAAAGTGTGGACGTACGCAAAGAACATTTGGATGAGGTCTTCTGTCTGGTGGTGGCTGGTGCAGGCTAGTGCAGGCAGCGACCAAGTTCTGGTATGAGAACGTGTTTACGGAGTTCATCAAAACGCGCATGCCAGGAGTGGGAACAATTCGCTTTGAGACGCACTTAAAACCTCTTGTACGACCACGCTTGTTGACGTCTTTAAGTCACCTACACCGTATTTTGCCTCATCAGTTTTGATGGTGATCTATGTTTAGTCCATGAGTCTAGAATCCTGCGTCATTTAAGCTTCACCAGTTCTTTGTTTCAACATACTTTACTCGTGAACTTATTGGTATGGGTGTGTGACTGCCTGTACCGCGCAGCATACTTCCAATGGCCGTACGACTTTGTGACGATCCCGGTGAGCCGCGCAACAACCCAGGTGCCGATGGAGACCACGGATGACTCACAAAACCTTCCTTTTAAAGCACACAAACTGCTCGTGAGAGGAAATGGAACTCTGGTGTGAAATAAGTGAAGACCACCACAAATACGCACTGGGATGACCCAAACCTTCCCCATAAAACACACAAAATGCTCATGAAACAATGTGATAAAATTGGCTTTTGAAGTAGCACAAGAATGTTCCGTGAAACTGCTGCCATTAAAGATGCTGAGGAAGGATGCTTCCCATGGCGCAGTGTTCTGTCCCAGAGCCCAATGAAACGTTTATTACGGCCAAAGAGGGAAGGAAGTGCGGTGGTTTACCAACTGCTATGAGTGTTATCACATAATGCCATGATCATACATAGAAAATTCAACATGTAAAAGTAATTAAATCACGGTGCCGTGAGCGGCTCCGTCCAGCCCGGAGCGCCGGAACGCAACCTTGGAACACTGTCGCTGGGGGACAGTGAAAGCCGCGCTCGATGCGGCCACCAGGAGGCGGCCAGGGCTATGTCCCACTATACTTTGTTACACTGTGAATATATGAGATCTGTGCATTCAGTTATCTTTCCTCCATTCATGCAGGGTGCCAAGACTGTCCTACAGTAAACAAACATTCATCCCTGCCCTGGCTGCTGATAACTATGTCATGGCAGACAGTTAATGTGTGCATGTTGCTACACCAAGAGTAAGCATTTGTTGATTAAGATCTTTGCCTGCTTTGTGCTCGGCTAACATGTGACAAGAGGACCCATGGTTACATCCAGTACACCTTCCACAAACATATAAAAACTTGAATATAGAATTAACACAGGAAATAAGAAACTGAAAATATCCTCAGGAATGCTGGGTCACTGATCACCTTGTACAGAACACTTTCTTCATTTCTCAAACAATTTTACTATGACCACACCATAACACATGATGAAATAAGAAAGAGCCACAAGAGATATTATCTTCATTTCCCATATGACCATAATATCACTATCACACCCTATGACACAATGCCAGTGCTGGTCAGTGGCACAGAGCAGCCATAACCCACCACCAAAAAAATAGTGTGCACCCAGGATGATGTCACCACATGTAAAATGTGGAGCATACAACAGAGGAACATAACAAATGGGAGGAATATCAATCTGATTCCATGACTTGGATTCCATGATCAGTTCATTTACAAATGTATTGTAGGTTTATGTGCACATTCAACTGTCTATCAACAGGTAGCCAAAAAAACAGCAATGGCCAGTATGCTAGTTTTTGGTTATCTATTGATATCATACTGCCACATGATTTCTACTGTGCCATAAAAATGCAGTGCCCACAGAAGACCATCAGGTGTTATCATCTGCTCACAGTAATCAGGATAATGCTTTTTTCCACAAAGGACAACACAATGTGACAGGTTGCTCCAAAACTGGAAAATGCTTTCCCACTATATTATTATTTCACACATGCAAGCTTTCAGTTCTCATTTATGTTCTGTTACAATGCTGCATGACTCTGACTAACCCACCAAAAAAACAGCACCATCAGACTGTCGGGTGTTATCATCCACTCAAGGTTGTCAAAAATCTGTCATTTTCCACTCTTGGCATGGGCAAGCAGGATGCTTTGTTGCAAATGCAACATGTTTATTATGCACAGTCATGACTGATGATGCATGATGCTTGTGCAGGTAGGCTACTGTTTCATGCACTCATTCATTCCTGTTTTAAATTTTCATGATTTGCATGCCACAGCAGGCACACAGCCAAGAAAGGCATGGGGAATATCGGGGTCATGGCCCCAAGCCACACAGTCTATACTAGGTATTCAACAGTTCCACCAGAATCTGGAAAAGTGATCATATATTTAATGCAAAATTAAACATTATGCCTGTCCTGTGCATTAAATATGGGGCCAATTACACAAAAATTTTGTTTCCCCTGAAAATTTTGTCATATATGCTACTGGCATGTGACAAAATTTGACCTTTACCCCCCCCCCCAAGAAAATCCTGCCTACTTGCCTGGGCCAGACATGCTATTCTACAGCTCTGTGAAAATCTGCACATAGTCCAGATGTGCCCTTACCTTTTGTTGGCGTGTTCCGACCTTTTGATGGAGATGTTTAAAGATTGGTCCGTTGCCATTTCAACTTCTTTGGATCAGGTGTCCAATCCACAACACAAGTGTCGCCAAATGAAAGCCACCGGCGTCCACATTCGAACGCACGATGTGAGATTATGAATCCGAGCGCTATCCCCTGGAGCAACGAGAACGAGGTCAACAATGCAACTGCCCTGGACAACGAGCTCCCCGCCCACCACGGACGCCAGCAAGCTGGTAAAAACCAAGGCCCTAGAAAGCTGGTAACGACCAAGGCCCTAGAAACCCAGTAACAACCAAGACGACTAGACCTGTAACAACCGCGACTGCTACGCGGGCCTGAATCAAATTGTCCAAAGTTCGTATTGTTGCAGCGACTGTAAAAGCCAAAGTTCAGAATATGCAAGATTCATATCACCCAAATTTTTTTTAGGATCCAATGTTTGTTATTCTCAAACACATCCTTCTAAAAGTGTAGGACGTATCCATCCGAGAAGAGGAAACGGAGTTCAAAACGACGTAAAGAGTTCAAAACGACGTAAAACTCATAGCATCCAAACTTCATAATGCCCAAGGTTCACAATACCTTAAGTTCATGATGCTCAGTGGTGAAAAAATTGTGGAACAAATTCTCTCCGCGGGGATCGGCAGGCGGCCACCAGTTGGCAGGCAGAACGTCGGCCGGCAGGGCGAGGGAATCCAACAATCACAATTCAAGGACTTCGCGGGACGACGTTCGGCGGCCCACCCGTGCGGCCCACCCGGCGGCAGACAAAGGGAGAATTACGACAGATTCGGCAGACAAAAGCGAGGAAGGCGAGAGATTAACGATCGTCACGCATGGAAAACTTCCCGCCGCATGGCCAGCCCGAAACCTATTCATGGAAGTTTTTCAGCCGCATGGCTAGGACATCGCGCGATGACGATCGGCAAGGCCAGGACATCGCGGGGTGACGATCGGCAAGGCCAGGACGTCGCGGGGTGACGAACGGCGGCTCACCCGCCGGCAGACAAAAGCGACAAAAAACGATAGATTCAACGATCGTCACGCATGAAAAAACTCCCCGCCGCGCCAGCCCGAAACCTGGATCCGCCAGAGCGGTATAAAAGCTCCCGTCCACCAGTAGGGAGGCGAGTCATCATTCGACGTTACCTGAGCCCTGCTCGTAACCTCGGCCGACTACTGTGAGCGGTTTCTTCCTCCCGTTGGAGCCATGTAAGAGCACCACTGGACTCCGTTCTGGCTGGGCCAGAATGGAACTTTGTAGGATCATAGAAATTAAGCAAACTGTGCACTTCATTGTGTAATATGCAGTAGTAGGGTTAGGTACTTTTGGTCAAGGTAAACTCCGTACGGAGTTCTGTCGGGTGTAGATAATAGAGCTGTAGTCCTTATCGGTTAGATCTGGCCTCATTGTCTGTGCTTCAAGCATCACTGTTGACGGCACGCTACTGCTAGTGCATTGGTTAGGAACGGTTATGGTATCTGAACAATATACCTGTGCTCTTGTAGTCCTTATCGGTTAGATCTGGCCTCAGTGTCTGTGCCTTAAGCATCATTGTTGACGGCACGCTACTGCTAGTGCATTGGTTAAGAACGGTTATGGTATCTGAACAATATACCTATGCTCTTGTAGTCCTTATCGGTTAGATCTGGCCTCAGTGTCTGTGCCTTAAGCATCATTGTTGACGGCACGCTACTGCTAGTGCATTGGTTAGGAACGGTTATGATAGCTGAACAATATACCTATGTTGCATCTTACCTCACATTGTCTAGAGACTGGGGCTGGAAACCCCTTAAGTCATGAGCAGACGGTCGAGGACGAGATAAAGCACAGAGGAAAACCAAAATATTTCCATAAAATCCAGTGATTATATTGCGTTCAATCTCATGATCTCCGGAGCTGATAACACCCAAGGCCAGCGGCACGATGAGTGCTACCAGATATAGGGCCTGCTCCTAAACGTCCTCCAACCTACTCTAACCTCCTCAAAGCTCCTCAAAGTCTGTTCCATTGACACCTCAATCTCCTCCAAACTCCTCCAAACTCTTCCAGATTCTTCCAGATCAAAAGCAGCAAGCAGTCTGCACCCCATCTGCAGACAAACGGCTCGCCGCGCTCGCTGAGGTGAAAATATGCATGAGGACTTGCTGTGCTCCAAGCCTGCTAGGTGCATCTCTTGCGACTCCTCCGATCACACCACAAACTCAAAGATATGTCTCGTCTGGCTCACAGAAGAGCGCATTTGTGAACTCAACATAAATACGAATATTTCCTATCCCGATGCACGACGCGAAGTACAGTCGGAGAAAAACCAGACTCAGGAGTATATGTTTAAGTCGCATTAAAAAGCGATATCTCTTCGTCTACTCAAACTGATGGCATCCCATAGCTCTCTCCACTTCAGCTCTTGAAGCCTCTATGTCGCGAGTCTAGTTCTGTCGGCTTCCAGTCAACTCCGACGCACACAATGACTGAAACATAAGAGGCTGATGCAAAACAGACTGCGAGGGGGACAACAACAGCTGTCCCCGCAACTTCGGAGCAGTCTGTCCCCAGAAGATGCTCGCAGTCACATCCACCTGCACACCACCCAGGTGCTGAGGCTCTACCACGGATTCCGTGGACGGACTCTCAACCTTCGTAGTCTCGACCCGGCCCTGTCGACCCCGGGCCGCTCATCCAGTCATGGTAGGACGCAGCAGAGGTCGCGGGCTCTTTCAGAGATTCGGAGCATCTTTAGCTAACTCACACCCAATGCCACTACTTTCCAAGAGACAGGATTTCTGCCTTCGGTTCTACGCAACAATAATAACGACCTCTATTTTATAGTGGAATTGTCGTGGTTTACTTAGCAAATGGGCCGAAATGAAATCTTCGCCGACGTTTTGTTCTTCTGATATTATATCTTTACAGGAAACACATTTCCTCACAGACGACCCGTACGACTTTAGTCTAACCGGGTACTCTATGTTCACAAAATGTGATGACGTTCATAGGCGCCATGATGGAGCTGCCATATATACTTCAAACAAAATACCTCACAGGCAGCTATCGGTTCACAAAAACGTACAAGTGGTCGCCTGCAGGGCGTACCTGTTTGTCTTAAGGACCTTCAAAACCTCACTGTTCAGCTCCAACTGCCATTTGTCTTCTGTTCGGATGCCAACAGCAAATATTTTTTTGTGGGGGACTGACCGATGCGACAGAGGAGGACTAGTCTTTGAACAAGTCATTAGAATTAATGCTTTACATGTCTTGAACAACGGTTCCCCGACACGGCTGGATGAATTCCTGGACTGGTCTCACTCTTAGACATCTCACTATGTTCTAGCGGATTAGCTCCTTTCCTTTCATGGCAAATGAAAACGACCCTCTTCCTGGTGACCACCGTCCGATAACAGTTAAATATGTTGACGGTGCAACCCAAGTAACACATTTCCATTGCGATGCTCCAGCAGGGTGGTTCATTAAAAAAGCTGACTGGGACTCCTTCCGAGCCGTGTGTCAGATCGTCTCAGAATTCACAGATGTTGACTCTGCCTGCACAAAAGAATCAGAGTCGATTATTTTCGTTGAGCGAGCCCATACCCAACGTCTAAGCCAAAGAGGAAATGCTGGTATCCTTGGTGGTCTGACGCCTGTAAACAGGCAATAGCAGCGCGAAAAAGAGCACTAAATAGGTTCTGTCGAAACAGAGACAATCCCACCACTCTCCTTGACTACAAAAAGGAAAAAGTCAAAACTAGACGAACTTTTCGAGAGCTAAGCAGTCCAGCTGGCTACAACTCCTGAGTAAATTCACCACCTCCACACCCCTGAACAAACTATGGGATACTGCTCGAAGTTTCATACACAAAAGAAGTTTTCATCGTCCTCTCCCGGTTCCAAAAATCCAAGGAATCAAGGCAATTAACCCAAAAGAAATGGCCAATCACCTGGATCAATTTTACTTCCAACTGTCGTCCTCCACAATGAGCCAGGCCTTCGTATCCGAGACACTCTTATGACATACACTATGCCGCACTTTGATCTCGATTCAACCAGCACAGAGCTTTACAACAATCATTTCTCTTTGCACAAGCTGAATTCATTCATAAATTCAACAAGTTCAACATCGGTGGGCCCGGATCTATGAATTTCACTATGAATTTCTCAAGCAGCATGACGATGCTCAAAGAAGCAGACTTCTTGCTTTCTTCAACTATGTGTGGACACACAATAGCATCCCCACGAATTGGAAGCACGCTTCTGTAGTTCCTCTTTTAAGCGGGAAACCTACAGACGCACCTGAGTCTTACCGACCAATTCAACTTACTTCTTCTTTATACGAAATTGAGGAGGGAACGGTAAACTCCAGGACACGACGCTGTGGCACGCCGAAAAAAAAACAAATTTTTTCGAAATACCATGGTGTTTTCCGCCATGGCCGAATCACTGTACTCGGCCTTGAATCAGACATACGCGCTGGCTTCTTCGTAAGAAACTTTACTGCGATAATTTTCCTTGATGCAAGCCTATGATATGTTGTCCCGGCAGGTTTTCTTACAAAATTTCATCACCTAGGTTTGTCGTAGACAGTTCGTGCAATTTATACATTCTTATCTAGCGGCCGGACACAAGTTAAAATCGGAGCCCTATCGGACTTCTTTCTCTTGGACAATGGTGTGGTCCAGGGCTAGGTCATTTCTCCTCTTCTTTTTCTTCTCATGATAAATGATATCTTAGACGAATGTCCAGCTGGTGTGTCTCATGCAATGTACGCAGACAGCTGTGCTCTGTTGGCAACCGGAAAAAACCTGCGGTTGATTTTTCAGATACTCCAGTCAGCTCTTTCCCGAATTGAAGACTGGGCCAAAAAATGGGGTTTCTCATTCTCTACAACGAAACCGAAAGCAATCATTTAAAAAAAAAAATACATAAGAAACGAGCAGTGCAGACCTCCGATGGATCTTCTCCTCAATGGGCGGCCCATCCCAATGGGAAACGTCAAACTTCTAGGAGTAAGTATTCAAGTATTCAAGTTAAATATCACCCCTCACATCCAACATCTTAAGGCCGGAGCGATAACAAATTTCCTTCCTTAAATATATAGCTGGTTCTGGCCTCGAGGCAGACAGAAAAACTCTTCTCCGTCTGTACCTTTTTCTGATCAAACTAATTTTGGAATACGGTGCACAAGTCTTTGACCAACCGTCAAGGGTCCGTCAGTCTTTAGAGACAAAACGCTTGTCTAAGAATCGCACTGGGTGCTCTGCGTTCCTCACCGATTGAGAGTCTCCGAGTTGAGGCTCAAGTACCGCAACAGTCGTTGAAGAGGTGGGAGATGACCGCACGTTACTTTCTACGGATTCTAAGTGACCGAGAACACTCTTGCTACTATCTGAAACACTTTATGGAATACCTTACCTTATATACTTATATACTTATATATACTTAGACAAATAGACGAGCAAGGAATTTATCGACTGTGGTTTTCCTTTTTCGCAACGTTTTCATGAAATCTGCAGAGACGTAGGCTTCCTAGTACCGACCAACATGAGCAAAATTCAAAGTAGCCACCCTCTTTGGCCCAGTTAGCAGATCACCTTCCAGATGTTTACCTCATAAAATAAGCGCATCCTGGATCATGACGAAGTACAGGAGATGTTCTTGCAGTCTGTTGAAAACCAATCGGACTACCAATTTATTTTTGCAGACGGCTCCAAAGAACACGACACACTAGGGTGCACTTTTGTGTACAGAGAAATCACCGGACGACACAGATTGCCGGAAAAAATTTCCGTTTTCACTGCGGCTCTTAACGCAGTTCATCGAAGCCTGAAATTTATAAAGGCTCAGGGCATCCGGAAACCGGTTATCTGTTCTAACTCACTCTCCGTTCCTCAGGCCCTACAATCTTTGCGCAGGCCAGACCCCCTCGCTGTCCTCATATTCGACTTGTTTTGCGAAATCACAGACACGGGTATGACCGTTAAATTTTTATGGATTCCCAGTCATTAAGGCATGCATGGAAATGAAGAAGCATATATGCAAGCATACGAAGTCTTGCGGAGAACAACAGTCACCCCGGTCCCAGTTGATCACAGAGAATTTTTCCGGAAATAAGGAAACTCATAAATTAATACTTTGATGTATATTGGCGTAGCCACCCTCGTCCAACACTTTTAAAACACATCAAACGTTCGCTTGCTGAATGGGATACTAGTTACCGCCAAAACCGCCGGGAAGAAGTTATTAGGGCACGCTCACGACTGGGACAAACAAGACTAACTCATTCACACATAATAAATCACTCAGACAACATCTATGTGTCCCATGTCACTCACACCTTTCAGTATGGCACATACTCTTTAACTGTCAGTTACCAGAGAGAAAAAGAAAAACTGCGACTGACGTGTCGGAGCTTCAACTTACCATCCTCTCTACACGGTACAATAGGAAACAACGAACCAGTTAAAAAGCCCTAATGTGTTTTCTGACAGAAATCCACGTGTTCTCTCAACTCTGACGAGACATTTTCCCACATATTTTTCTTCCCCCTCGTTAGTTAGAAATGCGCACTGTTTGGCAACCGAGGTTAATGTTAAATAACTTCTCATACCGTCTGACCCTCCGAACAAGATTCATCGTGCGTTCCTGAGCCAGAGCGGCTGTGCGCCCGAACTCAACAAGAACGAGAACAAGACTGCGGTTCTGAACTACTCCAGTTTTTCCATCGGCCAGCATAATCAAACCTCTAAACTCATCATTCCTGCCTTCCTCAAAATTCCTCCAAAGAGCAACGGAGCAGGCCCATAGTTCCAGAACCTCCGCCAGGGGGAAATCGGGCAAGCCATTCTCGCCCTTGCTGATTCCCGCCGGTGCGTGCGTCCCGCCGCCGAAACGCCGGCGGGAGGGGGTGTGACGTCAAGGGGTACGGCGGCGGTGAAGGAAGAGTGGCGGTGAGGGGAGGCTAGCCTCCGGCGCTGATTCCCCATCTGCGCTTCGCTAGGTGTTCCCCGCCGCGTGTCTCCGTTCCGCAGTCGTGTGGTCGCTGGCGGCGACCAGAATGTTTGGAGCACGATTAAAATGCTCTCGGATAGGGCGTAAAACTGAACCAGAAACGGTTACGCCCATTTCATAAAATTCTTCGATTGCTTGCACAGGATTTCAGACTGTTTTTTTTCTGTCATCACCATAGAAGTCGTGATAACATCTCCGACCGAAAGCTATGACGAAGAACGTGAATGCCGTTTTTTTCTTTTTAATATATTGCTATGCGTTGCGCCGGGTACCGTTGAGTAAATAGCATGGACAGTTTGTAATGCAATGAAAACGGTGTTTACCCGTTCAGAAGCCATGTTTTTCAGGCGAGCATTTCTACCACGAAATGATATTGTTAGTGGAGACCACGATGTCGTCAGTACGTCGTGGCGACGTACTTGCGACGTGTGACACGATTTAACCCTGACGCCGTCGCAACGTCGCTACGACTTCACAAAATGACGTCTGCCGACGTCGTCCACACCGAAACGCGACGGCGTCACTACCACATGACGACGTCAAATTGCTTGTTGCGAACAACAGTGATACAGGATTCTACATCAATGTTCTTCAGATTTCTTCTCCTGTACTCCTTTTGCTTTGGAAACAATATACCTAATGGGTGAAAAACGTCGTTGTAACGAAATGCCTCACCGACTAGAAAACAATAATAGGCTATCAGTCTGCTCCACGTTGAATGCAATGGCTCACGTGTGTGGTTTACAACTAACAAGCTATAGCAAAACGGACAAAATAACGCTTTGACAAATATCATACATGTCACCGAAAGGAAAGAAACATTATTTAATCCTATTCCCTGGGGGGCTACACGGTATGGCCAAATCCCGGCGGGGGAGGATTCGCTCCCCCCTCCCCGAGATCTCGAGAACTAATCGTCCGATTTCATCGCAACAAACGATAATCGATTTGCCATGACGTAAACTACACTTAAAAAAAATTTGGAAGGGGTGGATACAGGGGGCAAAAATATCAAAATGGGGGTACTTTCGGACGTCTTATAACTCCGTTGTTTATGGAACGATTTCGATGAAATTGGCATGAATCGAGAGATTATGGATGGGACTTTCACCACTGGTACACACATTTCAAATTTTAAGAAAACCATATACGTTCACTGGGTTTCGAAAATAGGAGGATTAGTTTTCCAGCAACTGAATGAACAAAAAAGTAAAAGCGCTTTTTTGGCTTCTGCTAGTCATGCTATGCTAAAGAAGTACAAATCGTATCACAATATTTGTATAATGTTTGCGTAGGCGGTGCCAGGGACATGAAGAAGGGGGAACTGTCATGGTTACATGCTCTCATAGGTGGGCACTGGTCCGTTACTCCGTTACTCCGTTACTAACGAAGTTACTTTTTTTAGTAACGGAGTAACGGACCCGTTACTTTTATTTTACTGTAACGGACTGAGTAACGGAAGTTACTTTTGTGGTCCGTTACTCCGTTACTTTTTGGTCCGTTACTCCGTTACTCCGTTACTTTTTAAACTCCTTACAGACACCGCCCGGCTTTATTTGCATCGGCACACACCAATGGCTACTTGAATAGCCAACACCCAATAGCGTGCGGCGATACAAGCGCGGCTGGGCGCGCACTCAGCTGACAATCGCGGAGTAGACTTGTTGACAATATTCGTCAGCTGATAAACGTTGACGGCAAGCTGGCGGCAATGGTTCAGTATAAAGGCCAGCTGACTTTGGTCTCTTTTGGGACAAAAGTATTGAATTATGCGTAAGTGTGATATGACTTAAAATCATAGGTGGGCACTGGTTCGTTACTCCGTTACTCCGTTACTAACGAAGTTACTTTTTTTAGTAACGGAGTAACGGACCCGTTACTTTTATTTTACTGTAACGGACTGAGTAACGGAAGTTACTTTTGTGGTCCGTTACTCCGTTACTTTTTGGTCCGTTACTCCGTTACTCCGTTACTTTTTAAACTCCTTACAGACACCGCCCGGCTTTATTTGCATCGGCACACGCCATTGGCTACTTGAATAGCCAACACCCAATAGCGTGCGGCGATACAAGCGCGGCTGGGCGCGCACTCAGCTGACAATCGCGGAGTCGACTTGTTGACAATATTCGTCAGCTGATAAACGTTGACGGCAAGCTGACGACAATGGTTCAGTATAAAGTCCAGCTGACTTTGGTCTCTTTTGGGACAAAAGTATTGAATTATGCGTAAGTTTGATATGACTTAAAATGATAAATTAACCAGTCGTCAATTTTCAGGCTAAAAGATATCAAAGTTATTGTCATTTATACTGGAACAGCCAGCTGACGGCAGTTTTCAATGTTGTCTCAAGTTAGTCACGGATTGCTTACCACCGCCACACGGTTCCCCGCCAGGATCACTCAAGGCTGTTGGGCACATGATTACTGCCGCCATGGCCTTGGATCTGTGATGTCCATGGGGCGATGGAGTGGTGATTGATTCTTGACTGGCCTGAAATTTTAACTACCTGACACTAAAATGTCCCATCAAGGCGTCTTTACGCCGCCAGTGGAGGTCGAAAACCTTGACTCCGAGTCCGACGATGCCTCAGCTTCGGAGACAGGACGAGCCCGGTCTGGGTCACCAATGGCCACGTCTAGAAACGTACTTTGAGTTTAAGGAGGAGGGGAAAAACGCCATTTTTTCGTATGTCCTGTGCCGACCGAAAGAGGTTATAATTAAGGGTCACAAGAGTAGCCTTTCAAGGCTAAAGGCACATATCAAGAGGAAGCATTATTTACGGTATTTCCAGGTGAGAACAGAATGTGCACAATAAGTTGTCAGTAGTGAAGCATAATTATGAAGCTTGTCGACTATTGCTTGGACTATTTGCCTTAACCATATTCTCTGCAGGCAGTGAGATTCACATTACCCTGGGGGGTAATGTGAAGCAATGTGTGGGGGGGGGTCAGATCTGAGGTAATCTACCTTTCGGCCGACGCTTACGCATAATTTTTGGAGACGCGGAAGTGGCAACACAAGTTGTGTGAACAATTTAGCCCATTCAGGTATTTTTCTAAGCACTGGCCCCTACTGGATATGTAAACTGACTTGGTTAGGTAACTCTTGAATTTTGATTCAGTTGACACATGTTTGCCTTCAGCCGATACGAGCTAATTAAACCAAAAAAAACAGGCAAATTGAACCTAACAAAAAATTAGTTTTACATGCCCATTTAGGGCAATCCTGCAACCATACAGTAGGTTTTAGGTTAGGTTAGGTTAAATCATGTTTAACTTGGAGGACAGGCTACATTGTCCATGCGATTCGAGTTACCACTCCTGCGTTCCCGAAAAAAATATCAACTGGCCGAATGGCCGAAACACCTTTCGGCTGACACATTATTTTTTGTAGACGCAGAAGTGAGGACCCAAACTCAAACATGATATGAGCCGTTGCCACTTTTGCACCTTCGAAAAATATGCATTGGCCGAAAGGTGAAGATTACCAATTCTGCCCCCTCCCCTCCCCGCCCTTCCAGAGATCTCGAGATGCATTCGTCCAATGTTGATGGGATGAATGCCATTTAATATGTTTCAACGAGATCTCCAATTCCAGGCCCCAAAAATTCAAAAATTGCGAAAATAGGGCGTGGGGGCAAACAAACTCCAAAATTTGGGGATTTTTGAAAGGTCACTGCGGCCGTGTTTACCAACCAATTTTCATGGGAATAACACGGTTCAGCTTGGAATGCCCAAGTCTTTTATATACCGAAAGTTGAAATTTAAAATAGAAAACCATAGGCAGTTCCAGGTAGGGCAAGAAGGGTGATTTTTGAAATAAGAAATTTCCTTTGTTTTTGTTTGTTTTGGGTGATATAAACATCAGATGTACAACTAGCAAGCCAGTTTAAGTTTATATGTAGCGCAGAGGTGGATCCAGGTAAACGAAATTGGGAGGGCACCATAAGCACAGTAGTGTGCTCCCCCATTTTTTCAGTACTTGGGTGTGCGTTCGCCTGAAAATGTGTGTGCATACGCATTGTTTAGGATGTGTATGACTATATAAATGAGTCAGTGATCTTTATTTCTACTCAGAATGTCACGATAGTGAACCGCACAACTTTGCAGCTTCACGCACAGCACATTACCGCCGAAAACGGGGGCTTGGAACCGCCTCTGCGGGACCGATTTTTTTTTAAATGTTGACATGTGTATGTATGTGTAACACATGTGTATCAATTCCATGAAATGCCAGAAAATCTTGTGGCGCTGCGGCAAACAGTGTGGGAGCGACAAGCAAAAAGACACGGGTAGCAGAATCTTCCCCCCCCCACAGGGAATAGGGTTAAATGAAGTGTTTTTAACCCGTCTCCGGCCGGGCTCAGAATGCCATCTGCCCGGCCGAAGGGGGAGCGCGGATTTCCGCACCTCCCAGGATCTCGGCTCCCATATATCGCACTGGAAAAAGGAAAACACCGGCGGAAAGGTTTTGTCAAACCGAGACGAAAAAATTCAAGAGTTTTGACCTCAGGTCAATTTTGAGGCCACCAGACGCCATGAAAGGTCAAAACACGTCCTTGGAATTAGGTAAATAGACACAATACCTTGTCCCTGAAAAGCTGAACTTCAGCAACATATACTGAACCGTAAGACAATAGCGAGTTCATTGATATCAATTTTGGCCTTTCACAGGGGTCAGGTCAGGTCACGTCGTCGTTCCAAAATGTTCCACTTGTGAACGGCTAACATCCTCCGTTGCATCTTACTTATCACCATGTTTTTATAGCTAATTTGTCTTTTCAAGGGTGCTGAAGAGGTACTAAAGCACCTTTTTTTGTCTTTTATTTCACAATAATAAAATCCATATCAGTCATGTTTTTTTGAGTCCTTCGTCGTTTGGTATTAAAAAAACGTCAGGGGTATCAGGAATCTTACCTCCACGCACGCGCTCGTACACAAACTAATACACACACATAATTTCAAAACAAAACAAGAAGTTCGCGAGACCGAAACGAGCTCTGAACGGAGACCATTATGTTAAGGGCGGATACTTCGAGAGGCATTGTTGATCAAACCCAGTCGATAGATGTCCGCTGTTTGTTGCATTTTGCATGCGTCCGCTCCAGCGCCGGTTGTTCCCGCTCCGTCGGCGCCGCGGGCAATGAACAGGAATTCGTTGGTTTGAACATTGTGGCTAACACAGTGGTAGAATACCCGCCGCGGCTGTTGTCCCGGCGCCGCCGACTCTACAACGGCTGGTGAGGGCAGTGGGCAGCTAGCGGAGTGTTTTGGGTAAGCGCTTTTTGTTTCTTCCCTTTGTATATGGAATGCGTTTTACAACCACAAAGCAGCATAAAAGACTTAAAACCCGCGTTCGCTTGGTTTTCACTGCATTTAAAAAAGTAACGGAATAACGGAGTAACGGTAACTTCCGTTACTTTTTAAGGCAGAGTAACGGAGTAACGAGTAACGGACTGGCTTTTTTGAGTAACGGAGTAACGAGTAACGAAGTTACATTTTTTAGTAACGATGCCCACCTATGCATGCTCTTCAGATCAACTTGTGACCTTTGACCTTAAATGACCTTCTGTGACCTTGGAATCACTTGGAACGATCTCGTATGCATTTAGTATTATCCCTAAACGTTTTCGATCAGTTGAATTAACTCTATTTAAAAAATTCCATTTTATGGCTATTGAGATATAGGGTACGCGCGCTGACATTTTAGGTCATAGCTCCGTGACCCGACCTGATATCAAGCTGAAACTTGGTACACAAGTAGAGGGCGACCTTCTCCGTCATACATATTCTGGGTTTGGCATTCTGAAAAATGGCGCCGAAATTATTACTATTTAACCAAATGTTGGCTTTGACCTTGACCTGACCTTGTAAAGTGACCTCAGACGAACAAAACTGCATTTGTGTATTGCCCAACTATTTAGCTATACATCCGTATAAAGTTTTAAGTTTTAAGTCCTATCTTAAAAACCAGATTTTTGGCAGTCACTTTCCTTCTACCCCCAACAGGGTCAAAAATGACCTGAGGTGTCTCCCAAAAACGTTGCCTGGCTCCGCCCCTGAGCACAATAGAATTTCAAAATTTTGTCACGGTACGTAGAAAGAATAGCTAGGAAAAGTGACCAAGTTTCGTGAAGCTGCATCAAAAAGCCTGGAATGGGCAAGCAAAAAACCGAAGGGGGGCGAATTCAGCCCCCCTGTCGGGAATAGGGTTAATGGCCTTTTGCGACCTGAGAGGACACGAAGGTTAAGATGTAATTTGGGTGAACTTAGTATTCATGTTAACCATTTCAGCCAATGACTAGTGTAACACGCTGGTCACCAATTTCACGGGTGATTATTAATGTACACCGATGGCGTAGATAAATAAGTCAGTTAAGGTTGTGTTGTGTATCAGTTAACTGTTGTGCAGTAATACGGATGATGGCATGCAAAACATTATCCCATCAGCAATCATTTATACTAAACAAAAGGTCACTTGCGTGCATAACAGCTTGTCACAAGTGAATACTTTGCATTGAGCCAAAATAAAGTGCACACTAAATATCCACAATTCATGGCTGGTTTTAGCCCCTCGCAAATATCCGGCGGAGTTCCACGATGATCCATTGGATGTGGCCAAATATGGCTATTGTTATTCAGGGGAAACCGAATAGAATGGGCTGAGATAGTGTGCGAGTAAGTGCTGTCATATCTGCAAGCTGCGTGGGTATACGTAACTCCAGTCGTAATTTGGCGCCATTTTCACCTTGATATGAACATGTGTTCATTGGTAACGTATGTTTATCTATTTCTCAGGGGACCAGTATTACTGCAGAACATTCATGTATCATTTCAGCTTATCAACGAACAATATTTGCATGTCCAAAGCAGATATTTCGTAACGATGTTAAAACGCCTTTGATAAACACCGTAGTTGTTCCTACTGACTTCTAGCTCAAGGGTAATAGCGCAGGCAAAGGGGGACCCGGGGGCCCGAACTCCCTTCTTAGGCCCGCAGCTTTTTTGTGAAAATCACTGCGCATCGTCTTCCCAGCAGGCGGTTTTCGTATGATTTCAGTTCACACTGGGCTCCATTTCTACAAGGGCTCCTTAAGAAAATCCTGGCTGCCCCTGCTCCAGGCACTGGGAGTTCATGGTGTACGGCATAGCAGGAGTCATGTCAGTTAAAACCAACAAAGGCAACAAATCAGATTAGCACTCGAGCTGTTGCGGCACCACCGGTTTCCCTTTAGAAAGACTTGGAGTGCCGAATGACGATTTTTGTCATTACTTACATGATACCTCAATTCTTTTAGCATAATGTATTTGTATTTGTATTTGTAGTATTTGCATTTGTACTTGTAATTCATCAGCTGGTACGCTTTTTTCACCCGCATAGCTATTCCGGGAGAAATATTTCCACTGCTAACCGACTGAAATAACTCACGCCGGCATGTGCATATCACAGACAAACTTAGGCGCTTAAATTAGCAAACTTAAAACGTTGAATGTCGGTCAGTCATTTGACATGAAACAGACGTCGTGAGAGACACTTGACAGGCAACAGTAAGTCCCTGCAGTTATGCCAGTGAGTTGAAAGTACAACACATGACATGCCATATAACGGGTCGAAAGTGAAAGCACACCGCAAAAATATGGGTCAAACGATGCCAGGCAAACTAACTTTGGTGCGATGAAACGGGTGGGCTGCTAGACTCTGTCAGATGGATCAAAGGACTGGGAATACGGTAATCGGACTCCTGGCGTTACCGCCACTGCATATGGCGATTCCTGCGAGGCGTCGCGTACTTGTTTCGTCGTTGATTTTTGACCCGAAATTAAAACGTCATTGTTGGTCCACGCGTACCGTTTATCTTCACTGTCCAACGGCAGGAACGCGGAGAGCGAGGAACAGAACGCAATTTCTCTCGTAACTTTTTAGGAAATTGAATATTGTCCTTACAAAAACGCTTTGAAATGCTCCACTTTTTTAATGAAAATTGTGGCCCTTGGCGTTATCTGAGCCAAGTCAGCACCTCGACATGCACACTGTGGGTTTTAGATACGACGTCTTACAGAAGTTGGGCATGGTTCAAAAGTGGGGCCTAGGTATATCGCTTTTAAAAAAGAACTGTTGTCCTTCGGCCAGTTTACGTGCCCTGTCACACCAGATTCTACTTCTGACTGGCTTTTTATCCAAAACGTGAAGTGACGAAATTCATGTCTCATTTGATCGTTTATTCTCATGCCGAGAGATGCCACAAAATACTGTTCGTATTCATCGTGGACATCCGTTCTTCCACTTGCAGCGTGCTTCCTTCTTGTGTAGGAATTGCTTACCCCGTTAGAAAGCTCAGCTGTCTGCTGCGGCACTGGGCTGTAGTGGTAAGTCTTTAAGAAGAAAACCATCTGCAACCTACGAGTTCAGTGAGACATTCTCAATGAGGATTTCGATGGAAAAAGTTTTACAGCGGAACTGCAAAGAACTGCTCCCTCGTAAGATGCGCTGATGTTAATATCCACGAAATCTCGCTTCAGGCGTCAGCATCACAGTACAGTTCTGTGACGCGTTGAGCGCATCCCGTGCGTTTCACTCGGAAAACTTAGGTTTTCTTCGGTTTTGGGCACTGCCTTTTCCTGCTTAAGGAGCTTTGAGCGCGTACGTGATGCATCTGTGCGCGTATGTAACAGCCAATAGGACAGGAGCAGCAGCGGCAATGCCAGGTGGGTGGTGACCACTATCAGGTATAATCAACATTCTTTTAAAAAGTTTTGCAATCCAATTCCCGATGCTAAGCAACAAAAGGTCTTGAATTATATTCCTAATCTCATGAAACTGAAGGACTGCAGTGCAATCTGCAAGCCATTCTTCAATCCTTCCTTCGAATAGTTTATTCTCGCTGAAGTAGCCACAGCAGCATAGGTATGTTCCTTGGTGTTCCTTTTATCGTCTGTGACGGGGTTTGAGAGTACGCCATCGTGCCGCAAACTCTGACCCTTTTATGAGGCGCAACGACAAGGCGTTCAGCACCCAGCTCTGGGAAGGTCAGCTTTTCATATTTCTCTCCATACATGTAATTCGACTCCCTGATATTTCTGTCGGTTGATTTTCAAGGGAATCAAAGCTGGCAATATCTTTTATCCAGGGACCATGGACTACAAACCGTCCTCTTTGATCAAGGAGAACAAGCGAGACTGAGAAGGCAGAGGCAGACGCAGTGCCACGCCGGGAAACTTGTTTTGGAAAGGATTTTGTTTTCAAGGAAGATTAGAGTTTTGTGAAATTATCATAGGTGGGCATCGTTACTAAAAATGTAACTCCGTTACTCGTTACTCCGTTACTCAAAAAAGCCAGTCCGTTACTCGTTACTCCGTTACTCTGCCTTAAAAAGTAACGGAAGTTACCGTTACTCCGTTATTCCGTTACTTTTTTAAATGCAGTGAAAACCAAGCGAACGCGGGTTTCAAGTCTTTTATGCTGCTTTGTGGTTGTAAAACGCATTCCATATACAAAGGGAAGAAACAAAAAGCGCTTACCCAAAACACTCCGCTAGCTGCCCACTGCCCTCACCAGCCGTTGTAAAGTCGGCGGCGCCGGGACAACAGCCGCGGCGGGTATTCTACCACTGTGTTAACCACAATGTTCAAACCAACGAATTCCTGTTCATTGCCCGAGGCGCCGACGGAGCGGGAACAACCGGCGCTGGAGCGGACGCATGCAAAATGCAACAAACAGCGGACATCTATCGACTGGGTTTGATCAACAATGCCTCTCGAAGTATCCGCCCTTAACATAATGGTCTCCGTTCAGAGCTCGTTTCGGTCTCGCGAACTTCTTGTTTTGTTTTGAAATTATGTGTCTGTATTAGTTTGTGTACCAGCGCGTGCGTGGAGGTAAGATTCCTGATACCCCTGACGTTTTTTTAATACCAAACGACGAAGGACTCAAAAAAACATGACTGATATGGATTTTATTATTGTGAAATAAAAGACAAAAAAAGGTGCTTTAGTACCTCTTCAGCACCCTTGAAAAGACAAATTAGCTATAAAAACATGGTGATAAGTAAGATGCAACGGAGGATGTTAGCCGTTCACAAGTGGAACATTTTGGAACGACGACGTGACCTGACCTGACCCCTGTGAAAGGCCAAAATTGATATCAATGAACTCGCTATTGTCTTACGGTTCAGTATATGTTGCTGAAGTTCAGCTTTTCAGGGACAAGGTATTGTGTCTATTTACCTAATTCCAAGGACGTGTTTTGACCTTTCATGGCGTCTGGTGGCCTCAAAATTGACCTGAGGTCAAAACTCTTGAATTTTTTCGTCTCGGTTTGACAAAACCTTTCCGCCGGTGTTTTCCTTTTTTCCGTGCGATATATGGGAGCCGAGATCCTGGGAGGTGCGGAAATCCGCGCTCCCCCTTCGGCCGGGCAGAGGGCATTCTGAGCCCGGCCGGAGACGGGTTAAAACACTTCATTTAACCCTATTCCCTGTGGGGGGGGGGAAGATTCTGCTACCCGTGTCTTTTTGCTTGTTGCTCCCACACTGTTTGCCGCAGCGCCACAAGATTTTCTGGTATTTCATGGAATTGATACACATGTGTTTTGTCAACATTTAAAAAAAAATCGGTCCGCAGAGGCGGTTCCAAGCCCCCGTTTTCGGCGGTAATGTGCTGTGCGTGAAGCTGCAAAGTTGTGCGGTTCACTATCGTGACATTCTGAGTAGAAATAAAGATCACTGACTCATTTATATAGTCATACACATCCTAAACAATGCGTATACACACACATTTTCAGGGGAACGCACACCCAGGTACTGAAAAAATGGGGGAGCACACTATTGTGCTTATGGTGCCCTCCCAATTTCGTTTACCTGGATCCACCTCTGCGCTACATATAAACTTAAACTGGCTTGCTAGTTGAACATCTGATGTTTATATCACCCAAAACAAACAAAAACAAAGGAAATTTCTTATTTCAAAAATCGCCCTTCTTGCCCTCCCTGGAACTGCCTATGGTTTTCTTCTATTCTAATTTTCAGCTTTCGGTATATAAGAGAACTGGACATTCCAAGCTGAACCGTGTTATTCCCATGAAAATTGGTTGGTAAACACGGCCGCAGAGACCTTTCAAAAATCCCCAAATTTTGGAGTTTGTTTGCCCCCACGCCCTATTTTCGCAATTTTTGATTTTTTGGGGTCCGGAATTGGAGATCTCGTTGAAACATATTAAATGGCATTCATCCCATCAACACTGGACGAATGCATCTCGAGATCTCTGGAAGGGCGGGGAGGGGAGGGGACAGAATTGGTAATCTTCCCCTTTCGGCCAATGCATGTTTTTCGAAGGTGCAAAAGTGGCAACGGCTCATATCATGTTTGAGTTTGGGTCCTCACTTCTGCGTCTACAAAAAATAATGTGTCAGCCGAAAGGTGTTTCGGCCAGTTGATATTTTTTTCGGGAACGCATGAGTGGTAACTCGAATCGCATGGACAATGTAGCCTGTCCTCCAAGTTAAAAATGATTTAACCTAACCTAACCTAAAACCTACTGTATGGTTGCAGGAACTGCCCTAGATGGGCATGTAAAACCAATTTTTTGTTAGGTTCCATTTGCCTGTTTTTTGGTTTGGTTAGCTCGTATCGGCTGAAGGCAAACATGTGTCAACTGAATCAAAATTCAAGAGTTACCTAACCAAGTCAGTTTACACATCCAGTAGGGGCCAGTGCTTAGAAAAATACCTGAATGGGCTAAATTGTTTACACAACTTGTGTTGCCACTTCCGCGTCTCCAAAAATTGCGCGTAAGCGTCGGCCGAAAGGTAGATTACCGCAGATCTGCCCCCCCCCCCCCAGGGTAATGTGAACCTCACTGCCTGCAGAGAATATGGTTAAGGCAAATAGTCCAAGCAATAGTCGACAAGCTTCATAATTATGTTTCACTTCTGACAACTTATTGTGCACATTCTGTTCTCACCTGGAAATACCGTAAATAATGCTTCCCCTTGATACTCGTATGTGCCTTCAGGTTTGAAAGGCTACTCTTGTGACCCTTGATTATAACCTCTTTCGGTCGGCACAGGACATACGTAAAAATGACGTTTTTCCCCTCCTCCTTAAACTCAAAGTACGTTTCTAGATGTGGCCATTGGTGACCCAGACCGGGCTCGTCCTCTGCCTCCGAAGCTGAGGCACCGTCGGACTCGGAGTCAAGGTTTTCGACCTCCACTGGCGGCGTAAAGACGCCTTGATGGGACATTTTAGTGTCAGGTAGTTAAAATTTCAGGCCAGTCAAGAATCAATCACCACTCCATCGCCCCATGGACATCACAGATCCAAGGCCATGGCGGCAGTAATCATGTGCCCAACAGCCTTGAGTGATCTTGGCGGGGAACCGTGTGGCGGTGGTAAGCAATCCGTGACTAACTTGAGACAACATTGAAAACTGCCGTCAGCTGGCTGTTCCAGTATAAATGACAATAACTTTGATATCTTTTAGCCTGAAAATTGACGACTGGTTAATTTATCATTTTAAGTCATATCAAACTTACGCATAATTCAATACTTTCGTCCCAAAAGAGACCAAAGTCAGCTGGCCTTTATACTGAACCATTGCCGCCAGCTTGCCGTCAACGTTTATCAGCTGACGAATATTGTCAACAAGTCTACTCCGCGATTGTCAGCTGAGTGCGCGCCCAGCCGCGCTTGTATCGCCGCACGCTATTGGGTGTTGGCTATTCAAGTAGCCAATGGCGTGTGCCGATGCAAATAAAGCCGGGCGGTGTCTGTAAGGAGTTTAAAAAGTAACGGAGTAACGGAGTAACGGAGTAACGGACCCGTTACTTTTATTTTGCTGTAACGGACTGAGTAACGGAAGTTACTTTTGTGGTCCGTTACTCCGTTACTTTTTGGTCCGTTACTCCGTTACTCCGTTACTCCGTTACTTTTTAAACTCCTTACAGACAACGCCCGGCTTTATTTGCATCGGCACACGCCATTGGCTACTTGAATAGCCAACACCCAATAGCGTGCGGCGATACAAGCGCGGCTGGGCGCGCACTCAGCTGACAATCGCGGAGTAGACTTGTTGACAATATTCGTCAGCTGATAAACGTTGACGGCAAGCTGGCAGCAATGGTTCAGTATAAAGGCCAGCTGACTTTGGTCTCTTTTGGGACAAAAGTATTGAATTATGCGTAAGTTTGATATGACTTAAAATTATAAATTAACCAGTCGTCAATTTTCAGACTAAAAGATATCAAAGTTAATGTCATTTATACTGGAACAGCCAGCTGACGGCAGTTTTCAATGTTGTCTCAAGTTAGTCACGGATTGCTTACCATCGCCACACGGTTCCCCGCCAAGATCACTCAAGGCTGTTGAGCACGTGATTACTGCCGCCATGGCCTTGGATCTGCGATGTCCATGGGGCGATGGAGTGGTGATTGATTCTTGACTGGCCTGAAATTTTAACTACCTGACACTAAAATGTCCCATCAAGGCGTCTTTACGCCGCCAGTGGAGGTCGAAAACCTTGACTCCGAGTCCGACGGTGCCTCAGCTTCGGAGACAGGACGAGCCCGGTCTGGGTCACCAATGGCCACGTCTAGAAACGTACTTTGAGTTTAAGGAGGAGGGGAAAAACGCCATTTTTACGTATGTCCTGTGCCGACCGAAAGAGGTTATAATCAAGGGTCACAAGAGTAGCCTTTCAAGGCTAAAGGCACATATCAAGAGGAAGCATTATTTACGGTATTTCCAGGTGAGAACAGAATGTGCACAATAAGTTGTCAGTAGTGAAGCATAATTATGAAGCTTGTCGACTATTGCTTGGACTATTTGCCTTAACCATATTCTCTGCAGGCAGTGAGATTCACATTACCCTGGGGGGGGGGGCAGATCTGCGGTAATCTACCTTTCGGCCGACGCTTACGCATAATTTTGGAGACGCGGAACTGGCAACACAAGTTGTGTGAACAATTTAGCCCATTCAGGTATTTTTCTAAGCACTGGCCCCTACTGGGTGTGTAAACTGACTTGGTTAGGTAACTCTTGAATTTTGATTCAGTTGACACATGTTTGCCTTCAGCCGATACGAGCTAACCAAACCAAAAAACAGGCAAATGGAACCTAACAAAAAATTAGTTTTACATACCCATCTAGGGCAATCCTGCAACCATACAGTAGGTTTTAGGTTAGGTTAGGTTAAATCATGTTTAACTTGGAGGACAGGCTACATTGTCCATGCGATTCGAGTTACCACTCCTGCGTTCCCGAAAAAAATATCAACTGGCCGAAACATCTTTCGGCTGACACATTATTTTTTGTAGACGCAGAAGTGAGGACCCAAACGCAAACATGATATGAGCCGTTGCCACTTTTGCACCTTCGAAAAATACGCATTGGCCGAAAGGTGGAGATTACCAATTCTGCCCCCTCCCCTCCCCGCTCTTCCAGAGATCTCGAGATGCATTCGTCCAATGTTGATGGGATGAATGCCATTTAATATGTTTCAACGAGATCTCCAATTCCAGACCCCAAAAATTCAAAAATTGCGAAAATAGGGCGTGGGGGCAAACAAACTGCAAAATTTGGGGATTTTTGAAAGGTCACTGCGGCCGTGTTTACCAACCAATTTTCATGGGAATAACACGGTTCAGCTTGGAATGTCCAAGTCTTTTATATACCGAAAGCTGAAATTTAAAATAGAAAACCATAGGCAGTTCCAGGGAGGGCAAGAAGGGCGATTTTTGAAATAAGAAATTTCCTTTGTTTTTGTTTGTTTTGGGTGATATAAACATCAGATGTACAACTAGCAAGCCAGTTTAAGTTTATATGTAGCGCAGAGGTGGATCCAGGTAAACAAAATTGGGAGGGCACCATAAGCACAGTAGTGTGCTCCCCCATTTTTTCAGTACTTGGGTGTGCGTTCGCCTGAAAATGTGTGTGCATTCGCATTGTTTAGGATGTGTATGACTATATAAATGAGTCAGTGATCTTTATTTCAACTCAGAATGTCACGATAGTGAACCGCACAACTTTGCAGCTTCACGCACAGCACATTACCGCCGAAAACGGGGGCTTGGAACCGCCTCTGGGGGACCGATTTTTTTTTTTAATGTTGACAAAACACATGTGTATCAATTCCATGAAATGCCAGAAAATCTTGTGGCGCTGCGGCAAACAGTGTGGGGGCGACAAGCAAAAAGACACGCGTAGCAGAATCTGCCCCCCTCACGGGGAATAGGGTTAAATGAAGTGTTTTTAACCCGTCTCCGGCCGGGCTCAGAATGCCCTTTGCCCGGCCGGAGGGGAGCGCGGATTTCGGCACCTCCCAGGATCTCGGCTCCCATATATCGCACGGAAAAAAGGAAAACACCTGCAGAAAGGTTTTGTCAAACCGAGACGAAAACATTCAAGGGTTTTGACCTCAGGTCAATTTTGAGGCCACCAGACGCCATGAAAGGTCAAAACACGTCCTTGGAATTAGGTAAATAGACACAATACCTTGTCCCTGAAAAGCTGAACTTAAGCGACATATACTGAACCGTAAGACAATAGCGAGTTCATTGATATCAATTTTGGCCTTTCACAGGGGTCATGTCAGGTAACGTCATCGTTCCAAAATGTTCCACTTGTGAACGGCTAACATCCTCCGTTGCATCTTACTTATGACCATGTTTTTATAGCTAATTTGTCTTTTCAAGGGTGCTGAAGAGGTACTAAAGCACCTTTTTTTAGTCTTTTATTTCACAATAATAAAATCCATATCAGTCATGTTTTTTGAGTCCTTCGTCGTTTGGTATTAAAAAACCGTCAGGGGTATCAGGAATCTTACCTCCACGCACGCGCTGGTACACAAACTAATACACACACATAATTTCAAAACAAAACAAGAAGTTCGCGAGACCGAAACGAGCTCTGAACGGAGACCATTATGTTCAGGGCGGATACTTCGAGAGGCATTGTTGATCAAACCCAGTCGATAGATGTCCGCTGTTTGTCGCATTTTGCATGCGTCCGCTCCAGCGCCGGTTGTTCCCGCTCCGTCGGCGCCGCGGGCAATGAACAGGAATTCGTTGGTTTGAACATTGTGGCTAACACAGTGGTAGAATACCCGCCGCGGCTGTTGTTCCGGCACCGCCGACTCTACAACGGCTGGTGAGGGCAGTGGGCAGCTAGCGGAGTGTTTTGGGTAAGCGCTTTTTGTTTCTTCCCTTTGTATATGGAATGCGTTTTACAACTACAAAGCAGCATAAAAGACTTAAAACCCGCGTTCGCTTGGTTTTCACTACATTTAAAAAAGTAACGGAATAACGGAGTAACGGTAACTTCCGTTACTTTTTAAGACAGAGTAACGGAGTAACGAGTAACGGACTGGCTTTTTTGAGTAACGGAGTAACGAGTAACGAAGTTACATTTTTTAGTAACGATGCCCACCTATGTCAGTCCGTTACAGTAAAATAAAAGTAACGGGTCCGTTACTCCGTTACTCAAAAAAGTAACTTCGTTAGTAACGGAGTAACGGAGTAACGGACCAGTGCCCACCTATGGAAATTATTGAGACAAAGTGTTGGTATTACGGAGGGATGAATTTTTCGGGCTATCGTCTTCGTCTTGTGTGTTATTATTTACGGAACGTTTCGGCCAGCTGGTTCTCCGGCCGTCGTCAGGTGTTAATTTGTGAAGTGTTAGTTGGTCCTGAGAAGGTCGGCTGGTTTTGGCTATCAGCCATGTATGCGTCACAGGTTCGAGGGCCTTGCGACATTCTGGGGATTCAAACCGCCCAGCAAACACACTCCGTCGTGACGACGTCGTTGGAAGGTCGAATTTCCTTCAGGCTGCATTTTGCGTCGCGAGCACGTTGTCACGATGTCGTGAAGGCAACCGGAGCTGTAGGCCGGCAAGTGATCACCATGTAACTTGCAGACAACGTCTTCATATGACGTGCAGACGACTTTTTCATATCCATTCGTGTCAGAAAACTCTGACAGGTCTTGCGCATGACGCCAAAGATATATGCAGTAAACAGAAGGCCACAATTATTCGCTCGATGCAACAAAAGAGCACCTGAGGTCAAACTCATGGAATGATGGAACCATTAGACCTGATTCTGAACCCAGCATGTTAACCACAGCGCTATCCGGGAGGATGTTGCGTAAACAACAACAAAGAAGACGAGGATGATAGTCCGAAAAATTCCTCCGTTCGTAATACCAACACCTCGTTTCAATCACTCTGCAAAACTTTAATCAAGCTTTCTATTAAGAAAGCCGGCCTGGATTATCCGCGTTTACTGGTCTGGCCACCCGGGCACCAGTAACGGAAGAGCTTCCACTTTTTCTGGATTTGAATGCATGGCCATCCGAGGGCCTATTTTAACATGTTAACCCTATTCCCGGCAGGGGGGGGGGCGGAATCCGCCCCCCCTCGGGTTTTTTGCTTGCCAATTCCAGGCTTTTTGACGCAGCTTCACGAAACTTGGTGACTTTTCCTAGCTATTCCTTCTACGCGCCATGACAAAATTTCGAAATTCTATTTTGCTCAGGGGCGGAGCCAGGCAACGTTTTTGGGAGGCACCTCAGGTCATTTTTGGCCATGTTGAGGGTAAAAGGAAAATGTCTGCCAAAAACAGGGTTTTTAAGATAGAACTTATAAACTTTATATGAATATATAGCTAAATAGTTGGGCAATGTGCATATGTAATTTTGTTTATCTGAGGTCACTTTACAAGGTCAGGTCAAGGTCAAAAGTCAAAATTTGTTTTTTTCGCAATAATTTCGGCGCCGTTTTTTCAAATGCCAAACCCGGAATACATATGACGTAGAAAGATGCCCTCTACTTGTGTACCAAGTTTCAGCTTGATATCAGGTCAGGTCACGGAGCTATGACCTAAAATGTCAGTGCGCGTACCCTATATCGCAAAAGCCAAAAAAGATTTTTTTGGAATAGAGTGAATTTAATCGATTAAAAACGTTTACAGATAATATTGAATGCACACGACATCATTCCAGGTGACCCCAAGGTCACTGGAGGTCATTTAAGGTCAAAGGTCACAAGTTGATCTGAGAAACGTGTGACCATGACAGTTCCCCCTTTTTTATGTCCCTGGCACCGCCTATGCTAACATTATACAAACATTGTAATGCGATTTGTACTTCTTTAGCATAACATGACTAGCAGAAGCTAAAAAAGTGTTTTGGCCTCTTTTGTTCATTCCGTTATTGGAAAACTAATCCCCCTATTTTTGAAACCCTGTGAACGCCCATGAATTTTCTCAAAATTTCAAATTTGCATACCCATGGCAAAAGCCCTATCCATAATCTCTCGATTGATGCCAGTTTCATCGAAATCGGTCCATAAACAACGGAGTTATAAAAAGTCAAAAAGTACCCCCCATTTTGACATTTTTGCCCCCCTGTATCCACAAATTTCAAAATTTTGAAAATTTCTTTTTATCAAAATGTAGTTCACGTCACGGCAAATCGATTGCCGTTTGTTGCGATGAAATCGGATGAGTAGTTCTCGAGATCTCAGGGGGGGGGCCGAATCCGCCCCCCCCCCTGCCGGGAATCGGCCATACCGTCTAGCCCTCCGGGAATAGGGTTAACTGGAGGGAAAATCCCCACCAGTGACGGCGATATCCCTTCCCCCCCAGTACACAGAAATCCTCTCAGTGAAAACGTAATTTTACCAGCAGCTCACGTCCGGCCAGGTCTTTGACACGCTTCAGGCAGATACTGTGAGTAACAAACATCTATGGTGAGGCCGCTATTCGCAAATAAAAAAGAAGAAAACGGAAAACGGGCGCACAGCCGTTCATTTTTTACTAAAACGTGAGACATGTTTCAGGTTCTGTCACCTGGAACTTGATTGGCCTAAATGAATGCAAAGATTAGAACAAAGATTACACCAGTATGTGTTCTTCATGCTTGTGACGATTCTGCTGGATTCCGCTCTGATTGGTTCAATTTCATGAACTGCTGCGATCGCAAGCGAAGTAAAACAGATCGCGCAAAAATCCGGCGAATCCAGCTGGCGGGCGTACAGATCCAGAAATGACAACCGACGGCCTTTGGTCAGCTTGCCCCCGCCCATGTGAGCCCCAAAACGCGATTCCCTAGATCCCCATGTACGCCACAAGGAACATGTGTTTTTCGGACGCACCGAGCGTTTTTTTTTACCGTTTGCCACGTCGCACATTTACAGCCCTTTGTGGAGACGAATTTTGCATTCCAATCAAATTTCGGCCGAAAAGCTGATCGAACTGGCCCGAGACCGCCCCAGGATCGTATTGCATGCCTCATTGCCAACAAACGGGTCCTGTTTGTTGAACCAAACGTCGGCAGTCTGGTTTCCGCAAAATTATGACGCTAGCACTCAGCGTCTTTCGATAAACGCGCTGTGCACTTCAGTCTGGCTACCGGTGAACATTTGTACAAGCTGCTCAGAGTATTGTTAAACAATCGCGCTGCGAACTTCCATGGAGAGAGCGCAATGCGCTTTTATCAATCTTTTCCAGAGCTATTATCAACCAGTTTCCCTTCATGCAGCGTCCTGGAGTATGAAGGAGCCATTGCCACACCCCTGCTGTGTGGCACTGGCTGGACATGTGCAATTTTTTCTGTATTCCATTTTCATCAGTTTTCACAACCTCAGTCCCGTGACGATCTCTCTCACTTTGTTTTTCTTCGTCGGTGTCAGCAAGTTTTCGTCGGTGCTCCTGGGTCTCCATCCGTTTCGGTTGGTCTCCATCTCGTCTCGTCTCGTCATCGTCATCATCGTCCATTTCGTCTCGATCCAGCCCGATCTCCACTAGTCTCTGTTGGTCTTCTTTGGTCTCCTTCAGCCTATCAGCCTTTCGGTCTCTCTAAATCTTGTTTGATGCCTGTCGGCCCATCTGTTGGTCTCATCCGATCTCCGTCGCTTTCTTTTGGTCTTTACCGGTCTCCACCGCTCTCCACCGTTCTCCGTCGATCTCCGTCGGCCCGTCGATCTCTGTAAATCTCTCCCAGTCTCCTTGGTGTCCCTCAGTCTTCCCCATATTCACTAAGTCTTTCTTTGCTCCTCACAGTCACTCTAGTTTCTGTGTGTCTCTCTCTCATTTCCTGCATCTTCCTCTGTCTTACAATATCTCTCCGTCTTTTTTATCGTTGCCCATGGACAGATGACCAGGAATGTAACTCTGTGTAACCCTGTTTGTGTTTGTTTATCTGCATCTACATCTGACTGAACCTATATGCCTATTATGGCGACACTTTTAGTCCTGCAGCGTATTTTTAATTTCGATATCAAAGGTTACGTTGAGGGAAAACCGAGCAGGATGGAACACAGTACAATTGGTAATTACATACACAATATATATGTATGGTATATGGTATAATATATATATATATACAATACAATTGAGGTAAGGGAAAGAGAAGCTGGTTTTCGATCGTGACCGACAAAAATAGAAACACGCAAAACGCGACGTACAAACCTTTTTTAATCCCTCACAACTAATTGAGGATCACACTGGTAGTATTTTTAACAGTGTGGTGCCTCTGGCGTCACCGCAGCTTTTAGTCGAACACAAATACCTTGAAAGATGTCGATCTGCACAAAATCGCGACTTGCATCGGTTTACATGATTACATGATTGATTACATGCATGATTACACAGCGTCAAAACGACGAAAATCCGTTCGTTTCATTGGTGTTAATTTTGCCCACAAACTCAGCCTCCATGCCATCGCAAACGCAGTGCGTTTGCGATGGCATGCACAAAGGACCCGAAAACCAAAAATGCCTCCACTCGGACGTTTGGCGTTTGGCGCTATGGACCGTTTAGCGGACGTGGTCGACCCTGTGAAATGATATGCAGTCGGCACCTGGTGACGCGGGGCTACATAGTCGCCGAACCGTTATAAATGAAGATTGAATTTAGCCGTCCCCTATTTTGCAAACATTGCAAAACAACGTTTCTTGTGTCCCAGTGGCTAGCATGCATCACGCGCTGGTTCTCGGGTGCGGTGTTGTACATAATACTGTCCTCCAACCGATTTTCCGGTGCGAACTACGGTTGACGTGCTTAGGCGCCGGGAAACACGCCGGGTCGACGGTTGACAATGGTCTCGAGTTTACTTAAATAGACGAGATCGCCTTCTGTATCCGTTTACGTGACGTTGCATGCCGGAGCGGCCGCGACAAACCTGACCAGTGTTTGGCATTATCGGAACGGCAAAAGAACCTCCTTTGTGTCTGACAACTTTGTGCTCCAGCTTTGTGTCTGACATCGACGCCTTTGCATTCGAAATCACAGTATAACCACTTTGAGCTCGCGCCGCAGCTACCCCATCCGGCGCAAGAGATCAGCTCCGCTAAATGATTTCCTGCCGGTACCTTGCTGCGGTTGGTCATCGTTTCCTCGGGTCCGTCCTTTTAACGATCTGAGAGATGATGACCAGACATATGCCAGGATCCCGTTGGAATGTCGATTATTCCCGTGCTGTATTCAACCTCTCGTTGGCCTGGGCGAGTCATTGCGTCGTCTCGGAAAAGTCGTGTCCCTCCAGAGCAAAGTCGTGCCCGAGTCGGCTGATATGTATGCATATATATATATATATATATATATATATATATATATATATATATATATATATACATAGGTGGGCACTGGTCCGTTACTCCATTACTCCGTTACTAACGAAGTTACTTTTTTGAGTAACGGAGTAACGGACCCGTTACTTTTATTTTGTTGTAACGGACTGAGTAACGGAAGTTACTTTTGTGGTCCGTTACTCCGTTACTTTTTGGTCCGTTACTCCGTTACTCCGTTACTTTTTAAACTCCTTACAGACACCGCCCGGCTTTATTTGCATCGGCACACGCCATTGGCTACTTGAATAGCCAACACCCAATAGCGTGCGGCGATACAAGCGCGGCTGGGCGCGCACTCAGCTGACAATCGCGGCGTAGACTTGTTGACAATATTCGTCAGCTGATAAACGTTGACGGCAAGCTGGCAGCAATGGTTCAGTATAAAGGCCAGCTGACTTTGGTCTCTTTTGGGACAAAAGTATTGAATTATGCGTAAGTTTGATATGACTTAAAATTATAAATTAACCAGTCGTCAATTTTCAGACTAAAAGATATCAAAGTTGTTGTCATTTATACTGGAATAGCCAGCTGACGGCAGTTTTCAATGTTGTCTCAAGTTAGTCACGCATTGCTTACCATCGCCACACGGTTCCCCGCCAAGATCACTCAAGGCTGTTGAGCACGTGATTACTGCCGCCATGGCCTTGGATCTGCGATGTCCATGGGCGATGGAGTGGTGATTGATTCTTGACTGGCCTGAAATTTTAACTACCTGACACTAAAATGTCCCATCAAGGCGTCTTTACGCCGCCAGTGGAGGTCGAAAACCTTGACTCCGAGTCCGACGGTGCCTCAGCTTCGGAGACAGGACGAGCCCGGTCTGGGTCACCAATGGCCACGTCTAGAAACGTGCTTTGAGTTTAAGGAGGAGGGGAAAAACGCCATTTTTACGTATGTCCTGTGCCGACCGAAAGAGGTTATAATCAAGGGTCACAAGAGTAGCCTTTCAAGGCTAAAGGCACATATCAAGAGGAAGCATTATTTACGTATTTCCAGGTGAGAACAGAATGTGCACAATAAGTTGTCAGTAGTGAAGCATAATTATGAAGCTTGTCGACTATGGCTTGGACTATTTGCCTTAACCATATTCTCTGCAGGCAGTGAGATTCACATTACCCTGGGGGGGGGGGGGCAGATCTGCGGTAATCTACCTTTCGGCCGACGCTTACGCATAATTTTTGGAGACGCGGAAGTGGCAACACAAGTTGTGTGAACAATTTAGCCCATTCAGGTATTTTTCTAAGCACTGGCCCCTACTGGGTGTGTAAACTGACTTGGTTAGGTAACTCTTGAATTTTGATTCAGTTGACACATATTTGCCTTCAGCCGATACGAGCTAGCCAAACCAAAAACAGGCAAATTGAACCTAACAAAAAATTAGTTTTACATGCCCATCTAGGGCAATCCTGCAACCATACAGTAGGTTTTAGGTTAGGTTAGGTTAAATCATGTTTAACTTGGAGGACAGGCTACATTGTCTATGCGATTCGAGTTACCACTCCTGCGTTCCCGAAAAAAATATCAACTGGCCGAAACACCTTTCGGCTGACACATTATTTTTTGTAGACGCAGAAGTGAGGACCCAAACTCAAACATGATATGAGCCGTTGCCACTTTTGCACCTTCGAAAAATATGCATTGGCCGAAAGGTGAAGATTACCAATTCTGCCCCCTCCCCTCCCCGCCCTTCCAGAGATCTCGAGATGCATTCGTCCAATGTTGATGGGATGAATGCCATTTAATATGTTTCAACGAGATCTCCAATTCCAGGCCCCAAAAATTCAAAAATTGCGAAAATAGGGCGTGGGGGCAAACAAATTGCAAAATTTGGGGATTTTTGAAAGGTCACTGCGGCCGTGTTTACCAACCAATTTTCATGGGAATAACACGGTTCAGCTTGGAATGTCCAAGTCTTTTATATACCGAAAGCTGAAATTTAAAATAGAAAACCATAGGCAGTTCCAGGGAGGGCAAGAAGGGTGATTTTTGAAATAAGAAATTTCCTTTGTTTTTGTTTGTTTTGGGTGATATAAACATCAGATGTACAACTAGCAAGCCAGTTTAAGTTTATATGTAGCGCAGAGGTGGATCCAGGTAAACGAAATTGGGAGGGCACCATAAGCACAATAGTGTGCTCCCCCATTTTTTCAGTACTTGGGTGTGCGTTCGCCTGAAAATGTGTGTGCATACGCATTGTTTAGGATGTGTATGACTATATAAATGAGTCAGTGATCTTTATTTCTACTCAGAATGTCACGATAGTGAACCGCACAACTTTGCAGCTTCACGCACAGCACATTACCGCCGAAAACGGGGGCTTGGAACCGCCTCTGCGGGACCGATTTTTTTTTTAATGTTGACAAAACACATGTGTATCAATTCCATGAAATGTCAGAAAATCTTGTGGCGCTGTGGCAAACAGTGTGGGGGCGACAAGCAAAAAGACACGGGTAGCAGAATCTGCCCCCCCCCCACAGGGAATAGGGTTAAATGAAGTGTTTTTAACCCGTTTCCGGCCGGGCTCAGAATGCCCTTTGCCCGGCCGGAGGGGAGCGCGGATTTCGGCACCTCCCAGGATCTCGGCTCCCATATATCGCACGGAAAAAAGGAAAACACTGGCAGAAAGGTTTTGTCAAACCGAGACGAAAACATTCAAGGGTTTTGACCTCAGGTCAATTTTGAGGCCACCAGACGCCATTAAAGGTCAAAACACGTCCTTGGAATTAGGTAAATAGACACAATACCTTGTCCCTGAAAAGCTGAACTTAAGCGACATATACTGAACCGTAAGACAATAGCGAGTTCATTGATATCAATTTTGGCCTTTCACAGGGGTCATGTCAGGTAACGTCATCGTTCCAAAATGTTCCACTTGTGAACGGCTAACATCCTCCGTTGCATCTTACTTATGACCATGTTTTTATAGCTAATTTGTCTTTTCAAGGGTGCTGAAGAGGTACTAAAGCACCTTTTTTTAGTCTTTTATTTCACAATAATAAAATCCATATCAGTCATGTTTTTTGAGTCCTTCGTCGTTTGGTATTAAAAAACCGTCAGGGGTATCAGGAATCTTACCTCCACGCACGCGCTGGTACACAAACTAATACACACACATAATTTCAAAACAAAACAAGAAGTTCGCGAGACCGAAACGAGCTCTGAACGGAGACCATTATGTTCAGGGCGGATACTTCGAGAGGCATTGTTGATCAAACCCAGTCGATAGATGTCCGCTGTTTGTCGCATTTTGCATGCGTCCGCTCCAGCGCCGGTTGTTCCCGCGCCGTCGGCGCCGCGGGCAATGAACAGGAATTCGTTGGTTTGAACATTGTGGCTAACACAGTGGTAGAATACCCGCCGCGGCTGTTGTTCCGGCACCGCCGACTCTACAACGGCTGGTGAGGGCAGTGGGCAGCTAACGGATTGTTTTGGGTAAGCGCTTTTTGTTTCTTCCCTTTGTATATGGAATGCGTTTTACAACCACAAAGCAGCATAAAAGACTTAAAACCCGCGTTCGCTTGGTTTTCACTACATTTAAAAAAGTAACGGAATAACGGAGTAACGGTAACTTCCGTTACTTTTTAAGACAGAGTAACGGAGTAACGAGTAACGGACTGGCTTTTTTGAGTAACGGAGTAACGAGTAACGAAGTTACATTTTTTAGTAACGATGCCCACCTATGTATATATATATATATATATATAAGGGTCAAGTTGTCCTTCAGAAAACCCAACGTACCCCAAAATATCTGAAAATCTGATTTCTCTTCGGTTTCGGCTAATATATATATATATATATATATATATATATATATATATATATATTATATATATATATATATATATATATATATATATATATATATATATATATATATATGGGTTTTCTGAAGGAAAACTTCGCCCTTCCCCAAACTGATTGTCCGGATTCGCCAGTGTATGAGCTCATCAAGCCTACTGGCGGAACCAGTGGGGGCATCTCGGCCACGGCCTCCCTAACCGCCTGTAAGGGGGCCAAACAGCCATTTGCCTCCCCCCCAAAAAAGACATCGCTATTACTACATAACCAGAGCTTGAAGTCGTTGGGCAACCCAAACCACAGCCAGCGTCTTACCTTCCCCGTCCCACTGATCTGTCATCTATACTCAGTCGCTGAAGCACACTCCGAGCCGACGGCCAGCGTCTTCTAGCCCCCCCCCCCGCTCTTTCCCACCTTGATCAACGACTTGCTGACCTACCTTCCGTACCAAGAGAGCTGGTTTGTACCCAAACGAAACTCCTGAATCCGCCCCTGATCAAGCCTAAAGTAAGTTTTACATTCCGACAACGAAACGCTACAAGTTTGTACGCACGCAGATAGTGTCCTCACTAAGCTATGACAAAGTAATACTGTGAGCTGGGATATCCCGGCCTTGCCAAACTTTCCGACTCTAAAGGCGAATAGCTTTATTTAATAGCCTTGATGTACGGTTTGTGCTGCCACCTATGATGGAGTATCTAAGCAATGGTATTTTGTTAGATGGCGCTCTTACCCAAATGATTGATCGGCAGTGAGTTTGCGCGGGAAACGATTGCGCGGTGTGAATGCGGCGAATTCCGCGAAAAGATTTTGAATTTAAAAGCCTCGAGGCCGTGGCAGCACGCTGTCGTTGCTGTGCAGATGATCAGAGTAATGGTGGTCCTTCGATTTAAGGGATCTGCCCAGTACAGCGCAACATACTGAATCGGATCTGTACAGGTAAGCACCATTGGCCTGTAGCTTTACGTTGCTAGCGTTCATGAACCTTGTGGTTTTGCCTAATGAGAAGTGAAGTTAGCTGCAAGTCATTGAAAATGGAGGATAGACTTATTTTGGAATAGCTAAATCCCTGTGCCCATTGGTAGCACAGTTGACACATTCATAAGTCAGCTTGCATTGACTGAATATCCAGTTCTTCATTACATTTGAATGTTATTTTTTGCCATTATCACATGTTGCACCATGTGTGTAGCATGCATCCATCCCCAATCAGTAATGCAGGTGATGCAGTGGCAATCTCAGTTAAGTGTATTTGTTGTTGCAACAAACACCATTTTAACTGTTGCATGCACTGCAACATTTCCAATTACAATGTTCTCATATTAGGGCATTCAGGCAGGTTTTCTGTTTCCTGTGGTATGCATCTGCCAGATGAGAATGTGAGGATTGTATTTGTAGGCTTGACATACAGAAATACTGAATGGTAAGAAACAGACATTTGATAAAGGTTGCCTTTATAGTCTGGTTAGTCATGTACACCTTAATGTGCCTGTAAACCTGATTGATTTGAATTTCCTAGGCTTTAAGAATGCAGATTGTCATGCTGTACCAGAATCAGCAGTTCTGTCAAACAAGAATTGACTGTTACTTTCCTTGTCACTTTTCCATGCTGCCGGTGTTAATGGTCGGTGGTAACTATGCCCCAGTGTGAAATGTTTGTAGATGTCATGTTTTACAGCCACTTGGTCTAGTGAACTAGGAAAAAGTGCCTGTGAGGTCAGATAGTTAATGTCTTTACTTGCCATATTTCACTAAGCTGATTGAGTATGCCACACAACTGCTTAATGCTAGTGCCTCTCAGCTGCTGAAGCTGTCTGGGCCCATAACCATTGATTATCAGCTCATGCAACCAGTGTTTTGTATTTGGTGCATAGCATTAAGGTTTCAGTCATTTGCTTTGGGCCAAAATCTGTTTGCAGGTAAAGTGATCAAATGTTCTTTCCAGCTTTGAATGAAAGACATGGACCAAGACATTGCTGCAGTCAAATCTCCCTGTACACCAAGAAGATTAGGTGAGTGCTCAGAGGTTTTGGTGTAGGTCATCAAAATGTGCTGTGAAATGCTGTCTGTTCTTTTCTCAGGCCATGTGTACTCCTTAAAACCATCTGATCTCCCATCTGACAGTCTTTTCTCTCCTCAGACCATCTGTCTTACTCCTAGACCATGTCCCATTTCCAAAACAGTCTCCTCCCATCTCATCACATATCATTCCCTGGAGCCATCTGCCCTCCTCTCAAACAATCTGCCCTGGCCTGAAACAGCCTGCCCTCCTGCTGATCATCTGTCATCCCTGGCAACCTCCACATTTCTCAGATCCTCAGACCATCTTCCCCTGTGACCCTCTGTACTCTCCTCAGCTGCTGAGACCATCTGCCCTCACCCCAACTGTTTTTTTGCTTCCCCCCTGTTTCCTTGCCATCCCCTCTGACCTAAACTCTCCTCAGACTCTCAGACCATTTGCCCTCACTGAAAGCCATCTACCCTCCCCTCAGATTGTATGTGGTCCCCTCTGACCCTTGCACTCCTCACATCTTGAGACTGTCTGTCCTCTCCAAAAGCAGTGTGTGATCCCTGCTGACTGTCTGTGATCCATTCTTTTGCTCATTTCATGTCATGGAAGCTGATTACAAATCCAGCATATCACTTACAGAATCATTTCTGATTCTAACTAAATGTAGATCTCCGAAGATTCGGTCAGTCGTAATTTTGACTCAGAATGAAATGATTTGATTGCAGAATGAATTCGACTAAGATTATTTCCAAGAATGTTTTTATGCTTGCTCACAAAATATACTACCAAAGGTACCACAATATTTCTGCAAAAAAAACATACATTGATGCTCCCATTACAGAAATATTTCACTGTGTTTTGCCTTAACACCATCGTTAATGAGGAAAAAATGAGGAAAAAGCAGAAAGGTGAACAGTGTCACAGTGCATTTTTTCTTCTTAAATTCATTCTCGTATAAAGAACTCAGTTTTACCTACCTAAATGCGCCTGGTGTTCTTGTTAAGTGGTGAAGGGGCCTTGATATTATTGTTGAGAACAAAGTCCTTGGCTATTTTCATACCAAATATTGCCCCATTGGAATCGATTCCAGTTCTGATTCCACAGCCAGCCATGGATTTATCGTCGGCCATTATTCCGCAACTTCTAGTAGAATTGTTTTCCGATTCTGATTCTGTTCGCAGCGAAATCGATATCTGAATGGATTCTGATTCCGTTGGAACCTCACACCAATCTGCTATGATCCTCTGGCAGTCGGCCGTCTCCGCTGGCCGCCCTCTGTCTCCCGCCCTGACCGGCTGCCGTCTCGGTCTCCCGCCCTGACCGGCTGCCGTCTCGGTCTCCCGCTCTGACTGGCTGCCGTCCCCGTTGGCCGCCCTCCGTCTCCCGCGCTGACCGGCTGCCGTCTCCGCTGGCTGCCTGCTCTCCCTCTGACCGGCTGCCGTCCCCGCCGCAGCGTTCATCCCCGAGGTGACGCCGCCGGCGCCGCGCTCCCGCTCGGCCGAGTCGGTCTGCCGCACGCCCATGTCCGAGCGCCAGCAGCTGGCGCTCCTGCTGCAGATGACGTCGCCAGGTCAGTGGGCGGGCCGCGCCCGGGTCGGCTGCCGCAGGGAAGGCCGACTCTGGCAGACCAGGGTCACCGACTGCCGCCAGCCGGAGAGCAGGCGGGCTTCCCTGTCGGCTTCAGGGCTCGTCTGTCGGCAGATTCGTTCCTGGTTGCGTCTCGAGCGGAGCGGCCGTACGTGCGGTGGCGCCACCTGTTGGCCTGGGTCGGGAGCGGGCTCACCGGCCGGCGCTGGAGGGGGGGGGGGAGAACGTTCGGCAGGGGGCGCTGCCGTGGGGCCGCTTGGCAGTGACCAGACCACGCTGGACGCGTTCCGTGTGCGTTAAGTGTTTTCTAGTGGGATGCACAGATAGAGAAGCAGCGAGCTTGATAAATGCGACAGTTAGTTATTTCGGTGGCTTATTATCTCAGGGTGGCATGTAACTTGGTCTTACTTGTTTGACCTTGGCGATATTGTGATGTCTTCGTCCGTACAACATATCCGCATCGCCATCCGAAGCCGTGTGGCATACGGATTTTGCCGTTGTCGTAAGTTGCAGTCCAACAAAACGATGCGTTTTGCAAGAAAAAGAAAGAGCCCCACTGAAGGACAAGTGATTAGGCCGTTGGATCCGCGGTGCTGTGCGAAACCGCTGAGATAGCGTAGTCGCAGTAGTGATTACGAAATACAGAGGGTCCTACGTGGTGTACGAAAGTTTTCCTATTGCAGTTTATTGAATGTGAAATGTGTCCTCTCAGGGCCGTGGCATATGTTTGTATTGACTCAGTGGCTTGGAATCGTTCCCTACGTCGTTTGATATGTGGATTAAGGGAACCAAACCTTTAGTGTGTGAATGAGTATGTTCATATGTGTATATGCGTTTACCGTTAGAAGAGGCGGTGATGTAGCCGTTGCCATGTGCCGAGGTGAAATACTGCAGGCATAAAAGGGACAAAAAATCGTTTTGAATCGGCTTACGTTACCTGAGAGTTACAAAGATGGCGGACGGGACTTCAGCTTGGTACGAGAAAGGGCTGCAAGACCCTGGACTGTCCATGAGTTCCTGGTTGGCTGCCATGCGTCACTTACGAGAACGCGGGAATGCCGAAGTATGCTTGAACTGGAATGCACGTGATGTAACCAAGTCCGACGAGGATATGATGTGCCAGGGGTTATTGGGTGACGCAGAAAGCGATTCGGTTCCGCATTGGTGTGAAATTACGCGAAGTGGCACCATTCAGCTGGATTCTGGTCCTAGCGCTGTCTACTTGAAAGGGTGCTGATGGATTTCACGAAAAAAGGTTCTTGCTTCCCTCCGTTCGTGCGCTGTCAAAACAGTGACGTCTGGATCCAGCGATGAGTGCTTCTTGGTCGTTCTGTCTTAAACGTACAGTAATGGGCCGCATGGTATCGCATTCGTCGGTGAGAGAACCAAGCAGTGGGAAGTCCTGGGGAACGATTCGGAAAGGAAGCAGTGGGAAGTCCCGGGGCCGATTCGTCGTAACAGATGAGGCATTTTTGTTCTGATAGGCACGCGGAAGTTTTGGTGCGTCGACGGAACTCCGGCATTGCTGTCGCGTTTTACCATGCTCGTTCACTCGTTTGGATAGTCTGGTCGCGTTGCCAGGGTTACGCATGGGACAAGGAGGCAAAAGACCAGCTGTTTGTGAGCTGTATTCCCCCAAATCCCCAGCATAACGTGTTTCGGCAATGGAGGTTGTCAGTCTTGCGATCGTATCGACCGTGTTGTGAGGTCCGGGTGTTTGCATGGTGCCATCAGCCAAAGGACGACTTTTGCAAGGAAAAATCGCTTTGCATGTCTACTTTGAGGACTTCGTTAGGAACGGTGACGTGGCTTCTATCTGATTGTTCGCTTTTCCGTTCATTATTTTTTTGTCGAATGTAATTAAACGTGGTGTCCATTATGGCCCAGTGTTCCATGACTATCAGATGAGCAACACGTATGCGTAAAAACGTTTGCCGAGAACGCATAATCCAGTGAGGAACTTTGTGGAGCGCATGGCGAGCAAGGCCAGCAGCAAGCAGCAAAGCAGCAATGAACCACATTGCTGCTTGCAGCATTACTCGCTCTGTGTGCAGTTTGCAGCATGAAATGATATTTATCAATTTCTTTCAGTCTCATATCCGAATAATTGCGAGTTTCAACGCCACGCGCTCACGTGCTATTGTTGACTGTCATTACAAAGCGGCTTAAAAACACCCGTGGACAGATAAGTAGAACGGATGACAAGAAACATTGCTTCCAGAATAGTTATGTGGAAGAAGGCGTTGCTAACTAATGCATTGCGAAGGGAAATGCTTAAAATTTAAAGAGTAGTGCTGTATTCTGGTGAAAAGTTCGTGATTCGGTGCTCATTAGTTGCTCAGATTATCGGGTCGTTGATATTTTGCACAACCGTAGATGCAACATTCATAGACATAACCAACGTATGCAGTAACCGTATCGTAACCATAAATGCAGCTTTGATGCACATGCTCCTGCGCCTTGGTCAAACAGATATGCGGACTTTCTTAGCCAGGAATTTCTTACATGCATATTGCGGACCATGGACAAAATGCTACTGAATGTCAAATACTATGTGTACGAAGCCGTGAATCTGTTTTGTTTTCTTCGTGAATTTGATTGCAGACATCGCACTGACGAAAGATTATGCCGATTCGAGTGACGAGAGCATGACTGATCTCTGACCGTACGTATGCCGGCCACGTAAAAGGTGCATTGTCGGCGAGTTGTGTGCTTTGGTCGCCTCATCAGATCTATTCAGTGCATTGTGATCGAACAAGATCAACTTTGCGCCATCGGAAAATAGCCTAGGTCGGTTCCTTGTTCATCCTTACTCATTTACACCGTCCTTCGGTGATTTCGGGAAGGAGGCAGAATTAAAAGAATAAAAATTAAATCACAGTCCCGGACCTGAAATTCCACATGAAAGGGAAGGAGTTTCTGACATTTGTTTTAAAAACATCAGAAACAGCTCGTAATCCCCAGGTTCTGTGCGTGACGGTTGTGCCTCTCTTATTTTCCGTTTGTTGTCTTTTATCTGGTGACCCTGACCGGCATTGCAGCTGAAAACGGCGTTATAGCATCTGGAGTTGTCCTTTACCCTTGCAACTATGATCTGTTTTTGGACATCACAGGTATCTAAATTCCTGGCCTGCGTACCAACGTACCTGACCAGCAACTGTTGCGACAGTCCTTTTCGGTCCTAACTTGTAGCCGGCGTGACCAGCCATTCCAAACTGCGCACTTCCGCATTACAAAACCAGACCTTACTTTCTCCCATGTTAAGTCACGTAAGGAACGGAACTTAACTGTACTTAATTAGGCATTCAGAAAGACGAAATACTGAATTAAGTATTGGGAGAGGGGGCCAGGAATAATGGCCACCGTTTGGGACAGGTTGCGAGGGACAAGGACAGCGGACGTGGAAAGGGAAAGTGACAGAGGACCAGGGACTGTGACAGGACACATGGATGGGGACCACGACAGGGGACCAGGGACTAGGGCAGGGGACGTGGATATGAGACAGACAGGGGACATAGAGCCGGGAAAGGGGACACTGACCACTAATCGAGAAGGGAGACAAGGGACAGGGACAAGGGACGTGGGTGTGATAAGGGGGTAGTGTACCAGGGCCGGGGACTGGAGACGTGGATAGGGGACTGTGGTATTGGACCGGTAGGGGGAACCAGGGGCAGGCTTAGGGCACGGGGCAGAGGACGTGGCTAGTGGTCTGGAACAGTGGACCAGGGACAGGACATATAAACCGGGAAAGGGACACTGACCACTGATCTGCACTGGGAACGAGGGACGGGGACGAGGGGCGTGAACAGGAGACAGGGGCAGGGAACCGGTATAGGGGAGGTGGATAGGGGACCGGAACAGAGGACCAGGGACGTTGAACCATGGGACTGGGACAGGGTGGGGACCAGGGACAGGAAACGTGGTTAGTGGTTCGAGACGGGGAAGCAGGGACGCGGACAGAGGACCAGGACCGAAGACAGTGGTAGGGAACGGGGTTAGGGGACCGGGTCAGGGGATCAGGCACGTCATGAGCGGACGGGAACAAGGGATAATGGACAGGGGATCGCGTCAAGGGATCGGGACAGGGGACTAGGGCACACAGGATCGTGACACAAACTTTAGATTGAGATACGGGGCCGGGACGGGGAGCGCGAGACAGGGACAGGAGGCGCAGGACCGGGAAAAGGGGAGATAGACCACTTGTTGGGACCGGGGACCACGGACGGACATTGGGGATGAAGACGATGAGAATAGGACATGGTGATGAGAATAGGACATAAAGAAGAAAATGAGGGACACAGGAAATTGAGTCAGGTGTCGGCTGGGGACAGGTTCATGGATAGGGAGCCGGGACATGGAACCAGGGACATTGGCAGGAGACTGGAACATGGGACGACGGATGTGGAAAAAGGGGGGCATGGGCGTGGGCAAGGGACCAGGTAGAAGAGACCGGGGCAGGGGGGATGGACGGGGACCAGGGACAGGGGACCACGACGGGGAACGCGAACTGTAAGGAAAAGGGGACTGTGGGGGAAGAGGACACAGACCACTGGTCGGGACAGGGGGCAAGGAGCCTGGACAAGAGACAGGGGCAGGGACAAAAATAGGGGACTGGAACAGCTTACCAGAGACGCGCACAGAGTCTGGCACAGAGAACCGAGAGAAGAGAACCAGCATGGACCGGAGAGCAGAACAGGACAGAAAAGTGGATAGAGGGGACTGAGTTCGGGGACAGGGAACCGGGGCAGGTTGACGCGACAGGTGACCAGGGGAAGGAACAAAAACTGGGATAAGGGACCTGGAAACGGACAGGGGTCCAGCACAGGCGACGTGGTCAGGCGACCAAGGCACGGTTTGGGAGGTGTGTAAGGAACAAGCTTTACCGCATTGCAAGGTCAGCACCGCCAAAACTCAGAGATGCTGGTACTGGGCACACCTGCAATGCAATGCAGCACACCTGCACCTGCAACGTCCCTCCTGTCACGGTAACTTTTTGTGTGACCACCGTGGGTTATGCACAAACGGTGAAAACTTGGGACTTGGGTGGACGTCATTTCAACTACCAGGCACACTTCCATGCCATGCGTACGGAGTACACAGACATTCTGATGGTTCTCAGCCATACCCGTCACGTTTTACCTGCGAACACGTTGAAAATAATCGTGCAGTCACTAGTGCTATCTGCTGTTCGCTGTTGTATGAGCTTGTTCGGGTGGTGTGCCGTAACTCCGATCCATCGTGTGCAGAAAATCATTAACTTCTGCGCACGAGTTGTCAGCGGTCGAAGGCGTTACGACCACATTTCACGTCACCAATCAGCGTCGGCTGGATACGAGGGGACGAATCAGTCGAGCACCGCACCGAGTGTGCCGTCCAACGTGCTGTCACGGCAGGTAATCCCGACTATGTCAGCGGCACCATCGGACTGGGCGTCTCGGCGGCACGTTACACAGCCTCGGGTCCGAACCGGAGCCGGCAGGCGCGGGCTGTGCTGCGGGGGGGATATTGAACCGTCTCGAGATAGATCCGCACATTCCATCGTTCCGGGTCAATCTGAAGCGTGCAATGCTGTTAAGGCGTCACTGAAGTGTCATCTGTGTACATTTGTCGTGTGTGCCCCGTGCCTGGTTGGAGTGGTAGTCAAGCCTTTACCTTCATCTTTGTGGTTTTATCTTCAACGTGACGTGTCAGGCGAAAAGCGACCGTCGTTGTGGAGCCTCGCGACGAACACACCTGAATTTGAATGAAAACATCTCCGTTGCTGGAGGAGCTCAGGAAAATCTGCACGCGCCGTTGCCGAGGGTCCGACAAATGACCGAAGAAGAGCAGCCACACAAACAAGTCCTAATTTAAACAAGTCCTTATTAAACAAGTTGGTAATCACCCAGGGGTGTCTGTTTCTGTAAATTATTGGGGGGGGGGGGGGCGAGCCGAGGGCTCGACAACCTAACCTTCCCCAAACGTGGGTTTCTCAACGGATTCAGCCCACTTTATTTTGATCAACGGAAATTTCCGATTTTTTTTCGTTGTATGTATCAGGCAAAAAAAGGTATATATCCCCATATATATATGTACAGGTGTCCATCGATATATATATATATATATATATATATATATATATATATATATATATAGATAGGTAGAAGATAGAGATAGATACGTTTCTGTACTTTGTTCTATACTTTCTGCCTATCTCGTATTTATTGCGGCCGTTCCTTTAGTTATTATTGCCCATTTCCCTTTAAAACCTGCAGGAAATAATGGGGGGGGGGGGCAGATCAACATTGGAGGGGCCCAAACCAACACTGGGAGGGGGGGGGAAAGGCGCTCTCTAAAGAAGCCCCTGGACTGAGCTGAACCTGTTGACACGCGAACAGCCACACATGTCAACTACCACGCATCACGTGCTCCCTCCCGACAGTTTTCAAGATCCCAGCAGTGGCATTTTTGCTGCATTGAAAAAGACGTCTTAATCTCTTGGCACCTCGCGCTTCACTTACAGCATGTACCCCGTTTCGGCCTGAATCCATCGAAAGTGATCCCTCAGCTGCCCGTCCGCCTGTCCAAGCCATCATTACCCTGAACTGGACTATTTGCGTCCCGGCAATTGTCCCATGAGAAACACGGGTGTAAAAGAGGCGCATGCATTCCGCACGTGACCCGTCGCACCCTGCCCACCATAATGGCCCGCCGTTGGGTAGCCCTGGTACTGGTCTGTCGACCCACCAAATTTCAGCTACCTAGGTCACTGTTTGCAGCACTCTGAGGTCCCCGAATCCAAATCGAAACACGTGCCTGCGGATCGCCATGTGGATCGCCCGCGGATGCCGACCACAAGAGCACGCACCCGCAAGTAGGGCCCATGTTGTCGCTAAGTCTTAGTTTAATGGCGTCCGCCGTTTGACCTGTGCCCGTGATTAATTGAATTCTGCAGAGGTCCGGCTTGCGCCGCGTGACACGTGCCACACGCCATGAATCGCTTCGAGTCGGCGCACCGGATGGTGTCACTTGTGTCGCGATCGGCCAGCACGTTCGTGCGCTAGAGGTTCCGAAGCGTGAACACACACGCACTCCTCGATCTGCAGTTTGGTGTTTGGAGCGACTGCTATGTATGAAATATCACACAATTAATGGTATATTCCGCTCCAACAAACACCTCGATCTGCATTTTTGTTTTCGAGCGACTGCTGTGTGTGAAATATGAAATGCTAAAAGCATGCAAAGCACGCTTTCAGCTCCTTTGATTTGGAATAGCCATTAATTATCATTAAGATCGCTGATAAAACCACTTAATTTTGCGTTAACTCCACATTAGATTTGGGCATTAATTTGATCAGACCTTTAAATATTCATTGGCAAAATTTTACATGAGCCGGCTGATTCATTGCAAAGGCATTTGAGCAAATGATTGTGGTAGTAGTTTCTGGACAGGTAGTGGATGAAAAACGCCAAAACTGACAATAAAACATCCCACATGAGACCATGTCAGACAGAGCTTATTGAATTATTTTGTTACATCATGGAGGTGCGACATTGTAAGACCTGATAAATCATGTTCCTGCCTTTCGACGTACGAGACGTTACTGCATTATTCACCCGTCACTGTGTGTAGTGTGTGGTGCTTCTGACTCGCGCACAGCGGTACTGCACTGTGGACAATATTCGCGTCTGCCACTTATGCCACACAGGCCTTAATTCTTTATTGTGGGGCCCTTATTGAAGGCAGCAATGTCGACCCTCTTGAAGTTATCGAGTGGCGTTTTGCTTGCGGTTGAACATGTAATCTGGGCCAGAGCCTTGACCACGTCTCACGGCTGGGCACCCGGGCACAGCTGCAAGCCACTTTGATGAGCCTGATACCTGGATTCCGCGCGGGGCCCCGCCTGTCCGCGCCACGCTGCGGACGGCGTCACGCGGTCCACGCGTGTCGCCGTCGCGGCTGCATCGGACTGCTCTCCAGCCGGGTTATCGGGTGTACCGTGTAACCAACGTTGTCCGGCCGCATATCAGAATAATGTAAATGGCACAGAGTCGAAGAAACAACGCAACTGTTATTCTTTCGTTGGGGGTTGTATGGGTTGTATGCCTCAACCCCCTCGCCTGTATGGGGTGGGGGTTGATGCAACCCCTCACCCTTAGGTTTCCGAGCATAATTTCCGAACGGTTTGTTTGATCCATCTAAAATTTGGTGCACCTTCCAGGGCATCCGTTTCACATCTGATGACGAAAAATTTTCTTCTATGTTACCATGGTAACGGGCCATGACATCATGACGGGAACCATGTTAGCCGTTTTCGCGCGCCGACGTAGCCGGTTTACAGCGGTGTCAAGTTTGTCTTGTTCGAAGACAGTTGGAATGTACAAATACAACAGTATATATATATATATATATATATATATATATATATATATATATACAACAGTACAGTTGGAATGTACAAATACAACAATATATATATATATATATATATATATATATATATATATATATATATATATATATGTATATGTGTTCGTGTGCGTCTAGATGAACCACTTCACTCCAAATTTTATGTACTTAAAGGTTATACATAGATTTAATTGATACGTAGATTATGCTCACTACCGGGATAATCCATGGTGTGAACTGAGGTTATGAGCTACGGCGAGAAACACGTCACTTTTTATATTTGGGAATGCGATAGGAAATAGGTGTCGCAGAACAACGTATACATTCTGATTACTTCAGGTGTAAGGAATCGAAAAATATAAATTTGGTGTAATTTGTCTTTTATTTCATCAAAAGAGGGCGCAATGCAGCGAACGCCTGACTTTTGTTCCGACGGGCGGGGCGACGTCGGCCGCGGAGTGATGAATTTGCAATACCACGGATGCGTAAAAGTAGATTTGGTGTTGGATGTCAACTCGAAAAAATGCTTTTAAGGCACCTTAGTTACGATTTTAGCTAATCCGAAGTTATTCTAGGTCACTGGCTTCAGATAACCTTGGATGACCGAAGATAACCTTTATATGTTATTCGACCATAGTGCTTGTTAATTGAGATGCTACATTTGACTTCATGATCTTTTATTCTACCAAAAATGGTTTGGCAGCTCCGAGAACGCATTCAGACCGACGGCCCCGCTTGACAAGGATTGACCTAGCATGACCTAGATCATGGGTGACATGACTCCATGGGTAAAATGCAATCAGTTGGTGTACAGATGGACTCATGATTGATTGACAATCAATATGATATCCGTTTCGTTTGTAATTATTTATTCTTTTGCGTCCATTTGAGCTCAAATTCGAAAATACCACTCTGCCAATTTTTTTACCTTTGACCCAACCTGGAAGGTCATCCGTTGACCTGAGACCGTAGAAAGAGATACCAGTCGCGAGATCTCGTCACGCGCAACACGATGGGTTTTCCACGACGCTCTAGGACGCACAGTGTGGAAATAGCCGGGTCGTATCCCCCTCCCCGTATATGTTCGCGTTGTGCAGAAGAACCTATACGGACGAAGGTTAACCCTATTCCCGTATGGGAGGCTTCAGAAGCTCCATTCCGATTTTTGCTCGCCATTTCCTTGGTTCTTGAAGTAGCTTTACGAAACTTGGTCACTTTCCCATCCATTTTTCTGCGGATTATGTGAAATTTTCTTGAATTTTGCCGTGCCTAGTACCAAAACCAGGCCAAGGTTCTGATGAGCATCTGAGGCCATTTTTGGTACTGTTCAAAGTAAAAGAAGCGGCTGTCAGAAAAAGTTTTTAAGTCGGGAGTTAAAACGTTATGCGAGTAAATAAAGGACTGGGAAAGCATGTAAAGACATTTTTGTTGACCTGAGCTCTTTTCAGGAAGTGGGGTCAAGGTCAGAAGTCAGAATTTTGTTCATTTGGCACGAATTTATTTGTTTCAAATTTCACATCGGGTTAAGGAGCCGTGACCTGAGATGTCCGTTCGCTTACCCAATTTCACGTAAACAGAGGTTGTAGAATCATGGTCCATTCAAAGGATTGGAAACGTTTTCAGACGTTGAAATGAACCTAAGACTTTCCCGCGTTTCTGGTATTCTGAGGTCATTTGAGGTCAAAGGTCGAAAGTTGACCCAATGAACGTATGACCAGGACAGTTTCCCCTTTTCCATGCACCTGGCGCCGCCTCTCCCAACATTATATGGACGTTGTAATACTGTTTGTACTTCTGAAGTATAGAATGATTTGACAAAGCTTTAAAAAATGTCGTAAACTTTCATGCTTATTCAGTTTTCAGAAAAAAATATCCCTCCCCATTTTTCAATTTCTCTGAACACGTTTCAGGTTTCCTAAAATATTAAGCTTAGAGGACTCATCGATTAGCTCTCGATTCACGCCATTTGCAAAAAATCGGTCAATAAATATTTGAGTTATAGCAAGTCTTCTTTCTCTTCCTCTTCGCTCTTCCTCCCCTTTTTGTCCCGATATCCGCCCCTTACAAGGGTTTTAGAACTTGTAAAAATATAACATTACGTTTGGCCTAAACGTACGCATAATCATTTTTTGTATCAATACACAAGCGTCTGAAATTTCAAATGCATGAAACTAGTAACTGAACATCAGTATAAAAACTGGGTATATATGTATGTATATATGCATGTATGTATGTATGTATGCACGTATGTATATGTATATATATATGTATATATATTTATCCAGAACATCTTATTTCATATTCATACTGTTTTGAAGCTTTGGCACGCATAGCCATCTGGTTGTTGGACTTTTGTTTGAACGACCCATTGAAGTGTTTTACCTAGCGGCATTTCTAATTGAATGGTGTGAAACAGGAGCTCAGCAAGAAGACTGTCAGGTCAGGCTGGGACCAAGTTGATAACGTTTCCGAAATGCGACTTAACTAATTAATTCGTGTGACATTTTCCGTTCGCCTCGTCCATCATTTACAGTCTTGAGTATGGGCTTTAAACTTTTTTGTGTGCATGGCGTCATTTTTCAAAACTTGCACGGTCATATTTGCTGAAAATCTTACTGGATGAGGCGGGACGGCTTTGCACATACATCAGAGGTCAGGGTGTGGTCTGTGATTAGTGAACAAGAATTGACGTGAACACAAAGGTCGCATATGATTAGCCAGTAATCCCTGGCATGTCACATTAGGTCGCTGACCTCATTTGACCTTTAAGGATTTTTTTTGAAGGTCGTGCTTATGTTCTAGTGATATGTAAAGGTGGACATTGGACGTGTAATTTATATGTAGGGTATATGGCCTGATGTCGTACCACATAAGATCATATGTGGCCTTCATTTTTGTTGGTCACAGAATGCATTGTGCTTCGCCAGGTTTGATGACGTCAGCCTTTCGACAGCCATGTCGATGAAATTCTGATACGATTCCCAACGGTATTATTAGTAACACGGACATTTTGCCGTTATTAATAAGTGCCGCTGGGTGTATCCGTGGTATACATTAGGCACACACCAAACCATGTCTGTTATTGCATTCGTTTTATTCAGCAAGAACGCTGAACATATCAGACACATTCGATGCGTATGTGCTTCGATTGCCTGAACTAACCGGGTCGTTGTGGTGACGTATATGACGATATACTGTTAATAAGCAAAAACGTTCTATCGCGCTAGAACGAATTTTGTGGCTATTATATCTTGCAACAGCCACAGAAGTGCAAAAATTTGCGTTGGACGACGTTTTAGCTGAGTTGGCGTAATTTGACCTAGGTTGCAAGGTCGCTGGTTGACCCGGGGTCAAAACGGCTATCATTAGATTTCTTGGGTACAAGGCTAGCAATTCCTCTGTTCCGAGGCGCCAGCCCATTTGGAGGCCAAATGACGGGGGTGGGTGTGCCTACCCGCCCCACCCTGTCGTCGTCGGTGCCCGTGAAAATCTCTCCCGTCCGGCGAGGGTAAAACATAGGATAGATAATTAAACCTCGCCAGTATTCGTTCCAGTGCCCGCCACATTCGATATTACGCGTGGGGAGGGGATACGACTCCCAGCCACTGATACGACCCCAGATACCAAACCGGGCATGATGGAGCGCCGAAAAAAAGACGATCGTGTAGCATGGTGTTTTGGTTGTACCATGATACCCGTTCGATCCTTTTTACTTCACACGTTGGCCTTACAGACAACCTCAAAAGAGGTCATGCCATTGGATTCTGGTTTTTATTGGATCCTATGATTTTTTCACTTTTTGGGAGGCCCAGAACGATTTCTGGCAATGATTGAGGACTCAAACTATTGTTAATATGTAAATCAGCGTTTGGAATCACATGGGCTCTCCGAGGTTAAGAAAAGGTCTGTGACAGCACCGATTTTAACCTTTGATGGCATTGACCCGAGTGAAGATTCAAGTGTGGAGGTCACTGACACCTCGAATGTCATCCAGTCCTAAGATAAGGCTGAGTGCCGCAAAACGCCTGGAACGTTTTTTATCCGATAGCGGCCGGCGCCTTATTGATTTCGCCGTGGCATGCCCGCGGGGAAGAGGACATAAGTCAGAAATCCATCAAGGTTTTGGCCTTTTTAAATTACATGAAAAGACTTAAATCTCAGCTACGCAAAATTTCAAAACGATCGGAGCAGTTGTGCTGGGACTAGCTCCACCCCCTCAAAGAAAAAAAAACAGGAGGATTACAACCAACCAGCAACCAGCTCTTACCGACAGCAGTTAATCTCGCATGGCCACATAAGCGCGTCAGTTGTGCTAAGAGGTGTATAGACCGAAAGTTTCACGTTGCTGTTCAATTTTTAGCTGCTCTCGAAGGCCGTCGGAGATCCTGGAGAGCCGGCCCTGGAAGTACGCGGATTTAAGTTCACATCCCTCCTTGGTGCCTTGCCGTGCGGCCCATATACCGTGCCCTTGCTGCCGCAGTCTGAGGTTCCAACGGCCTCGTGCTCGCCATTCCCGGCATGGGAACAAAGGCCGGCTCTCCCATGTGCTAGCCTGCGGCGCGCTACGCCGGCCAGCCGCGCTGCCCGCCGCGACGGCGCGGGGTCGTCTCCTCAGCTCTTCCGCGCAGTTCGTGGCTACACGCGGTGCGGGCGGCTTGGTGTGACGTTCTTGGAGACGAAAAGAGCATTTTCCACGGCACTTTTAGTGCATTTGGGCTTGCTTGACGCTTGGTGAGTGATTCTTCGACAACATTTGGTTGTGTGGCCTATTTTTGTTGTATATGTTCATGTGTTTGCTTGTGCTTATGGTTGCTGGTATCTGCTGATGGAGTCCCAGAAGTGTAACTGATGGATGTCTGTGCAGAAAATGTACACACAAATGGTGAAGGGATATGCAGTGGGTTCCTTGTGAACGCATGAAACTGTGGTACACGATATGTTTCGTTTCAAAAACGAAGCGGACGGACACCGAATCAACCTTTAGTAATGATATTGCAATTTGTGATCAGCAGTTTACCAGAATTGCGTTATACTCACTGTTTTTGATTTCAAAACTGTTAAATGGTGTCAGCAAGAATTGCCGTTATCAAGTGAAGCCGTAATCAGTACCAGCTGAACATTGCCAAATCAAGCCCACATTCCAGTCCTAGGAGCCCAATGTTTTTGCCGAAAAAGGTCTGCGTAGCATTTAAAGCAGGGTTGCTGAATGCACATGTCTCAGCCACCCGGGAACAATTTATACTGGCGGGTGAATGACGACCAGTGTGGCAGAATCAGTGGCAGGCGCGTTGATGCGTGGGTTCCCTTAGTTTCCTTGTATATGTGCAACCAAATTTGTCTCCCCAGAATGCTGATTTTAACTGGCGGACCTTGTGGGCGTTGCTGTGAGGATGTTGCATGCATGCGTAGATGCGGTCGGAAGTCCTGTTCGCATTGTTGAAATGGTCCCCCAAGAACTGAAACGTTCATCGCGGGAGTTGATTCCGGTTGCCCTGAAGCTGCTGGAGATACGGATGTGCTGTACCGCATGGTCATACCATTGGATGAGTAATAAATGCGTCTTTTTGCCACCTACCATAGTGGATTCACTAAGTATGTCCCGTAGCCTTGTAATGAAGAAGTTCTTTCTTGTATTGTTATGGCCATTTTTCCGTACCATAGGGTGTGGAGCTGAGGGATTTGGCTGCGACCAAGTGGTTGGGGGCAATGTGACACATTTTTAACGACGTATCATTTTCTTGCAATGGCGCAGCCATGATGTCCTTTCCCCCCCCCCAAAAAAAAACGGAATTTTCGGCAGTATCTACCGCTGCAGAGCCCATAAAGATTAGGAGTCGGAAAACAGCAGAGGAACCCGGATTGAATTTTGGCCGCGTGGTCCTTGGTTTGCGCCGGTTAAAAGACGTCCTGTCGCATCTTGGTCCGGTCAGCGATGTCCGCCCATTTTCCCTCCAATCACTCCACTGCACGGCACTCGCTGCTGGCTGAAAAAAGGTGTGATGTTGATGGGGAGCCGAGCTCTTTTCGTTCTGCCTCAGCACCAGATTCCCTTGCAGAGGGAATTGACCTGGACCTGGAGATCGACATTTCGGCTTTGCTGCCTCTGAGAACGTCCCCCGTTATGCGCTCAATCGATTGTTTTTTTTTTTTACCTCAGCCCTTGACAAGCACTTGCGAACATGCCCCACATGCTGATGACAAGAGCAATAATTTGGCAGGATAATCCAGCCCAAACAACGTCGCATGTCAGTTACGTCTTGCGATTGTGCTTTCACGAAGAGAGTCGATTTGGATGAGCCAAGACATCATCGTTTAATTGATTTTTGTCCTGACGACTATCTCGTCATGCTCCTACCATACCTGAAGGTCCAGAAAAGTCATGGAAGGAGGCAGATCAGATAAGGGTATAGCGGGTCGTTGCTATGTATATATAGTGGGTTGAATGAGATGTGTGAATACACACACCTTATTCAACCCCTGATATCTTGTGTGGTGAGGTATGTATGTTTGTCTCACTTCTGTTGACGTGTTAAGCGGAAGGCTTATTAATGCTGTTTTTGGTTTCCATGATATCGAACATGACCTGCTCGGCACATCGGACGGCGAGGAGAGTTCTGGACTCGCCAGTTCGTTGAATCTCCTTGAGCCCGGTGCGACGACGCCCTGCCGGCCTCGTGGTCGGCCTGTTGGTCATAGTGGCCGACCGTTCGGGCTGGGGAGGGGGAAGGGCGCAGGTGGGGGGAAAGCGAGCGGTGGTCGCTGACCGGCCCACTCCGCCCGGGCCGGCCCGGTCGATGACTCGACCCGCCCTCCGGCGCCCGGCGGGGGGGAGGGATGATGGTCGCGCTGGGAGACGGCGAGCTGGGCGGAGCCGGACGGCCAGCCGGCGTCAGGTCAGGTCGGCGTCCCGTCCGCCGGCGCGGGGCCGGGCGAAACGGCGGCCACGGCGCGACTGGCCGTGTGTGGCCGAGCCCGGACCGACAGGAACGTCTGGTCATGCCGGTCACGCCGGCCGGTCGTGCCGGGCGTTTCGCAACGCGCCGGTCCGCGGCGCGGCGTCGCCGTCTCTGACGTCGGCGGCCGCCGCCGTGTGACGTGCGGGCCCTGCAGGGAGCGCTGACGTCAGCGGCGCTGTTCCGCCGTCGCCGGGAGCGGCCGCCGTCGGAAATAACGAGAGATGAAGGCTGTCCGCCCGGCGGCCTACCGCCGCCGCCGGCGCCCCGGCGCGTGTGCCCCTGTCCCGCCTCAGCTGTGACGTGGAACTGGCCTTTGTCTGGCCTGAGATCGTTTGTTTCTCCTACAGAATGTTGTGGGGGACAATGGTGAACTTAAAGCAAGGCATACAGGGTCGGGTTTTACATTCGGTTGTGTTTTGCGCAGCGGCGTTGACGACTGCCGTAAACTCTGGCGTCCGCGTGTCCTAAGCTGGCCTCCGCCCATTGTGTTTCGATCATCAGGTCGCCAACTGCGCAGTGGCTGGGCAGTCGTTTTTGACAACGTGCTGGAAATAGTCCACCGCGTGTCACTTTCTTCAGCCACGTAGCGAGGCCAGGTTTATCACTAAACTTACTGCCGTGCTGTGCTGATCGCCCGTCCTGTTAATGCTTGATTGTGAAGAGACTTTTGTGGGACGTCTGAGTTCTGGAACATGATGGTTTACGGTGCCCACGTTATAACGTGCGCCGCGTCTTAACATCGGCGATACGGCTTAGCGGACGGAAAGGGCCGACCTAACCAAACATTACGAGTTCGTGGTAAACGTTCCAGGCCAGCGCGTTTTCACGGCATTAATGGCGGTGACAAGTTGAATGCGAGTCCGTTGTGTTGTTTGTGTGTGCGCTGTCTGCGCTGGCCGTGCTATCTGAATGGGTCACGTGTTCGCCGGCTGAGGTCAGCGGATGCAGGGTCACCAGGGGACGTTGGCCGACTTGGTGGCGGAAGGCGCCCGTCGACGTGCACCGTGCCAGTGACGATGACGCTCGTTTTGCGCGGGGAGTCCGTTTCCTCGTCGGCAGGGTGGGAGATTTGGGTTTTGGTTTTTGGTGTCGGAGTATAATTTTTGTTTTGGAGTGCAGAATTTCGCGAAGAGTGATATCGGTTTAAGCTGACGTTCTTGGTGTGAGCCAGTTACGACGTCATGCCTGTTTGTTGCTGAATGGGAACAGAGTCATTTGCTTGCCAGAGTTAGGAATTTGCCACCATGGCTGTGATGTAGCTTTTTAATGGATCAGACTTTTGAAGTATAAAATATTTTTGGAACGCTTTTTTCTCATGTTCTTCAACGCCCAAAAAACAGCACCCTATCCAGCCTTGGTCGGCGGTCGTCTTGTCCGATGCGAACCGTCAGCCGTTGTTTGCGCCGCCTCGGTGGTGAAGCTGTCATCACGCGGCGGTTTCCGGCGTCGGCCCAGCCGGCCGGCCGTATCTGCGTCGGCGGGCCGACTAACAGGACGCGTCTCGGTGCCGGCAGTGGCCAACTCGACGCCGTCCAGCGGGGACAGCGAGCCGGCGGCGGCGCCCGCCACGCCGGCCCTGCGCCGCCTGCACAAGCGCAACGAGCGCGGTGAGACCCGGCTGCAGGTGGCCGCGATCCGCGGCGATCGCCGCCAGGTGCGCCGCCTGCTGCGCGAGGGAGCCGACGTCAACGCGGCCGACTTCGCCGGTGAGCAGCGGCCGTCGCCGCCGTCCGTCCGTCCGTCCGCTGTATTGTTGCGTTTTGGTCGTCACGCGTCATGATGTTTCTCCCCGGTTGTCGCGCTGAGGTTCCATGTGACGCTTATGGTGATTATAGAAGTTTCCTGCCGATGACCCAGGTCTCGGCAGACGTTGCTAACTTGCTGTCTAGCCTTCTCGAGATCCTGGGCAGCAACATTCAACAACATTCCAACACGGGGGCAGGTTGTCGTGCAGAAGAAGAAATGAGGTGGCGGAGGTGGTGTGGTCCAAAATTTATTATAGACTGAGTGGTCAGGTTTTGTGTATGACGTAATTAGAAGACACGGGTAAGGACGGGTACTCCCTCTTACTCGTCAGATAATTAGGACACCGAATCGGTCGGCGAGATTCAGTTTGCGGCGCGCTAGGCCGACTACCTGGCCAGCCGCAGCTCTCGGCCCGGGTTGGCGGGCTGCCGATCGTGTTTCGTGTTGGGCACTGTCTTGGCGTGATCGCAGGACCCGTGGACGTCTGGCGTCCGGTGTCGGCATATGGTTGGGACTTTAGGACGCTCCGCCGGCTGGGTCATCTGGCGCCCAACGGACGTACGGTCATGGCGCCGTGGGGATCGTGACACACTCATGCTGGCGACCCGAACCGGCGGCGAGCCGCAGCGCGCGCGTCGAGGGGCAAACGGCGTTGGTCTGGTGTTGTCTTCGGTGTTGTCTTGCCAAATGGGTGACGAACGTGACGCACGTTGAGGTGCGTATGCCCGCGACCCTCCCGTTCGGTTCCGGTGGCACCCTGGTTTGCTGGGCCCCTGGATGTGATGCCAACTGCGTTAGAAGGTCGGACGTCACGTGTGAACGTGCGGACGTGGCGGTCTGTGCCGACCCCGCTCTCTGATTGGCGACTCGCCACTGAGGGAGAGAGGCCCGGTAGACACTATCCAGGACTGGATTTCCCTTTTTTCTGGCGTTGGAGTATAATTTTTTTACGACGTCATTTTATATGAAGTATAATTTTTGTTTTGATGTACAAAAGTGTGCAACGAGCAATGCTGGTGTAATTTGGCGTTCTTGGTGCAAGTCAGTTATAACGTCGTACCTACTTCTTAGTTTTCGAAATGAAGAGTCATTTGCTTACATAGTTAGAAATTTGTCAACCTAGGTATAATGCAATTTTTTGGTAGTGGTGTAAGATCAGACTTTTGGAATATGAAATATTTTAGGAACACAGATTTTTCGGTGTTCGTCAGCGCCAAAAAACAACACCTTTTCCAACCCTGGTAGCTTCTGGCAGACGTGGCGCTAAGGAAACAAGTCTCTGTCTTTGCCGCTGTCTCTGTATCTGCCTCTGCCTCTTCGTCAACCTCTGTCTCTGTCTCTGTCCTTGGCTCTGCCGCTGCCTCTGTCTCTGTTTCTGTCGCTGCCCCTGTCTGTCTCAGTTTGTGTCTCTGTCTGGACCGCTTCTTGTGCTTCTATCTCTGTTGCTGTCTGTCTCTGTACCTGCCTTTGTTTCTGCTCTGTCTCGTGCTCAAGCCGCCGCAGACGGCCGCGGCCGTCGTGCAGCGGCCAGCAGTGTTCCGCCCGCACAGCGCCACGTGGAGCGGCGACGGAGCCGCTGCGTGACGTGGCACTACCGTCCGCGCGGCCGAGGCCGTGGCAGACAGACGGGGTCGGCTCCGGGTAACCGCCGCGCCGGCCTCCCGCCAGCGCCGGCCGCCGTTGGTCTGGGTCGGCCGCCCCCGTTCAGGCGGCGGCTGGCAGCGCGCCAGCGGCGGACGGCCGTGGGGGGAGGGGCAGGGCCGCCGCTCGCGCCGAGTGTTTTCGCCGCTGGCAGCGCGGACGGCCGGCCGGCCATTGAACGGCAATCAGCTTCGTCTTGAGCGATATGCTGGTCTCGGAAAGTCGGACCATCTGCCGCGGTGGGGACCGCATTGTCACAGAAGATGGGAATGCACTACGGGCTATATACGTCTTCGGAAACGAAAGTACTGGGTTCGTGTGATACGTGATATGTGATACGTGATAGTCGGAATTGACAGCCTGAACCGGCCGGTCGCCGTCCAGTCACCGGCCGTTTGGGCTGGACTGCCCAAAGCTGGAAAAAGTGTTCGTTTTTGGTGTTGAAGAACACCAGAAAATGTGTGCTTCAAAGACATTTTATACTTGAAAGGTTTGGTCTTGTGCCTCCATCGAAAAGCTGCATTCATTATAACCACGCTGGAAGATTTCTGACTTTGCAAGTAAATGATTCCTGCCTCTGTTTGAGTAAGAAGCCGGCATGATATAACTGACTTACACCAAGAAAGCCAACTTAAACCATTATTACTGTTTCCAAAATTTTGCACTCCAAAACAAAGACTATACTCTAACGCCAAAAAGAAAAACCACATTTCCGGCCCAGTGCCTGCCCCCGGGCAGCGGCACAGTTCAGTCTTGGCTGGTCGGCCTGTCCCCAGCGTCTCAGTCAGCCCTGGCCGGTCGGCCTGTCCCCAGCGGCTCAGTCAGCCCTGGCCGGCCGGCCAGTCCCAGCAGCTCAGTCAGCCCTGGCCGGCCGGCCTGCTTCGTTCGATCGATTTGTCGCGGCGCCGGGCGTCGTTTCCACAGCAGGCTCTGTCTGCAGCAGGCCGCCTGCGCGGCAGGCCGCCTGCGCGGCAGGCCGCCTGTGCAGCAGGCCGACTGTGCAGCAGGCCGACTGCGCAGCAGGCCGCCTGTGCAGCAGGCCGACAGTCCCAGGTTTCCGATCAGGTCTCCAGGTTTCAGCCTCGGGCTCGGTTTTCGCTGGGGCCGGTCGGCCTGGCGTGAGCCGCGATTTGATCCGCGCCGCCTCGGAAACGGGCGGCGCAGGAGCGCGCTGTATGTCGGCCGTTTTTGCGGCGGCTCGGCGGAGCGTCGGGCCGAGCCCGGCCGGGCAGACCGCGAGACCGCCAGGCACGGGATCGACACGGCCCGAAGCTGCTCAGGTCGACCCGCCGGCGCTCTGCCGGCCCGCGGCGCGGCGCGGACGGTGACGACCACAGACAGGATGGCGGCCGCGGCTGGGAAGCGAGGCGAACCGTCCGGAAACGGGCCGCCTGGCCTGCTGCAGATCGAGCGGAACGTATCGGCCGTGGACAGAGGAGGAACTCTGGAGAAAAGGCGCGCCGCCGCCAGTGTCATGTTACTTTATGCTGGGTTGTTTTTGCATATTGCCAACAATTCATGAATAGTCCTGCGACGTCCTTCGCACCCCGCGCAGCTCCTGCTCGCCTAATATATCTGCTGCGTACTTGGGACTCGTTGGAAAGGAGCTTGAACGTTTCGTAGAGCATTTAATGGTAGGTAGTGATTGTTCTGAGTCTCAAGGTGTATTGGTCTGCGTTGAGGAAGTGGAGCTCTTCAAGATAGATAACACCGCAAACGCCATTTTGGAGTCCATGCTTCTTATTAAACGTCATAAGCGTAATGTTGATTTCTTCGTTAGAATGAAGATGTATGTGCATCCGACTGGCATTTCGTTCGCTGCCATTTTCCTTTGTCATGTGGGTTTTCCCGTGTAGGTGGAGAGGGTGATAGACTGCTTTCACTGATTCACTAGCCCTATTAGAAGTGGAAAATTTTATCGTGCCGTTTAGGTTGATGTGAAACTGGACTTCGAAGACGACAAAAGATATAGCTGATATTTCCGTGCGTAGTCCGTTGATCGCAGCTGGCCGTTGTGGCTCGGTAGGCCCGCGCTGCCTCCTCTCGCCGCTGCCGCCGGTCCGGCCGGCCGCCAGACGGCAGCAGACCTCGGCCGCCATTTTGTCGGCGTGGCCTGCGGCGCGCGTCGCGCTCACGTCCGCGGGCGCTGCCCTGGGTCGTCCTCGGGCCGGCCTCTGCGGGTCGTCCTCAGAGCCGCCTCTCTGCGGTCACGGCGGGATTGGCACCAGCGACGTCACGACTTCAGCGCAGAGGGACAAATTATGGGGGCCGCAAGTGTCGCGGAGGGTCGGCGCACATTTAAAACGTTCTGGCGTCCGCGCCGCTGCCGCTCAAAGATAGCTGCTGCCGCCGCCGTTTTGGGAACACAGACGGAGTACGGTCGCGTCGATACGACGCGGAATTCCACCCGTTGTAGATTGCCGGTGATTGAGACAATCCTCGGCCGGAATTGCGTCTTTCCCGCGCGGTATTGCGCCTCAGCTGTGCGGCGCAGTGGGTCTGACGCAGCCAGACGGGTGAGCAAACTCCCGGATGTTGGAAGCATTTCTTCGTACTAATCCAGTGTTCAGCGTCGAGAGTTATGCAACACTTCAGCCAGCGTGGAAGAGGGGTTGGATTTGGAAGACCTGCACGTGAGGATTATGCTCACCCCCAGCTCACCCAACCGTACAATCCCCGGCTGAGCACCGCGGGGCACGATTCGCCGTCCTCCGTCCACTCGTGGTTTCGTTCGCCGCTCGTGGTTTCGCTCGCCTGCATTTGCAGGGCGCGCTCGGCAGCTGTTGGAGGTGACGGCTGAGGAGACGACCCATACCGCCCGTCGGGCGCTATTGATTTTCCCTGTCCATTCTCGACGGAAACGCGGGATTCGTGCCAGCTGCCTGATTGTGCGAAGTTAAATTGCTGTGCGGTTATCCTGGTGGTGGGTGACGGAAGTCGCCTTAGTTCTGTCGTAATCGGCAGATATTTGATGTGCATAAGAATGCAATCTTGCGTACCGTGAGCTCGGGGCACTTTCGTCCGCCATTTTACAGAATCGGAACTCGACCGTCTGCCCCTATGATAAAAGTGTCATGGGAGAGTTCCTGTACCTTGAATCATCGGCCTGAGTCGGCCGCTCGCGTTTCCCACTCGCCCGGACGTGGAAGAGTGGGTTTACATGCCGGGATGCTCATTCAGGTGCATGGGGTGGTCTGTGCGCTGCAGGCGGCGATAGCTGGGAGGTATGCTGGCGGCCAGCGGAGCACGTGGCCGGCTGGCTGCGGCCGTGACCGGGCCGGCTCGTGGAGCCCTGAACCCGGCCGGCCAGACGCCTCAAGGTTGACCGGTCGGGTGCGGCTGCCGCGTTGCGTCAGCCAATTAGAGATGCAAACCGCGCACCTGTTCAGGCCGCGGCGGCGCGCACTCGCGCGCTGTCGACGTGCCTGCTGCGTCGGCAGGGGTGAGGTGCGTTGTTGGGGTGACGGTGACCGCTAGGGCCGCCATCGCGCCGGCGACAGGTGCCGAGAGGACCCGGTCCCATTCACGGGCGGAGGAGTTTGATCGTGCCGAGTGCGCTCTGGGACGACGGTGCGCGTTCCCGCCGTCAGGCAGCTCCAGCAGAATAGGACCACGCCGAGATCAGTAGTATCAGGCTGGTGGAAGAGGAGAGGCTATTGTCATTTCATGGTTCGTTTCTCTTTTCTTCTGAGTTACGGGTCATGGTTGTTCGTGTCATTTGGCATGTCGAACACGTTCTTTACGTCTCGAGTGATCAGAATCATCGTATTCTCTGTGGCGTTGCTGCAAATGCAAATAGGCTTGATGATAAGGTGCGGGTGATTGGCAGCCGTGTCAGAGTAGCAAATGGAGAGTCTTACAAAGCACCGAGCGTTTCTCACTGACTGTGCATTTATGGCTCGGATCGTCCAGAGTAGCCCATTAGCTGTCAAAACTCCCTGCTCTCTTCTGCCGCCGTGTCGTGTAATGTGCCGCCCGCATTTGACGCAGACAGACGCAGCCAGCCAGACTCAGCCTCAGACTTTGTCGCCTCGTGGCAGAAAATAATACTGCAGGGTGCAGTAGTATCGTAATTGTTTGTCCTTACCATGTGGTTAATATGTTGAAGGAATCCATACTGCACCCATCTTTGTCTGCGCACATTTTCCACAATGAATGGGAAACCTCATGCCATTTCCGCAGGAAATTTACTGCAGGCTGAAGCAAGGAGCTGATGTATAGAACTGTTCTGAAGTACATGCTGCACGTGCCTTGTAGTGTGTTTGACAGCGCATCTTTAAAGTTCAGTCTTGCCTCCAGTCTAATACGTTTTAAGGACACTTTTTAAATGATTCTGGACTTATGTTTAATATTGCTGTCAGTGACGTAGCAGTATTAAAAACGTGAACGGTCTTCGTATATCCCAGGTTCTGTGAAACAGGTGCTGGCAGAAGTTCCTCGTAAGTTGTGTCCTCGTGCAAATTGTTAAGCGTTCTACGATTTTTCTGAGGCTGATATTTTCATCGTGACTGGCACGTGTGGGATTATAACTGAAGCCGGCGTTATTTTTTCGTCCAGACGCGTGTTGTATCGTTGGTCGAAGGCCGACCGGGTGGGTTTGGTTCGGGTTTCCGGTCGTCTGTAGTCCGGCAGGGAGCGGCGGTTTTCGTTGTTGTGTTGGCCGGCTGTCGGGCCGCCGGGCCGGAGGTGGTGTGATGGAGCGGCAGCCGGTCCCGGAGAATGGGGCCCGTCACGGCCGGCAGCGGCGCAGCAGTGGCCGGCCAACGGCGCCGGAGGCGGCTGTCAGCCGGCCCGCCCGGCCACCTGAGAGCCGAGACGTCGCCCCGGCTCGGCCAGCACGGCGGGAGGAGACAGTAGCGGCTGACACGGGTAGAAATGTTAGCGGTGATAAATCAGCTGTCCACGACAGTCGGCATTCGGTATCAGTGGTCACGTGATTCTGAAAACTTGTCTTGCTGAAGGGCTCATGCCCTGGTGACTGATAGCTTTTTGCGGTTTAAACTTTTCGTTATCGTATCGTTTCCTGGTGAGCATTATCGTGACCTTTGTTTGCCTGACAGTTCCGTGGTATCTGCAGCACTATCAGTCGCCCTTTGTACTTCACCATTCCGCGGATTTTCGGACGATGCATCGTTTTTGAACAATTGCATCCGTGGCATTTTCATTGCATTTTTCAGATGGCATTTAAGTTTGCGTAGGTTTGCGTAAGTTTGCGTAGTTAGAAAGCAGAGCTCTGAGTCGGCTGGATATGCCGGAGCGTAGGTTGCCAAACAACCAGTCGAACTGCTGTTTGAAAGAAAAATATCGAATCAACCCTGGTATAGTCATTGTCGAGAACTAACCTTCGCGAGGGCACCTCAGAGGCTCCTCAGAGGTTTTCCGTTCTAGCCTTTGCTGCGTTTGACTTGTTCCGAGTTTTCCGTAGATGGGTTTTCACATTTTTACGTTATGTATAATAATTTGAACTTTACCGTCCAACCGTTTTAGAGATATGACCTACTTGTCAAGTTTATGTTGTATTAAATTTCGCGAAAGCTGCGAATGACCTGATGGAAAAACCTATGGTTACTATCTTTGAAAGATAAAGGTATCTGAAATATCCGTGGTAATGGAACGACATGTCCTTGAAGTATCATTTCTAATGTCCGAAACATGTGCAACATTTGCACTCTTACTTTGTACGTTGTATGGCAGTGAGCTTTTGTAACATTGCAGAATGCACAAGTTTGCCAAGGAAATATCAGTAGGGAGTGACACCAAAATGGTCGGCTAGGAGACTGAATCAAGACCGCGATCGTACCGGCTAGTTAAACATTAATACGTGCCAACAATTTCGTGGAAGCTCTCAATTGTTGCATGTGTGTCAGCCGTCGCAAATCTGTGCTGTGTGCTGCAACGAACCCTGGTTAGATTCAAGTTTAAGTTTTAATGGAATAACTTTCAGAAAAGAACAGCTGAAATATGGGAGCACGAAATGTCCAGGACGCGTGTTTTGACAATTTGACTTAAGCTGACGTGTCAAAAACCGTTCAGATATATCGTCGCTCGATTCCATATTCAGGAAGTCGAGGACGATTGAACGCACGTTCCCGATTTTCTTTGTCTTCTCGAGAAGGCAGAAGACCTTGGAGGCCCGCGGGACGGGGGTTAACCCGCCCACTCCCAGCCGTCCGAACCGCTCTGCTTATCCGGGCGGGGGTCCCCGAGAATCCCATGATCTCGGGAACTGAGGGAGCTACGGGGATGAGGTGACGCCATCGAATCGAAAGCCCATCAAATTTCGTGAATACTGAAGGGATATTTATTGACTCAGAGTTGCATTTTGGTATAAAGATCTCAAACTAGATCACGCCACGACGCCCAATTTGTGGTCAGTAAAAGTAGATATAACTGTGCTATAAACTGATCCTGAGTACTGAACAACCCAGAAGGAGCAAGAAACATTTTTTCCATCGTCAGAAAGTAATTTTCTGCTTCTCAGGTCACGTCAGGTTTGGTCAACAGCCATTGGAATACAACGATGATGCATATCGAAACTGTCATTTAAGTAAAGAAACTTCAGGCATACATTTTGGAATTTCCGTTGCGAATGTTTGGTCAGTTATGATAATTTTCCCCAGAAAAGATGAATAGAGGTCGTCTTTGATCATATGAGGTGACCTAAGGTTAAATTTTACAGCATTTATATCTCGTCACTTGGTTAAAGTACGTATGTCAAACAAACGCCACTTGATCGATCAGTGCGAATGTATTCTCAAATGGTATGGAAGTTAATGACAGGTGAGGTCAGTTTAGATGAAGACGATAAAAGGAAACATGTATCAGTCTCGTCTAAAAATGGCGGTGCCACAGAACAAAACGAGTTACTGAAACTCGTCTGAAATCCTAGAGAGAGCCCGAAGTCAGTAAAACAAGAACTGGTACGGTCATTGCCGTCAAACAGTGTCATCCTCAAACGAATAATTGTTTGTAGCTGAGAAATGAATAAAAGTGCACAAACGAAACCAAATCCACACTTTGTTTTAAAGAAAGATCATGAAATTGTACGGGGTCCCAAGTGACAAGTGACATTTGAAATGATATCAAATCATGCCATGTAACATAATGTCATGGTATTCTAAAGCTGTCAGGAGCATGAGCTGAAGTGTACGCTTGTCATGTCTCACCAGAAGTGAATGACATGCATTTCATACCCATTTTGTCGTGCATTTGATTTTATTACCAGTTGACCTGACGTCAGGTCACTGACCCCTCACAAAATGTATGTTGCATCATTAAAAAAGCGTGTCAGACGATTTGCATCCCTTTTCGTATCCAAAAAATTCCTGTACGGAGCAATATCCGGCAGAAAGACCAAATCCAGCGTTTAATTAATCTGATTAATCTGACGTCGGGCCAAACAGTTTCCCGAAAAAGATGTAGAATTTGCATTTTATAAAGAGTAAATGGGAGTTAAAAACAGCTTGTTTTTCCGCCATGTTTAGAAAACTTAAGGGGGTCCTCGAGACTTCTCCCCCCCCCCCCCGATGAGCGAAGGTTAAACAGCGCTCCAACCACAAGGGAAGTCGTCGAATTTTCGTCTTCGCTGCGAAGATTGCGTGAATCTTTCCTCGCCGAAATTTATTCCGTTGGATCCCGTCATGGCATAGTCCTAATTTACAGACCTTCACCTTAACACGAAGAGGTGTATGATTGTGCTGAAGTTTTCCTGCTGATTGCCTCGATAGCATCATAATTAACGGTTGTAACATGCGAGATGCAAGACCTCGATGATAATAGCGGTAGGTGTCGTCCATGGTTGTGCGTGCTAGATGCCCCTTGGTTGCATAAAAACGGCGATTTTTATTTCGTTTGACGTCATAACTCCTCGACGACATCACATAGAAATGACGTCACAGCTCCTTGACTGGACATGACCTGGTAAAGATTTGTAGTTTATCTTTCTCGTTTTTGTCCTGGGTTTGCAAGGGAGAAAGATTGGAAATGAATGTAAGGCTAGTTTTGAAAATTTCTTTGAGGCTCTTGATGCTGGCCGTTCGCCGGCAGTCTAAGAAAAACCTCAAGGGGGGCGAACATCCTTGTCATCTGGCAAAGGTTTACTTACGGACTTCCATTCCTGCAGTTGTTTTCATGGCTCCTGTCGTGCATTAAATATGGGAAAGTAACAGCGGAGGAAACCTATTGAAACACGGTAAAACCGATCACTGGGATTTGAAGAACCGGATGCGGCTATCTTTGATTTTGGTGTGGAGCTCGTTAGAGACCGTGTGATACGATGCTCGCCACCTGCCGTTTGTCGTTCCCGGTTTTGGGTAATATGCTGCGTTGGCGAATGTGTTGCGAAATGGCAGGCCAGGTCGATCTGCCCACCGTGCGTAATGAAATTCTCGAGAAGGCAGGGTAATTGGTGCTCACATCTGGAGACGACTGACCGGAAACCACGCAAACATGATCCTGACCCGGACATCATCCTGAACCCCCGTGCGTCGTTTATTAACAACCCGGACACGGTTCGGAGATTACTGCAAACGAGTGGGTGTGCAGTAGACACGTTGCCTGACGCTGAAATAAAATAGCTGGTACGAAAAATCACAGGATCATGGGTAATACCGACAGCACGCCCCTTGGCACACGGTCCCTGAAATGATATAATGAAAAGTGTGACCAACATTCCAGTGCATTTGGCAAACGCTTGGTGAACATGAGACACATGAAGGATTACGCTCTGCACTTTATGGAGTTCTGGCATTTCACGGCTTCGTATTCTTTCATTGTGGTGTCATCTGTCATGGTCAGGATCTTATTTGGGGACATTGGCTATGAGCCAAGAACCATCACTTTATCTTAGGCATTAAGCTTCATCCGGTTTTGAACGAACCGAGTGTGCGAAGTGTGGAGGACCTGTCTGATTCTTCCAATGAATGATACGGCATTGCGTTTGTGCCCGGAGGTGAGCGGTTGAGTGTCGTTTGCGTTCTTTGTAATGCTAGTTTCATTGTTAACCTAGGATTTTACTTGTTGCAAAAGGTGTTATATAGGGAAGATGTGCCAGAGAATTTGGGTCAGACGGTGTCGAAACTGTTTTGCGGTTTTGCTAGTCTATGCTTCTTGCTGGCGCGTTTCAGAATTCAGGCGTCTGTGAGTGGTTGCCTGTGACGAAGCGTGCCGCCTGTCCACAGGCTGGACGCCGCTGCACGAGGCGTGCATCCACGGCTGGTCGGGCGTGGCCCGCCTGCTGCTGGCGGCCGGCGCCGACCCGAACCGGCCCGGCCTGGAGCGGGTGACGCCGCTGCACGACGCGGCGGGCAACAGCCGGCCGCGGCTGGTGCGCCTGCTGCTGCGGCACGGCGCCGACCCGCAGGCGCGCACCGCCGCCGGACGACGGCCGGCCGAGCTGGCCACCTCGCCGCGCGTGCGCCGCCTGCTCGAGCGCGAGCCGGCCGCCGACGGCGAGCCGAGCGACTCGGACGACGACACCGGTGAGCGCCGGGTCTGGCCGCGGGGCCGGCCGCGTGCAGGACGCGCCGTAATGGCGTCTCCGGACGTGGTTGTTCAGCCTAGATCACGTGAGGCCTGGGTCTTTGAGAGCGTCGTGTTGCGAAATCGGGGCATTGGGTTAGGAGAGGGGAGATACGTAATCATTGCTTCGTAGAACGTGAAGTAGATCGTGATTTGTCATGATGACGCCTGGGAAGGGTGATACTGTGTTGGGCGGAGGATTTCTGACGTGTTCTGTGGCCTCGTTGTTCGAGGGCTGTCCCTACGTTCGTTCTTTGTAATGTATTCTGCAACCTTGTGTGGGAGAGTTACGGAATATCACATTTACTCGTCTAATACCGGTGTATACGTGAGTGTAACGGTATCTCTTCGCTTTTGTGTTCCTGGGTAGTGATACCAACTCGAGCCATGTCTCCACGGGAGAGGAACCGTAAGTGTTCAGTTTTCGGTGTGTACACGATAGTGACGGTACTTGTTCAGTACTCGTGTGTGCGTGATAGCGACTGTATCTGCTCAGTACCCGTGTGTCTGTGCTGTGTAGCAATGTGTACGGGGAATTGACGCATCATTTCGTTAGCCCTGTGTACGTAGGAGTAATGCCCGGTTCTGTTTAGCCATGTGTACGTAGAAGAAATGGTCTGTGCTGTATAGCCATTTATATGCGGATTGACTGTCGGTGCTGTGTAGGAGTGTGTAGGTGCGAGTGACGGTACCTGCTGCGCAGCCCTGTGTCCGTGGGTGTAGCGGTGCCTGTTGTGTAGCAGTGCGTCCGTGGGAGTGGCAGTACCTGCTGTGTAGCTTTTTCTCGGTGGAAATGAGAGTACCTCCTGTGTAACCCTGTGTCCATGGTAGTGACGGTGTGGGCTTTGTAGCATTGTGTACGTGGGAGTGGCGGTATCGGCTGTCGGGCAGCGTGCACGGAGAAGAAACAGTGCCTGCTGTGTAAACCTGTGTCCTTGGAGGTGGTGTTCGGCGCTGTATAGCCGGGCGTACTTGGGAATGACGGAATGTGCTGTACAGTTGTGTATACGAGGGAGTGACGGTCGGTGTTGGCTGTCGGTGCAGAGGACGAGCGGGAGGACGACAAGGAGAACCAGCCGTCGCCGCCGCCGCGCCGGCCCACCCGCCTGAGCAGCCGGATCGGCCGGCTGGCCGAGTCGGAGGCGATGGAGCAGTCGGAGTCATCCGCCGGCGACATGTACGACTTCAAGCCGGAACAGGAGGGCGAGCCGCCGGCCGCCGACGCCGAAAAGAAGGAGGAGCGCCGGGCGACGAAGCCGAACAGCCCCAACAAGACCGAGGAGGCCAAGCAGGAGGAGGGGAAGCGGCCGTGCAGCGAGATGGACGACGCCGACACCGAGGAGAGCAGCAAGAAGAGGAAGAAGAAGGAGGAGACGCCAAAGCCGGCTGCCAAGAACGGCAAGGGCGCCGACAGGGCGGGCAAATCGGGCGGCAAGGCGGCCGCTGGCACCAAGGCCGGCAAGGGCTACGGCAGCGGCGGGGAACGGCGCAGCCCGACCGGCTCGCAGGGCGCCAGCACGCCGCCCAAGAGCAAGCCGGCGAGTCGCACCACGTCCGACGACAGCGACGGCGAGGAGAGGCGCGAGGCGGGCCCCAAGGTGCCGCCGCTGAAGATCGTCATCAACGCGGCCAGCGCCGAGCAGGAGCAGGCCAAGGGCAAGGGCCCGGCCGGCGCCCGTCTGCCGTACGTGGTCACCTCGCAGGCCGAGACCGACACGGACGAGGCCGGCGCCGAGGCGGCCGGCGCGCCGCCGCCGCCCGCGCCGCAGCCGGCCGACGCGGCCGGTGAGGCCGGCTCGCCGGGCGCCGGCAGCTGTGGTGACAAGCCGAGCACGCCGGCGCGCGTGACGCGCTCGCAGCGCGCCCTGCAGGGCAGCTCGGGCGACGCGGCGAGCCCCGAGTCGACGGGCGCCGGCAGCGGCGGCGGCGCCGACGCCGAGCGGCCGCAGGAGGAGGAGGAGGCGGCGGAGCCGGCGCCGCCTGCTCCGCCGCCCCCACCGCCGCCGCCGCCGCCTGTCGTCGAGCACCCGCGCAAGCGGAAGATCCGACAGGCGCGCGCCACGCAGCAGACGGCCGAGGAGGAGGCGGGCGCGGCGCCGACGCCGCAGGCCGACCCGCCCTTCATGAACAACTACAAGGCGTTCCAGGAGATCCGGCGGCAGATCGACCGGCGGCGGCGCGATCTGCACTCCATCACGCCGAAGCCGCCGCGCGGCTTCAAAGACTACCTCATCAACCGGGCCACTTACGTGCTGGCCGGCAACGTGCAGTCGCGGCTGTCGGTGCCCACGATGGCGCCGCCGGCCAGCCTGGCGCCCGGCATGAAGGAGCTGTTCGTGGACCAGGAGATCGAGCGCTACAAGCTGCGGCTTCAGGTGAGCGGGCTGTATGAGTACGCCCCGGCTGCCGGTGGTGGTTTCCGGCGCCACGTGAGGTCGCAGAGGCATCGCGGACGTTTTGGGTATCGGGGACGGGCGCATATAAGTTGCGAATGTAATGCGTTCTGCTGGTTGCGGTATTCCTTTGGTCACGTTATCATGCTGTTTTTGTGCCCACGTTGGGAAGTGTGGGATTCGTAGGATATGGTGAAGTCCATTAGTGTGATTTCATTAGACTGCCGTCTGTTTTCTTTGTAAACGCCCCTGGTGTCTTGCTTTGATTTGCGTGGCGGTTCTTGTGGCAACGGACGAGCTGAATATGACGCTTTAGAATTTATCGTGAAATTTTCATTGTTACTGTTCCTGTTTAGCGATTGTGTATCTTAATGTCACCCATTCCAGCAACAATTTGCTGTTCTGGCTGTTGGATAAATTGGAAGTTTTAATTTATTACATGAAGATATTATGCACTTAAAGCACAGTCTGCCTATGTAATGACCAGAGTGCAGTTATTTCATCTTATGTTCCCATCGTTTTCGTAATTGAAGTGCTTGTGGCGAATGAGAAAACGTTTAATGCCCGGCCGTAACCTAAATGAAACCCATTTTGGAAAGCGGGCTGAATTATACCAAGTAGAGGAAGTTGCCGTTGATCACGGCAACAGGCGGGCGCGAGATAGCCGCCAACTTGTCTGCCGAAACGGGCCGGTTGCGCCGTACCGTGTCGGCTGCCGGCCGTCTTGGCTCGCTCGGGCCGTCAGTGACCGCGGCGTGTGGCGTGCCGCAGCACATCATCGAGAAGGAGAAGCTGGTGCTGACCGTGGAGCAGGAGATCCTACGCGTGCACGGCCGCGCGGCGCGCGCCCTGGCCAACCAGGCCCTGCCGTTCAGCGCGTGCACCATCCTGCGCGACGAGGAGGTCTACAACCTGGCCACGCCCGAACAGGAGGAGAAGGACCGCAACGTGCGGGATCGCTACAACGGCCGCCAATTCTTCAGCTGGCTCCAGGACGTCGACGACAAGTGGGAGAAGATCAAGGTCCGCGCCCGCGCGCCTGGCCGGTGCTCGTGTCGCGCGGTGGCGGCAGAGTGGTCCCACGTGTTCGGGAAGGTGTTTGCCTTGTTTGTGATCGTTCTCGGAATTGTTGATTACGGGGGGAGGTGGCGTACTGGGCCTCTCTGGGAGTGGTGTTGGGATATAGGGCCTCTGGGAGTGGCCCAGAGTAACGTGCTCCTGCCGCTCGTGCATTCGAAGGGCATCGCTGTCGAATGCATCATTCGGATGGTACAATTGCTCACCGTTCGTGATCTGTTTGTTGCAGGAGGGCATGGTGTTACGACACCACAACGAAGCTGAGTCATTGCACGCCGTGCAGAAAATGGACTGGGAGTGGAAGCTCAAGGAGATCGGCGCCTGTGATCCGCGCAACACCCCCAATATTGATGAACTCCACGTGCCCATGGTTAAAGTTATTGACGATTTCGACATGCCGCCGTCGTGAGCGGCCGGTGTTGGAACTTTTGTTGGCTGTGCTTAGCTGTAGATGGCGTTAGTCTCGCGCTCCGTTGTTCGAGCTCGGGCTTGCCATGTTGTGGAGGAGAGCATGTCGGCGAGGGCGACGCCCGACCGCTGGAGCGGCTGTGGCCGGTTTACTCTGTGAGACGGATGGCCGAGCGCAGGCAGAAGGTAGTCGCTCTGCTCCCGCGTCCGCCGTGTCTCGGCCGCCGCGCGGGCCGCCCGCACGTGTCCGTGTTCCGTGACGCCGTCGTGACGTCGCTGGTTGTGCCGGGAGCTGTCCGCAGCGCCGCCGTTCCGAGCTTTGGCCGTTCGTGACGCGCTCTTCCGTTCACGAGCCGCGGGAGAGCTCCGCCTGCTCCCTCTGTTCCGTTTTAGGAGCGCGCTCACTCAGCTCAGTGGTCGTGGAAACGTTCCGTGTGGTGGCAGCGTGCCGGCCTTCACTGCATGGAAACGTTCCCTGTGGTGGCAGCGCACCGGCCTTCACTGTGGCGTGGGCTGGCCGGGCCGTGTACCTCAGTTGTCGGCGGCCAGGCGCCGCTCCGCGTGGACGGCGTATTCCAGGGCGTGTCAGCCGTGTGTGTGTGTTTCGGCGTGGTGTCGGCTGTCGTCCGCCGCGCGACCGAGCTCTCAGAATGCCGTCAGCAGCTAGGTGTGTGGAGATGTTGTGGAGATGTATCTGTGGCCAAACGTTCAGTATATGACCAAGCTGTCTGCCGCCTGTTGAGTGGCAGCGCAGATGTTCCGGCTCGTCACGGCTCAGCAGTTTTTGAGACGTGGGTTTGCTTGTCGACACAACTGTTTGCGTCATGTCGCGTGGCGACCTCTTATACCGGCTGTCGCGGGACGGTCAAATGCTGCTATTACTCGCATTCGAACCAGGGACCTTTTGGTCAAAAGGTTACTACCATGGCAACCGCTAGACTTCACTTAACACGCCACCCCCCTAACACTGCCCTAATGCGGCACCAGTTTGCCCATTGATTAATCTCACGGCGTACCGACGTCTATTTACTGCGACACATTCGACAATCATCGGCGCCCTCTCCGGCTCGTGCCAGAGCTCATGATCCGTCTAGAGGACTAACTCCCTGCGAGACTGACGTATCCAGGCCTGAATTCCACGCCAAGCACACAGGTCCAAGGTGTGAGCTCCTCGCACAAGAGACCCGGCGGGACATGCTGGGCCTGATTCGCGTTGCAGCACCTGCGTGGTTTGCCGCTCGTCAACGGCTCTGTTGCCCCCTAACAAGGACGTCGCCATGGTGACGTCACGTCTTCGGTGGAGCTGGCGGGCGTGGCGGCGGCTTGCCCAGTTTGAGGTCGACCGGCCGGTCGAAGCCCATGAGTCGGCCGTAGTGTTCCAGCGGGCTGAACTGAGCCGCGTCGACGAACAGCGACCGGCCGCGCACCACGAACGTGGTGAACATGCCCGGCACGGCCGGCACCAGCACATCGTCGACGCCGAACGTCACCTGGAAGGCGGTGGAACATTAGTCGAAACACGGCAGATCCCCCTGTACGCGGCGCATCCCAGCTGAAACACAACGTCTAACGAAACACGACACGGCGCCGCCGCTGACTGAAACACGACAGAACCTTAGCCGAAATACCAGACTATCACCTGAACACAGCACACGTCAGCTGAAGCACGACGTGTCAGCCTAAAAACGACAGGACGTCAGCCGCATGCCACGGCATGACGTCAGCTGAAACGCGGCGCGTCAGCTGAGAAGCCACGTCAACTGAAACACGGCCGAACGTCATCTGGGACGCGGTGCGTCAGCAAAAGCACAGCATGAAGTCAAAAGATTTATAACTGCATTACAGGGCATGAGTCCGCGACAAAACGTCGGAAAAGAGTTCGAATGGGAGTATAAGACTAGCTCGGTCCAACGCCTCGTTCGATGAGCGTGCTATCGACGGGGAGGGGGCAAAATTCCTACCCTGGCAAATTTTCAAGATGTATAAAAAACGAAATGAGTCAGCGACATCGGACTTTCACCACTCTTTCTTCTATTAATGTCACACAGTTTGGTGCAATGCTCTTTATGAAGGTCTTAGGTCACCTCAAAATGACGTCCTGAAGGCTAGAATCGTGACAATGTCATCTCAATCTGTTCGCATCATCTCCATCAATTCTCTTGTTCTTCACCCGTGAACATGGATCCCAAGGTACTAGTAAATCGTAATATGTGTTATTACGTCACACGAGGTCAGTGTGTATGACCCTACACCTCACACCAGGCCATCAAAGGTCACGTGCCCATTTTTTTGTAATTATTAAACACGTAACATTGAACAATTTGTAATTATTAAACATGGTTTCAGTTTGCCACAAAACAAGTTAAACCAATCATTTAAAGGCCCTACCGCATTCTTAAGGTTGTGTAATAAAGGACTATCAACTGGCTTTCAACTTCATCAAAAATCGGTTAGCATGTACACGGTACGTTTTCAAGCATGTAAGCTATTTGTGACTGGGCAAGAATTAACTGCCACGGCATCTTGCCTCGTCTTGGCGAAAATGTCAACCTATATCACAACTTTTGGTTTGACCTTGACCGCCTTGTTCCAAACAAAATGATTTTCATGTTCCGATGTCACAATTCCGCGACATTCTGCGACACAGACCTAAGAAGAAGCTCAAGAGCTTAAGAGATAACCCCGGGGGCAATTTTCGCCTCCCCCGCCTCTCGAAGATGGTTTAACCGACGGGTCATGATTCCCTGTCGTCAGCCTCTCTGGTGAGCAGCGTCATCTGACAAACGTACGGTGCGTTTCCGCAGCATGAGCGAGATCGTGGTGGCCGTGTAGGTGTCGGTCGTCTCGTCGTACTCCATCCGTACCACGTAGTTACGGACCACCAGGTGGATCAGCAGAGGCGTGAGCAAGGTGAAGACGCCCATCACTGACCCCATCATGATGGCGATCCTGACGTAAATGGGAACGTCCGTCATCAGTTGTGAACTCACCCTTCCGTACTCGACAACCATTAACAGAACAGAACATTAGGCACATCCATCCGATCAACTGGAAATGTTCTCCGGTCCCAGAGGTCGCTGCGGCAGTCTTCCATACCATGAATACACTTGCCACAAAAAAAAAAAAAAAACACGGAGATCGGGCCAAATTCTTCACGACGCGGACAAAACGGTAAGGATCTAAGCAACAATATAACTTAGGGCGGCCTCCAAAACCAACATCGATCGAGAAAACGACCCGTCTAACCAAACACGCAGAGAAGACTGTTCAGGTGAACGATTGTGAAAAACTACACCAAGCCAGCCGCCGATGCAAGAAACAGGACAAAAGAAATGACAACCTAAAATGATACAATGTAAATGAATTATTCCGTCGAACAAAGGCATCGCAACAACGGCGCCAGAAGAATCGCCGCCAAGACAGAGCTGAGACAAGGGAGGAAGCATAGGAGAGTCTTACCCCATTCCAGCTTTGCTCATCTCTTGCATGACGACCGGCGCTGCGTAGACGCCAATGCCACTGGTGAACAACGAGAACACCTTCAGCCGCTTCATCTGCCCGGCCAGCGGGCCCTCGTACACCACCTGACAACAGACAACGTTCAGCCACTTCTGCATCCGACCAGTCCTCGTACACCGTCTGACAAACAACAGCCGGCCGATGTACAGCTGGAACAAACTCATGCTGCTCTAAATACTAATGGGAATTCTTGGCGCTGTACTTGACCAAACAGCAGGCACAAGTTCATCAGTGGTTTGTGTCCGTAATGTCTTTTCTACTCAGCAGGTGATGATTAGCTTGTTTCGAGGCATACGCGAGCCTAAGGCTTTGGTCTTCATAAAATCAAACCCATGGACTAACTCCGAAGTAAATGAATTACCAGTGGTTCTTTCCTAGGCTCGGAGTTCTCTGATGATGGGGCTTTGCCGGTGCCCAGGCACCGTCGCAGACTACCTCCATGCACCTGAAAACATAAATACGTGGGTACCCATTTGTCACAGCATGGCTAAATTTATCACCCATTCCAGGAACAAAACAGGACTACAGCCATGATAGACGTTTCAAGACAATTTTTCCACAATAGATGAAAAGCATCTCCACAGAAAACCCCCCATTCACTCAAATACTATGTCGATGTCTCTGTTACGCACACTTTCGCGGATACTCCGGGTACAAAAGTCAACAGTGCAAGATCGAATTATTGGGGGATTTTGTTGTGAAAGCTTCACATCATTGCACACACAACACGGTCTTGTGGCAAGCAGTATGACTGCTTCTAAGCCAAATGCTAGCTACCATGCAGGCTGAGTGCTTAACCTCAGCCTGCCTTGTCAGGTAAGGGAAACCAGTGTCCTGGTGAATGAGCTGCTAATCAAGATGTAATCATTATGAACTGGTATATATTGGATCATTATGCCTAATTTCTATTGTCAAGGGCATGAACATGTGAAACATACAGTGCTAGCTATAAATGCACCACAGATGAGAGAATATAAAGCAATCCATATGCTAATATGGACTGCTCTGTATCCATTATGTTAAAAGTGTCACCAAGTTCCAAAAGAACAATCTGAGGTTTTCTTCCAATATGCATGCAGTGACATGTCCACAACATAAAACTGGAATCATTTGACAACCAACTCAGTGTCACAGGCACATCTGTAAAATGGAACACTTCCAAGAGCCTTCAAGCATGATTCCAATACTGACAGTTTCATGATTTTTACTTACCAATCTGAGGCATTTCTGATGGGAAGAAAGGGATGCTGCCCATTGTGTAGCACCCCTCAGGCACAGATTTGATGTCACTAATTTGGAATATCTGAGCAACTGAAACATCTGAAATTGACAGAAAATGTTAGGTGGCATCAAATTAACAGCAAAAGCAATATTCAGTTTGATAGCATCACCACATCCTATTATGAAGTGCTAAATTATTAACAGGCATGCCATTGAAAAATGACAACATATCACCACTGTCAAAAACAGAAAGTCAAATGCTGGAAGAAATGGTATGATCTGCTGTTTCAGCCAGCATGACAGTATTCCACTGCACCTTCAGGACAGGGTACTGGTGCAAAACTGGGAAATGGCACCTGGCATGGGCTTCATCTGTGGACAGATGGTGAAAATATTGGCTTTGATGCCATTGTGGGCACAGGAACAGTCCCAGGTTTTTGAGACACCTTTCATGCAATACATGGACCCTTCCAATCTTCAAGCCACTACCAGCTGAATGTAACAGAGAACCTGACCTTGTATGACAGGTTGAATCTCAGACCACAAATTTTGCCCACTGTGTAACTGTAAAAGGTGAAAGTGTTGTTGCATTATTGTTTACTCACTTCATTTTTCAGATGGATGGCTGATTGCTGACTAGCAAAAATTGTAGGTACTGTATGAATCAATTCCTTTCTTGATATCAGTAGCAGAAGAAGTTTTGGTGTGTATGGTTTTGCATCATAACTCACATCTATATGGCTCTGAGGTTCACTGGTTCTGATGTGTTTAGCGTTCACTCATATCATAAAGACAAAGCTCCATTGCATACACAAAACACCCCAAATGCACATGCTTCTCTGTCTTTTGGTGAGATGAGTGAACAATGCAAACTGAATGAACAATACACAACATACACAGATCCTCAGAACATTCATCAACACAGGAAGTTAGTGCTTCGACTGCTGTGCATTTAACAAAAAATGCACTTGAACATATTTTATCAAACTGCTGAGAAGGAAGCAAAAGAGTAACAATCAGGAAGGCATCAACTCACCATAATAGCTCATCATCTGGAACAGTGGCACCACAGACAGAAGCCACAAAACTTTACAGGTATTCCAGACTCACTTTCCACACTAACCTGGTATGGGCCTACAAGACTGATCTAAGCAAAAGATCATACTGCAAAAGATTCTATGGAAGCAGTTTGTATGCAAAGGATCATACAACAAAGGCCATATGGGACAAAAGATCACTGCCAAAATGTTGTTTGCAAGAGATGGTATGGCAAAGGTAGCCATAATGTAATACCTTACCTAACCTAACCTAACTCTTACTGTAAACCAATTCCTACACTTACAGCAAAACCAATTACTTAGCAATCAATTTCAAGGTACCCCTAAGGTAAACTGATTACTTTGCCTACTGCAAACAGACTTACCAATACAATCCTTTGTTCTTATGATCTTCATCCTGGATCATCTTTGTCCCATATGATCTTTTGCTTTTGATCTTTTATGATTCAATCTTTTGCCATACAGTCTTTTACCTGGTTACCCTGGCATACACTGGGGTATTCTGTCACCCTCCATTGACTGGGAGGTGGGGAGCATTGAACATCTCCATGTCTATATCTACAGCCAATTGTCTTTCTGCTGAATGGGAATATATTTAGGATGACAGTAAAAGTTCATGGGCTTGTAAGCAAAAACTTCAGGAATAGGGACAAATCAGTGACATCATTACAACTGCAGAATGCATGAGCACTTTAATGTGGAAGTTGCACAATAAACTTCAATGCACTAGCAAGCCGACGGTTTAATGTTTCCCCCACGGCCCCAACTAGCTGTTTTTCACGATTGCTGCCCAAGGTGCTTCTATTGTGCCTAATGGGTGATTCATATGAAATGGTGCATGTTCAGCAATCAAGGAAGAGTACTTCAGATCTACAATGGCTACCAAACTCCCATAAAAAGCACAATAACTCTCTGGTGTGACATGGCCTGAAAACAGTTTCTACATAGAAACAACAGGTCTGCCATTGCTGATTTCAGGCTCCATAAGAAATGTTTACCAGCAGTGTAATAAAAATCTCACAACACGATAATTATCCCCTCTGACCATCCATCCATCCCCTCATCCAGCGAGGGCTCACACATGCCCCAGTAGCTGTTACCTTGATAGGGAGTCGTGTTAACTTGAACAAAGTTCGATACTATTTCGCTCTTGTTTATTGCACATTAGCAAGGCTTATTAGTTACTGGACTATATCTGTTTTGAACTGCATATGTATGGACAGTTTATTCGTTTGCAAGTACACACAGCCTCTTGGCTCAGGTGTCCAGAGTCTTGGGTCAAGTCATGTGTGCGTCAGTCAGTCGTCCGCGTCTTGTGTCCAGTCTGTATGGACGGCTGTTGTGTCTGTTTTGAGAAATGTCTCTTATGCGCCATATTCAGCACCGTAGTAGTTATGCCAATTTTTCCCCTACAAAGGAAATTGTGTAAATGTTTGGAAATAAAGATTTTCTTTCATTTGGCGTTTCTGGCATGCCGGGCATAGATATAGAAGGGTACAGGTCATACCGGCGCAAAGAGGATGCTGCAGAACGGTATAAAATGGGAATGGCAGCAGAAAGGAAGCAGGAATATCAGAGCATTGTGGCAGTGAAATCGGATAACTGGCACTAAAAGCATAATCGCGGAATCGATAGTCTTCACTGTAAATGTACCACCACGGCAAGAATTCAAGGTATCCCGAAAAATTCTACGCACAAACGTAAATGCTGGTGCCGTCACGGGAGACGAAGTACAGGTTCCGTGGGTCCACTGAAATTATTTTTCTGTACAGTTTAGGGACACTATCGTTGGGCAGCTCGGCGAAAGATCGCATGATAAAAGATCGCAAGCAAAAGGTCGTGAGGCAAAAGACCGTATAAGATAAACATCGAAGTAGAGGGCGGAGAAGTTGCGCCGAAGGTGCGGCATAGGATACTCGAGGTCGCAGGCCAATAAAAGGTGCAATCGGACTTGGCTCTGCTCAACAAAGAAGTTCGGTCGCGCGAAGTGCGGTATTGGGTTATATATGAAAAATGATGGTGTGTTGAGCCTGTTACAGTATCGTATGGGATAAATAACAAAGCACAAATGTTGCGCCGAAGGCGCAACTCCGCCTCGGAGGTGCGGTTTAGGATTCTAGAGGCCGCAGACCGATGAGAGGATGCGGTCGGACTTGGCTCTGTCCAACAAAGAGGTTAGGTCTCGCGAACATGGGCGTAGCCAGGATTCCGCCCGGGGAGAGGAAAGTCGGATCAAGAGGACCCTCGTGACCAATGGGGGCCCTCGTAAGGGGCGGATTCAGGATGTGGCCAAGCCGGGAGGGCGGACAATGGTCAGCGCGGGACCCCCTTCCTGGCCGGTTCTCCCATTTTTTGCTTCCAGACATGAAAAGAACGTTGATAGCGCGAGTCCAGGAAGATATATTTGATGTCATTTTGCGTTTTCTACCATATAAAGTGAACGAAAAAATTGAAGATTTATCTTATTTCTGAAAATTCTGTATTTTATTGCCGCACAAAGTAGCCAAAATATCACATAAACGGAGAGATTTTAGGCGACTCCGTCCCTCCTTCCATTTCAAATGTCTTATCTGTATCTGGTCCAGAAGCCCATCTGCCACCCCCATCCCTCGTAGTTTCTGGAGACTTTTTTGCCAGGTTAGGTAAGGCTTCCTCTTGCAGTCATAGGGGCGCTTTTGGTGGACTCGGGGCGTCTGCATGTCAGGGCCCTCTAGTGGCCCCAGGTACCTTTTGACGTGTCCCTCGGGACGTCCCAGGCGCTCCTCTGGCAGTTTCAGGGGCACCAAAGACAGTATCAGGGACCCATCTGGCAGTCTCAGGGACGCTTAAGTCATCTCTGGTTCCCTCCTGTCATCCATAAGGCATTTTTGCCGTCAGGCGACAACAAGCCCTTAAGGGGGCCCTCAGGTAATAACAAAGGCCCTCTATTAGTGTCTCCCGTGACAGAGACGCCTCTGGCAATCCTGTAGGTCCTTTGGCCGTCCCAGAAGTTTCTGTACTCCAAAGGTTAGTAGTTTCAGGGGGGCCCCTGTTGTCCTAGGTGCTCCTCTTGTCGTTTCTGGGGAACACTGTTGCTCTCTAAGGGGCCTCTGGCTACAAAGCAGTGTCATGGGCCCTCTGAACGTGTCCACTGGTCTCCATGGCTGTATCAGAGACCTTCCTCTGTTACATGGTGTATATCTGGCGGTCTTGGGGCTCCTCTAGTCGTAACAAGGGCCTTTTTTGGCGCTTCAGGAGCCTCACTGACAGTCTCAGGAGGGCCTTTCCCGTGCCGGGGGCCTGCCTAGCACACTTGGGGGCCCTCTGGCCGTCGAAGGTCCCCATACCATCTTACAGACCCTCTTATAGCCTTTGCCTCGCAGGGGCCCTACGAACTTTTTGGCGGTCTCAGGGTCGTTTACCGCATAGGGGTCATCTGGCCGTCTCAAGATCCACCAGAATTCCCTGGGGCCCTCTTACTGCACGAAAAATCCCTCAAGTTTTCTTAGAAACCGGTGTAGCCCATTTGGGGCTCTCTCGGGGTTCAGGTCACCCATGAATCCCCGTTCAGTGGGTCTCTCTGGGTGGCCAGGCCAGGCTAGGGTCTCTTTATGCTGTGCTGGACACTGTCTTAAGTTCTTGCCGTCTCAGGGGCTTCTCTACACTTTCAACGGTCTCATTAACCCTTGTTGGGGCCCCTCTTACAGTCCCAGGGGCCCTTGGTGAGTTTCATGGACCCTTCTATTCATCTTAGGGCCATCTTACTGTCTCAGGGTCCCATTAATCCTTCCGGAGGCCTATTGACTGCATCAGGAACCGTCAGCTTTTACACAGGCCCATAAAACCCATTCGGGGCCCCTATGGCATTCCATGGGCCCCTTTGCCGCCCTAGGGACTCAGTCCTCGTCTTGTACGTCTCAGGGACCCTATGACCCTTCTGACGGTCTCAGGAGCATTCTACCGTGTTGGGGTCTTTTTGTGGTCTCAGAGACGCTTTGGGAGCTTCAAGGGTCCTCTATGCGTCTCAGGGATTATCTAACCCTCCTGGAGGCCCCCAGATTGCATCGAGAGCCCTCAGGTACATACGGACCCCTTCGGGCCCTTTTGAATCTGAAAGGATCCCCTTCTCAGACATCAGGGGAGTGGGATGATCGCCCCATCCCTCCCCCTCCCTTGGATCCGCGCCTGGCCCTCGCAATCACTGGGGCCCCATGTGATAAAAATCACGTTGTCGGTTTGTAAAGGGGCCTCGCTGGAGTGTAAAGGGCTCTCTGCTTTTCTGTTACGACGCTCCTGCCGACCGAAGGTGACCTTACAGGTCGGCAGAGGCATTTTTACAGGCAAGCAGGGGCCCCTGAATGAACTTTTAGGGGGCCTTTGCTAGCCTGTAGGGGAGAGGGGGAGCATTGCCTTTCTGTACAGCACCCCTGTCCGCTTATAAAAGGCAGGGTCAGGAACCCTCTTACATACCGAAAGGAGGTTCGTCCAGAGGCCGACAGGGGCCCTGTATGGACCGACAGAAGGCCCTCCGCAGACAAGCAATGAACTCCTCTACACGCCAGCAGGGGCATTACATACTGTACGGCATTCAGACCACGGGCCTCCCTTCATAGCACACAAAGCCGTTGTTTTCGGGGTACTTTTTTGGCATCGTAGACCTTTTTTAATGCTTAAAATATTCTTATCTCGCTTTAATTTTCTGTGTTGAGCAGTCTGCGCCGCCCTGCGGGCGCCTAACACCGTCCAAACAACTGGAGTATCAGACCCCAGGGGGGCCCGCTCAAACGCCGGGAGCCCTCTTAGGGCAGGTCATGGCCCTTTTGGCCGCCCCTGGGAGGTCATGACCCCTTTGGCTGCCCCTTGGCTACGTCACTGCGCACGAAGCGCGGTATTAGGTTACATTTAAATAGGCCCCATTTAGATGTACCTTGATCATTGGGTTGTACGTACACAACCTAATGTTTATAAGGTTCATTAGGTAGTAAGGCACCATACCAATTAAATTATAAGGCCATAACCTAATTAGGTTACATCTAAATAGACTCCATTTAGAATTAACCTAACACCGCGCTCCGCGCGACCCAACCTCTTTACTGGAGAGAGCCAGGTCCGATCGCACCCTCTTATCGGCCTGCGGCCTCTAGTATCCTACACCGCGCCTTCGGCGCGGGATTGCGCCTTCGGCACAACATTTATCCTTTGATATTTATCTCACGCAATCTGTTGCTTTACGATCCTAGGCTTGCGATCTTTAGCCATACGATTTTTCATCCAGTTACCCATCAATTGCGTCACTACGCTGAGGAGAAAAATTATTTCGGTGGACCACGGAACTTATACTTGGACTTCTGAGACGCCATCAGCGTTTGCGTAAGCTCTGTAGAGTTTTTTTGCAAACCTTGGATTCTGGCGGTGTTCAGACAAAATGGGGAGACGTAAAAATGACGAATGCCTTTTTGGCGAATGCCGCATGGCGAATGCTGAAGAGCGACATGTAAAAATGACGATACGTTAAAATGGCGACAGGCCAAATGGCGATTGGCAAAATGGCGACAAGTAAAAGTGGCGACACGTTAAAATGGCGACAGGCCAAACGGCGAACGGCAAAATGACGACATGTTAAAAAAGGCGACACGCTAAAAATGGCGAATGGCCAAATGGCGAGCGGCAAAATGGCGACATGTTAAAAAGGCGACGAGCCAAAATGGTGAACGGATAAATGCAATGACAAAATGGCGACATTTTTTGGAAGATATTTTACCCAATGGTTTACGTGGGTGAATTAGGGTTCAGATTAATGTACCTTAAACCCAATGTACCTTAAAGCCTGTACCTGAAATCCATCATTCAGTGGCGCAACTCATTGGCGGACGGTCTTTGCTGCGGAAATCCTGAAAAGGCAGTTTTGGTACTGACAATGCGGAAGGATGTAATGAAGCAGTTTCGACTGTCCGGACCGGATGGAGTGACAGTCGGACGCTCCGACTAAAAATCTGCTTGGTTCTGACTGCCCGAATGGACGAACGAATGAAGAAACAGACGATCCATTCGTCGTCCGTCTTTCTTTCTGACGAACCGACAAATGGTCAGACGACAAGGCAAGATGATGGACGGATCATGGACGACGGATAAGGGGGAAGGCGGAGGAAAGAGAGGCAGCTGCCCTCTTCCGCAAAGCTGGGGGACAAACATCATTTTGTTTCTAAAAAAACATCCTGATGGGCCCAAGCTTGCGAAGGATTCACCGGAGCATGGGATAAAAATAAATGCGTTGGTGTACGCATTGCAAAAATCAGGGACGCAGCTAGGGAAAAAAATTTCGTGGGGTCCTCGGCCAGCGGTGGGCCCTCTCACTCATGCGGGGCTCATGGACAGCAGTGGCCTTCAAAAGGCTAGCAGGGGCTCCACAGGCTGGCAGAGTGCCCTACAGATCGGCAGGAAGCCCCTACAGGCCGGTAGGGCCACCTGCCGACCTGTTGGGTGTCTGGAAAAATGGAGAAAAGTAAAAATGGCGACTGAGTTTTAGGCGAATGCTAGATAGCGAATGCTGAATGACGACATGTAAAAAGGCGACACATTAAAATGGCGACTGGCCAAATGGCAAACGGCAAAATGGCGATATGAAAAACAGGCGACACGCTAAAACTGCGACTGGCCAAACGGCGAAAGGCAAAATGACGGCGACATACCAAAATGGAGAACAGCCAAATGGCGAACGGCAAAATGACGACCCTGAAAAAGGCGACATGTCAAAATCCCGAACGGACAAAGGCGAACGGCAAAATTGTGAAATTTTTGGAAAAAAATATTCAAATGGTGTGCGAGGATGGTTTTGGGTTCAGATTTATGCACCTTTAAACTCAGTGTACTTAAAACCTATTTCCGGCAGGGGAGGGACTGAATCCGTCCCCCTGGAGCTTTTTGCTTGCCAATTGCTGGGTTTTTGACGCAGTTTCACGAAACTCGGCCACTTTTCCTGTCTGTTCCTTCTGCGTGCTGTAACAAAATTTCGTAATCCTTTTTTCAGGGCGGAGCCTGGCAGCGTCCTTGGGAACCACGTCAGGCCATTTTTGGCACTGTTGAGGGTTAAAGAAAAATGGCTACCAAAAATAGTGTTTTTAAGATAGAACTTAAAACTTTCTATAAGTATATAGGTAAGTCGCTGAGCAAGCACACAAATACAATGTTGTTAATCTGAGGTCACTTCACGAAGTCTGGTCAAGGTGAAATTCAGCGTTTGGTTTCATAGTCATTATTTAGGCATTATTTTTCAAAATGCCAAACTCGGAACATATATAACGTAAAAGAGTACCCTTGAACCAAGTTTCAGGTTGATATCAGGTTGGGTCACGGAGCTTGACCTAAAACGTCAGTGTGCGTACCCTATATCACAACAGCCGCAGAATGTAATTTTAGAAACAGCGTGAATTTGAATGACTGGAAACGTTTTCAAACAACATCAAATGCACTCAAGATCATTTTAAGTGACTCTAAGGTCTTTGGAGGTCACTGAAGGTCAAACGTCGTAAGCTGACCTGATGAAGATGTGACCATGGCAGTTCGCCTTTTTCATGTCCCTGGCACTGTCTATGCTAAAATTATATAAACAATACAATATGATTTGCACTTCTTTAGCATAACGTGACTAGTGGAAACTACATGTCTCTTAAACTTTTTTTAATTCAGTTCTTGAAAAAACTTATCCTATTTTCAAAATTCTGCGAACACCTATGAACTTTCTAAAAATTTCAAATGTTTGGACTAATAGCAAACGTCCCATCTATAACTGCTACATTCATGCCAATTACATCAAAATCAGTCCATAAACAACAGAGTTATAATACGTCCAAAAATATTCCCCATGTTTTTGCCGCCCCCTGTATCCATCCCTCTCGAAGGAAAAGTGTAGTTTATGTCATAGTGAATCCATTTTCTATAGGGAGGGGGATGGATAATGACAAGGGATGCCGATTGCCGTTCGGTCTTGTTTCCGGCCGCATTGCTAGACCCCAAGGGTGGGGATTTCCGCAGCAGCTTCAAACTAACTACGCCATTACCTGAGGACGAGATCTAACATTTGGGTTCCATGGCACCGAGCACGGGTCCCGAAGGAGATTCACTGTTATGAAGTGGCTAGCTGGCAACTGACTAGAGAGATCTGACCTGGCGCGGGGCGACCGTGTCCATTTATGAAATGCTTCGCCACTTGTTCGGTCGACACTTTTCCATGATTCCTTTTTAACACGTTGCCATTTAGACGTTTGCCATTTGGGCATGTCACCTTTTTCACACGTCGCCATTTAGCCATTCGCCATATAGCCTGTCGCGATTTTGGCACCTGGCCTTTTTTACACGTCCCCATTTGGCCATTCGCCATTTAGCAGTTCGCTATTTTGGTATCGTTTACATTTATTTTTCGTCTTCTTTACACGTTGCCATTTCGCCATTCGTCATTTAGCAGTTCGTCATTTGGGCATGTTGCCTTTTTTACAAGTCGCCATTTACTGATATGCCATTTAGCAGTTTACCTTATTGACATGTCACCTTTTCCCGTGTCGCCATTTGGCCATTCGCCATTTCGCCGTTCGTTATTCTAGCATGTCGCCATTTTTAAAGGTCGCCATTTAGCGTTCGCCATCTAGAATTCGCCAAAAACGCATTCGCTATTTTTACATTTCGCCACTTTACCTTAGTACGATTGGCAACAGTGATTCCTAGTTTATATTCTTCCCCAACAATTTACCTTGAGCCGATATGTGCCGCATGCTATGCATGCCTAGTAAAAGAAAATCATCAGTTCCAAACATTTACAAACTTTCCTCTGCTCAGGCAAAGGCTGGCACAATTAATTTGTACACTGTGGTAGTGAACATGGCGCAAAAAAGACATTTCTAAAAGAAGAGCAGTCGAGCAATTTAGCAAACTGACAAACGCCTGACGGAACACAAGACTCCACACAATACTCTGGGATACCTCAGCCCAAGAGGCTGTGTCTGTGTCGAGAGGCTAACCCACAAACAAACCGAGCAAATCAGACGACTAACTGACGCCAGACGAGACACAAGGCTGGATACTTAAGCCCAAGAGACTGTGTGTCAGCTCACAAACGAACAAACTTGTGATTGAGTTCCTAGTATGTATTAGGTATTTGGGGCCCAGATGCGTTCACTGAGCTAAGGATGATAAATGTGTATTTGTAGTGGTGCTGAACTACCTTTGCTTTTTTTAAGCTTTAATTCCAAAACAACATGTCACACTGCTGCAGTCTGCTGTGGTGGTGTAAAGACATCACAAAGGTAAGTATATGCATGTGTTTGTGCCTTGTCTTCTCTTACATTATCTACCTAATAATAAGATTACCATACATTACTGTAAGGCAAGGCAATAACTTTTTTAACCGACATGCATGCAGGTGGTGCTATGGCAATTATACACATGAGGGTGGCAGTCATGTCCCGGGACGGTCGGGCAGGCGTCAACTCACCCTAATCATCCGTCACCCGCGACAGTGGCGCCCCCGACGACGAACGGTGAAAACATGAAACAGTCCGCTCGCTAGTCCTTTGGACTGACGTTACTGATGGGTAAAGAAGGGCATAGGGCGACCTCATGTTATTTCCAGCGACCGAGGAAGGGTAACCAGACCAAGGTTCGTAAATAAAACGTTCGTATGGGGAAAGGTTCATAGTCAAATGTTCGTTAACATAAGGTTCGTATCGGAGAAGGATCGAATCTGACAAGGTTCGTATCGGGCAAGGTTGGTTCCGGGTTTGAGCCAAAGACGCAAACCCGCGCCGAAAGTGTAGTATAAGATACTGGAGGCCACAGGCCGATAAAGGGTCCGATCGGACTTGGCTCGGACCAGGAAAGAGGTTAGGTTAGGTTATGTTAGGTTACGATTTTAGGGACCGCTCCGGTTCTGCTACCAACCATTTCGGATACGAACCTTTTTACAATTCTTTGATTAAGAACCACAGGCGCAGCCAAAAGGAGGACGGGGGTCCGGGCCCAATCCCCGTAGGCTCACATTTTTTGTGAAAACTATTGCACATCGTTTTCCTAGCATACAGTTTTCGTATGGTTTCAGTTCACACCATGCTCCTAGCCGTCCCCCCCCGCCCCTTAGGAAATCCTTGCGGCGCCCCTGTCGAGAACCTTTTTCATTAAGAAGCTTTTCTCATGTGAACCGTTTTCGGACGGACCTTTCACAATACGAACGTAGCCCAGTACGCTGTCCGTAACCTAATACCGCGCCTCGCGCGACGCAACCTCTGTTGGACAGCACCTAGTCCTACTGCACACTTTTACCGGCCTGCTGCCGCTAGCATCCTATACCGCGCCGAAGGCGCGGTATAGGATGCTAGCGTTAATATAGGATATATCAGATGGGATGCTTTTGTTGCGCCTACCGCGCAATGAAACTCAAATCGGTGCGGCGTATCAACAGGAATGGGTCTCAAACCGTATCAGACCTCGGTAAAACCGATGGAGGCTGTACCGACGGGGTCTGTAGGCGAGCTGGGGAAAACGGCGCTGACGTAGTCGTTTGGAGAGCTCGGAGCTGGCTCCAGCTGTGGCTCGGAATCCGGTGCACGTCCCGTCACCCCTTCCGATCGCATGCCACGCGTTTCAGTCTCAAAACTTGGCCGAGAACAGGGCCGTGCGTGACTGGGATGTGGCTTCGGCCATCTCGCATGCGCCCAGGACGTTTTACTCCCTGTCCGTCCCCCAGCTGACCTGGAAGCTAATTTCTGCGGCGAGAGCCGTGCAGATATCTGACGTAAACCTGATCGCCGACAAATCTGGATTCTCTGGATTTTCTCCGCAACCCCACAGTCCCGATACTGTTTCTGCTGCGATTGGCGACCTGGCACCGTTTGGCGAGGTCGGGAGACATCCTTTTCAACGGCGTACGCAGCTGGCAACCAAGCGTCAGGTCAGCCGGAGAAACCTGTGTTGTTCCCTGAACGTAACACGGCAATGAAAAAGAAAACGGCACACTGGCGGTTACCGTGCCCAGCTCCTGCTTCGCGAACCTCGGCAAACGGATCAGCCGTAATTCACCTCAGGAAACAAATGGGTTGGATATGAGAATGAAGTGACATGCAACACACGTCCTGCCATCCCACCTCAATGGCTTCCAGCCAGTTACGACCACGGAGGCACGGACCACTGCCTTCGGCGATTACGAGAGACAGACGAACAACGTGATTCTGGTAGCGCACGTCAACCATCACCTCCCCGTGCGCTGGAAGCTGCTCCCCGCTGTTCGTCATCAGACTAAGTACTGTAAAGTACTGTAAAGTTCGTCATCAGTAAAATACTGTAAAGTTCGTCATCAGACTGTACTGAAACCCTGTAAGGGCAGCGTTTCAGTACAGGAGGGTTGACCGGCCATGGGCTGTGGTATGTAGTCTCACCACAGACCGGCAGTGCAGCCTCCGTATCCAGCTCCATGGAAGTGGTTTGATCGTTCATGTGAACGTCCACCGTGTTAGGCGGTCTTTGAGCTACAGGACAGGAGCACCGCAAATAGCTCAACCGTTTGTACCTCCCTATTGGCGTGCGCAGCATCGGTTGCCGAAGTGGACGAACCATTCGCCACACAAGGCAGACCGGCCGGGGACGATAATAATGATTTCATTGATTCACTCCAGCGCTGAAATCACGCTGCTCGTCGCACTGGAGCTGGCCAGTATCGCGATCCTTTGTCTTACAAGCAGCTCGACTGTGTCCCACCTTTCCACAGGCAGTACACTCGCGAACGGAACGGACATTGACAGGCTACTGGCTATTGGGTCGTACGCAAACATTCCAGCCAGAAAAGTGTGCAGCACCAGCAAAAAGCTGGACCGATCCCACAGCTGACGCCACACACTTAAACCCTTCTTTGTTAACTCGCCCCGACTGGGGGGGGGGGCGGTTGACTGCCCCCTAATGCTTTTCCAGAGAGAACGAACGAACGCAGCGCTACGAAACTTCGTGTAAGTTTTCATTAATCATTTTTACACCTTGCCACAAAGTTTTGACGTAAGGTCACGGTAGGTGTCTGACATTGGTCAGGTAAAGCGCACCTATGTCCAAAAAAGTGAAGCGCCCTGTAATCGTTTCGGAAAGCATAATATCACAATAAAACTGGGACGGATTAGAGATCTTGATGCATGCAACAAAGCTGCTATCTGAGGTTTTTTGGAATTATCCGGGTCCGTGTTGTAAGGTCAACCATACATTTCAATACATGTCGTTTTTTTCGAAAATTCACGGATTTTTTCATACAGTGATTAGTGTGGGGTGATGTAGGCATTCAGTTACCGTCAATCGGCAAAGTATCAATGACTTTTAGCCATTTACCTGAGGTCAGTTCACGAATAACTGTTTTGACTTATAATCCAAAATGCACCGCCGTCAAAATCAGCGATTAATTACTCAGAACAGGTAAAAAATGGCAGAACTGGTTAGCACAGTTGCAAACAATACCAGAAAGTTCAAAAGGTTTTCAAAAAATTGTGTATTCTGGAAATAAACAAGCTCTCGCGAATAAAGTTTTGCCAGTAGTGTAGATTCATAGCCACTGGATTTACCGAGCTTTAAGCATGCGAGGTGCAAGTTGCAAGCAGCAAGGACTAGAACCCTGCACAATAACAACCCCAAGGAAAACATCACACAATCGGCCCATGAGTCAGTCGTGATGGACCACCAATGACCACCCAAAACCAACCATATCCGGAGGTGTGGCCGGCTTGTTTAAACGGGTCATTCTCTTTGCAATCATCGCGGGTTTGGTTTTGCGCTGAAATTGTCCAGGTCATTTCTCCAAATGAGCCGAGTCGGGACATTTCAGACGTTTTTAGGTCCGTTATCCGTAGCAGTATAGTAAATGTGCGAGTTGATGTACGGTTCGTTGCAGCCGTGCGGCTCGGCAGGCCGGCAATGGGTCCGGCCGTGTCGGCGCCGTCTGTCGGCTCTGCTGCGCCCGCTGGTCAGCCGGCGCCATCGCCGCCCGTCCCAGGACTTCACCAGCTGGCTGCCGGACGAGGTGCGAGCCCGATCCGACGCCTGTTCCCTCGTCCTCTTCCCGTACCGGACGGTACAGGGCTAGTGTAGACAGCCGCGGACAGCTATTATTTGGTCCGTGTGCTCGAGCAGCAGTATCTCCCGATAAAAGCTGCGAAAGCGAAATTAAATACTGGTGTTTGATGTACGAGCGATGATACCGTTTAATGTAATTATTTTCTTGCGTGGCTCTTGTTGGCTTTGCTTGATTGGTTTTGGATAAAACTTGTGTGCTTTTTGTGATATTTTACGCTTTTAGGGTCGTCAGCTTCTCTGGGGAATCGTTAGTTTGTTGTCTCGCCTGGACACTACAAAACGGTGTTTGTTTCCATCGTTAGTGCGGTGTTGATCAGATATATAGGTTGTATCCGTTCTTGTATGAAGAGGCATACTGTTGCGCGCTGCCGTTCCTCTTTAGGCCTTATGTAGTGAAATTTTTCAAGCGTCCTAGGATGTTTAGTGTCTTGAGAAACAGTGGAGAGCGTACCGTTAGTGCGCCTCTGTGCGCACAGGTTCTGGTGAACATCCTGTCGCTTCTGTCGCCTCGTGACCTGCTGAACGCGGCAGGCGTGTGCCAGCGGTGGAGCGCGGTGGCCGCAGATGACGGCGTTTGGCGGCGCTGCTGCCGCCGACTGGGCCTCAGCCTGTCGGACGACGCCGTCAGCTGGCGCGAACTGGGCGTGCTGCGCTTTGTCTGGGCCGATCAGCCACTGCCTCCGCCCAGCGTGAGGTCACAACCGGGGCGGGGCCCAACAGGACAGGGTAGGAGGGTGCCTGGTCATGTCTGTTTTCGATGCGAGCTAGCGATCCCCGACACTTACTTTATCGAGCACACAATTACGCTCTGCGATGTTGCATGCCAGCGAGCTCAGTTGGCGTTTTCGTGTGTGATAATACCAGACACTGACCACCTCTGACCACCGGTTTCTATTGCCGGAGAGCAGCGCTGCCAGTGACCGTTCATCTGCGCTGTGTCTGCAGAAGCTGGAGGGTGTAACTAACAGGATGCGGTGCGTGGCCGCGGACGGTGATCGGCTCATCATGTTTTCAGAGCGCGAAGGCCTGGCGGTGAGTGGTGTCCGTCATCGCCCACGTATTCTGTGCCACGGCTGTGTATGTGATTGTTAAAGGGCGACATGTTCTCAGTTACAGTTCCCCAGTTGTACCACAGCAATGCGAGCAGAACTTGCGTTGAGTTATGCGGGATGGGGGTTTGATTTGTCCTACGGTAGTCAATGAGTGCGTCAACATAAAATTCAAAGAGTCTTTGTTTCATCAGGTCTTCCTTTCTGTATCTGTGATGTAGTATATCAAGGTGTTCGGACTTTAACTGATGAGGGATTCAAACAACGATCGTCTACGTGCAGTACCAGCTTCTTAAGATACTTTGGTATTGCCATTGTTGTTTCCCGACTTTGGAGGGGGATGTAGCGAATCGTCAGTGTTCATATACTCGCAGACCAGAGGGACAAATTACCGTGCATTAATTACCGCGATAAAGAGGTTGCTTTTTGGGTAACCAAAACTAAGGAAATGTACAATTTACTACACTAAGCATCTATCGTTCGTGCCGCATTTAAGCGATGGCAGCATGAACTCTTATGTTCATTCCATGTAACTGTACGAGATCCACTAAGCTTCAATCATTCAAGTATCAAGCAAAACACCGTCTCATATCCACAAATATATTTCTATATGTGCGCGGAACCGTGTCCGTCATGGCGGCGACCATCGTCTGCGCCCCTGACACTGGACCTGCTACTGCCGCTGAAGTAAGCTGCTGGAGACAGGAATAGGGGCTGCGGGTTTAATGCGGCGACGCCACGGTGAACACGGGACCACATCTGGGCATCTTTTCTAAAGCAGGCGCTTTTAAGTCCGCATGGAAAGTGTCTGGTCTGGAGGGTTTTGTCGTCCGGCATTTGTGTTAGTTTTAAGGGAGACGAAGGGGGGTTGAAGCACGTGTTACGTTTGCGTACGTCATGGCAAAATAGCAGCTCTATCGATTCATGGTCTACGATTCTCCTGTGTTGCGACTCCTGTCTTGTGACACCTAATACAAACATACATACGCGCGTACATGCATACATGCATGCATGCATACATACATACATACATACATACACACACATACATACATACATACATACACATACATACGTACGTACATAAGTGTGCACAGATATATACATAAATACATACATACATACATATGTGCATGCATAAATACATACATACATGCATACACATATACATACTGCGAGACATACACTTGTACATAAGCACATACATAAAAGGATGCCAGTGATGACCGTGCGTAATGTGTTCAGTAGTGACTGGTGCGGTCAGTGGTGACTGGTGCGGTCAGTGATGACTGTGGTGTGGCCGCCAGGTGTGGTCGGCCTCCAGTGGCCGGGTGCAGCATTGGCTGGGCCATCTGGACGGCGTCATCAGCTGCATCACGGCGGACGCCGACCTGGTGGTGGTCGGCTCCCACAAGGGCACGCTGACCGTCTGGCGAGCGACCACTGGGTGTCGGCTGCACGTACTCGCCGGCTATGAGGGCCGGATCTCGAGCCTGGCCATGAGGGGCACCAGGTGGGAGGCACGCACCGGCCGGCCACTTCACAACCGTTGGGAGGGCACATAAGCTGATTAGGTGTCAGCACGAGTCTCAGAGTTTGGTTAGCACGTGGAGTCTGGTAAGAGCTATCAAACGTATGTTCGGCCACAACGCGACAGCGGAGCTGACATGTTGAGGGCGCTTGATTGTCGAGCTGACTGGCCCGGTCACGAGCCAGGGAGTAGCGGGCGGATCTGTGGTGGCTCATCATGTCGCCGAACGTCATGCGGCTCGAGTCGAGGAGCCGACTGATGGCCGCAGTGGTGTGGTCTGGACGGTACCTTCTCCTGAAGCCGAGGCTCCGTGCACAGATTGGCTCTCGCTTGCTTTTCTCGCAGCCACGCCTTGGTGCCGTTCTTGATCGGTGAAATGCTGCATTCCGCACTCTTCTCGTGTCTATGGACATGGGGTGCCTCTGACAGTTGGCACGATGCTATCATCACCATCACCATGATGGCAATTGCCACAGTCGTGGTCGTCGTTGTCAGGGCAGTAAGCGGCTCGGAGGACAGAACGATACTGCTCTGGGACCTGGAGTCCGGCTCTCAACAGGCCGTCCTGCGCGGCCACGCGACATGCGTGGTGCAAGTCTGCTTTGACGGCCGGTGGATCAGCTCTGGTGACCGGAACGGCTGCGTCCGCCTCTGGAATCCTGAGACGCACGCCGAAGAGGCCGTCTGGCAGACTGGTGGCAACCTGGTGACGACGCTGGAGGTGAGCTCTGGCCTGATGACGGCCCGGCACGGCACTGCTTTGTCTTGGCCGTGCTAAGAGTGTAATGAGGTCGGAATCAGGCATTAATTTACATCGCTTGTGCGAGGTGGATAATAAATGACATCCGTGCTAGCACCTGGAAACGAAGTGAACCGATTCCAGGAGTGCGACCGTGATGAGTGCTTCGTGGCGTGCCACCAATGTTTTTTTTTAGTCCCGGCTAAGCCAGACGACACCGGCGTCGGTCTGAGAATCTGCCGTCTGATACCGACTGAACTACAAAGCACCGGTGTCTGTGTGAGGTTCTGTCTTCTGACACGCGTGACCCGGTCCGTCCGCCCGACAGCACGGCTTCGGCGTGGTGGTCAGCGGCCACGAGAACGGCGTCATCAGCGTGCTGGACATGACCACGCGCCGTGTGCGCTTCGAAATGCGCGGCGACCGCGGGTATCCGCCCTACTTCAGTCTGCACGAGGACCGGTTGCTGGCCGGCTACGAAGGCGGCGCGCTGATGCTCTGGGACCTGAGCAGCGGCCGCTGCCTCCACAGCTGGTAGGCGAGAGCCAACAGGCGAGGCAGCTGGGAGCGCTGACTGGCAGAGGTCAAGCGTTGAGATGCCGTGTGACTGGCGGAATGTGTTCGTGTGGTTGCTATAGCCGACAATGAATGTTACAATGCTGGTATCCGCGATGTATCTTTATCAGGAGGAAATGTGGGGTGACCGTGTCGCCCCATTTCGGTGACCGGGCAGGACCGATGGGGACGAGCCGCGGTCTTGTGGTGTGGCCGTTTCAGTGCGGTGACGGTCGCCTGGTTCTCGGTGACGGGCTCTGCTCTGGCGGCAGGGGGTCCAAACGGGACAGCTTCCGTGACCAGGTGTCTGGGGTGCGTCTGCTGGCCGGCCTGGCCGTGGCGTCCTCCTACCGCGGCTGGGTGCGGGTCTGGGACTGCCGCAGCGGAAAGCTGCTGCGCGAGATGGTGTCGACCAAGCGCAGCGGCAGCCACCTCGTCCATCGGCTGTGGGTCAGCCCGAACCGGCTGATGTGCAGCGTCAACACCGCAGACGACTGGGAGTGGGCACAGGTGTTCATCTACAACATGTCGCTGCACCAGCCGCCCGAGACCTGAGGCAGCGCTTCGTAACCCTCTCCGGAAAACCCGAGACGTGCCCTGGCGACTCGAGATGTGCCCCGGTAATTCGAGGCGTCCCTGGGACTCGAGACGTGCCCTGGCGACTCGAGACGTCACTGGGACTCGAGACGTGCCTCCGGGACTCGAGATGTGTCCCGTGACTCGGTAGGTGCCCAGGAATTCGAGATGTGACCTGGGACTCGAGAGGCGCGTCCGATGGCTCTCGCTCCGCTCGGGACGTGAGACATGTTCCTGTGGCGCAAAGATGTGTCCGCTGGGGGGGGGGGGACGGAGGGCGCCTTTCACCTCCTGTTCATGCGCAAGGCCAAGTGTTCGTCCTGGAATGGTGCTGGGCCGAGGCGACGATGGTTCGGTGCCTATCCAGACCAACAGCAGAAGCGATGCTGTCGAGCGAGTCGCAACCGTGTCGCGAATGAGTATTGCCAATAATGCCTGTAATGGGTCTTCGACGGGTACTGCCAATAGGAAATTCGGCCAGCATATATTGAATTCGACCTTTTCGCCAGCAACCCAGAGGCATGGATTTTGCCGGGATGTGTCAGACTCTTCATTGTGGAAGTTCTCGTTTTGGAAATGGCTTGCTGTGTGACTATTGAACGTGCCGGGTGTTATCATCAGTAAGCTTCGTGTTGCCTTTTACGCAGTTTGCGTGCGCGTTTCACGCTTAACACTCCGAATAGGTGTGGCCCAGATGGCCACACCTTGTTAGATTCTTGCACCTTAGATGGGCTGCAAGAACATGAAAGCCTGCCTTTTGAAAGCCGGAGAATTTGCATTTGATCCCTGGCGTCATATGCGACCTTGTATCCCAAATGCATGGAACCTTATCGCGTTTTCTAGGTCTTTTGATCCATCCTCGACCTCACACAATTGTGTTCTCCGTTTTTGTTTTGTAGCTCTGTTGACACGCTTGCTGTTGCTAACCGCCTTTTTGCTGAATCTCGAACCGGGACCATTGTTTTGGTAAGTTCATTTGCTCCATTCACAGCCTGCTTTCCACTGGCCTACTGCAGCATTCTTCGAATAACTGATTCCTCATCATTTTCCTCGTACATCTGAACGAGGCAGTGACATTTAATGACGATGACAGTGCTGGCATTCCTATCGGACGACACCATGTTGCTTCTCTCGAACAAACGCCATCTTGCCTGCGTCGTACTGTGCCTGTTGCTGCGGCGATGATCGGCTCGGCTTTAGTCTTGGCTGACCGTGAGAGGTGCGCTGGGTCTTATATGTATCTGTATGAGTCTGTGGTCATACGAATAACTCAGTGGCGGTTCATCAGTAAAGGAAACAGGCATTGCCACACCAAAAATGTCGGGAAATGTAGAATTAGTCATAGGTGATGTGTGTGTGCCAACACCTTTTATGAAATGGGATGTATGATTAAACTGGGATAATGTGCGTATTTGGCTCCTGCATTCATCAGCATACCAATGAACATGCTCTCCACGTCGCGCCGTACCCCCGCTGTCGGCCGTCCGCGCCAGCACACGGCGCAAGGCCGCCGAGGCAGCCAGCTCATCCGCCTCAGCCCATCCCGTGTAATACAGCGCCCCTGGTGAGCGTCCGCCAAACTTCACGTCGGCCACCCCGACACAGTTGACAGAGCCCTGAGGCGAGATATAGTACTGCCTCTGGTCGCCGCCGTCGAGGCGCCACATTCGGACCAAAAGACGCCGGAGTGCACGAGGCTAGACATCAGAGGAGGAGAAAGGGATGTGTTCGTAGGAAAACTATGAACTGAAATATATTTTCATTTGGCATTCATTCAAAGTGTTGGATATATGTTCTGGAACTGTCCACAGATGATTCGATAATGACTGTATGCCCCAGCAGTGATGGTCATGTATCCATCTCTGCCTGGGACAAAAGTGATTCGTCATGTAAGATTTCGTCTCTTTTATATACGTCGATCTGATAAGGGTCTGGTATCATTTACGATTTAACAGACAATGTACAGAAGATAATTTGGTGCAACACTTGCGCCGTGCCTCGGGTGTTTGTGAGATCACGAGTTGCCACTGCTAGCTATTCGCGTACTTTCGTAAATACACGTATTTACATGCGTCCGTCAGTTTCGATGTAGCGTATTTTTACGACCAGAAACAAGAAAACGAGCCTAAATGACCGATGGTCGGAGAAAAGAGCGGATTTTTCCAGACTTGAATTTTTTCCATACAACTTGCCCCTCCCCGGCATCTCCTGTAGTGCGAGCACTGCATTTAATGTAAAGCGGAAGTGTTATTCTGTTACCAGATCAATGTCTTTGCAGGAGACGGATTCCGCGGTAATCTTCACAAGTGTACCGCCACGGCCAAAATTCAAGATTCATGGAAAGATTCTACGGCGCAACGCAAATGATCGTGACGTCACAGAAGTCCAAGCAAAAGTTCCGTGGGTCCACTAAAATAATTTTTCTCCTCAGGGTAGTGACGCCATTGTTGGATAACTGGGTGAAAGATCGTATGACAAAAGATCGTAAGCCAAGGATCGTATGTTAAAAGATAGTGTGAGATAAATATCAAAGGGAAAATGTTACGCCGAAGGCGCGGTTTAAGATACTAGAGGCCGTAGGCCGATATGAGGGTGCGATTGGATTTGACTCGTCCAACAAAGAGCTTAGGTCGCGCGGAGCGCGTTATTACGTTAAATTTAAATAGGGCCTATTTAGATATATCCTAATTAGGTTATAACCATACTACTTAATTAGTGTGGTACCTTGTCACTTAATGAACCTTACAACCATTAGAATACATTTAAATATGGCCTACTTAGATATAACCTAATACCGCGCTTTGCGCGCAGTGGCATAGCCAAGGAGGTCAAAGGGGCCATGGCCACCCAAAGAGGGTTCCCAGGCGGCCGGACGGCACCCCCTGGGGCCGAGGGACCCACTTGTTTTGATGGTGTTAGGCGCCCTCAGGGCGCCTAAGCCTGTCCGAAACAGACAATTAAAGCAAAATAAGAATATTCTGAGCATTAAAAAAGGCTTATGATCCTATAAAAACGTACTCAGAATATAAAAGAAGGCTTTGTGTGCTATAAGGAGAGGCCCGTGGTCTGAAGAGTGTTTAGGGCCCATACTACCTTGTAGGAAAGTTCACTGCTAGTCTGCGGAGGGCCTCATGTCGGCCCATACAGGGCCCTCGTCGGCCTCTGGAGGGACCTCCTTTCCGTCTGCAAGAAGGCCCCTGACCCTGCCTCCAGAGGTTGATAGGGGCCCTTTATAGGCGGATAGGGGCCCTCTACAGACAGGCAGTGCTCCCTCTTCCCTACACGCTAGCGGGGATCCCTAAACGTTCATTCAGAGCCCCTGCTTGCCTGTAAAGATATTTCTGCCGACCTGAAAGGATACCTGCCATTTCGGCAGGACCGTCTTAACAATTATGCAGAAACCTCTGTACACTATAGCGGGGCCCCTTAACAAGTCGATTTTTTTATTTTAACCACATGGGACCCCGCGGATTACGACAGTCAGGCGCGGATCCAAGGGGAACATGTGGCGATCGTCCCCCCCTCCGATGTCTGAGAAGGGGATCCTCTCAGACTCAGAAGGGGCCCGAAGGAACCCATATGACGTTCACGGGGTTTTTGTATGAACCTAACGGGTTCTTGATGCAGTTTGGCCTCCAGGAGGGTTAGATAACCCTTGAGACGCACAGAGGACTCTTGAGGCTCCCAAAGGGCCCCTGAGACCACAAAAAGGGTCCCAACATGATAGAGTGCCCCTGAGACCGCCAGAAGGGTCATAGGGCCCCTGAAACGTACAGGATGAGGACTGAGTCCCTAGGGCGGCAAAGGGGCCCCTGGAATGCCAATGGGAGCTCCGAATGGGCTTCATGCGCCTGTGTGAAAATCTGACAGTTCCTGATGTAGTCAGAGAGCCTCCGGGAGGGTCAATGGGGCCCTGAGACGGTAAGATAGCCCTTAGATGGATAGATGGCCCATGAAACTCTGCAGGGGCCCCTGGGAAGAGGGTGCCTAGCACGGCATAAAGAGACCCTGACCAGCCGGAGAGACCCCCTGAACGGAGATTCATGGATGATCTCAAGCTCGAGAGGGACCCCAAGTGGGCTACAAGTGGTCTTTTGATACCCTGAGGGGTTCTTGAAACAGTAAGGGGTCCCAGGAAATTCTGGTGGATCTTGAGACGGCAAGATGGCCCCTACGCGTCAAATGGCCCAAAGATGATCCCTGCTTCAGTCTGCACGAGGATCGGTTGCTGGCCGGCTACGAAAGCGGCGCGCTGATGCTCTGGGACCTGAGCAGCGGCCACTGCCTCCACAGCTGGTAGGCAAGAGTCAACAGGCCAGGCGGCTAGGAGCGCTGACTCGCAGACGGCAAGCGTTGAGATGCCGTGTGACTGGCGGAATGTATTGGGATGGTTGCTATAGCCGAAAATGAATGGTTACAAGAAGACATGTGCCAGGAACCCGTTGGAATGCAGGTTAGCCTCGTTTCGCGTCTGATTCAAAGTTGACCAGGTAAGTGTTGTGTCACATCGACAGCGCTTTGCTCTGGCGGGACACGACCTTTCCGAGATGACGCAATGACCCGCCCAGGTCAATGACGGGTTGCACACATCACAGGGATAACCTGGACTCCATCGGGATCCTGGCACATGTCTGGTTACAAGGCTGGTGTTACGTTTATCTTTATGAAGAGGGAATGTCGGGTGGCCGTGTCGCCCCACTTTGGTGGCCGGGCAGCACCGATGGGGGCGAGCCATTGGTGTGGCCGTTTCAGTGCCGTGACGGCCGCCTGGCCCTCGGTGACGAGCTCTGCTCTGGCGGCAGGGGGTCCGACCGGGACAGCATCTGTGACCGGGTGTCTGGGGTGCGTCTGCTGGCCGGCCTGGCCGTGGCGTCCTCCTACCGCGACTGGGTGCGGGTCTGGGACTGCCGCAGCGGAACGCTGCTGCGCGAGATGGTGTCGACCAAGCGCAGCGGCAGCCATCTCGTCCATCGGCTGTGGGACAGCCCGAACCGGCTAACGTGCAGCGTCGACACCACAGACGACTGGGAGTGGGCGCAGGTACTCTTCTACGACATGTCGCTCCGCCAGCCACCGGAGACCTGAGGCGGCGCTTCGTGACCCTCTCCGGGCAACTCGAGAGGTGCCCTGGCGACTCGAGACGTGCCTCTCTCCGGGGAACTCGAGACGTGCCCTAGCGACTCGAGACGTGCCCACGGTGACTCGGGACGTGGGACGTGTTCCTTTGGTTCTCCGATGTCTCCGTTGGACGGAATGGATGGCATCTTTTACACACTCTGAGGCGATGCTGTTTCGGCGCCTGTCTAGACCAGCAGCACAAGCGATGCCGGTGTTCGTTACCGTGCGAATCGCAGCCGTGTCCCTGGAATGCTGACGGTTCCTCTCGGAAAACGCTAGCTTCCACGGGTACTGCCAATAAGAAATTCGGACAGCACATTTTGCATTCGACCATTTTGCCAGGAACCCAGAGAGGCATGGACGTTGTCGAAATCTGTGAAGCTCTTTATTGTACGAGTCCCTGGTGTGGAGAGGACGTGCTTTGTGACTATTAAACGTGTTGGATGTTATCTGTACGCTTGATGTTGCCTTTGATTCTTTTTCCTTGCATTTCTATTAACGCTTGACATTCCGAAAAGGTGTGGCCCGGATGTACACACGGGCATATTGGATTCATCCTCAACCTCACAGGCTTGTGTTCTGCGTGTACTGCAACTCAGCATCATTCAGGTGTCGCCCATTGACAACAAGGCAGACGTCCTGACACGCGTACCGCAGACGTGGCTGAAAGTGCAGGCAGCCGGCTCCACAGCGGCGTCGCCCGTGTGCGCTGCGGCCGCCGACGCAAGCGACGAGGTGACCAGGACTCAACATGGCACTGGGCATCCAGGTGTGAGGCGAACGCTCTACTTTGTGAGACGAGTCAAGCCGACGGTGACGAGGCGACAGGTGCGCTCATTCGTTGCTAATTGCCAAGTGTGCCAGTCCATCGACCCAGCGCCCGTGAAGTGGCGAAAGGACACCCTCGAAGTGGATCGGGTGTGGCAGAGAGTCGGGATGGACTTCACACACTATCGTGGGCCAACGTACCTCACTTTCATAGACTGCGGGCCGTCCCGGTTCGCCATCTGGCGAGCAGTGAACTTCCAGACCAGCATCCACGCCATCGGGCAGCTGGAAGCGGTGTTCTGCGAGCGCGGGCCGCCAGAAGAACTCCTGACCGATAACGATTACGCCTTCCGTGGCCGGCTGTTCACGCTGTTCGCTTCAAGGTGGGGCGTGCGCGTCCGGTTCCGATGCGCTCACGTGCCGTCTGGGAATGGCATCATCGAGAGGTGCCACCGCACAGTAAAGGTCATCGCCGCTAGGAAGGGCTGTCCTGTGGCAGAGGCGGTGTGCCTCGATGATCTAATGTCACGGGACGACTGCACGTCTTCGACGGCTCGTGCCAACGTGCTGTACAGGTGCCCCGTCAGCGTCCGAGAGGTGGATCGCGTTGGGGAGAGAGAAGAGGAGGTGAACAGCTCGTGCCGCGTCGGGGACGAGGTTTGGGTTAAGTCACCGGGCGCCCCATGCAGCGACCGGCACGCAAGAGGCGTCGTCGCCAGCATCGTGTCAGACCAATCAGTCGAAGTCAATGGCGTCCCGCGTCACGTCCGGGATCTGCGCCATCGCTCTTTCCGTGAACTCGCAGGACGACGGACGTCCCGTGGAGGACAACGACGGTGGGCTGCTCATTGGTTTCCGGTCCAAAGATGCAGAAGGCGCAGCGAGTACAGGTTCAAGGGGCAGTGATGAATCGGACAGTAGTGAGCCAAGACGCTCCGCGAGGGTCAGGAGACCCCGGAGGTGCCCATGCTGTGATTAGTATATCAGGGGGAGTGTGGCGTACGGTGCAAATCGGCAGCGCGATTTACCGCAGTACGCCTGCGTGACGTCATGGAGTAGATTTGGCAGCGCTAGCAGAGTTGGTTGTTGTGGCGCGGGCGCGGCGATGTCGGTGGGGTGGGTTGTAAGAACGTTTCTGGGCAGGACAGGCCGTGCAGGGATCGGAGCGTTGGTGAGGAGGTGCGGAGAGCGCGATCGCCGGCGGTGTTGCGCGCGACGAAGTGAAGTGGAGCTGAGGTCATTACTTTTCCGTTCGTTTCTGGCGTGTTCTCGTCTGCTTTTAATTCGTGTCAAATACAACCTACACTTGTACTCGTTTTAAGGTGAGGGTGTTGGAACGGGAGGAGGAGCGACTTCTGGCCATGCTCACCGTCCCCCAGTCTAGATGGCAAGTACCGCAGTCCAGGAAAACATGGCTCAGAATCGCCATGAACCATTTTTGGAATGGTTCCTCCTCCACCTCGAAAGTTTTCCCCGGCTCTTGGACGTGTCTCGGTACTGGAGAGGGCCATCGCCTTGGGGTTGTTCAAAGGGGACGCGCAGGGTTCCATTCCTTAATAGTAATTTGTCGGTTAAATCTGAGGAGACATAGAGGAGCATGTGGTAAGGGCTACTGGCAGAGACGGCGAATTGCATTTTCGGCTGGGGGGCAAGCTTCATCGGATCAACGGCTGGCCTCATTTGGGTTTCCTCCACCCCCCCAAAAAAATGATCGAATTTCGTTCTTTTTTGCTACCGGTCAGTTTTTCCTTACATAAACCTTTTCCCAGGTTTTGGCGCTGATGTACACTTGCGTTCTCTAAAATACATGGCTTTTTTATACAGGTCTGTACCCAATGGCATTTTCCAGGCCTTTGCCCTTGGGCATCCATCTGCATAATGGCGAATGATGTAAGCTTCGGTCTCTTATGTTGTTTGCGTTTACAACACGAATTCAGCACTATTTTAACGTATATTTGTAAGCGATTCAAAGACGGTTCTGTGGCACAACATTAAATTATAACTTAAAGCTCAGTAACAAAGCTTTTACAGACTATCACACGAGAACGCGATCATTATCTCAAGCACTTTCCAAAGCAGTTTTGGCTGCCCCCACACACACATAATGCGATGATGCCAGCACCATACCTCTGACATAATGGACGGAACCATCTTGCCAGTGCCCAAGTGATTAACAATCAGTACCATACCCAGCACCACCATGCATGGTATACAAAAAGGAATCTCAACATACATCAAGCTGAGTGACGCTAAAAACACTTAGGGCTAATATATAACAAATATAATATAATTTTAACCATAGGGCTAATGTTTAATTTCCAAAAAGTGGGGATCATGACCCCGCCCTCCACCATTCTCCCTTTGTTCCTAAGCCCATATATTAATGTACACAAAAACGGTTTTAATTCTCTTTATAGACGTCACGTTTGTTACAAAAGGCTGCCGCGTACACTTTTGCTGATTATTGCTGAAATCATCGCCAGAATCGTCGTGTATTGTAATGGGCACCGAGTGCGATCAAATTTAATGACTACCATGTCTGAAAAACCTTCGGCTTTGTACTAACCTTCTTGAAAATAGTTATCGTCTGTCGCTGATACCCCCGCAATGTTTATTTTAATAGTGTGAGGTTGATTTTTTAACGATTTTGCTTAGTGCAATCGAATGTGATAAGCGAATTTTTTTTGGGGGGGGGGCAAAAACATAGTTTTGCCCCCTTGCCGTCAGGCTGGGGAGGCGACCGCCCCTGCTGTCCCCCTTTTCCGCCGTCGCTGGCTGCTGGTCAGCCACTACGCAGTGCCAGCAGCGCGTTCAGGACCACCCCGAGGAAGACGGGAACGAGCAGTTTGGCGCTGTTTTGGACTGTATAAGCCTCGACTGAGCTCTTAAGTAAATGTGAGTGGTGTGCGCTTTTTAAAAATACATTATTAAGTGATTTTTTCTCGAGACCGCGGGTGAATTTTTTTTGCACGAAAACTGAGTATTTTCTAAAATATTTCGGGCAGAAATGGTTCTAATGCACTAAGTGTTCAGTGTTTCTGAGGCTCCAATTGAGTTCTTCGAGTTTTTTGGGGGGCCGAAAATGAGTATTTTCTGAAAAGGAATCGGCAACAATGCTAGGAATCCGAACAACAAACAAGAAATGCTGAAAATCGGACAAGTGGGGAAGCGAAATAGGATAATCGCCACATAAAGCGTAACTGCAGAATCAATCACCTGCGACGCAAGATGTTTTTCTGGTAACAGATAATTTATGCTTTACATTAAGCGCAGTAGCGGCACCACGGGAGACATGGGGGATGGGGGGGAGCAAACTGATGGGAAAAATCCGCACTCTTCTCGGACCATCAGAACCATACAGGTCCGCTGTGTTCGGCAGTACCATTTGTTGCTCCTGGCTGTAAAAATGCAACAAAACTGAGGAACGCACAAAATTGCGCATATTTACAAAAGCACGCAACATATGTAACACCCAGCGCACCTCTCAAGGCCGAGACTGAAATCGAGCCGAGTATCAGCGCACAACAGGCTGCAGTACAGCGCAGGTAAGATGACATTTCTTCACGAGAAGCAGCATCGCGTCATGCAGTAGGAATACCAGCAGTAGCACTGTCATCGACAGCAATTTCGTGGTCTCGAAAACACAACAGAAAAAATGGCGAGGCACTAGTTATTTGAGGGATGTTACAGTAAGAAAATGGAAAGCAGGCTGTGCGTGAAACGAGGCTAGAAGAAACCGTGTACACTGGCCCGTGCACGAGAATAAGCAACAAAAGGCAGTTAGCAACAGCAAGAATGCCAACAGAGCTACAAAACCAAAACGCACAACACAAGCATGTGAGGTTGAAGATGAATCCAACGTGCCCGTGTGTACATCCGGGCCACACCTTTTCGGAATGTCAAGCGTTAATAGAAGTGCAAGGAAAATGAATCAAAGGCAACATCAAGCGTACAGATAACATCCAACACGTTTAATAGTCACAAAGCACGTCCTCTCCACACCAGGGACTCGTACAATAAAGAGCTTCACAGATTTCGACAACGTCCATGCCTCTCTGGGCTGCTGGCGAAACGGTCCAATGGAAAATGTGCTGTCCGAATTTCTTATTGGCAGTACCCGTGGAAGCTAGCCTTTTCCGAGAGGAACCGTCAGCATTCCAGGGACACGGCTGCGATTCGCACGGTAACGAACACCGGCATCGCTTGTGCTGCTGGTCTAGACAGGCGCCGAAACAGCATCGCCTCAGAGTGTGTAAAAGATGCCATCCATTCCGTCCAACGGAGACATCGGACAACCAAAGGAACACGTCCCACGTCCCGAGTCACCGTGGGCACGTCTCGAGTCGCTAGGGCACGTCTCGAGTTCCCCGGAGAGAGGCACGTCTCGAGTCGCCAGGGCACCTCTCGAGTTGCCCGGAGAGGGTCACGAAGCGCCGCCTCAGGTCTCCGGTGGCTGGCGGAGCGACATGTCGTAGAAGAGTACCTGCGCCCACTCCCAGTCGTCTGTGGTGTTGACGCTGCACGTTAGCCGGTTCGGGCTGACCCACAGCCGATGGACGAGGTGGCTGCCGCTGCGCTTGGTCGACACCATCTCGCGCAGCAGCGTTCCGCTGCGGCAGTCCCAGACCCGCACCCAGCCGCGGTAGGAGGACGCCACGGCCAGGCCGGCCAGCAGACGCACCCCAGACACCCGGTCACAGATGCTGTCCCGGTCGGACCCCCTGCCGCCAGAGCAGAGCCCGTCACCGAGGGCCAGGCGGCCGTCACGGCACTGAAACGGCCACACCATTTTGGTCACACCAATGGCTCGCCCCTATCGGTGCTGGCCGGTCACCCAAAATCGGGCGACACGGCCACCCCACATTTCCTCCTCACAAAGATACACCGTAACACCAGCCTTGTAACCAGACATGTGCCAGGATCCCGATGGAGTCCAGGTTATCCCTGTGATGTGTGCAACCCGTCATTGACCTGGGCGGGTCATTGCGTCATCTCGGAAAGGTCGTGTCCCGCCAGAGCAAGGCGCTGTGGATGTGACACAACAGTACCTGGTCAACTTTGAATCAGACGCGAAACGAGGCTAACCTGCATTCCAACGGGTTCCTCGCACATCTCTGTTTGTAACCAATCATTTTCGGCTATAGCAACCATCCCAACACATTCCGCCAGGCACACGGCATCTCAACGCTTGCCGGCTGCGAGTCAGCGCTCCCAGCCGCCTCGCCTGTTGGCTCTCGCCTACCAGCTGTGGAGGCAGCGGCCGCTGCTCAGGTCCCAGAGCATCAGCGCGCCACCTTCATAGCCGGCCAGCAACCGGTCCTCGTGCAAACTGAAGCAGGGCGGATACCCGCGGTCGCCGCGCATTTCGAAGCGCACACGGCGCGTGGTCATGTCCAGCACGCTGATGACGCCGTTCTCGTGACCGCTGACCACCACGCCGAAGCCGTGCTGTCGGGCGGACGGACCGGGTCACGCGTGTCAGAAGACAGAACTTCACACAGACACCGGTGCTTTGTGGTTCAGTCAGTATCAGACGACAGAACCTCAGACCGAGGACGGCATCGCCTGGCTTAGCCGGGACTAAAGAAAAACATTGGTGGCACGCCACGAAGCACTCATCACGGTCGCACTCCTGGAATCGGTCCACTTCGTTCCCAGGTGCTAGCACGGATGTCATTTATTATCCACCTCGCACAAGCGATGTAAATTAATGCCTGATTCCGGCCTCATTACACTCTTAGCACGGCCAAGACAAAGCAGTGCCGTGCCGGGCCGTCATCAGGCCAGAGCTCACCTCCAGCGTCGTCACCAGGTTGCCACCAGTCTGCCAGACGGCCTCTTCGGCGTGCGTCTCAGGATTCCAGAGGCGGACGCAGCCGTTCCGGTCACCAGAGCTGATCCACCGGCCGTCAAAGCAGACTTGCACCACGCATGTCGCGTGGCCGCGCAGGACGGCCTGTTGAGAGCCGGACTCCAGGTCCCAGAGCAGTATCGTTCTGTCCTCCGAGCCGCTTACTGCCCTGACAACGACGACCACGACTGTGGCAATTGCCATCATGGTGATGGTGATGATAGCATCGTGTCAGCTGTCAGAGACGCCCACCATATCGACAAAGACGGGATGCAGCATTTCACCGATCAAGAACGGCACCAAGATGTAGCTGCGAAAAAAGCAAGCACTAGGCAATCACTGCACGGAGCCTCGGCTTCAGAAGACGGTGCCGTCCAGACTACACCACTGCGGCCATCAGTCGGCTCCTCGACTCGAGCCGCATGACGTTCGGCCACATGGTGAATGATCCGATCATGATCAATGAATGATCCACCACAGATCCGCCCGCTACTCCCTGGCTCGTGACCGGGCCAGTCAGCTCGACAATCAAGCGCCCTCAACATGGTCAGCTCGGCTGTCGCGTTGTGGCCGATGTACATACGTTTGATAGCTCTTACCAGACTCAACGTGCTAACCAAACTCTGAGACTCGTGCTGACACCTAATCAGCTTCTGTGCCCTCCCAACGGTTGTGAAGTGGCCGGCCGGTGCGTGCCTCCCACCTGGTGCCCCTCATGGCCAGGCTCGAGATCCGGCCCTCATAGCCGGCGTTGATGACGTGCAGCCGACACCCAGTGGTCGCTCGCCAGACGGTCAGCGTGCCCTTGTGGGAGCCGACCACCACCAGGTCAGCGTCCGCCTTGATGCAGCTGATGACGCCGTCCAGATGGCCCAGCCAATGCTGCACCCGGCCACTGGAGGCCGACCACACCTGGCGGCCGCACCACAGTCATCACTGACCGCACCAGTCACCACTGACCGCACCAATCACCACTAACTGCATTACGCATGGTCATCTTTGACATCCTTTTATGTATGTGCTTATGTGTGTGTGTGTCTCGCAGTATGTACATTTGAATGTATGTATGTATGTATTTAGGCATGGATATATGCATGTATGTATGCATTTATGCATATATCTATGTACACGTGTGAATGTATGTATGTGCCTGTATGTGTTTGTGAATGAGTGTATGCATACATGCATGTACGTGCGTACGTATGTATGTATCGCGTGTCGCAACACAGGAGAATCGTAGACCATGAATCGATAGAGCTGCTATTTTGCCATAACATCTGCAAACGTAACACGTGCTTCACCCCCCCCCCTCCCTCTCCCTCAAAACTAACACAAATACCGGACAACAAAACCCTCAAGACCAAACACTTTCCATGCTGACTTAAAAGCACCTGCTTTAGAAAAGATGCCCAGATGTGGTCCCATGTTCACCGTGGCGTCGCCGCATTAAACCCGCAGCCCCTATTCCTGCCTCCAGCAGCTTACTTCAGCGGCAGTGGCAGGTCCAGTGGCAGGGGCGCAGACGATGGTCGCCGCCATGACGGACACGGTTCCGCGCACATATAGAAATATATTTGTGGATATGAGACGGTGTGTTACTTGATACTGGAATGTTTGAAGCTTAGTGGATCTCGTACAGTTATATGGAATGTACCTACGACTTCATGCTGCAATTGCTGAAATGTGGTACGAATGATAGCTGCTCAGTTTATTAAATTATACGTTTCCTTAGTTTTGATTACCCTGAAAGTAATCTGTCGTGGTAATTAATGCGCGGTAATTTGTCCCTTTTGTCTGCAAGGATATGAACTCTGACGTTTCGCAACATTCTCTTCCAAGCTCGAGGAATAAAACTGACAATACCAAAGTATCTTAAAAAGCTGGCATTGCACGTATACAATCTTTGTTTGAATCCCTCATCAGCTGAATTCCGAATACCTTGATCCACTGCATCACAGATACAGAAAGGAAGACCAGGTAAAACAAAGACTCCTTAAATTTTACGTGAACGCATAACTGACTACCATAGGAAATATCAATCCTCCATACCGCGTAACTCAACGAAAGTTCTACGCGGAATGCTCTGATGCCATTCAGAAACTGCAGGAGACAACATGTTGCTGTTTTACAAAAACAAAAAGGAAAAAAACGAGGCATAAAATACGTGGGTGATGACGGACACGACTAACCGCCAGGCCTTTGTACTCTGAATACATGATGAGCCGATCACCGTCCGCGGCCAGGCATCGCAGCCTGTTAGTGACACCCTCCAGCTTCTGCAGACACAGCGCAGACGAACGGTCACGGCAGCGCTGCTCTCCGGAAATGGAGACCAGTGGTCAGAGGTGGTCAGTGTCTCATATTACCATACATGAAAATGCCAACTGGCATGCAACATCGCACCACGTAATTATGAGTCCCGATAAAGTACGTACCGGGGATCGTTAGCCCGCATCGAAACCAGGCATGGCCAGGCTCCCTCCAACTCTGTCCTGGCTAGTGGTGACGGCACAATCGGAGGACCTTCCCCTCCCCCGTTCCGTGATCAGCTGATCAAGGGACCCGGCATGGTCAGGCTCCCTCCAGCCCTGTCCAGCCAACTGGTGACGGCGCGGCCAGCAGGCCCCGCCCCGGCTGTGACCTCACGCTGGGCGGCGGCAGTGGCTGATCGGCCCAGACAAAGCGCAGCACGCCCAGCTCGCGCCAGCTGACGGCGTCGTCCGACAGGCTGAGGCCAAGTCGGCGGCAGCAGCGCCGCCAAACGCCGTCATCGGCGGCCACCGCGCTCCATCGCTGGCACACGTCGGCCGCGTTTAGCAGGTCACGAGGTGGCAGAAGCGACAGGATGTTCACCAGAATCTGTCCGCACAGAGGCGCGCTAACGGCACACTGTCCACTGTTTCTCAAGACACCAAACATGCTAGGACCTTTGAAAAATTTCAAGGCATAAGGCCTGAAGAAAACGGCAGCGCGGGACAGCATGCCTCATTATACAAGAACGGATCCAGCCTACACATCTGATCAGCACCGCACTAACGATGGAAACAAACACCGCTTTGTGGTGTCCAGGAGAGACATGAAACTAACGATTCCCCAGCAAAGTTGATGACCTTAAACCATAGGATAACGATAAGCAGTAGACAGTCCACAGACAGACAGACAGACAGACAGACAGACAGTTAACCATGTTAAGCCAAGAAGAACAAGAACAAGAAAATAAGTACATTGAACGGTATCATCACTCGTACATCAAACACCAGTATTCAGTTTCTCTTCCGCAGCTTTTCTCGCGAGATACTGCTGCTCGAGCACACAGACCGAATAACAGGTGTCTACGGCTGTCCACACTAGCTCTGAACGGTCCAGTACGGGAGGGGAGACAGGCGGCGGATCGGGCTCGCACCTCGTCCGGCAGCCAGCTGGTGAAGTCCTGGGACGGACGGCGATGGCGCCGGCTGACCAGCGGGCGCAGCAGAGCCGACAGACGGCGCCGACACGGCCGGACCCATTGCCGGTCTGCCGAGCCGCACGGCTGCAACGAACCGTATATGAACTTGCACGTTTACTACACTGGTTCGGGTGACGGGACTAAAAACGTCTGAAATGTCCGCACTCGGCTCATTTGGAGACATGACCTGGACAATTTCAACGCAAAACCAAAGCCGCGATGATTGCAAAGAAAATGGCCCTTTTAAACAAGTCGGCCACATCTACGGGTATGGCTGGTTTTGGGTGGTCATTGGTCGTCCAGGACGACTGACTCATGGGCCGATTGTGTGATGTTTTCCTTGGGGTTGTTATTGTCCAGGGTGAATGGCCGTGCGGCGGCCGGCCACCTTGCTGCTTGCACCTTGCACCTTGCTTGCTTAAAGTTTGGAAAAATTCATTAGTTATCAATCTACAGAATTGTCAGAGCTTTATTCGCAACCGCCTGTTGATTTCCAAAACACAGTTCTTTGGAAACTTTTTGAACTTTCTGGTATTATTTGCTACTGTGCGAGCCAGTCCCGCCATTTCTACCCGTTCTGAGTACTGAATCGCTGATTTTGACGGCGGTGCATTTTGGCTCATAAGTCATAACCGTTATTGACGTGACCTGACCTCAGGTAAATGGCTGGAAGTCATTCATACTTTGCCCATTGACGGTAACTGAATGTCGGTATCTCCCCACACTAAACAATGTATGAAAAAATCTGTGAATTTCCGAAAAAACGACGACATTTCTTAAAAATACGGTTGACCTTGTGTCACAGAGCCGGATAATTCCGAAAAATCTCAGATAGCAGCTTTGTTGCATGTATCAAGATCTCTAATCCCTCCCAGCTTTATTGTGATATACTTCCCGAAAAGAAAACAGGGCGTTAAACTTTTCTGGACATAAGCGTGTTTTACCTGACCAAGGTCAGAAACTTAACTGGACCTGAGGTGACAACTTTGACACCAGGTGTAAAAATGATCAATGAAAAGTTAAGCGAAATTTACACGAAATTTCATAGTACTGCGTTCGTTCGTTCTCTCGGCAAAAAACGTCATTGGAAGGTCAACCGCCCACCCCTAGTAGCCTAGTCCGTTCCGTTTGCGAGTGTACTGCCCGTGGTAAGGTGTGACACACTCGAGCTGCTTGTAAAGCAAAGGATCGCGATACTGGCCAGCTCCAGACCGACGAGCAGCATGATTTCAGCACTGGAATGAATTAACCAAATCAGTGTCATCGTCCCCGGCCGGTCTGCCTTGTGTGGCGCGTGCTTCGTACACTTTGTCAGCCGATGCTGCGCAGGCCAATAGGGAAGTACAAACGGTTAAGCTGTTTGCGGTGTTCCTGTCCTGGAGGTTGAAGGCCGCCTATCATGGTGAACGTTCACATGAACGATCAAACCACTTCCATGGAGCTGGATACGGAGGCTGCACTGTCGGTCTGTGGTGAGGCTACATACCAGACTATGGCCGGTCAACCCTCCTGTACCGAAACCCTGCCCCTACAGTCTGAGGACGAAAAGCGGGTAACAGCTTTCAGTGTGCGAGGAGGAGCTGGTTGGCGTGCGCTACCAGCATCACGTTGTTCGTCTGCCCCTCGTAATCGCCGAAGGCAGTGGTCCGTGCCTCCGTGGTCGTAACTGGCTGGAAGCCATTAACCCCATTACCGGCAGTGAGGCGGAATCCGCCCCCTCGCATTTTTTGCTTCCAAATTCCAGGGTTTTTGAAGCAGTTTCACGAAACTTGGTGACCTTTCCTAGCTTATCTTCCTTCGTACTGTGACAAAATTTCGGAATTTTATTCTGCTCAGGGGCGAAACCAGGCGACGTTTTTGGGAAGAACCTCAGGCCATTTTTGGTCCTGTTCAGGATAAAAGGAAATAGTGCCAAAAATAGTGTTTTTAAGATAAAGCTTAAAACCTCATATGGATGTATAGCTACATAGTTGGACAACATCAGAATACAATTTCGTTTATCTGAGGTCACTTTCGAACCTCAGGTCAAGGTCAACAGTAAAAATTTGGTTTTATAGTAATAATTTCGGCACTATTTCTTCAAATGCCAAACCCGGAATACATTGACGTAAAAGAGTGCCCTCTACTTGTGTACCAAGTTTCAGCTTGATATCATGTTGGGTCACGGCGCTATGACGTAAAATGTCAGTACAGGTACCCTGATCACAATAGCCGTAAAATGAAATTTTTGAGATAGAGTCAATTCAAATGACTGACAACGTTCTCAAATAATCTCAAAGGCACACGAGACCATTCCAAGTGACTCCAAGGTCACTGAAAATCATTGAAGACCAAAGGTCATAAGTTGATCTAAAGAACATGTGACCATAACAGTTTCCCTTTCTTCACGTCCCTGGCACCGCCCATGTCCAACGTTATGCAAACTTTGTAATACGATTTGTACTTCTTCAGGATAACATGACCAGCAGACGCCAAAAAAGTGCTTTAACTTTTTTGTTCATTCAGTTGTTGAACAACTTATCCTCCTATTTTTAAAACCTCGTGAACGCCCATAAATTTTCTCAAAATTTCAAATGTGTGCTTCAATGGTAAAAGTCCCATTCATCATCTCTCGGTTCATGCCAATTTCATCGAAATCGGTCCATAAACAACGGAGTTACAAAAAGCCCAAAAACATCCCCCATTTTGACGTTTTTGTCCCCCGTACCCACCCCTTCAAAATTTTGAGAATTTCTTCTTTTAAAAGTGTACTTTACGTCATGGCAAATCGATTGCCGTTTGACGCGATGAAACCGGATGTGTAGTTTTCGAGATCTCGGGGGGGGGGGGCGGATCCGCGCCCAACCGGGAATCGGTCATATCGTTTAGCCCTCAGGGAATAGGGTTGAGGCCGGGTGGCAGGACGTGTGTGGGTGCCGGGGCACCCACAAAGTGGAAATGGGCACCCACAATACGACTTGAGCACCCACAACTTAACGTGTTTAAATATTCCAATATAGTTGTATTATCAGACCCATGACGTTAACCACCTAAAAACAGCCTCATGAACAAAAATCGAGACTTATTTATTCCACTGTCACACACCAACTGCTTTTCCCCGCTACCCTCTTGGTAAAATTGTGTCAAGCTGGGCCGAGGAGCAAGGTTCTCCATTAAAGGGAGTGTATCTACTGAAGTCGCGTGTCTACTCATTGTATCTACTCGTATCTACTCCACTGTATCAACTCATTTTTGACTGTACACGTGCGACTCTAGGACATCTTTATGAATCGAAGCGGCTGTACCATTCATTCTTGCCAATCGCTCTCGTTAGCTCGTTTTTACTGATGTAAGTACGCCGGCTGTCGTCCCAAGTTTTATCTGTTCATCCTAGTTTCTTTCCACCACTGAAATCAACGATAAAATGTTAAAACGTGCGTATCGTTAGCCTCGGCGATGTCAAAACTGACAACAGTTGACGAACATGGAACTTATGAAGGCGGCCATCATGTATTCAGGCAAGTACCGCTGCAGTCCCACGAATTTCCCCCACAGGTATGCATTACGTGAATATGTCGAAATGCGTTGGTGCTGTTCTTGAAAAACAATCGTTCCTGCCGTTTATAACTGCGCCTGGTACAAGACAGGGTGTTGGCTAAGCAACAGGTGCGTTCCAGGCTCACCAACGTATCTATTTTCTACTCGGTGATTGGTTCCTTTCTTTAATACTGTTATTGTATTTCGGGTACCGATAGCACTATCAGGGACGTAGCCAAGGGGACATGGGGGCCATGGGCCCCCTGAGCCAAGCGGTCTACACTAGATACATGACGATTTCGCATGAATACGTAATAGTGATCATAGATATGATGCAAAAGCAAACGTCATGTTTTCCCGTGCATTAAATGTAACATAAATTGCCTAAAATTACTGCCTTTCTTGTAAATTTCGTCATATGCCTGTCGCATATGACGAAAATTGACATTTTCCCCCTGAGGAAAATCCTGGCTGTGCCTGAGCACTGTCGATAAATACAATGACTAAAATGCGTGAAATATTTGCCTAAGGTGTCCAAAATGCACTTCCATTCACATAATTCATAACCAATTTTAAATATTTTCCCGAGTGTGTTTATCGGGTACCGGGAAGAGATATATTTTCTTTAAGGATACCGCCGCCTTTCAGTCATCGATGATTGACATAGAACATCCTTCTGCAATTTACCTCTCGTAATACCTTTTTAAATCAATTTCTCTGAACTTTAGGCATAGCCGCTCGTCATGAACCCGTCCTACCTCCTACCCCCCGCCCCCCCCCCCCCGATACGTCACGTATGTATATCCCCATATGCCTTTGGGCACCCACAATCATTTTCCAAAAACCACACCCATGGGTATCCGCCATTGAGCCGTTTTCTTTTGCGCTGCGGCGTGACGTTTGGGGAACAACACAGGTTTCTCAGGCTGAACTGAAGCATGGTTGTCAGCTGCGTATGCCGTTATACGGGATGCTCCACGACTTCTTGAAATGGTGCCAGAGCGCCAATCGCAGCAGAAACAGTGTTCGAACCGTGGGGTTGTGGAGAGAATCCAGAGAATCCAAACATGTTGACGATCAAGTTTACGTGAGCCATTTACATAGGTCTCGCGGGAGGCATTAACTCCCAGGTCCGTGCGCATGTCAGATGACCGAACGTCAGTGCGACAACCCAGTCACGTACCTTCCTGTTCTCGGCCAAGTTTTCAGGTTGACAAGAGTAACAGGGTAACGGAAAGGATGCCGAAACGTGTAACGGATCACGAGCCAGAGCTGGAGCCAGCTCCGACCTCTCCAGACTACGTCAGCGCCGTTTTCCCCAGCTCGCCAACAGACCCCGTCGGTAGAGCCTAAATCGGTTTTACCGAGATCTGACAGGGTTTTGAGACCCATTCCTCTTGATACGCCGTACTGATTTGGGTTCGATGCGCGGTAGGCGTAACGCCGCGCCGAAGGCGCTGTATAACATACTAGAGGCTGCAGGCCGATAAAAGTGTGCGACAGGACTAAGGTGCCTCCCAATAGAGGTTACGCCGCGCGTAGTGCGGTATTAGGTAACCGACAACGTGCTGGGCTACGTTCGTATTGTAAAAGGGACGTCCGAAAACGGTTCGCATGAGAAAAGGTTCGTAATGAAAAAGGTTCTTAACACGGGAGCAGCCAGGATTTTCTAAGGCGAGGGAGGGGGGGCAGGAGCTCGGTGTGAACTGAAATACAAAAACCGTCTGCTGGGAAGACGATGTGCAATAGTTTTCACAAAAAAATGCAGGCCTTAGGGGACTGGGCCCGGTCCACCCGGTCCTCCTTTGGCTTCGCCGGTGGTTCTTAATCAAAGGTTTGTGAAAAGGTTCGTATCCCAAATGGTTGGTATCGGAACAGGAGTGGCCCTAAAATCGTAACCTAACATAACCTAACCTAACCTAATCTCTTTGCTGGTCCGAGCCAAGTCCGATCGGACCCTTTATCGGCCTGTGGCCTCCAGTATCTTATACTGCACCTTCGGCGCGGGGTTGCGTCTTTGGCTCAAACCCGGAACCAACCTTGTCCGATACGAACCTTGTCAGATTCGAACCTTCTCCGATACGAACCTCATGTTAACGAACATTTGGCAACGAACCTTTTCCCATACGAACCCTTGATTTACGAACCTTGGACTGGTTTCCCTTCCTCGGTTGCTGGAGACAACATAAGGTCGCCCTATGCCCTTCTTTACCCACCACGAACGTCAGTCAAATGGACTAGCGAGCGGACTGTTTTATGTTTTCACCGTTCACCGTCAGGGGCGCCACTGCCGCGGGTGACGGATGATTAGGGCGAGTTCATGCCTGCCCGACTGTCACGAGACATGACTGCCACCCTGATGTGTACAATTTCCATACCACTACCTCCATGCATGTTGGTTAAAAAGGTTACTGCCTTGCCTTGAAAATAAGGCACAGTAATCTTATTAGTAGGAAGATAATGTAAGAAAAGACAAGGCACAAACACATGCATATACTTACTTTTGTGATGTTTTTACACCACCACTGCAGACTGCAGCAGTGTGGCATGTTTTCCTGTTAAGCCTTAATAACAGAAGCAAAAGCAGTTCAGCACCACTACAGATACACATTTATCATCCTTAGCTCAGTGAATACATCAGGGCCCCAGATACCTAATACATACTGGGGACTCAGTCACAAGATTGTTTGTCCCTTTGTGAGCTATGACACACAGTTTCTTGAGCTTAAGTATCTTGAGTCTTGTGTCTCAACTGGCAGTCGTCTGAGTTGCTCCGTTCGTTTGCGGGTTAGGACACAGCCTCTTGGACTGAGGTGTTCCAGAGCTTAGTGTGGAGTCTTCTGTCTCGTCAGGCGTTTGTAAGTTTAATGAATTGTTTGTTTCCTTGTTTGTGAGTTGGGACACACAGCCTCTTGGGCTCAGGTGTCCAGTCTTGGGTCGACGTCTTGTGTCTCGTCGGGGGTCAGTCAGTCGTCTGAGTTTGATGAATTGCTGGGATGCTATTGCTTGAGAAATGTCTTTTATGCGCCATATTCACTACCGCAGTATGCGAATTGATTGTGCCAGCGTTCGCCTGTACACAGGAAACTTTGTAAATATTTGGAACTGATGGTTTCATTTTACTTGACATCTATAGCATGCCGCACGTATCAGTTTGAGGTAAGGTGTTCTGGAACAATATGAACTAGGAATCAGGGTTGCCAATAGCGAGTGTTTTGCTTACTTTGTGAGCTTTTTCATTCCGATTGAGGTTTTTCGTGGACATTTTATTTTACTGGCGTTTTCTCACAACCGGTGAGTGTTTTCCAGGTTTTTCATTTAAATTTTTTCATCCATAATTGCTCATCGAAATGACGTCATTCCCTTGAAACAGGATGCACTACTCGAATCATTCGGTAAATTCCTCTTCATGTGGTAGCTGGTTATACGGTGCTTCCATATCATTGAAAGCCCTCTGCTGGCCTCTACTTTTGGGCATGAAAAAACTGTGACATTTGACGCCATATTTGTTTCAATCGTCTTCCACCAAGGATGTCGATTTGTATTCTTTCGAGCGGGCCCTGGCCCACCCAGTGTTGAGTTGGGCCCCTCCAATGTTGCTTTGGGCCTCTCCAATATTTTCTGCCAATTTTAAAGGGAAATGGGCAAAAAATAACGAACGAAACGGCCACAATAGATAGACACAGAGAAAGTATAGAATAAGGCATAAAGTGATGTATCTATCTTCTGTATACATATATATGTGTATATAAACCTATGCATGGAATATACATAATGCTTCATTTGAAAAATAGTAACAAAAACCCCACAATTTCCATTGATCAGAATAAAGTGGGCTAAATCCATTCAGAAACCCACATTTGGGGGGAAGCCTAGGCTGTCGGGCACACGGCCCAGCCCACACAATCATTTACAGAAATTGGCTCCCCTGTCTCCCAGCACTCTCGCCGCCTGTCGGTGCAGTTTTTGATCCACGGAAATCTGTGTAACCAACGCGAAGCGGACATGTTACTTCCTTGAAACAGCATGCCGCTCTAATACAATATAATATAAATCTAATAAACAACGATTTCATTTTTGCACTTGTACTTAATTCAAGGTGAGGGTGTTGGAACGGGAGGAGGAGCGACTTCTGGCCATGTCCACCGTTCCCCAGTTTAGATGACAAATACCGCAGTGCATGGAAGCATGGTTCAGAATCGCCATGAGCCATCTTCGGAATGGCTCCTCGTCCACCTCGGAAGTTTCCCTGACTCCTGGACGTGTCTCGGTACTGGAGAGGGCCATCGCCCCAGGATTTGTTCAAGGGAGATGCGCAGGATTCCATTGCTTAGTCAGGTATCAAAAATCTGTTGACGAAATCTGAGAAGACATATAGAAGCATGTAGTAAGGCCTGCTGACAGCAGGCACATAGCCAGGATTTTCCTCGTGGGGAAGGGGGCAAATGCAAAATTTTGTCATATGCCACTGGCATATGGCGAACTTTACAAGGAGAACGCAGCAATTTTATGTAATTGAGCTCGCACTTAATGCACGGGAAAGCATGTAATGTTTATTTTTGCAACATATATCTGATAACTATTGCGTATTCCTATAAAATCGCCATATATCTAGTGTAAACCGCTTTACTTTGGGCGCCATGGTCCCCTTGGCCCCCGTGGCTGCGTCTCTGGCTGGCAAGGACGGCGGATTGCATTTTCGGCTGGGGACAAGCTCTTTCTGACGTCGGACCTCATTTGGATTACTTTCCTCCCCAAAGAAAAATAACTGAATTTCGTTCCTTTTTGCTATCGCCCAGTTTTTCGTTGAATAAACAAACTTTTGTCACGTTCTGGCGCTGATGTACACTTGTGTAGTAAAATGCATGGGTGCTTTATTTACACCTGTGCCCATTGACATTGTTCAGGTCTTTGCCCTTGGACATCCGTCTACACAATGGCGAATGATGCAAACTTCTGCCTCTATGTTGTTTGCATTTGGAACACGAATTGAACATTATTATGACATATATTTGCAAACGGTTGAAAGACATTTTCCTGCCACAACGTTAAATTATAGCTCCAAGTTCAGTAACAAAGCTCTTACAGACTAGCACACGAGGACGCAATCATCGTCTCAAGCACTTCCCAAAGCAGCATTGGCTGTCCCCCACACACACATAATGCAATGATGTCAGCGCCAAATCTCTGACATAATGGACGGAAACGGCCTTGGACGGAACCATCTTGCCAGAGTGCCCCAGGAATTAACGATCAATACCATGCCCAACACCACTACGCTTGGTATACAAAAAAAGAATCTCAATATACATCAGGCGGAGTGATGCTGAAAACACGTAGAGCTAATATATAACAAATATAATTTTCCCCATATGGCTAATGTCAAAGTTCGAAAAAGTAGAGGCCATGACTCCGCTCTTCCCTGTTTCTATGCCTATGTATTAATGTCGACAAAAACGGTTAAATTTCTTTCTATTGACGCAACGTTTGGTACAAAAGGTTGCCGCTTACACTTCTGCTGATTACTCCTGAAATCATCGCCAGAATTGTCGCGTCTTATAATGGGCGCCGAGTGCGATCAAATTAAATGACTACCATGTCTGAAAACGTTCGGATTCGTGCACCACAATGATCTTTTTTGATAGCGTAAGGTTGATTTTTTACGATCTTGCTCAATGCAGTGACCGAAATATTTTTGGGGGACAAAAACGTAGTTTTGCGACCACCCTCCTGCCCCCCCCCCCTTTTCGCCGTCGCTGGCTGCTGGTCATCCACTACACGGCACCTGCAGCGTGTTCATGAACAACCCGAGGAAGATGAGGACGAGCAATTTGGCGCTGTTTTGGACTGTATAATAGGGTGGATCGAAAATATATTTTTTGTCGCAAAACAACTTCTTAGGGGTCAAAACGCGTGCGCGTGGATCTGAAAACACGGAAAATAAGGAGTAAAAAGATATTAAAAATATTCTAGAAAGGGCGCACGAAGCGTCTTTGAAGTGAGTTTCGCCGTTCGCGAGCGTTAAAGTCTCCATTGGTTTAGCATAACGCATAGCAAAATAACACCTCGGTCACCATCCACCGTAGCTGTGCGGTAGCTTTGTGGACCTTTTAGTGTCTATTTCACGGATAGGTGATGAGCATGGATTTGAGCAAATAACAGGAGACTGTCAGGTAGAATAAAGTGGTAGACAGACAGTAGCCCTTACGAACTAAGACCGCGCACCAGTGAGCCTCACGACCTGCAATAGCTGCGGACTACAGAGTCCGAGTCGAATTCGTGGGCTTCCCACACATATCGTTGCCCACGCTGCTCATCTCTGAGGACGCTCTTGAAAACCTTGATCGGTGCCGGTAAACGATACCTCGCAGCGAAGCGCTTTGTTGTCATCGGAGAGCGGTCGAATCAGACAGACACGTCAGAGGAGTAGAGCGCTGGTCCATGGACTGTGGCGTGGTGACCAGAGATTTAGTACTCGGGTGTGTTCCGTCAGCATTCGGATCACAGGGGGTGACATTCTGTGACATTCTGTGACACAGTGACATTCTGAGCTGAACTAAAATGAGTAATCCAGGACCATCAGCAAGACAGAGAACGAAACACCCTTTGCTGCAAACATGCCCGGACGCTCTTCCCATAAACCAGCTACTGTGGAAAAGAGAAGTGTATGCCTTTTACGTGAAGACACGGAATGAAAGGGTAACTCCTTCTGGAAAGAAGCCGACAAAACGAGAAATAGCAAAAGCAGTCAAGGATGCCATAGTAGCCATCTGGGACAGAGCCAATCTTATTACAGTGGACGACGGAAAGACGTCTCAAATGGGTGGCACGTCGGGTACGACCGAGAGAGAGATGTCAAATGTTATTTCGGAGAACAGGATAATTCAGAACGTAGAAAGACTGGCCATAACGGGGAAAAACCTCATGCAATGGTCTTCGAAACGCGAACGGGGCAAGGGTCGAAAGTTCGTGAGTATGCAGCGAGAGTACGATGGCTTATTTGACATCATGTGGTGCCGATGCGATCTTGCTTATGTCCCCTGCGGCACGTGTCCAGCTTCTAAAAGGGTGCCAGCTCAAGAAGTAGCTTTCCTCAAAGACCAACGAGGAGAGAGAAAGCTCCACATAGGCGGCGTTGACCGGAAGACAACTGAGTAAAATGTCTGAAGGCAGAAGAAAAGGGGGAAAAGTATGAAACTAGCGGAAAAGAGACAGAAGAGGGACAGGCAGCACGATCCTGAGGAAAGGCAACTGACCGAAGGGGATGCAGATGACGACGATGATAGCAGTGAAAAGTGTCAGACGGGTGATACGGAAGCAGCTGATGCAAGCCGCTCTTATTCGCCTAGTTCCGATGATGACGCGGACGATGTCGCCGGACAGAACCGCCATCAGCTTCCGAATTTTTCGCGGATGTGTGATCGGTGCGTTATCTCTGATCGCTTCGCTGCTGGCTTGCTGAACGCAGCTTTGGTTGATTATGGGATAATCACAGAGCACAACAAGGCTGAGCTGACAGACCGCAGCAAAATCCGGCGACAAAGAGACAAATGTGGTAAAGAAGAGGTGGCTGAAAGCTCATTGCAAAACCGACGTGACCGCTTAGCAGGATTCTATTACGACGGTAGGGAGGACAAGACGCCGCAGAAAGTTGGAAAGAAATTGGCGTGTACCAAAGAACTTCACGAGGTAGTGGTTACCGAGCTCGGCCATCGGTATGTCGATCGCGTGTCTCCAAATAGCGGAAGTACTGCAGATATCGCGAAGGAGTTGCTGGACGTGATACGGGACAACGATGCGCATCCAGTGGTGCTTGGATCAGACGGTACAGCATCCTTGGATCAGATGGGTGAAAGAAGTCACACAAACAGCAGAGAAGAAGGCGGGACACAGTGGACGTCATGCACTGATACTGGCAAAAGCCCGGTCCAGCACTGATCTGCCAGTGATGGGCACGAGGAGGGACTTCTACGACTGGCTTCGAGCGACAAGTGACCGCTGAGGCTGGTTTATTAGTGGCAGCGGAGTTTGTTGTGGAATGTTATTCATCACAAATAAATAGTTCTGGTTTAACGTTGTGTCTGGGATGACGTTTGATGAATGGTGAAGATAATAATGATGATGATGATGGTGATGACGATGACAATTATGATATGTTTCGATGGTTGCCGACATGACGCAAACAGCGTTTGTTCGGCGCATGCGCTAAACGCCGAAAATTATCACTCACAGGATTCACATAGACTTCTGAAGGGTTACCTTCTTGTGCAAAGTGTTTAAAGCAATGGAGACTTCAACGCTTAGAACGCGTGTTTCTGGTTCCAAAAATGCTTCGTGCGCCCTATCTAAAATATTTTAAATATTTTTTTGGACCTCATTTTTCTTTTTTTCACATTCACGCGCACGCGTTTTGACCCCTAAGAAGTTGATTTATTTTTTTCGATCCACCCTACTGTATAAACCTCGACTGAGCTCTCAGGTAAATGTGAGCGGTATGCGCTTTTTTAAAATGCAGTGGATATTTAATGACGTTTTTCTGCAGATCACGGGTGAGCTTTTTTTTTGGGGGGGGCCAAAACTGAGTATTTCCTAAAATATGTCTGGCATCAGTGGTTCTAATACATTGAGTGCTGAGTGTTCCTGAGGCTGCAATGGGGTTCGAGTTTTTTGGGGGCCAAAAATGAGTATTTCCCGAAAAGAAGTTGGCAACACTGCTAGGAATCCGAGCAACAAACAAGGAATGATGAAAATCAGACCATTGGAGAAGAGAAATGGGATAATTGTCACATAAAGCGTAACTGCACAATCAATCACCTGCGAAGCAAGATATTGACCTAGTAACAGATAATTTACGCTTTACATTAAGCGCAGTAGCTGCACCACGGGGACATGGCGGGGGAGGTGCAAGCTGTCTGGAAAAATTCTCACTCTTCTGCGATCATCAGATTCATACAGGTCCGATGTGTTCGGCAGGATCATTTGTTGCTTCTGGCTCTAAAAATGCGACAGCAGAACTGAGGAACGCATGAAAATACGTATATTTACAAAAGTACGCCATATACCCAACACCCAGCGCACCTCTCAACGTAAGCCCAGACTGAAGTCGAGCCGACCATCGCCGCGCAACAGGTTGCAGTACAGCGAACAAGAGAAGCAGCATCGCGTCATGCAATAGGAATGCCAGCAGTAGCAATGTCATCGGCATCGGTGTCATGGTCTCGAAAGCATAATAAAGGAAATGGTGAGGCATCATTTATTCGAAGAATGTCACAGTAGGTAAATCTAAAGCAGGCTCCGCGTGAAACGAGGCTGAAAGAAACCGTACACACTGGCCCGGGCACGAAAATAAGCAAAAAAGCGGGTAGCAGCAGCAGAGCCAACAGAGCTACAAAACCGAAACACAGATCACCAGTATGTGAGGTCGAGGATGAATCATACGTGCTCGTGTGTACATCCGGGCCACACCTTTTCGGAATGTCAAGCGTTAATAGAAGTGGCCGCTCGCCGCTGACCACCACGCCGAAGCCGTGCTGTCGGCCGCACGGACCGAGTGACGCGTTTCAGAAGACAGAACTTCACACAGACACCGGTGCTTTGTGGTTCAGTCGGTATCATACGGCAGATTATCAGACCGACGCCGGTGTCGTCTGGCTTAGCCGGGACTAAAAAAACATTTGTGGCACGCCACGAAGCACTCATCACGGTCACACTCCTGGAATCGGTCCACTTCGTTCCCAGGTGCTAAAACAGATGTCATTTGTTATCCACCTCGCACAAGCGATGTAAATTAATGCCTGATTCCGGCCTCATTACACTCTTAGCACGGCCAAGACAAAGCAGTGCCGTGCCGGGCCGTCATCAGGCCAGAGCTCACCTCCAGCGTCGTCACCAGGTTGCCACCAGTCTGCCAGACGGCCTCTTCGGCGTGCGTCTCAGGATTCCAGAGGCGGACGCAGCCGTTCCGGTCACCAGAGCTGATCCAACGGCCGTCAAAGCAGACTTGCACCACGCATGTCGCGTGGCCGCGCAGGACGGCCTGTTGAGAGCCGGACTCCAGGTCCCAGAGCAGCACCGTTCTGTCCTCCGAGCCGCTAACTGCCCTGACGACGACGACCACGACTGTGGCAATTGCGATCATGGTGATGATGGTGACACCATCGTGCCAACTGTCAGAGGCACCCCATGTCCACAGACACGAGAAGAGTGCGGAATGCAGCATTTCACCGATCAAGAACGACATGAAGGTGTCGCTGCGACAAAAGTAAACACGAGGGAATCTGTGCACGGAGCCTCGGTTTCAGAAGACGGCATCGCAATGGGGTGCCGTCCGGCCGGTACCCTGACTCGAGCCACATGACGGGCGGCCACATGGTGAACCACCACAGATCGGCCCGCTATTTCTCGGCTCGTTACCGGGCCAGTCAGCTCGACGATCAAGTGTCGTCAGCATGTCAGCTCGGCTGTCGCGTTGTGGCCGATGTACACACGTTTGATAGCTCTTACCAGACTCCACGTGCTGACCAAACTCTGAGACTCGTGCTGACACCCAATCAACTTCTGTGCAAACACATAACAAACACAAACTTAACAAACACATATACAGCCGTGGCACAAAATACGTGGGCGATGGCGGACACCACTCACCGTCAGGCCTTCGCGCTCTGAAAACATGATGAACCGATCACCGTCCGCGGCCAGGCACCGCATCCTGTTAGTTACACCCTCCAGCTTCTGCAGGCACAACGCAGACGAATGGTCACCGGAAGCGCTGCTCTCCAGAAATGAACGCCAGAGGTGGTCGGTGTCTCGTATTATCACACACGAAAATGCCAACTGAGCTCACTGGCATGCGACATCGCACCACATTATTTTGAGCACCGATAAAGTACGTGCCGTGGATCGCTAGCTCGCATCAAAACCAGACATCGCCAGGCTCCCTCCAGGCCTGGCCTGTCCAGGCTAATGGTGACGGTATAGTCGGAGGGCCTTCCCCCCGTCCCGTGATCAGCTGATTAAGGGACCCGGCGTGGTCAGGCTCCCTCCCACTCTGTCCTGACGGGCCCCGCCCCGGTTGTGACCTCACACTGGGCGGAGGCAGTGGCTGATCGGCCCAGACAAAGCGCAGCACGCCCAGCTCGCGCCAGCTGACGGCGTCGTCCGACAGGCTGAGGCCCAGTCGGCGGCAGCAGCGCCGCCAAACGCCGTCATCGGCGGCCACCGCGCTCCACCGCTGGCACACGTCGGCCACGTTCAGCAGGTCACGAGGCGGCAAAAGCGACAGGATGTTCACCAGAATCTGTCCGCACAGAGGCGCGCTAACGGCACACTGTCCACTGTTTCTCAAGACACCAAACATGCTAGGACGCTGAGAAATTTCAACACAAGGCCTGAAGAGAAAACGGCAGCGCGGGACAGCATGCCTCATTATACAAGAACGGATCCAGCCTACACATCTGATCAGCACCGCACTAACGATGGAAACAAACACCGCTTTGTGGTGTCCAGGAGAGACAAGAAACTAACGATTCCCCAGAGAAGCTGACGACCCTAAAAGCGAAAAATACGATAAAAAGTACGCAACTCATGTACAAAACTAACCACGCAAGCCAACAAGAACCACGCAAGAAATTATGTACATTAAACGGTATCATCCCTCGTGCATCAAACACCAACATACAGGTTCTTTTCCAGGGTTTTTATCGGAGGATACCGCTGCTGTTGGTTATTGGGTTATTTTATGACGCTCTCGAACTGCTAGGGTCATTTCGCGCCGCAATCTCCCACGCCGGTTGTCACGGGGACGGCGAAATGTCGCTATTACCCGGACTCGAACCGGGAACCTTTCAATCACCAGGGACCTTTCGATTCAGATACTGCTGCTCGAGCACACAGACGAAATAACAGTTGTCAAAGGCTGTCCACACTAGCTCTGAACGGTCCAGTACGAAAGGAAGGACAGGCGGCAGATCGGGCTCGGACCTCGTCCGGCAGCCAGCTGGTAAAACCCTGGGACGGGCGGCGGTGGCGCCGGCTGACCAGCGGGCGCAGCAGAGCCGACAGACGGCGCCGACACGGCCGGACCCATTGCCGGTCTGCCGAGCCGCACGGCTGCAACGAACCGCCGCGCCCGTGAAAACCAGCGCTGCTCTGTTAAACATCCTGCACATTTGCTGCACTCATTTCCATAGGAAATGGAGCTAGGAACGTTAAAAGTGCGTGCACTCAGCTCATTCGGAGACCACCTCGACAATGGCAGCGTAAAACCAAAGCCAAGATCTTTGCAAAGAAAATGACCCGTTTAACCACGTCAGTCGCATCTCCAAGTGTGGTTGGCTCTGGACGTACCTTGGCCGTCCCGAATAGCATGACTCGTGGACCGATCGTGTGGGGTTCTCCTTGGCTTATCACTGTGCGGAGTGACCGGCCGCGCGGCGACACATCTGTCCATGTTTCTATGGCTTTTCCAATTCGTGTTTCGTTGGCTGCTTTCCTGATGTGCCTCGTTCGAAATGTTAACAAAGCAGTTTAAGGAGCTTGAGAGGCGTCAGCTGTGCCATAGGTCCAGTGTTTTGATGGTGCTCCACACCGTCCCGGACAAAATGTTTGCGTATCATCCACAAGCCTGGCAGTGTCCGTTCCGTTTGCCAGTGTGTTGCCTTTGGTAAGGTGGGACACACTCAAGCTGCTTGTAAGGCAAAGGATCGCGATACTGGCCAGCCCCAGTGCGACAAACAGCGTGAGTCCAGCGCAAAGAAAGAATCAATTAACAGCGTTATCGTCTCCGGCCGGTACGCCTTGTGTGGCGAGTGGTTCGTCCACTTCGGCAGCCGACGCTGCGCAGGACGGTAGGGAGGTGCCGCCGGCTGAGCTGTACGCGATGTTCCACGGCCCTGGGGTTTGAAGGCCGCCTATCACGGTGAACGGTCACATCAACGATCGAACCATTTCCATGGAGCTGGATACCACATCCATGAGGCTGCACTGTCGGTCTGTAATGAGGATACATACCACAGCCTATGCTCAGTCCAACCTCCTGTACCGAAACCCTGCCCCTACAGTCTGAGGACGAAAAGCGGGTAGCAGCTTTCAGTGTGCGGGGAAGTGCTGGTTGGCGTGCGCTACCGCATCACATTGTTCGTCTGCCTATCGTAATCGCCGAAGGCAGTGGTCCGTGCCTCCGTGGTCGTAACTGGCTGGAAGCCATTAGGGTGGGGTGGCATGACGCGTGTCGCATGTCACTTCATTCTCATGTCCAACCCATTTGTTTCCTGAGGTGAATTAAGGCTGATCCGTTTGCCGTGGTTCGCGAAGCAGGAGCTGGGCACGGTATCCGCCAGCGTGCCGTTTTCTTTTTCATTGCCGTGTTACGTTCAGGGAACAACACAGGTTTCTCCGGCTGACCTGACGCTTGGTTGCCAGCTGCGTACGCCGTTGAAAAGGATGTCTCCCGACCTCGCCAAACGGTGCCAGGTCGCCAATCGCAGCAGAAACAGTATCGGGACCGTGGGGTTGCGGAGAGCATTCAGAGAATCCAGATTTGTCGGCGATCAAGTTTACGTGAGACATATGCACGGCTCTCGCCGCAGAAATTAGCTTCCAGGTCAGTTGGGGGACGGACAGGGAGTAAAACGTCCTGGGCGCATGCGAGATGGCCGAAGCCACATCCCAGTCACGCACGGCCCTGTCTCGGCCAAGTTTTGAGACTGAAACGCGTGGCATGGGATCGGAAGGGGTGACGGGACGTGCACCGGATTCCGAGCCAGAGCTGGAGCCAGCTCCGAGCTCTCCAAACGACTACGTCAGCGCCGTTTTCCCCAGCTCGCCTACAGACCCCGTCGGTACAGCCTCCATCGGTTTTACCGAGGTCTGACGCAGTTTTGAGACCCATTCCTGTTGATACGCCGTACCGACTTACGTTACGTAGATTAGTTCATTTGGCATACGTGCCTGTATGTGGTGCTGGGTTATACCTTGACTACTGATCGATAAGATTACGCGTGTTTATGTTAGCTTTGCTTTAGGCTGGTATTTTCGCATGCTATTCTTGTCACCGATGTAGAGGTATGCTGTGCCGCGGACCGGCTGGGCCGGCCAGGTCACGTGACCCGACCTTCCCTCAGGCCATGCAGCCGACCCCGGCCGGCCCTGATATTTCAATAACCAGTCGATACCAGAGGCTGCTTTGTAACAATCCATGTGGAACTGTACAGTTCCAATATGGACGCTTAACTATATTCAGCTGTTGTAACACAACTCCAAATTACGATAATGGAGCAGCAGTGCTTACAAATTCACTAAACATGCCAAAAAGACGTTACAGAGCATGCATGATAAAACAATACAAGCCTAGTGAGCATCCTTCATATTTGCAGTAAGATATATACGAGGGGTGTATGAAAAGTTTTGAGCATCAGAAAAACTAAAAGGGATAAGGGATTTTTGATTAGTTATTTTTCAACATAGCCCCCTCAGGGGCTAAACACTTGCTCCAACGGTGCTGAAGCGCTTTTATCCCGGTGTAGAAGAACTCTTGTTTGGGACTCACGAAACCCCTCGACTGCAGCTACGACGTCATCATCACTGGCAAAATGGCGACCAGCCAAGGCGTTTTTCATTTGGGGGAAAAGATGGAAGTCGGAGGGGGCCAGGACTGGTGAATAAGGTGGATGGGGAACAAGTTCGAATCCACAATCGTGAATTGTTGCCATGGCAATCACTGAGGTGTGGGCTGGTGCACTGTCTTGGTGGAAGAGGATTCCTCTTGTGAGCATTCCTGGCCTTTTTTCTTTGATTACTTCCCGTAGGCGCTTCAGTTGTCCAGAATAATGCTGTCCAGTCACCGTGTGGCCCTTCTGAAGTTATTCGATCAGTATGACACCCTGAGAATCCCAGAAAACAGAGGCCATGACCTTGCCAGCTGAAGGAACGACCTTGGCCGTCTTTGCGGTCGGAGATGACGTGTGCTTCCACTGCTTTGATTGTTGTTTGGTTTCGGGTTGGTAGTGATGAACCCAGCTTTCATCCATAGTGATGAATCGAGCATGGAAATTGTCTTCATCAGCTTCAAACAGTTCAAGACTGCCCTTGGATACAGTGCACCTGGTGCATTTCTGTTCAGGTGTCAAAAGACGAGGGACCCACCCCACAGAAACCTTTGAGAATCCCAGTTCTTTGGTCAAAATTTCGTCTGCTCGCTCAATGGATACCCCAAGTCTCTCTGCTATCTGACGACATGATATCCGACGATCTTGCATGACCATCTGCAGAGCAAGGTCAAGGCTATCTTTGGTTGTTGCTGTTGGGGGTCATCCTGTCTTTGGGTCATCTCCAATACTGTCTCTGCCACACTTGAATTCTCTGATCCAATGTGTGACTGTCACATATGAAGGGGCACTCTCTGCTAATGTTCTCCACATGTTATCATGAATTTCTGAGGCAGTCATGCCTTTCAAATGCAGGTACTTAATGACTGCACGAATTTCTGTTTTCTCCATTTTTCACTGAATCCTTGACCATTGCTTATTCAAAAATCTGCAAAAAAAAATAAGAAACATGTTGGAATCTCAAAATTTGGCAGGAATACTTACAAAAGGTTGTACTTTCAAAAATCATAGGTTTGACCATGCATCAACACTTCTTAAACACAATGCTTAAAACTTTTCATACACCCCTCATACATGGGTTGGTGGGATGTGGGAGTGGGGGCATTGCCATCCATCATGCTCTCTGCACATTACTCCTGCACTAATAGCATAGATTACTGATATTTTTCCCATCTTTTGCTAAACTCTCAGTGCATTGTTTGGAAATTTAAAGTTAAAAATCCATCAACAGTCTATTTTCCAGTAGTCAGGCAATGTGGGATGCGGTAATCCTTACCGATCGCACACCATGCGCAGAGTCGAGGGTAAGGTTAACGCGCGAGTGTAGTTTCCGATTTCGCCACCAGGGTGATATTCGTTCTTTTTCTCGCCGCTAGGAAGAGTACGTAAAAATACTGACATTCGCTAGGATGGTTCCGCTCAAGAACGCGCGAGTGTGGTTTCCAATTTCGCCACCAGGGTAATATTCGTTAGGTTAGGTTAGGTTCGGTTAGGTCTGAACGAATTCATCTCCTTTGCATCGTGGTTCGGCAATTCTGGAGAAAGTGGTCCTTTTTTCGTGATTGACCTCACCTGTGACGTCATCAGCGGGTCAAAAGTAAAAAAGTGTGTAAGTCACAGAAACGGAACGTTCGGCGCTATCAACTGGCGTTCGAATCAGCCGAATCGAACTATTGGTTATCATACCATTGGTTCTTGAGCGGAACCATCCTAGCGAATGTCAGTATTTTTACGTACTCTTCCTAGCGGCGAGAAAAAGAACGAATATCACCCTGGTGGCGAAATCGGAAACTACACTCGCGCGTTAACCTTACCCTCGACTTTGCGCATGGTGTGCGATCGGTAAGGATTACCAATCATGGTTGATGAGTGGAGGTGCCACATTCCTTATTTTTTTATCCAGATCTATGACAATCTCACCTTATCTTGTGAGACCTCACCCCATCTCATCTCATCTGATCATGACCTCAGTTTCATTTGTGAAGATTTGCTCATCTGTCATTGTTGGACCACAGATGACCTACATATACCATTTGACTTACCTGTAAGGAAGTGTATGCTACATACCATAGCTCACCAATCACTAGGAATTGTGTTATGCTCAATTTAGGCAAAACACAGCATGCACAGATAATGGCCTGGATCAGCATTGACTAACTTCTCATGGGTCAACGTTGCTTTGGAATGTATATGTTTGCCATACAGACTGAAGGGTTCAGCATTACTACAGCCACACACATTTGTCATCCTTTAGCTCAATGAATACACACTACGGACTCATCAAGGTTGTCATTCGAATTTCGACGTTAGCTTGTGGCCACCTCCAAGGTTTCTGCAGTGACCGAATGTTCCGCAAAAAAGACAAAAATAGCGCTCGCTTGCGAACGCACGTGTTTCGCGGAGACGGCGGACTGACGCCCGACGGTGCACAAGGCTGCGATCAAAACATGGACGCTTGAGCGCCAGGGGCTGTGCGTCCTAATCTAAAACAAACGAACAAACAAACGTGTTTTGCGACAGACGGACTGACTCCCGACGAAACGACTTGACGCAAGACACGGATGCTTGGGCTCAAGGGGCTATGCGTCTGATCTCACAGCAGACTGACTTGACTCAAGACACGGATGCCTGAGCGGAGTAGGCTGTGCGTCCTAGTTTACAATAAACAGTACGTGTTTTGCCAGACTGAAAAGCCTCGTGCACATTAGTGAGCAAAGAACTGAGTCTGTCAAAAATCATTTCAAGTTAATGCTACTGTATTAAGCTTGTATGCTTTCAGCATGTCATGTTTACCATTATGTTCAAGGAACTTTAGACTGTTTTTAAATATTTATGTCGGGCAGCCAATACACTTAAAATTTGGGTACTTCTCATTTGTATGGTAAAACATAACATCTCTGTTTAAGGTTATTTAAGAGCAGAAACCTGCATATGTAAGACATGCCTTTGGTTTCAACCAAAGCAAGTGGATTTCTTACTGAATTTGAAGGGGTTCCTTGAAAATTTTGGGAAATTGTTACCTTTCATGCCAATTGAGCTGTATTAAGGACATTAAGATTTGTTTAATAATTATATATGCAGGTACTAGGTTTGCATATGAATGTCAATATCAGCCTCTTGTTATTTCCATTTGTTTTGCTTGTATTATTATTTTGCTTGTATTCTGGCTCATTAGTCTTGCATTTCACATGCTGGTCAACAGTAAGATTCAGCCCGAGCGCTTACTTCCAGGGAAAACAATCGTAGTAGTGGTTGCATGACGTTTCAAATGCAATATTGATAAGTATTACTTACGATTCCAGCCGGAAAAACCTGAAACACACATTATTTCCCCCGAAACAGATTGCGTCGTCACTGGTATGCTAACTGCCAGACACTCGCGTAGGGATTTTTGACATTTCTGCGTTAAATAGTTTGTTTACGTGAGATCTCGATGCTGATTGGTCATCGGTCGAACTCAAGGTCCAATCAAGAGTAACAAAAAAGTTTTGGGAGAATAACTAATGCGATATAAATTATCTTTAAAATAAAAAAGTTAACCGTTGTAAAAATAATAATAGTAATAATAATAGTAATAATAATAGTAATAATAATAATAATAATAAACAATAATAATAAAAAAGTAAAAATATTACAAAGATGGCAAAGCGTAGTTCCAATTTGAAAAATACAAAAAAAACAAAAAGCAGTGAAATAAAATATCTGAAAAAAAATCACAGAACAAAATTGGAAAATATTAGGAAGTGAAATAAAACAATAAATAAAAATTTACCCTAGCCTAACATAGTAACTAAACCTAACCTAACCTAACCTAACCTAACCTAACCCAGCCTAGCCTGGCCTAACCTAACCTAACCTAACCTAACCTAACCTAACCTAACCTAACATAGCCCAGCACAAAAAATCACAGAACAAAACTGGAAAATATTAGGAAGTGAAATAAAACAATAAATAAAAATTTACCCTAGCCTAACATAGTAACCTAACCTAACCTAACCTAACCTAGCCTAACCAAACGTAACCTAACCTAACCTGATCTAACCTAACCCAGCACAACCCAACCTAGCAACCTAATCTAACGAGTATTAAATGTCATAATGTAATAATACTGATATCAGACATCCCAACAATTATCTAATACAATAATATAACGGCGTAATAATTTGGCAGTTCCTCCAAGTTCAGTTTGTGGCAACAGAATAGAATTTTCCTATATATGACGTCATTGAAGATGCATGCAGGGTCTACACGTCCTTGATGTCAATAACCTTAACCTTGGCGGCACTACATTTTCCGCCGCGGAATAATGTTGTTCTCCGCCAGTTGACTGCAGCACGGTATTACTGTGTGGTACGTTATCGTTACGATTTTGTTGTTATTGTTTAGAAAATCAAGTAGTGGAAAGTACGGTTAGAAACAGGATGATACATTCTTTACATTGGTAGCAATTATACAAAGGGTTGTTTGCGATTTCGTCGGGCAGAAACTTACCTTTAGCCCACATGCTTGTGCTTAATATTGCCATCAGCCTGTATAATCAACATGGCCCAGACAATCATATCTACTTACATTGCATGATTTGCTCATGGAATGGAAGTTTCATTGAGGAAGATAGACTGATGTGATGTATTATTTGTTGTTAAGAACATTCTCCTGTTCCTAATGAAATATAGTTTGGAAGACATGACATGATATAGTTACTGTCAGTGCACTTAGGTGCTGTACTTCTATATTAAAAGAAAAATCCTTGGCTAGTTGTGCTGCTTGAATTAGTAATGCAATCCAAATGAGTTAATATGATTTCATATTACATGCCATTGTTTTGCACTTTCATGATATTATTCCCACAGATTGCTTTTTTGAGTGTTCAGCATCCCCATTTATACAGAAAGTGATGCAGTCAAATATCAGGTCAAAATAAAGTCTGCTGAGGTTTGCCATGTTAATTTTTTACATTTGCATATTGCATACTTGCAGATTTTTGCACTAGAATGGATGAATGGTCATTGGTTATAATGCTGCCAGCATCTCCTGAGAAATATTGAATGGAGTCTGAATGAGATTGCCAGGCATTCAGCATGCATAATATCTGGACTGATCTGTGCTGTATTGATTGCATTAAACTTTAAAATGTTCATGTTGGATGTGATAAATGGTGGTAAAAATTACTGGTGATGAAATAATGATTTCATGTCATTTTTCCACAGCAGTCTGAGATGGGGGCAAAGAAGCAGAAGCTGCTTGCAGAGGCAAAGGAAGAGTTAATCTCTGGTGAGTTTCACTGTATGCCTGTGTAAGAAATCCCAGTCCTCATTTTCATAGCAAATGAACGTTTTGTGTGGACCCTGGAAATATGCTGCATTTTTTTCTCCTGCTGCAGGTATTCTGTCCATTCTGGAAGATGCCAGTCTCAGTGGCAGAGATCGTCTCCAGGCTGCCTGCAGCATGCTGCTGCACGTGTCGTGCCCGGCGTCCGTCGGTCGGTCCGTGATCGACTGGCTGCTCGCTCAGTGTCCGTCCGAGCCGGCAGCAGCAGGCGCCGTTGCCGAGTGTCTGTCGAGCCCTGGCGTGCGGCTCGCGCTCGAGGAGGACCCGAGCCTGCTGAGCACGCTGCTGGCGGTGGCCGTCAGGGACGCGGCAGACGCCGGCCGGCTCCGTCTGGACTCGCTGCCGGTGGAGCGGCTGGTGCGGCCGGCCGCCGACGCCGCGGCGCGCGCGCTCCGCTCGCCGGCCGACGGCGGCGCGGCGGCGTTGTTCGTCCGCCTGTGCGAGCGTCTGGCGGCCGCGGCGCCTCTGCGGCGGCCGGCCGGCCTCCGCCAGGCGTACCTGGCCGAGCTGCTGGTGTCCAGTCTGCGGCTGCAGGCGGCGCGGCCCGAGCTGGCGCCCGCCTGCCTCGCCGTGTTCGAGGCGCTGGCGCTGGCCGAGGACGACGCGGCGGGCGCGCTGGCCGCGCTGGCCGCTGGCCGGTCGGCCGAGCCGCCCGAGTCGGCCGCCCAGCTGCTGAACGCCCTGCAGAACCTGGCGGCGGCGGACGCGGCCGTGGGCGCCGAGCTGCTGGCGCTGCTGGCCGGCGCGCTGCTGCGGCGGCCGGCGCCGCTGCTGGCCGCCGCCCTGCTGGCGTCGCGGCTCGGCCTGGAGCCGGCCGGCGCCGACGGCCGTCCTCTGCTGGCGCCCTGGGGCCGGCTGGCGGTGCCGCCGGCCGAGCTGGCGCCGGCCGTGCGGCTCAGCCTCCTGGGCCGCCTGGCTCGCTGTCTGCGGGAGGCGCGGCTGTCGCTGACGGTGGCCGCCGCCGGCGTCACGGCGCTGCAGTGGTTGCGCGCCGTCGGCGCCCACCTGCTGGAGGCGGAGCCAAGCCGCGACGCCGCCTGGTTCGACTGCGCCGCCGAGCTGCTGCGCCTGTCGCCGCTGGTGCTGCCGCTGCAGAGCCGGCTGGGCCAGCTGCTGGTGGCTGCCCTGGCCGTGTGTAGCGGAGGACAGCACGGTACGGGACGGCGGCGGCGGCGCGAGAGACGGCGATCTGTGTCCAGCGGATGCGGGCTCTGTCAGACGCCTGCGTGTTTAATGTAAACACCAGGGTGTGGTGTGGCCTCGCCTCTGTCCGCTGTTGCGCCTGTGTTAAGTTCGCTGCCTCGGTGGTGCTGTCGTGCTCTGAACGCCGGATTGTTACGTTGGAGGTCTGGCGCCCGACATCCCCGCGGTATTTTTCCTATTGTCTTGGTTTATGGTGTCGGCAGTCCGTACACTGTGCAATGGTGTGCCCCGCTGACCGCCAGTTTATGGTGCCGACAGTCCGTACATCGTGCCATGGTGTGCCAAGCTGACCGCCGGTTTGTGGTGCTGACAGTCCGTACACCGTGCCATGGTGCACCCCGCTGACCGCCGGTCTGTGGTGTCGACAGTCCGTGCGCCGTGCCATGGTGTGCCCCGCTGACCGCCGGTCCGCCGTTGACAGAGACGTCGGCCGCCGCCTCCAACCTGCTGCGGCTTGTGATCAGCACGTACGCTGAACTGCACCAGCTGCCGCGGCTACTGCCGCAGCTGCTGCTGGCGGTGCGCGGCCAGCAGCGGCTGCGGCTGCCGGCCGGGCCCTGCGAGGAGCTGTCCGGCCGTGTGACGCAGCTGCCACAGCAGCAGGTGACCGCCGTGTGGAAGACGCTGCTCTATCACCTGACGGAGGACGTGATAACGGCCATGAAGAGCGGCGCCGAGCCCACCGGTGAGCAAACACGATTCGACACGGCACGATATCGGCCGAATAAGTTTTCCACACGTTTTTAGTGGGTGCCGTGTCTGTGTATCCACAACTCTACGAACACCTATATTTCGGTCTAGTTTGTTTCTGATGCATGTGCCGGGTTCCGTGTGAAGGCGTTTTTTACATGTGCCAGATTCCATCCTAATTTTATTTGATAATTTAAGTTCAGTAGCCAGAGTTCTGCGTGTGCTTACGTGTCTTGCTTAATCAGTGTGTATTGCTTCTTCAGCGTCGTGACAGATGTGAATCTGAAGGTAAGTTACTCATGCATGGTGAATGGCCTTGAAAGGTTTTGTCCCTTTGTGAGCTGCTGTGAAAGTACGACTTGTAGATTTGCCACATCTTACCTTTTTATGAACGACCATTTCGTGTATAATTGTCCCATCTCCTGCATTTGGTGACGTCCTATTTTCCGTCTACTGTTAACCTGCTGATGTGCGTCACGTCGCATTGGACTTTCTTGCCGAAGATTAGGTTGAATGTTTTGACTTTCTCAGCATTACTCTCTGCAGCGGATTGGGCTCGACTGAGCTTGTACACGGTCATGATTGCCGTAAATCCGCGGCCTACCATTTTTCTCGCCTGCTGTCAGATCTTCCCATTGGACCGCATTGACGCGGATGACATGAGATGAAGCCCTGTATCGCAGCAGCCAGAATGCAGCCTCTGCGACGAATACGCTGGTGCCCCGTTGACAGGTGCCGCCGAGGTCTAAGGCTGCCTCACCTGTCCGCCGCAGATTCGGCGTCGTCGGTGGTGTTGGTGACGTTCCAGCTGCTGGACTGCTTCCTGAGCCACGCGGCCGTGGTGGACCAGTGGAGCGTCACCGCCGCCAGTCGCGCCGCCCTCCCCGACTTCATGACGCAGACATACGAGGCGCTGCACCGGGCGGCGGCGCTGGTCACCGGCGCTTACTCGGTGGGGCTTGGTCTCCGGCGCAGGGTGCGCGTCTGCTCCGAGTGTCCGACTGGCCGGCGTGTCCGGTATGAAATGTCCAGTCTGAATCGCTGGTGTTTAGTGTCCGGTCTCAGTATCCGATGGCAAGCGACCGGCTTGAAACTTCGATGTTGAGCGACTGGCTTGAGTGCTTGGTGTTGAGGGACAGATGTGAAGTGTCCGGTTTGAGTGTCCGTTGTCGAGTGGCCAGCTTGAGTGACTGGTTTGAGTGTCTGGTGTTGAGTGATTAGTTTGAGCGTCCGTTGTTGAGTGTCCGGCTGAAGTGTCCAGTGTTTAGTGTGTCTTGAGTCACCACCTTGAGTATGCGGTATTGAGTGACTGGTTAGAGTGTCCGGTGTTCAGTGAGTGTCAGGCGTTGAGTGGCCGCATATGTCGGCAGGACGCGGACCACGTGGCCGGCCTGCTGTCCGCCTGCCTGGCCTGGCGCCGTCTCCAGTCGGCGCTGCTCCATTACGATGAGGAGTACCGGGAGACAGTGATGACGTCACAGCCCAAGGCGGCGGCGCCGCTGGCACCGCTCGGGGACAAACGCTGGGGAAAACTGGCCAAGCTGGCCGCCGCCGAGCAGCCGTCCTGCAGTCAGCTGATGGTGAGATGACGCCTGTGGCTCATTGGTGAGACCTGCACAAGCTGTCGGACCGATGGTATTTTCTGTGCGCGTCATCCATTTTATGCGTTTTAATAGAGTCGGGTGTACTGTATTTTCGTCGTATTGCGATTTCGACAATTTACGGTGCGATGTTTTGGTTCTGCTAGCGGTGGCTGCGCCTCATTCACCGCTACACTGCTCTGGTATGTGATGTCTCCTGCGAAACGAACCAGCCTCGTGTGCTGACCTTCAGAGAGGCGCAGTCTGATGACTGCCGACGGTGGCCCGATTACAGAGGGACTTGATGGTGCGGTGGCCCGGTTACAGAGGGACTTGGTGGTGCGGTGGCCCGGTCACAGAGGGACCTGGTGGTGCGGTGGCCCGGTTATAGAGGGACCTGATGGCGCGGTGGCCCGGTCACAGAGGGACTGGTGGTGCGGTGGCCCGGTTATAGAGGGACCTGATGGCGCGGTGGCCCGGTCACAGAGGGACTGGTGGTGCGGTGGCCCGGTTATAGAGGGACCTGATGGCGCGGTGGCCCGGTTACAGACGGACCTGATGGTGGAGGCTCTGCGGGCCGCGCCCGAGGACTGGCAGCCGCCGCCGGCCGGGCTCTCGTTGCTCCCGCTGCTGGACGCCCGGCTGCCCGGCCGACAGCCCAGCTGGGAGACGGTGCGGGCGCTGGGCCAGGAGGAGCTGGCCGCCGCGCTGCCGCTGGTAGGCGGCGCTGAGTGCGGCCGCCTGCACGTGGCCGTGCTGGCGCTGCTGGCGCGCCGGCTGGTCGCGCTGCCCGCCGCCAGGAAGCGGAAACAGGACGGCGGCCGGCCGCCGGCGGAGGTGGCGGCCGCGCTCCTGTCGGCCGCCGACGCCGTGGCGGCGGCCGGTGCCGCGCCGCTCGACTCCGAGCCGGCGGCGGCCGCCTGGGCGGCGCTGCAGCCGGCGCTGGCCGACGCCGGCCGCTGCCTGGAGGCCGGTCTCGGCTGGCCGCCGCCGTCCGCCGAGGCCGCGGCCGGCCTGGAGGGCGCGCTGCAGCTGCTGGCTGCCCTGCCGCTGGAGCACCTGTGGCCGGCGGCGGCCACCCTGCTGCTGGCGCTGCTGCCGCTCTGCCTGCTGGTGCCGGACAGCGGCCGGCTCACCCGGCCGGCGCTGGCCGCGCTGCCGCCCCTACTCTGCGGCGGCCGCCAGTGGCGCCCTCTGAACGTGCTGCAGCCCCGCCGCGTGCTCGACTGGCTGGCGCCCGCGCGGCGGGAGGCGCCGGCCGAGCTGGCGGCGCCTCTGCAAGCAGCCACGGACGCGGTGCTGGCGAGCTGCGCCGGCCGACGCGCCGCCGAGCTGGCGCCGCTAGCCGAATCTCTGGCCGAGGAGGCGCGGCAGGGCCGGCTCGGCCCCGAACAGTTGGACTCCACTGTGGACTTGCTCAGACATTACATCGAGGTGCGTGGCCTCGCCAGGCGCCACGTCAGTTGGCCTCTCTCTCTCTCTCTCTCTCTCTCTCTCTCTCTCTCTCTCTCTCTCTCTCTCTCTCTCTCTCTCTCTCTCTCTCTCTCTCTCTCTCTCTCTCTCTCTCTCTCTCTCTCCCCCAGAGTGTGGCTAGATGTTTTGTGGTTTCCAGTCAAAATTTGACCATAAATAGTACCGTAGACCAAAATACAATAGACCAAAAATAGACCATAAATAGATCTGCGGTCCCGGTGCCCCGGCGCCCTTGTTCCTAAGAGGGTTTTGATAATGTGTATCCGTCGTTGTGACTAACGTGCTGCTCTGATGCGGACTGGATGTCAGCCCGTTTCCCCGCGCGTCCGCCGGCAGGCTAACCAGGAGCTGAAGGGCACTGACCCGGCCGTCAAACAGCAGGCCAAGGTGCTGTCGGCGTGCCTGCCCCGGCTGCTGGCCGGCCGGCGGCTGGACCAGTTGACCGGGCGGCCGGCGCGTGCCGCGCTGGCCGGCTGGGCGCTGCTGGTGCAGCTGCGCGCGCACAAGCCGCGCTCGGGCCGCGTGCAGTGGCGCCGCCAGCTGGCCGAGCTGTATCCGGCGGCGCTGCGGGCCGCCGCCGACCCGGCGGCCGCCGGCTGCCTGGAGGCCTGGTGTCTGCTGGCGGCCGTCTGCGCGGCCAGGCAGCACCTCGCGGACGACCTCCCCCGCTCGCTGGTCACGGTGAGCTGACCGGACGGCGCTGCTGTCCCACTGGTGGCCCGACGGCTGGTCGGCCGGTCTGGCTGGATTTGTCGCCCCTTTTCCGAACCGTTTCCTCATGTGTCGGTGTGCGTTACACCCGTCTGTTCGACGTCTGCTGCGTGTTGGTCGCTGCTCTGGGGTCGGCTGACGTCACGGTTTCCGGCCGGTGCCGCAGGACGTTTGGCGCTGCGCCCGGACGGGTGACGTCACGGTGGCTGGGCTGCGGACGGTGCTGATGGCGGCCGATGATGAGGAGCTGGCGTTGATTTTGTCGGAGCTCGGCGAGGAGACGGTAATAAGTGCAGACGGGGCGGAGGGAGACGTGCTGCTGTAGCGCGACTCAAATTCGTTCAGCATGTCCTGGTTTCGTCATTCCTTTCTCTTTTCTTTCCTCGTGTTCTCTTCTTTCGTTGTTTTTGGCTGAAGCGTTGATGGCTAAGCAGTGGGTGCGCCTTTTGACTATTTATGTCGGAGCCGATTCTTGTTGGTGTCGTGTATTTCCAGTTTCACTGATGCGTTGTATGTTAAGTGGCGACAGCTGTTAACTGACATGAAATGGGCCGTTGTGTGTGCTGTGGCGTTATCGTTGCGATGGTTGCGGGTGGCCGGAAGGCTAAGTTGCAAGGCTTAGGCTTGCAACTTAAGTAAGGCTCTTTGTTGCAAGTCGGGTTAAGGAGGGGTGCTGTAAGGCGGTCATACAGGTGACTGAGGGACGTCGAGACGCTACTTTGTTTCCATGTTGGTGATGAGGCTCTGTCGAGAAGCTCTGTTGTGGTGTTAGGTCCTGCTGCGAGGCTGCACTGTAAGGCTGTGCCGTGAGGCTGTGCTGTGGCGTAATGCTCTGCTGCGGTGTGAGTTCCTGCTGTCCTGCTGTGAGGCTGTGCTGCGGTGTGAAGCCGTGCTGCGAGGCTCTGCTGTGGTGCGAGGCCATGCTATGAGGCTGTGTTGCGGTGTGAGGCTCTAATGAGACAGTGACGCGGCCCCGGTCAGGCGGCGGCGCTGCCGGAGTTGGAGGACGCCGCCGGCCGCCTGCAGCGCCTGCTGTCCGTCTGGCGCGCCGTGGCCGAGAGCAGCGTCTCTGAGTCGGGCCGCCGGCTGCAGCGGCTCTCGCTGCATCGGCTGCTGGCCGCCGCGGCGCGGGCCGTGGCGCTGCGGCCCGGCTGGCGGCCGGCCGAGCTGCGGCGCCTCCTGCTGCCCGTCCTGCGCACCATGACGGTCGTGGTGCAGCAGAAACAGGTGGGTTGTCCGGCCGAGCCGCCGCTGCCCGACCGGCCGTATGTCGTCCCAGCGTCCGTACACCTGTCCGGCAGGTGATAACTCTGATCTGACCAGAACGCTCAGCTGGAAATCGCCCAGCTTATGGAAAAACGTGTGTTATTTGTTTATGTATATTCTTTTGAGGAGGCTTCATTCATGGAATGGTAAGAAAGCAGTGGCATTACAGTTTCATAATGCAGCCGCCTCCGTGACGTGAATCAAATGGCCTTGGCAGTGATTTGTGGTGTCCGATACGACCCACCTACAGACCCGTCTGTCGTACTCGGGCCACACCAGCTGCCTGCTCTGATGTCACACGAAGGCCGTGTCTGGCCTGACCTGACCCGACCTGGTCTGACCTGACCTGACCTGCCCTGCCCTGCAGGTGCGTCTGTCGGACTCGGCCTACACCAGCTGCCTGCTGTGCTGTCAGCCGGAGTTGAGCGGCGTCGGTCCGCTGGACGCCTGCTCGGCGCTGCAGGCCGTCTGCGAGCTACTGTATCAGCTGACACTCTGCCAGACGGCCGCCGTGGTCGGCCGGCTGCCGCTGGTGGCGCAGGTATGCCGAGACCGGCTCTGTTCAGGTCGGGCTTGGTGACTTGTCCAGCGCCTCTGGACGCAGGCGTCATCACTCGTCCATCCCGTGGTCTTGATACGTTTGCTGTCGTGCGGTGGTGTAAGTCATGTAGAGATGTGTTGTCGGTCACCGGGGTGGTGTGGTACGTGGCCCAGTGGCTGTGGTCAGGGCCGTACTGTGTAGTGACTGTGTCTGTGGTGCTGTCCGCAGGTGGTGCGGTACGTGGCCCAGTGGCTGTGGTCAGGGCTGTACTGTGTAGTGACTGTGTCTGTGGTGCTGTCTGCAGGTGGTGCGGTACGTGGCCCAGTGGCTGTACTGTGTAGTGACTGTGTCTGTGCTGCTGTCTCCAGGTGGTGTGGTACGTGGCCCAGTGGCTGTGGTCAGCGCTGTACTGAGTAGTGACTGTGTCTGTGGTGCTGTCTGCAGGTGGTGCGGTATGTGGCCCAGTGGTTGGGCACCCTCAGCGGCGGTCAGCGGCCGGGCGGCTCTGCGGAGGAGCAGGCTGCGCTCGTCACTGTGGCCAACAGACTGGGACGGTAGGCCCGCCCCGACCGACCCTGCCGGCCACGTCGACCAGTGTCCGGAGCTGTACGAACAGTCGAAGTAGAGCGTTTTCATGGCTGACTTCTGTTGTTTTTCGGTCTTATACCGACCGAAGGTTTTATTGCTTGGGAACTTTGTGCAGCCCGCGGAGGTAATAACGCTGGAGCCTTATATAGCGTTTGGACCGTTACTAAAACCATCGCAACTGTATACGCTGCGCGATGTAGGAGGCTGCACCATTTGGCGTCGCGCCACAACAGTGATATGGTGGGCGAGTACGAACGGACATACGGTCTTTGTCTGAGTGCGGCGTCCGCCGGGCCTGACCCCTGGGACAGCAACGTGCTCCCAGCCACGTGACGTCCATACCGGCGCTCCCCCGCCAGGCTGGTGCGGGAGATTGTGCAGCTGGGCGCCCTATCGGAGGCGCTGGCGCCCTGCATGATCGCCGACCTGCTGACGCAGCTGCAGCGTATGACGGACGAGGCCGTCCAGGTGAGGGACTCACGGCCGGCCGCGCCGCCGCCGCCGCTGTCGGGCAAACGAGCCGGGCGCTCCGCTGGCCGGTGCGGGACGACTCGGGCGCGTCTGTGCCGCATTGTCCCCTGCTCGAATCAGGTGACGTTTGTCCGGCCGTGAGGTAGACATTCCATGTGAACACGCGGAACTCAGGAGACGCCTGGTGGTGTTTATCATGTCACTGTCCGGCCCACCCGGGAGTCTGACCTGCAGTCTGCACTACCTGCAGACCCAGTGCTGAACTGTTGCAGAGGTCTGACCCACAGCCTGTACTGCCTGCTGACTGTGATGGACTGTTGCAGGAGTCTGTGACCCGTAGTCTGTATTGCCAGCTGACCCAGTAGACTGTTGCGGGTGTGACTTGTAGTGTGTTGTGCCAGCTGACCCAGTGCTGGACGGTTGCAGGAGTCTCTGATCCGCAGTCTGTACTGCCTGCTGACCCAGTGCCGGGACGAGGTGGTGACTCGACTGAGGATCACCCTGCCTCCCAGCACGCAGCACCTCTTCCACACACACGTCGCCAACTACAAAAAGTTCTACAAGTTCACCGGCCGGGTGTAAGCCAGAGGGCGACGCCCGGCAGCGCCTGCACCGCTGGAGCGGAGTGTGCTGTTGTTCTGCTGGCGGTCCACAGCCATCTGTACTTGGGTGCTGTGTTGTCCAGTGGGATAAGTGCAGTTTCCAAATGAATTCCGTCGACAGTGCTGTGGACACAAACGGTCTGCTGGTGTTGGAGAAGTTTGGTCAGTGTATGAGGGGCAGTTTATACGAAGCACTCAAGAGTGCCTTGTGTTTCGTCTGTTTTCAAAGTAAATGATAAAGAGGTCTGACGCGTATCCAGTTGTTCCGACCAAGTCATGTGTTGTGTGGATGAGAAATGGGGTAGTCGTCGGCAATAAATGGATTGCTTCGTCGCGGGGACGGACAATTTCTTTTAACATTGCTCGTTCCAAATTAGTGTTAAACGGGTCCAGTCGCAATTCATACGACGTTACGTAATTAAATGAGCACCGACACGCCGGTGCATAAGACAGACATTCATGGCAACGGTCACCACTGCTCTCTTGTTTCCTCGACCCGCGTGTATTAATTTGTAAGCTTTGGTGGGATGTCCAAAGAACAAGCATCGCGAACGGCCTCTACGAATATCAGCCAGTGCTGCCGTTCATTTTGCGCCAAGTTCATTACCGGGGGACTGGTATCTGCGCCATATGTACTCGCACGACATACGCGACAAAAGGCAACAGGGTCGGCCGGACGAGGCGGCGCACAGGAAGGCAAAGGAAACAGGCGTACGACGCACATCTGACGAGAAAGACGCACGGTCACGTCTGTCGCAACAGCGCTAACAACTAATAAACGGAATCTGCACAACCAACAACCCTATCCGTGATGTCTCCTCCACTCCTCACCCTACCCATGAGTCTACGCTGAAAGCCATGCACGCGACAAGCTTTCGACGACAAAGTATCACATAAGAAAGCTATCACGTACGCTGGGTGCTAATGAATCCGAAAACTGCACAAAGCTCACTGGTGAGACTGAAGATCTCGCCACTGCGTGACAACAGCGACGCAGCGCGTGTTGCGCCCGCCTCCTGGCGGCACCTGACAGGAAACGACGCGCCCCGGCTGACGACGCGTCGCGCCCGCCCCTTGGCGGCGGCAGACGGAAACAAGCACCCGGCACGAAACAACGGCGGCGACAGACGACCCGGATAGCCTCGCCAGGCATCAGACGCAACAGAGCTACATGACAAACCTGGGCCGCTGGTGATGCATCGGGTCAGTCTCCCGCACGTCCGCCGGAGAGCCGACCCGTTCACCGACCAGGGTGAGCCCCCCGCACGGCAAAGCGGCCGCCAGGAGCGTTACAAAGATCGACACGGCTACGCACCGCACCGGCACCGGCTGCCACCCAAAACTCGGCACACTGACTGCCTCGGAATACAGATAGCACAGCTGGTGTCGGCAACAGCAGGCGTGCGATCAGGCGGATCAAACACGACTTTCAGCGGCACCAGACGCAGTCCACAGCTCCGTCCACCTGACACTCAGCCTAAAGCAGGAGCACCACCTTCACTGGCGCTATACTAGCGGCAAGCCTACGTATTGTCAAGAAGCGCACGAAGTCGTGGAATGCACAATGCCGAGAAGCTCACAAGAGATGATAAGTCCACACCACAATGCAGGCACAGCCAGACCGTGAATTTTGTTGTGCTACGCACACCTGGCTCAACAGACTACGGGCCCATACTTCAGCAAGCACGACGCGCAAAGCATAAACCACCGAGACAGGACACCGGAAAATAAAAAAAAAAGAAAAAGAAAACGGAAAATCCGTCAGCAGGCACCACCGTCCGTGTACCAGACAGCAGACTGCAGCGGCAATCGGCAGAACCCCCGCTGGTTGGCGAGTGATCGCAGCATCCCAAACCAGAAGTGCTCAAGCTACACGGCAAGAGGATCCCACGATGTTGGATCTATAAGATCCCACACTGTTGCTACGTTACGAGGGGTTTCGGACCAGTGACCAAATGACGGCCGCATCCCAAACCAGCACACGATCGACAGATGACTCAGACGAGACAGCTGTCAGGGGCGACAAGCGAGAAGCACATCGCGTCGGGCAATACCACCTCGCCGCTAACGTCAGACGCGACGTTAGCACGTGGCTCCGGTCCCCCGGCGTCGGCGCAGAAAACCATCTGGCCGACAGACAGCCGGCCGAAGCTTCAGCAGGTTACAGCACACGTGTCAGACTGCCGGGATCACCAGGCGACGCCAGCGTGCCGACGTCAGTTCAAATGTGCCCGTCGCCGTCAGCAGGCGACGTCAGAGGGTCGCTGCACCAGCAAGTGACGTCAGAGGTGCCGGCAGCGAGGGGCGCGGTCATATGACGACCGCGCCGGCCTCACTGCGAGACTCAGGCAGCGGGGTGGAGTCACTCCACTCGCCCGACAGCGGGTCAAACACCTGACGGCGGCGGTCAGACGGGTCAAACACTTGACGGCAGCGGTCACAAGGGTCAAACACCTGACGGCAGCGGTCACACGGGTCAAACACCTGACGGCAGCGGTCACACGGGTCAAACACCTGACGGCAGCGGTCACACGGGTCAAACACCCGACCAAAGCCGTCGGCTGGTCAAAAGCAAGAAGATTCGTCGCGGTCTGAATCACTGGACCCAGTGAAAAGTGGAAATCGGCAGGGGCGGCCACCCAGGCCACTTCATACGGAAGACCACGGGACCGGGAAGTGCGAGCGGCGGCTGACCTCCACGGCACAGACGGTGATCTCGGCCCGGTAGAAGTCGCTCAGGTGTCGGTTCTGGTCGCCGCCGATCACGTACAGCAGACCGTTGGCGGCGGCCACCGACGGAGACGTCCGCGGTACCGTCATCGACTTCACCTCCTCCCAGCGGTCCTGCTGGCCAGCCGGACGCACACGCACCCCTCAGTCCAGAGAGACATCTCACCTCCTCCCAGCGGTCCTGCCAGCCGGCCGGACACACACACACCCCTTGGTACAAACAGACGGAGTGACCGTACCCGACGACACCAAAATCGTCCGCTCCAAACTTCCGCAGTGCCGCGCAAAAGCGGCCAACAAGTCCTCATCCATCGAGGTCCGCCCCGCGCCACTATGCACGGCTGGAGCAGCCACACCACGCCGCTTCCACGCGCGGCCGTCCGGCGGACTAAGAGACGCACCTCCTCGAAGCTGTAGCGTTCCACCACGGTGAGCACATCGTTCTTGCGGTCGATGCCTCCCACGGCGTACAGGTGGTCGTCGAGCACGGCGACGCCCATCTGGGAGCGGGCCACGGCCATCGGCGCCAGCTCGGTCCACTGTTTGGCCGCCGGACTGTAGCAGATCAAGTCCGGCAGGTGGCGCTGCGAGTGCGTGCAGCCGCCCACCAGGTAAATGAGGCCTGCGACGGACCGGCCGGGGGTCAGCGGCTGTCGGGACCGCCCGACAGCCAACAGCGGAAAACGGTACAGATGACTGCCGTCGCGAAACAGAATACACACAGCGGCGGACGGATTCCATGGCAAATCCGCGTCCACTGCACCTAACTGCCGAAAGCAGTCATCTGCGGTATTCATGAACATTGTAACTCAGCCGAATGAATGCAACCCATTCCATTCATCACGCCCAAGAGGTAGAGCTCAACTGCGTTACGCCTGGCTGGACTGGTCCTGGCCTATCTTTCGGGTCGTCAGCGACCAACGGACCAACCCGGACTGTCCTGTTCGCGGTTACTCGGAGGCCACGCTGGGAGTCCGATCGAATGACTCAGTGCGTGCAGCCGTCCAGAGCGGCCCGCACCCGCTCCGCTGGCGACCCCGGCCCAGCACCTCACGACCGACCCCCGCCCCTCTCAACTGACCCCCGATCGCCGGCCCAGCACCTTACAGCCCACCCCTCCCCCTTCTGCCGGCCCCACACCCAGCGCCTCACGCCCGCCCCCCCTCTTTGCCGGCCCCCCCCGCCCCGCACCTCACGGCCATCCTCTGGGAATTGGCTCGGTACCATGGTGTCCCCCCACCCTCCCGGCAGTCGGCTCCGTACCGTGGTGGGCCACCACGCCCATACTGAAGCGCGGCGCCGGCATGTTGGCGGCCAGCGTCCACTCGTCCCGCTCGGGGTCGTACACCTCCATGGTGCCGCCGATGTCGACGCCGACCCAGCCGCCCATCGCGTACAGCTTCCCGTCCACGGCGGCCAGGCCGAACTCCACCCGGGGCGAGATCATGCACGCCATGCTGGACCACTGGTCCTCCTGTGGAGACGGACCAGACGGCCATCACCTGTCACATCAGGCACGCCATGCTGGACCACTGGTCCTCCAGCGGAAACGGACCGGCCGGCCATCACTTGTCACATCAAGCTCTCCATGCTGGACCACTGGTCCTCCTGTGGAGACAGACCAGGCGGCCATCACCTGTCACATCAGGCTCGCCATGCTGGACCACTAGTCCTCCTGTGGAGACGGACCAGACGGTCATCGCCTGCCACAGCAGGCATGCCATGCTGGACCACTGGTCCTCCTGTGGAGACAGGCCAGACGGCTATCACCTGTCACATCAAGCTCGCCATGGTGGACCAACGGTCCTGTGCAAATGATCAGCAATCAGCTGAACACTCGGGGACAACGACACTACGAAGGACTAGATTACCGATCGTCCTGCAAGGCACAGCTGGTTGGTAACTGGAAACCTCTGTATGAGCCTTACAGGACATATACAGACATATTACCGACACATACTCGAAGACAAATACCATCAGGGTTCGTCTGGCCAACAGCTGTGGATATAGCAGGATACGGAGGCTGCAAGCCAGCAAATGTTGCGTGCGACTGAAAATATTCAAACGCGCGCAGACCAATGCCCTCGAGTCGCAGCCTTGTATATGCTAGGTCGGCTGGATGTTGGGTGATCTATCCACGCTCTCCACTACCACGGTCATTTCGCGTCGCAGGCTCTGAGGCCGGCAATTGTAGGGAACGGCTACCAGGCATGCCACTGGTGACAGAGCTCCAGTGACAGGAACAGCGGGGGGGTCAGCACCCGACTCCAGACCGGCCACGACCAACCGCCAGGCAGACCTCGGTCAGAGATGCGTCCCGCAAGGGGGTAGCCTCGGCCTGACAGGGTTGCACCCCCACAGGGTCTGGACTCGGCTCGAGTTGCACCCTGGCAGGGTACAGACTCGACCTGAGGGTGCTGACTAGGTCAGTTGTATCCCCACAGGGGGTGGACCCGTTCAGAGGGCGTGGACTAAGTCAGAGTGTGTCAGTCAGCGTGCACCCCTGCACGGTGTGGACCCGGTCCGATGTGCGTCCCGCAGTGTGTGGACTCTGCCCGAGACGCAGCGCCGCGTCACCTGCGGGTTGTAGACCTCGCCGTTGGCCATGATGAGGCTCTCCTGTTCGCCGCCGACCACGTACACCCGGCCGTTCAGCACGGCCACCCCCGGCAGGATGCGGGCGATCCTCATCGGTGACGCCCGCCGCCACACCTGACCGTGACGCCGCCACACCGTTAGTCCACTGCAACGGCGCGCTGACAGCACATCGTGACGTCACAGGCCACAGCATATCGCACACCCCTGCCGCCATACGTTGGTGAATTTGTCAGTTATCTGGATCACAGTCAGCTATTTGGGCGTAAGGGCGCGCCCGCGCCCGCTGCCAAGCCTGACCGTGAAGTCACGCACTGACATCATCCTGCCTTCTGAGCCGCTAAACCTAGACTGCTCACTAATCCACTGCAGTTGTCGCGTGCTTGTCATGGCTGTACAAATAGCGATCAGATACGTCGGCACACTGGCATAACATATCACAAACCTGACCTAGCAGTTTCCACACCGCGGCTGCGCAAAACGCAATAAACATTGGAACACAAAGATTGTTGTGAGCAAACATGTGCCAGGATCCTGATGGAACGCAGGGTGTCTCCGTGTTGTATTGAACCCCTCGGTGACAAGGACGGGTCGTTACGTCATCTCGGAAACGTCGTGTCCCTCCGGAGCACAGCGGTGTCCAGGCGACGCAACACTTACCGTGGTCAACTTAGAATCCAACGCAAAACGAGAACTTGCATTCCATCGGGATCCCGGCCCATGTCTGATTGTGAGCTGTGACTGAGCGCAGTCCTGTGCTGCCAGAGTCGCTTCATAAAGCACGCCGCTTCGTCCGCTCGGCCATCACTGGCACAGCCCACCGGTCGCGCCTACCTTATTGAAGGTGTCGAAGCACTCGGTGGAGCAGAGGGCGTTCTCGGAGCGGGTCCACGAGCTGACCAGCTCCTTCTTGGAGCCGCCGATCACGTAAATGGTCTTTTTGGCCGACTGGCGCGGCTCTGCGCACAGCTTGACCAGGCAGCCCGTCTGACCGTCCAGGTCTCGCTTCATCGACCTGCGGGCGGCAGTCGCGCCACCTCAGTCAGCCATCGCCGTCTCCGTGCCAGCCGGCCTCGACCACCAGCAGGTGTGCCACCTCAGTCAGAACAGCGCGGTCCCACAGACGGCCAGTCGGCCTCAAACCTCGGCAGGTGCCACACCTCAGTCAGCTGGCAAAGTTCCCCCTCTCCCTAAGCCAGTCAGTCCCTAATGTCTGCTAAAAGGGGTCTGCAGTCCGAGTGGACGTGCAAGATTTGCAACTGACTAGCAGTTTAACGCGACTGAATTTGCAATCTCGGCTGACGGAGCAGTAACGGAAGCGGCCACCGTCTCGACTGGCGCGTTTTCTCGTCCGCCGGGTGGCCCGTCCGTACCTGAGCGCCACCTTCAGGCTGGGGTCGCAGCAGTCGGTGATCCAGGTCTCGATCTTCTTGCTGGGGATCAGCGGCAGTCGGATGTGGCAGAGGATGTCGAAGACATAGCGGCGCCTCTCCTCGATGTCGTGCGCCACCCAGCGCAGCGCCGCCTCGAACACCTGAGGAGGACGCAGGCGGCCGGCCGGGCCGACTTCAGACGCCGCCGACCAGCGCCGTCTGTCGCCACGTGATCCCACCATTCAACGTCCCAGTCCGTCCCGTGCCACACCATTCAACTGGGACAGTGTTCCCAGCCCAGTCCTTACAGACAAAAACTAAACAGCGAACAACTAGCTTTAGACGGGACCGGTCAGCGCCCGTCCATAAGCCTCGGCTCCGGTACCGCGTCCAGCCGTACCTGGTACTCGGAGTCGATCTCCAGAGCCTCGCTGCGGACCAGCTCCATCAGCAGGGCGTACGGCACTTCCAGGAACTCCTCCTCGGCGGAGCACGCCGCGAACTGGCCGTTGATGAAGGCGCGGGCCGCCTTGCTGACCGACCACAGGTTGTGGCCCTCGCTGAACCTGACGGTCAGCAGAGCGGACAGCCAGTCAGTTGGCAGCACGGCACGAGACACGGACAGACTACTGCTGGGAGCACAGACAAAGGCAGACCGTCCCGACAAGCCCCGACAAAAGCAGCACGGTCCGAGACAGGGGCAGACTACTGACTGGGAGCCGGGACAAAGACAAACCGTTCTGACGAACCCCGACAACGGCAGCAAGGCTCGAGACACGGGCAGACCAATGACTGGGACCACGGACAAAGACCGTCTTGACGATCCCCGACAACGGCAGCAAGGCTCGAGACACGGGCAGACCAATGACTGGGAGGAGAGACAAAGGCAGACCGTTCTAACGAACCCCGACAAAGGGACATCAAACTGGGAGAGACGGTCTGAGACGTCCCTAAAAGGCCACACCGAGAGAGGCAAAACCAGGAGCTAAACGGACCTGAATATGCCGATGGCGTTGCTAGGGTCCAGCTGCTGCTTGAGGAAGGCGGAACAGATGTCGACCACGTCGCTCAGCTCCAGCATGTCCGCCGCCAGGATCAGCTCCTGGACATTCTCCTCGGTCACGAACACGTCACCTGGAGCGGGCCGAGCGCCGTCAGAGACGGCCCGGCAGCACCGCCGGACACGACGCATCCGACCGCCGGGGCGGTCAGCCCAGGACCGGCCCGGCCGACTGTGCGGTCCCTGTGTCCGCCGGGGGTGACGGACTGGCCGCTGGGTGACGGCAGCCGTCCGTGCCGCGCGTCCCAGGGAAGCCGTGAGTCGAATTCCGCCGACTCGAGACAGACACACGCGGCGGTGTGTCGCACGGGCCGTGCTGCCAGAAAACCGACCGGTGTCCGCCAGCCAACGCCCGCCCCCCAGAGACCCAGACGGGTTCCTGTTGCTGTTGTGACCAGTGCGTGATGGACCCTCAAGGCTGAAAAACGACATCGAGAAACAACGCAAGGACGAAGGAAACTTTACATGGGATGAAACAGGAAGCAACCAAACTACCTTTCCTCAATCTTGCACATGAGCAGTGAACAATTTCCATTAGTTCATCAGGCTCTGCTACTGGGTTAAGTTACATCACTGCTGCATTAAGTTACATACCCTGTTACATCACCGGTCCACTGCCTGACATCACGAGCGTGGTCATAAGAGAATTCGTCAGAGAGCCGACGGAGATGAAGCAGGGCGACATCGGCTCACCAGTGTAGACAAAGTCCAGCAGGGTGGACAGCATGACCGGAGAGAGCCGCTGGATGGTGACCACGCTCTGTTGCTGTTCGGCCAGGCCGCCGTTGAACATGGCGTGGAAGTACGGGCTGCTCGCCGACAGGACCACCTTGTGCGCCTGAAAACCAGAGCACACGATCTGCCGTGGGGCGCAAACTCCTTGGCCCAGTGCCCAGGAGCTGCAGTTTTGCCGAATGCTATGTCAACCACAATTCTTCTCCCAAGGCATTCTGCAGTCACAGTGGTTGCGATTGGTATTCAATATACGAGGTACCTATGAGCTACTGAACGTCTTTACTAAATCATTGTCCAACAGCTGACGGATGAGCCCAACATACCTTAAAGCTGGCACCTCCGGCCATAAGGACCACATCACAGAATCTTGACGCATTTCTCAGGTTGTTGATGTTCAGCAGGACATCCCGGACGTAGCGGCACTGACGCCGGGGGCACAGTACGCCCTTTGTTGGACTGTTGCCAGGGAGATTTGACAGCTGGTTTGTGGCTGGTGGTGACAGGATTACACCAGTTGCCATCCTCTGTGAAGAAAAATGGGAGCATTCCGATAACGCCTCACAAGACTTTTGTGCTCTGTGTTATCCAGGCCTGCATAGCTGGGATTAGCACAAGCATTTGTGAGTACCCACTTCTTTCATCCATGTGTACAGCCTAATGAAACATGTTTAAATCCATGTCACAATTTACAGGCTGAACTCATCTAGTGCAGCAGCACTGATCAATTTTATCTTGCCATCTCGTACCAATCAAATGGTACCTTGTAACACTGCCTGAAATTTGCATGAAAAGTACACAAAATTTTCCAATAACAAATATACATTTACATCAGTGTTGCTGCCCCAGATAAGATCCTATGAAAATTCACTTCAAAATGTTGGTCGTACTGGATGTACAGCATTGTCTTCACAAAGACTATGATCCATTTAAAAGGAAAACGTGAGACGCAATCTGCGGTTTTAAGTGCCTCTGCATAGGAATCCACCAGATAAACTACCTGACCAGGCAACCCGGCCAGATAGTGTTTTTCCTCCTATCTGGGATTTGGCTGGATACCGGGTATTTAAATTTCTTCCATTTGCACCACAGCCCACGTGTTGGGCACGAGTGCGGTGGTCCCAAACCAACCCAAGACAAAAATCTTTGGCATAGAATCCCGCACTCCAAGAGGAGAGCCTGCAGGCGTTGCACAAACGGCAATTTTCTCATCTCGTTGGAAGAAGTCGGTTACTCTTCGTTTCAAAGATGTTCCCTTATTCTGAAAACATCTTCTCAGCAATAGCCCATACCCAGCTCTTTGAAAAAATACACGCGATTCGCGCATAAAATGGCAAAAATCCAAGCCTGAATCGCATCAAATGAGAAACCACAGACGATTCATGTTTGTAGCTGTAAGAACAAGGTTCTGTGCAAGCGAAAGTGGACTTTGTTTGGGGTTAACAAAGGTATAGCCCAGCCTGAACTCCTGCAGGCACACTAAATTACCAAACATTGGCGTCTTGTATGGCTCAGGTCCAGACCTATCCCTACGCCCACAGAGCCCAGCCAGTCCGTGATGAACACTGAGTTCAACCTAGTGTAAAAATCACATTATTCCGTGAAAGAGTACAGGAAACTTCTATTCTCACCTCAAAATCGAGAGGGCCATTGGAACATGTGGGGGAGCATTCAGGTTACACTCATGGGGATGTGCAATGAATGTATCACTGTCCCCCTCTTTTTTGTATGCCAAGCCTGCTTGTTATTTTTTTTCCAAACTGCCCCCCAAACCTGACTTAACAACCTCCCCATCTCACGACTTTGTTAAAACTATGGTATCTACCATGTTTGTTTAGACTTGGCTGACAGTGTGAGGTGGGAAGCTGGTTTGGGGCATGGTTTGGAATGCCCCCAGCTCTCTGAGCCCCATGGACTTAAATGGATGAGGGCCAAACCAGAAAACCTAGCAGGATTTAAGCTGTGCAAGTTTCTGTGTTTGGTCAGCTTTGGCTGTGCTGGCTAAGTGCTCAACAACAGTGTGATATTTAAGCTTCAAAACAGCAAGGTGTTCCAGTAGATGCTAGTTTTATGTGTTTACATTTGATTTTATAATACTATTGTATACTGCCAGGTGGTCAAAGGGGTTAGCATTAGTTGGCCTGGTCGCAGTGGTACCCGGATAATAGACTGGACTGGACCCTTGTCATGATGGCCCTAATGGCAAAGGACAAAATTTGTGAATTGGGGAGAACTCAGAGGTACAGAGGTTTGAACTATGTGTGAATGGCATGTCTAAGCTTAAAAATGTAATATCTAACTAACCACAAATGGATAAGTGACTTGCATCAGTGTTCAAATACACAGCCATCCTTGCATAGTACATCTGCATTAAAATGTCTCAAGATATCACTATCCAGCCAGATAACTGCTATCACCTGGCTTATCTGGTATCCAGACAGACAGTAAAATCCACTATCCAATGCATCCCTACTCCTGTCTGCTTTCATCTTTTTTGCCAAAAATGCAGCTTGTATTCTTGGGACCTCCATGCTCCCTTAACCTCACCAATACCAAAATTACATGGCTTAGGAAAAGCTACTTAGCTGTAACCTGCCACTCAAACTGACCACATTTTCCTGTGCCATTCAGGCCCCAGTTATTTACCCAAAGCTGATGGCAAGTAACTTGGCAATTTTTGCATTCAATGGCATTGTGCTTATGGCATTCATTCACAACATAATATATCTCCATGTTCCTCTTGGATTTGGCCCACCTTATTCTGCATCCCAGCAAAAACTTAAGCCTTCTGTGTTCAAGTACTGACAGGTTGTGAAGCAGCAGGAGACCCTGGAGTCAAGCTTAATGTATCTGTGCTCCAAACTGTGTTTCCTATGTACATCAATGAGCTGAATGAATAAATATAGGCCATACTGGCTGGGGCCCAATCAGACCTATGCTTACACACTGAAAAGCAAGACCACAAGCCAGAACATTATGCCATGCATGCTCACAAACACACATGCAAAAAGGATCATCTGAACAAGATCTTGCCAAAACTTGGCATATTCTGCTGACTGAACAATGTGGCCTTAGAGTCAAGGCCCCTTGAAGTGGGGGAATTTTCATCTATTTGGTGTGAGAAAGGAGGTGTATGTTTTGTTACTGTTGCACAGCTTTCACCTAATTCTCAAATATGTACCAATACATCTGTTTTTCAATATTCACTTTTTCTGGATCTCTGCTCCAAGGTTACCTACTTCAAACCTGCCATCATCATAACCATCAATTTTACTGACATGTAATATACAAGAGTACCATTAGTGCTTGGCTCAACAATGCAAGCACTCTATTTACGGCACCTTTCACAGTTAACTGGGGAGTAAACACTCCACTAGTAGGTAGTAAAAGTATCAACAGTAGAATTTATGTGCAGGTCCAGACACCAGTTCTGCATCTTCTCTGATGGGATTGCACTTGGACCCAATGGGGTTGCACTTTGAAAGCCTGAGGTTGCACATACATATACATACACATATATACAACCCCATTTATAAACAAAGTTACATCACTGGTTGCATTCTGCACATTTTTAGAGAAGTAAAGCAGTAATGACTGCACACTCACTTAGTCATCAACAGAAAACCTTCCACAGGATGAGCTGTAAGATTCCAGTCACACATATTAAAAAACAAAGAGGATGATGCTCACAAACAGCAACTTTATGGATGCACACACATACTTCCATCCATGACCACATTAAACAAACAGCTAAAAGAAAATGACAAATAAATGATATGAAAGATATATCAATACACCAGTTTTCCATGGTGCCTAAAATACAAATGAATGCACAATAACATGCAATTATAAGGTATGTACTTGCAAATCAACACACATATTCATTCAATATTTGATGTGGTGACCATATTCATTTCCTTTTATGTCTAGGGTAATGTACTTTATGCCACCTAACCTCACCTCACCTAACCTAACCTAACCTAACCTAACCTAACCTAACCTAACCTAACCTAACCTCACTAACCTAACCAGGGTTGGAGCTTAGGTTTCTGTTCTTTGCAGATTACAACTTTTGCTTTGGAGCACAAAATTTACAGTGCAGTGCTGGTTTAAGCTGGCATTCCTGATGTAATTCAGTCAAGACATCATTCCTGCTTTTTAATGAGTGGAGATAAAGCCCTCTGCATGCAAAGTCGGAAATTTGTCAACATGGTCAAACTGTGCCTTTTTAATGGAGGCCAAAGAACAAATGTTTCAAGCGAAAAAGTCCTTAAGAACACAGATTTTTTGGCATTTTTCAATACCAGAAAACAGACCTTTCCCTACCCTGAGAATAATCCTATATGTCTTAAGGTATCTGATGGACTTGAAACCTCACTAATCTGATAACTATTCCTGATATAAAATGATGATTTCCTTTTCACTTCATTTTGACTTTTTTGTGCATGACAGTGCTAACATACCATGAAACATCTGTCACAAAGTGTTTGTTTTTACTGCAGCAAAACCCCAAGTTCTCTCAGTACCTGAAACTTAAACTTGCTATAATTTTAGAAAAACATCAGAACTGCAAGGGTGACTAAAACCATACTAAGGCTGGTTGGGACACATATCAAGTAAATCTGATGCACCACAGTCAGTGCTAAGGAGCCAGAAAAGTGCAATTTAGGCATCTCAGAAACAATGATCAAGGAAAAGCTCCTTTTTGTTTCCTTTCACCACTGATAATGAAGGCCAATATGGTGCACTTCTGGACTCTTTCCACTTACAAATAAGAATATTTTGTAACCCATAGAACCCTTCCTAACCTTCCAAAGTTCCAGGAAAGAAAAACGATACCACTGTCAAAGGGAGAGACCTACAATCTATCTCTAAGACATTAAATACGACCGACAAACTGGGCTAGTGACTGTCGCTTTGTTTTCCACTCCAGATCAATTTCCATCTACCAACAAGAGAAGGACGCTTCATACTTTTCAAGTGCGCCTCGCCCATACCCAGCAAACTTGCAAATTTTTCCTTGAAAAAACTGAAAAACAGCCGTCTTTACCGTCTATTACCGCTGATGACACCCCCCCCCCCCGTTGATACTCCTCACTTATGTTTACATTCGTTGCATCTTCGCCTTCCTTTCTCGTGTCAGCTTCAAAGTCCAATATAGGAAATGAAGCCAAGGATGCGCTGGAGAATGAAATATATGACGTTATTGGTCTAAAGCAGGCTTTACGGACTCGTTGACTGTTTCGTGTTAAAGATAAAATTCTTCAGGTAAATATGGCCTTATTTAATGTATAATATCTTCAAAGACCCCGAACCTATCAGAATGGTCCGAAAACTTCTTCACTTTTACATGATCCATCCTACAGCCATCTTACGTCCTTCACCCTAGGGTAAAAGCTCCCGAAAATTAATGGCGCTTATTTAATAGTCATCCTGATACCTACATTTTTGTAGCAATGCTATATTACTTACAGGGCTGAATTCACGACAACGATAGTGCACGCACCTACGACGTTATCAACTAGTGTTGGAAGCTGATGAGCCAATGCCTGTGTATGGAAAGCTCCGTACCAAAGGCATACAGTCACCCCCCTGACATATGCCTCAATTTCAAGCCAGCATATCTTTTCGACGAACCAACGCCTCGAGGGCCAGACGGATGTGGAAATTCTTGTGTATGGGTTCTTCCGGAAACGCCTTAAACCGAGTCCTATGCGAATGATGGTCATGGCGGAAAAGAAAGTACCAAAACAGCCTGTATACCACGCTTTAGTCGACCGGCAGCAGTTCACAGGAACCCACAAGCTGTCGTTCCAGTGACAAAGATTAGTCGGCTAGCATGGGTTTAATGCGCACAGTCATTTGAACTCGGCGTTCGATCGGCCAGTCCGCACCACACGTGCCGTCGATCGAACACTGGCGGCGTCGGAACTCGAACCAACAAACTTTCGATCATGAATTCGAACCTCTACCTATCAATAGCTAACGAGGACCCAGTCATACTGCTGGCTGTCCGGCGACGGCAGGTCCACTCTGACCCCAGGTCACGTGTGCCATGCCCTTAGGCCACCAGGCGGCGTCAGCTGGCACTGAGGCAGCTGGCGGCTGTCCCCACGAGTGGTGCGCCACGGCCCAGGACCGAGCGTCCGCCGTACATATCTACATACCCCTCCACGTCCGGTCCCGTGACGCAGTTCACTCACGCAGTGACGAACAAATCGCGAGGAAGCCTGCGCATGCTATATTTAGGAACGATTCGCTGTAGAATATAGATGACCACGGCGCGGAATATATTGGTTGGCGTCATGCGGCGGCAAAGGGGCGCGGGACAGCGTGCACGTGAGCGAGAGGCGCGGCCGCCAGGAACAGGTGCTCGCGCCTGCGCGGCCGGCTCCCGCGCATGCGTGCGCTGAGATGGACGTAGATCGGTGGCGCTAGCCCGAAAATCGGGGCACTCCGTACTGTGGCTTCTCCCGGGTCGGCCCAAAGAGGGTTCGGCCGATTACGATGTGATTCCCTTGTCAGTGCGTGTGATCGTCCGTGTGTCCCGATGTGTTGAAAATTTGTTCCGACATTTTGTACTTTACGTGTTTGTGCGTTTATACTAGGATCCTCTTTTACGTTACACAATTTATGTAATTAGCATAGTAAAGTCGATTTTAATAAATAACTGTAAGAGTGAAGGATCTTTCCCTTCTTCGTGCGGGGTGCCGGGATTGCTCCACGGTGAACGCGTATCCATATCTAAACCGAGTTGCAACTACCGTGTGGCAGGCGGAGCAATAGATGCACGGTCAGATCTCTTTTGGTGGCCCGACTGATCACCGAGTCGCTGATAGGGCAAGAAGGCGCCCAGGGGGTACTTTACACACTACACAATACAACCAGGAGGGAAGAATGTGGAGCTGAACTTAGCGGATGCGTTGTCGACAAACCAGCCACCAAACGTAAGCTTCAAACAACCAAGTAAATGCAGTTCAATGACGAAATGCCGCACTGGTCACATAAAGCCGAGCTTCCATCAGATCCAAACGCTAGCACCTATTTCACGTGTATTCTACATTCAGGCCGTTGTACTTCAACATCCTCACCAGATATTCCGCAACGCACATGAACCATCTTTCGGTGCATGACAAAGACAGATAAAACACGCAAATGAGTACACCAGTAAACAGTACGGCGGCAAAACGGTTTCAAAACGACCGGACAATCAATTTAGCGGCGCTGAGCGCGGTGAAGGGGTGCCGGCGGACGGCGGACGATGCTGGTGGAACGGCCACACCGTTGCCGCCTGCGCCGGACGGGGTGACAGACAGGTGCCGGGCGGATCCGCTGGACCAAGGACGGCACCGGGGGGGGGGGGGCAGGGCGGAAAAGGGCGGTGTCTCAGACTGCAGCGGTGTTCTATTCACATTAGAACGCGTGCAGCTCTGGCCGGCGAGCCGACCGGTGCAGGAGGGGCAGGCCGGTCGCCGCTCCGTCTCAGGCAGCAGACGGCGGCGACGCGGCGCCGGGCCGACAGGACAGGGCACACACAGACAGAGGGACACGGCACACGGTGCGGGGAGACGGCAGGAAGGTGCAGAACACACGGAGACATCGGGGGCACTGCCAGTCGGACGGTGGAGTGGAGGACTTCAGGAAGTGTCGGGCAGCCAGATGGAATGTCACGATGTGAACGCAATCGATTCATGTGCCACGTTCGTAAATGCGTGGAATAGAGGTGTAAATGAGATCTACTCCAGCCAGCCGACTGGCTCAACGTACGCCTACGTGAGTGAAGCGTTGAGCCATAACAGGCACTACGTGGACGGATCCGTTCCCCTTCCCACAAAAACAAAACAAAAACAAACTGACACAACACTACGCTTCAGTGACAGCCTAACACGCACGACTCCAAGCCGAGTCACCAACAAGCAGACAAGACAAATGTCGGGGCCGAGGTACGGCGTGCGTCCTCGGCCCAGCGCGGTGCCCGGGCGGCCGACACAGACGTTCCCACTGGACGCGGCCGGCGCGGGAGGCAGTTGACACGCGGCTGGCAGTGCTGGTATGGCTCGGCGGCCCGGCCGGCCGGCTTAGCGGAACGGCAGGCTGCGGCGCGCCGGCACCGTCACGCGCCGGACCGGCGACGTCGACAGGCGGAACCGCGGCGACCTGAGGGCGGGTCACAGGTCAGGGCCGACCGCCGACACCACCAAACGGCTTCAGGCACGGCGCCGACAGTCAAACGCCAACGGCAGTCGCACGCGTTAATGCACCAGGAGACGGCCGAATGTGTGAAAAAGAGGGGAGTATTACTACAAGCACTCGGAAGAACAGGTCAGGAAGCAACCACTACCAATGATGAATGAAGACTTCATAAACGATTATGATCGAGTATGTCAGCAAGCAATGCCGACTGAAAAGATGAAAAATGGCATGTGTATAGAGCGGGCACAGGACTATCACTTATACGTTCAATAACGGCGTCCACCGCTCATTACTTAGCTGACAAGTGTCCAGAGCCTTATGCTGCCCCGGGACTGAGCCTCGGGACGTCCAGACCTGGGACGGAGTGTCCATCACACTGACCTAGGACGGAGTGTCCACGTCGCCGGCCTGCAACTGTATGTCCACTTCACTGACTTAGGACTGAACGTCCACGTCACTGACCTGGGACTAAGCAGTACTGCCGTGACCGACCTGGGACTGAGTCCATTACACTGACCTGGGACTGAGCAGTGCCGCTGTGACCGACCTGGGACTGAGTGTCCATTACACTGACCTGGGACTGAGCAGTGCCGCTGTGACCGACCTGGGACTGAGTCTATTACACTGACCTGGGATTGGGCAGTGCCGCGGTGACCGACCTGGGACTGAGTGTCCATTACACTGACCTGGGACTGAGCAGTGCCGCCGTGACCGACCTGGGACTGAGTGTCCGGGACCGGGTCGGGGAGCGGGCCGCCAGCCGGACGGAGCAGCCGGACCTGGCCGCCATCTGCAGACCGGCAGCCGGCCGGTGCCGCTCCACCAGCGAGTCCAGCCGGCGAGACTCCAGGTCCAGCGCCAGAGCGTCCAGCTCTGAAACGCACCGGCGGCTCGCCCTCAGCTGGCTCTTAACACGCGCCAGCGTCAACGTCTGCAGTGCACTGGCACGCACACACATCAACGAACAGTCGACACCGGCTGATGGCCCATTCCTACTAGATCTAAGGCGTACGCTGGAAGTTACAAGCCCGGTACGCGGCTTCTGTGTAAAAGCGCCTATTCCTGGTAACGCTTCGTTAGTACCTGAGTTTTATTTATTTTTCAGCGTACTATCCCCCGAACGATCAATAACACAAAGCGACCAGACCAGTGGTGCCGACCCCTCTGATCTCTGCTGCCCTAGAGAGCTCTGCTGCCCAGTCAGACCCCTGCCGTCCCTGCGACTCCCTGCGCGCCAGTAGGGACTGACCCTCGTGGCCGCTGATGGTGCGCAGGCTGTCGTCCAGCGTGGAGCGGATCTCCCGGATCTGGTCGCCGGTGCGCGAGCTGCGCAGGATGTACTCCTGACGCTTGCCCACCTCCTTGGTCAGCTGCTCCTTCAGCGTCTTGATCTGACGAACGGCAGCCGGCGTTCACAGTCAGTATCCACGGTGGCGCGGCCGACCTCGGGGGACGGGGGTGGGCTGGACAACACGGGACGGGGCGGGCAGCGGCGCAGCACAATCATTGCCCAGTCACCGCCAACACCATTTGCTGAGTATGACGTCACATCGCCCGAGGTCGATACCACGGCGATCCGGTCTGCGTGGAGGCCGCACCGTCCTGCCGTCCCCTTCCTCGACACCGCCAGCGGAAACACGCCACAGACCACTGTCCTGCCGACCCGCTCCCCGGCACCGCTGGTGGACCATGACACACCGCTGTACTGCCGACCCGCCCCTGACACCACCTGCGACCATGACACACTGCTGTACTGCCGACCCGCCCCTGACACCACCTGCGACTATGACACACCACTGTACTGCCGACCCGCCCCTGACACCACCTGCGACCATGACACACCGCTGTACTGCTAACCTTCGGCCCCTGACACCATCTGCGACCACGACACACCGCTGTACTGCCGACCCGCCCCTGACACCACCTGCGACCATGACACACCAAATTACTACCGACCTTCCCTGACACCACATGCGACCATGACACACCACTGTACTGCTGACCCGCCCCTGACACCACCTGCGACCATGACAAACCACTGTACTGCTAACCTTCGGCCCCTGACACCACCTGCGACCATGACACACCACTGTACTGCCGACCCGCCCCTGACACCACCTGCGACCATGACACACCGCTGTACTGCTAACCTTCGGCCCCTGACACCACCTGCGACCATGACACACCACTGTACTGCTAACCTTCGGCACCTGACACCACCTGCGATCATGACACACCACCGTACTGCCGACCCGCCCCTGACACCACCTGCGACCATGACACACCACTGTACTGCTAACCTTCCGCCCCTGACACCACCTGCGACCATGACACATCGCTGTACTGCTAACCTTCGGCCCCTGACACCACCTGCGACCATGACACACTGCTGTACTGTCGAACCGCCCCTGACACCACCTGCGACCATGACACACCGCTGTCCTGCTGACCCGCCCCTGACACCACCTGCGACCATGACACACCACTGTACTGCCGACCCGCCCCTGACACCACATGCGACAATGACACACCACTGTACTGCCGACCCGCCCCTGACACCACCTGCGACCATGACACACCACTGTACTGCCGACCTGCCCCTGACACCACCTGCGACCATGACACACCGCTGTACTGCCGACCCGCCCCTGACGCCACCTGCGACCATGACACACCAAATTACTGCCGACCCGCCCCTGACACCACCTGCGACCATGACACACCACTGTACTGCTAACCTTCGGCCCCTGACACCACCTGCGACCATGACACACCACTGTACTGCTAACCTTCGGCCCCTGACACCACCTGCGACCATGACACACCACTGTACTGCCGACCCGCCCCTGACACCACCTGCGACCATGACACACCGCTGTACTGCCGACCCGCCCCTGACACCACCTGCGACCATGACACACCGCTGTACTGCTAACCTTCGGCCCCTGACACCACCTGCGACCATGACACACCGCTGTACTGCCGACCCGCCCCTGACACCACCTGCGACCATGACACACCACTGTACTGCCGACCCGCCCCTGACACCACCTGCGACCATGACACACCACTGTACTGCTAACCTTCGGCCCCTGACACCACCTGCGACCATGACACACCACTGTACTGCCGACCCGCCCCTGACACCACCTGCGACCATGACACACCGCTGTACTGCTAACCTTCGGCCCCTGAAACCACCTGCGACCATGACACACTGCTGTACTGCCGACCCGCCCCTGACACCACCTGCGACCATGACACACCACTGTACTGCCGACCCGCCCCTGACACCACCTGAGACCATGACACACCACTGTACTGCTAACCTTCGGCCCGGACACCTCCGGCGGACCATGACACCTCGCTGCTGTTGGCTGGACACGCGTGTAATAACCAACAGGCGGCACAGTGGGTTTTCCTGAATGTCATCACATCACCGTTTTGATTCATTAACATGACCGTTTTTACTCCACGTCGCGCACTACCGCTGAAACCCGCCCGGAGACACAACAGCGACATCTCACCGTTCTCAAGACAGACGGTGCCAAAGGTGGCGAAACAAAACCAAACTCTGGCAGTCGAGAGCGTCGGCATACATCCCGATAGCAGAACGCCTCCTGGACGTTGCTTTCATCGCGCCACGCTCGACACAGCTCGGCCGTCACGCTTGGCGGCTGGTGTGGTCTCCGCACGGGATGTCGTTACGGTACCTGCTGCTCCAGGCCGGCAATGGTCTGTCTGGAACTGCGATCCTTTGACTCAAGGGTCTTCTCCAGCTGAGCGCAGCGGTTCTTCAGCTGGTCAAAGTCAAAGGACGACTCCTGAAACGTGAACAAACAGGGTGCCAAAGGCAGTCAAGGGAATGAAATGCGCGCCGACCACTCACCAGAATCAGAACAGAACAGAACGCTGAACGGGATGCGATGCGGAAGCACATATCAAACGGTTAGCCAGTTACGGGCCTATCTTTGTGTCCGACTAAATCCCAGAGAGGGCATTAGAGAAACCAAGCACACAGTGTCAAAACAACGTCATGAACGCCTGGGCACACCTGAAAATCCGACTACCTTGGAATGATAGAGTTGCGTTCAGCACATTTGAAAGGGAACGTAACTTACGACGGTGCCATTGTCGTTCTTGTCACCTGTTGGGTAAAACACATCAATACCACGAAACGAACCTGTTCAATCCTGACCGCACCCCACCTGCTCTGTTCTGTTCTGTCCTGTCTGTGGGAAGCCTTAATCACTCTGCCCTGGTATGCAATTTGTCAGGGGCTGTACCCCCACCTGACCTGCTCTGTCCCACCTGCGGTTGTACCCCACCTGCTCTGCTCTGTTCTACCCTGTCTGAGGGCAGCCACATCCCCTTGTCCTGGCCTGTCAGGCTGTGTCAGAGGCTGCACCCACCTTGCTCTGCCGACCTGTGCTGAGCTGAGTCATCCGCTGCACCTGCTGCTGCTCCAGGGCGGCCAGCTGCTGCTCCAGGGAGCGCACCTGACGCTGCAGCTCGGCGTTCTCCTGTTCGGCGGCCGACAGCGTGCGGTCCAGCGTGGAGCGCTGCAGGCTGGTCTTGGCCGCCGCCTCGTCGGCCACCAGCCGCTCCCGCTCCACCTGGGCGGTCACAGGCTCAGGTCAGGTCAGGTCACTGGGTCAGGCCAGGGCAGGTCACTGGGTCAGGCCAGGTCAGGGCGTTAGGTCAGGTTAGGTCAGGCCACAGGGCTAGATCAGATGAGGTCACAGGGTAAGGTTAGTAACCAGTCACTCCCTCTTCACGTGCAAAGTCGCAGTGTCAGGTCAGGGTCACAGCGTCAAGTCAGCTGGCTGTCAGTGGCTTCTCGTCGGTTGATAGAGATGTTTTGGTCACCTGGTGTCACGGTTTTGCAACAACTGGCATTCCGTAATTAAGCCGAAGATGCAAAAGATAATGAACTTCTCATACATCAAAACCGCAACCCGCACGTCTCCAGTCAGCACGGGGAGGTCAGAGTTCAAATGACTCGTTGCATGCCCACTCATTTGAGTCCTAAAGCTTACGCGGCGTCAGTCACACATCCAACATTAGTACGGACGGAGTGAGTAACGAACAGCGTGGCAATGACTTTAGCTGACGTCAGCACGAGAAAAGCGAGCCTGCCGTCTGCGGGACGGGCAGCCTGTTCAGGAGAGGTCAATGAGGAGGCCTCGCGGCGCCGTGTTCCGAGCCTGGCTCAACGCCGCCGCAACCCCGAGGCCCGACGCCGCCGTTCCCCGCCGACAAAGACGCCGCGACGCGGCCCCGGAGCCGCTGCGCCGGTACCGAGCAAGCGGTGCGCCGGCCGCCGGTCCAGCACGGGGAGGGCCGTGGCTGAGCCCCACCTTGTCCAGGGTCTTCATCAGGGCGGCGCGGTCCTTCTCCAGCTGCACCTGGCTGCGCTGCAGCTCGGCCCGCTGCGCCTCCAGCTGGGCCACCTGGCGCTGAGGGACGGGTGGAACACTGTCAGCTGGGCTGGCTGGCGCCGAAGGAGGAGATATCCGTGAATCGATTGAAGATCGTTGTCGATCTTTCAATATTCCCTTCAGACTATACCTACGCTAATCGATCGACGATAAACATGAAACCCGATATCACAACCCTGGTTCCCAACGTAAACCAAAGGATTAAAGATATAAAGTGTGCCCGTTAACATGCGTTTCATCTTCCTGACGGATCCATTGCCGCGACGGTCGCTGTGAACAAAATCCACACAGCTAACCTCGCGCCACGGAGCCGACTACCAGACGGACCACGTCAGCTCCCTCGCGTACCTGTAGGCCAGCTACTTTCTCTGTCAGGCCAGTCTTCTCCGTCTCGAGCCTTTTGATTTTATCCAAAAGATCCTGTTCGCGACTGGATTTCTGCTGCAGGGCCTGACGAAGCGAAAAACAAATTTACGCGCGAATGCTAACCAGCTGTGCATATAAATAGCGGATAGCAAAGTTGACATTTGGTGTCCATGCACACCACACCCATCAAGCAACGACGCTAAAATGAGACTGAAGTCGCGGAAAGTGCGAGACGCGTCATGTTACAAGCGGCCCGTACCCAGAACACGACCGAACGAGTCCTAATTCAACACGAATAAGGAAAATACAGCAACATGGCCCGATCCGGACCGTTCTGGTCATGGCGCTCTTTGGACGATAACACATTCACAGCTCCTTGACAATGAGTTATACGGCTGACACCACACATAGCTAACTTCCTTAGATGTCTAGCGTTCCATTCGTAATACGTTAGTACAGACGGTCTGTCGTTCACAGGGCTATTCCAATTTCCCAGACTGATGTTCTTGCACCGTGCCATTTCTCTCGACACTATCGTTCAGCCGCTTAGCTATGACAGCGAACAATATAATGAGTGTGTTTCAGTCTGAAAAGACAATTTTTTGGATGCGAAATGCTCAAAAGGGATGGACAAATACTCGTGTGCTTGGCAAAAATGCAATCATGAAGAATAAACGCGCGAAACGACATACCAAAATACACCTTCGAATTTCGAAAAAGACAGAAGGCCTCGTTCGATGTGTCCCCTACCCACAATGCATTTTACTGGTTTAGCACAGCCGGAAAACGTTGAACACGTAGTTTCACGCAGAAATGATATTACCTTTGTCATCCAGCCGGGGAATGACGTCCTTTTACCGATCCCTGTTCACCTATGACATCTGACCTCAAAGAACGCCAGCCGACCCTCTCCGCTGACGCTCTCCGCCCTCGGCCACGCCGCTCACCTGTTTGCTGTTTTTCACCTCCAGCTCCAGCTGGGAGCGGGCCAGCCGCTCCTGAGTCAGCTCCTGCTGGGCGGCGCTGTTCCGCTCCACCAGCTGCTGGTTGTGCCGCTTCAGCTCGGCGCTGGTCTGCTGGACGGCCGACAGCCGCTGCTCCAGCACCGTCCGCTCCTGCTGGGCGCTCTGCTGCTGACGCTGCGTCTGCGGCAGACAGCATATTACAGTCAGCTGGTCTGTTACTGACAACGCGTCCCGGGGCAGAGAAGCTGATCTGTTACTGACGCTGCGTCTGCGACAGATCGCAGACTGTGGTCAGCTGATCTGCTGCTGATAAACCCTATAAGCGGAAGAAAACTAGGAAATACCGAAAAAATTGTGTTATGTAAGAACATACATTTCTCAGGTTATGAACATCTGGCTGAAAGAGTTAATAAGTTGAAAGCCGTCAGAAAATCCTTCTTTAGCCAACATTTCATTACAGCACTGTCGGAAACTGAGGACAGCGCGCGTATAACACCCAACCGCAGTCGTTTTCCGGCAGTTACAAGGATCCGTCGGACTCTAAGCAAAAGCAACAGTACACAGACATCGCTCACAAGAGCGACGATTAGTGGGCAGGTGCCAGACTGGGCGCGGTGAGGGTGTATCAAAACAGACGGAACACGGCGGGCGTCGGCCGGCGCCGTCCGCTGCCGTCGCCGCTGGCCGGCGCCACCGACCTGCTGCAGCTTGTCCTGCGCCTGCGCCAGCCGGCCGTTGGCCTCGGTCAGCTGGCGGCTGAGCTGCTCGGCCTGCGCCTTCAGCTCGGCCTGGGCGCCGTCGGCGGCCAGCAGCTGCTGCTGCAGCTTCTCGCCGCTCAGGCGCAGCTGGGCGCAGCGCTCCTCGGCGGCGGACAGCGCCTTCTGGGACGTCTCCAGCCGAGTCTGCAGGGACTGCGGAGGGACAGAAGCAGGGTCAAACCACAGAGCCAAAGGTCCGACAGCCCAGACAGAGGGAGTAAGGGGAGGCTTCCCAGTAACAACAGCCTGGCCCAGTACCAGACCGGCCCATAGCGCCAACGCCCACCTCTATCTGCTCACCTCCCAGTAAAAACAGCCTGGCCCGCGACCCAGCTAGCCCTCGGTCCCAGCGCCCGCCTCCATTTGTTCACTTCCCTGTAACCACAGCCTGGCCCCGGACCCAGCCAGCCCTGAGTGCCAGCGCCCACCTCTATCTGCACATCCCGCTCGCGTGCCAGCTGCTGGAATCGCTCCAGGTCGCCCTGGAGTCCGCGCCGGCTGGCCTCCAGCTGAGTGGCGCGCGCCTCCTGCGTCTCCAGGCCGTGCCGCAGCGAGCGGCGCTCCTCCTCCTGTTTGGTCTCGTGGCGGCGCAGCGTCGTCAGCTTGTCCTGCCGGCCGGGCGACGGCCGTCAGCCGAGGGGGCGCCGCAGCACCGCTCACACGGCCTCGGTAGACAACACACCTTAACACGATCCCATCTGGCGTACCAGGCCTAATGACTGTCGAAAACGCTGAGCCGTCACCGTGATGCCGTTCCAAATAAGGCGCCATCAAGAGATCAAACCGTAAAACGGACCGCCCAAGGCTGGTATTCGCAGCACTGCGGAGACCACGGACAGTTAGGACGTACCTGCAGCACTTCGTTCTCCATGTGCAGTTTGTTGTTACTGGTCTCCAGCCGGACGATGCGCTCGTGGAGCACCTTCAACTCCGTCTCCTTCTTCTTGACAGTCTCCTCCTGCAGGCAAGCCGTACCATGAATCTCCCCATAGGCTGATCGTAAGGTTACCGGCGGCTGTCCCCTCCGGTTGCCGCTGCCGGCCCGGGACATCCCGAAACTGCCCGTTCAGAGTCCGTTACCGCCACAGCAGCATCAAAGAAACGCCAGGATCCAGTCGTTGCCAAGGAGGAAAACTCCAGGCAACCGTCACTAAAGCTCGATACGGCCACGGCCCTGTCGGCCGAAGCCGAACGTCAGGTAACAAATCGCAGCCGCCGAAAATGAATCGATCACGACTGGCCGGCGCGCCGATGCCGCGAGACCCCGTCGTCCGCCTGCGCCCGTCGGCTCACGTGGCTGGAGACGTCCGACTGAATGGTGCTGATGTGCGTCTCCAGGAAGTGTTTTTCAGAGCGCACGGCGGCGACCTCGTTGCGACACTGCACCAGCTGGGCCCGCTGGTCCTCAAGGCCGGCGCGCGTCTCGTCCAGCGTTCGCTCGGTCGCCCGGCACTTGGTGAGCGCCTCGTCCTGAAACCGGAGCCGCCGGCCGGTCCGACACGCATCCCGCTCAAAGCTGGCCGCCTGGACCGGGGCCGGTAGGGAAACCCGTCCTCACGTCTGCACGGGAAAGGCTGCCGCTCTCTGTGCATACCGGCAGTCTTTTCTCTGTACGACTGCGGATGTATCGGGTCTATTGTGGCCTTGGTTCCAACTTTGGCTGACAAACGACTTCCTGTGTGTGTGGGGAGAGAGAGAGAGAGAGAGAGAGAGAGAGAGAGAGAGAGAGAGAGAGAGAGAGAGAGAGAGAGAGAGAGAGAGAGAGAGAGAGAGAGAGAGAGAGAGAGAGAGAGAGAGAGAGAGAGAGAGAGAGAGAGAGAGAGAGAGAGAGAGAGAGAGAGAGAGAGAGAGAGAGAGAGAGAGAGAGAGAGAGAGAGAGTAACCGGGATGACTTGATCCACAGGTAACCATGCCTCATGTGTCACCACAGCGCCTGGCATGCACAGAGACTGGACAGACGGAACACGGGAACACAACACGGGACATACGGAAGCGTACCCGGGACACGCCAAAACGCACGCAGAATATAGAGGCACTGCCCTGGATACGAAGAGGACGTACTTAGTATGAACATACAGGGAATGTAAGGAAAACATATTCGGAACGTAGTAAGGGTATTTTCCGGACTAGGGACGAAACCCACCATAAGGCGTAAAAATAACATAAAAGTTAACGCACTAGGGTTGCACGGGGCCACCTGCAAACCACACGAGGGACGGACAGCGGGCACACAACGGACGCGGACGGCGGCTGACGGGCCGTACCCTCTGTTTCTCGATGCGAGCCACCTGCTGCATGAGGTCACGCAGGCCCTGACGGACCAGTTCGGGACTGACGTCCGGCACGCGGCCGGTCGGCTCGGCGGCGGCCGGCGGCTCCGGGCCGTCCAGCGCAGACTCCTCCTGGGCGGCGTCCAGCGCGGCCGCCCGCTCGGCGGCCAGCAGCGGCTCCACGTCGGCGCCGCGCTGCAGCAGCTCGGACGACACAGCTGCCGGGAACAATATCACAGAGACTCAGACCCCACACCCTGCTGCAGCAGCTCGGACAAAACAGCTGCCGGGAAAAGCATCACAGAGGCTCAGATTCGGCATCCTGCCGCTGCAGCTCTGACGAGAGCTGCGAGCATAACGTCACAGAAGCTCAGACTCCACACCCTAGTGCAGCAGCTCTGACGACACAGCTGCGAACAGAACGTTACTCAGCCTCAGGCCCTACGTCCTGTTGCAGCGGCTCAAGTTCTATAACACGGCACCAAAGAGGTCCAGAACTCACCGCGCAGCAGCAGACAGCGGCTACATGTCCATCACAGCACAGGAGCAGGGGAGAAATACTGCAGTAGCTCAGTCTTCACACAACAGCAAAACCACAGCAACTTATCCGTCCGTAACCTATCAGGTTAAGGACTTATCGGTAACATCCCTGACCACCAGGGACCCCCCAGTCGGCCTGGCTGCAGTGCTACACTCACGTGACGGGCAGGGGGTGGAATACCAAGAGTCGGGCCCCAGCAGAGCAGCGGCCGACCGAGGCGCGGAGGTCGCGGCGCCCGACTGAGCACCTTCAGACGTCGCGCAGCCGTGGGAAGGAAGTTAGCGTTTCGTGCAAACAGGCTTTGCATGAGTGCGAGCGCTTCAATTCGTGCACGTAACGGATTTATTCACGTATCGGTCCGAACAAAACGCATACTAAACAAACATGCAACTTGAAGGTCAACCAAAACTGTACAACTAAAATGGAAAACAAGGAATTCGTCTGTAACAAAACTGTTTTTATCGCATGCACACTGACTGCCATGCGTCTCAGTTAAGGACTGGCCAAATTTTTACAACGTTAGTCCAGTTAATTAGCAGTCCACATCACATTCTGCGCCGTCAGATGTGCGGTACGTCCACGGCAAGAGGAAGGTTTTGAGTTGCGGCACTTTGCTTTTCCCACGGTAACGAGGGAAAGAGTCGAAGCCAGTACCAAGTTGCGGGAGTATTTTCCCTTCACACATCGCAGGCGTACTATTCTGGGACCTTCATGACGTTATATCGTGAGTGGTGCGTTCCGCTGGTCGTTCACAGTCGGTCTGCTACACTCACGTGACGTGCAGGGGGTGGAATAACGGGAGTCGGTCTCCTGCTCCAGGGCGACACCCGACCGACGGTCAGGACCCTCAGCGCCCGACTCAGGACCTTCACAGGACGTATGGCGCCGGAGAGGACATCAGAATCGCATGCAAACGGCAGACGGACCCAAATCCAACCATACTACAGTATCAGAAGCGAGCAAACCAGCCATGCGTGCGAGCAGGCAGCCGTGGTGAGACCCGAGCGGACACAGCGGGTGGGTTCAGTAGTCCGGTGACGGCACCGTGTTGCGGCAGCGGCGTCGGTCGGCGGCTGACCTCTGGAGGGGGTGCGGCGCAGGCCCGGACTGCCCGGGGTCGGGCTGCCGTCCAGCCGGAGTCCGGTGACGCGGCGCAGCGAGGTGTACATGGAGGCCAGCTTCTGCTCCAGCTGGCCGCGGCTGGCGTCCACCCGGCCCAGCTGGGCCTCCAGCGTCTCGCAGCGACCCTCCGAGGAGAGCAGCTTCAGCTGGCGGACCGGCCCGACGCCGGGTCAGGCACAGGCAGGACAGGCGACTGTCTGCCACTACACAGCGAACTCACTGACACCGACGGATTACAGTCATCACCTCGCATCGGTCCATCACAGTCGACGACGTGCATTCGTCGACGCAGTCGACGGACGGCCATCGCCTCAGCAGCTCATCGGAACGTCAAACGTCTTCACTGTCACCAAAACGTCATCTTCACAAACCACCAAAACATTAGCTCATCAGCCCGCCAGGGGTCCAGTCTCCTGCAATGTCGGCACATCGGCCGGTCAGCTTTGCAGCCGTGCCGCCGTCGTCAACGTCCACCCGTCGGGGAGCAGCGGACCGACCCAGCTCAGCCGCGGCTCTCCTGACCTTGAGGTCGTTGGCGTCCTGCGTGACGGCGCCCAGTCGGATCTCCAGGTTCTTCTTGTCGTCCTCCAGCAGGCGGCAGGACGTCTTGCTCTCATCCAGGGCCGAGACCAGGTCCCGCTCCCGCCAGCGGAACTTCTCCTGCAGCTCGGCCAGGCGACGCTCGGCTTCCGCCAGCTCCTTCTGCAGGCTCTCCCGCAGCGCCTCCAGATCCAGAGCCTGGTGACGTCAGCAGGGTTAAAGGCGCAATCAGGCCGCGCAGGCCTCGCATGCACCGTCTTCAGACCGGCAGCGTCTGAGAACCTGGACTATGACAGGTCGGGAGAGGGCCAGCGAAATCTCACCAGCGTATCTAGAGCTGCCAAAGGTGAACAGACGAGGAATGAAGTCCCAGCGTGCGGTTCAACCTCCCTGGCAGTCCAGAAGCGCCGTAAGCCGAAGCAGAAACTGAAGGCAGGCATCTGGTCCTGACCATATGTGAACTTCAGCACCACAGCGCTACAGCATGAGAAGCTTCCACACCAACATGAGTCATGGGCGTGTGTCCATCAACCGCCGACGCCTCAGCGCTCTCCGACCATTAAGACATCACACCCGCCTGCTGTTTCATGTCGGTATGGTCCGCCCGCTCGAACCTCGCGCTCACCTGCTGTTTCATGTTGATCAGGTCCCGCTTGTTGTTGTCGCTGTTCTCCTCCTCTCTGGCCAGCTGCTGCTGCAGCTCGGTCAGCTGCGCCAGTCGGTCGCGGTTCTGCGTCTCCAGCTGCTGGATCTGACGACGCAGCTCCTGCGCCTCGCGCGTGGCCTCCAGCCGGGCCCGCTCCAGGCTGCGAAGCTGGGCGCGCAGCTCCTGGCACTCCTTGACGGCCGACTCCCGGCCCGAGTCCAGCACTGCCGTGTCAGCAAGGAGGAGGAGTCAGCGGACGGCGCCCAAACAGCGTCCGTCCCGCACCAGGACACCGCACACCGGGACACGGCAACCACCTCACACCGGGACACAACCACCCCGCACCGGGACACAACCACCCCGCACCGGGACACAACCACCCCGCACCGGGACACAACCACCCCGCACCGGGACACAACCACCCCGCACCGGGACACAATACCCACCCCACAACGGGACACCCCACACCGGGACACAGACACCCAACCAGACATCAATGAGATGTCCTCTAAGCTCATCTGCCGATTTAGTTTGAAACCCCACGATAAGGATTTGGTGCTCGCCCAGAATGTATTCACCAAGACACACACACACACACACACAAAAACATGAGAGCAGGGTACAGTGGAGTCGAGCCTTCACAGAGTCCCGTGTGCGGAGCTAAAGAAACCAGAAACGTCCACAAGACACACGACCGCGTGGCCACGTCACATGCACGACGCAAGTGACAATCAACCTCACACAGCGCCAGCAATTTTCGGACGGCGTTCGCGGACGAGCGGCGAACGCCGGACAGGACGGCGGCGGGGACTGACCGGTGATCTTGTGTCCGGCCTCCTCCAGCGCCCGCTTGGTCTCTCCCTTCTCGGCCTGGAGCCGCTTCACCTGCTGGCGCAGCTCGGCGTTGCTGTTCTCCAGGGTGGAGCGCTCGTGTTCCACCTCCAGCAGGGACCGTTTCGTCTCCGCCAGAGAGCGGGCGCAGCTCTCGGCCTTGGCCTCCGCTGCGACGGAGACGGCGCAGTCACAGAGACGGTACAGCGGTGTCACGGAGACGGCACAGCGGTGTCAGGGAGACGGCACAGCGCAGTCAGAGACGGCACGGCGGTGTCACGGAGACAGTACAGCGGTGTCATGGAGACGGTCAAGCGGAGTCACGGAGACGGTACAGCGGTGTCACGGAGACGGCACAGCGCAGTCACAGAGACGGTACAGCGGTGTCACAGAGACGGTACAGCGCAGTCACGGAGATGGCACAGCGGTGTCACGGAGACGGTACAGCGGTGTCACAGAGACGGTACAGCGCAGTCACGGAGATTGCACAGCGGTGTCACGGAGACGGTACAGCGGAGTCACGGAGGTACAGTGGTGTCGGGGAGACGGTACAGCGGTGTCGGGGAGACGGTACACCGGTGTCACGGAGACAGTACAGCGGTATCACGGAGACGTACAGCGGAGTCACGGAGGTACAGTGGTGTCGGGGAGACGGTACAGCGGTGTCACGGAGACGGTACAATGGTGTCGCGGAGACGGTACAGCGGTGTCACGGAGACGGTACAGTGGTGTCGGGGAGACGGTACAGCGGTGTCACGGAGACGGTACAGCGCAGTCACGGAGATGGCACAGCACAGTCACGGAGACGGTACAGTGGTGTGGGGGAGACGGTACAGCGCAGTCACGGAGACGGCACGGCGGTGTCACGGAAACGGTACAGCACAGTCACGGAGACGGTACAGCGGTATCACGGAGACGGCACAGCGGAATCACGAAGGCGGTAAAGCGGTGTGAAGGAGACGATACAGCAGACTCAGCTCCATTATTGAAGCACGAGTTCGACTTTGTCGATGGAAAACCAAGTATTGCAAAAATACGTGGTGGTTATTCTACGAAATGCCGAGAAACGTCTCCATCTAGCAAAGTATGAAAGCTAATCTTCTAAAAAAATTCACCACCACGGGTGTCGCCGTAACTTTTCGGGCGTGACACCTGCCAGTGTGCAGAATGTGTCCAAAACTCGATCCCTCCTCTTGCGACCAGCAGGACCGCCGGGTCACCCCGGCGTCTCCACCGGGAGCGCCGCCAACTCACCGTTGTTGAGGCCGCGTGTGACCTCTGTGAGTTCACGCTCCAGACGGTCCCTGTTCTCCTCAGCCACCCTGAGTTGGGCCTTCAGCTGGGAGTGGGCCGCCTCCACCTGTTCGCGCTGCTTCTGCGCGTTCACGATCTGGCTGGACAGCGAGGCGATCTCCTTCTCGTGCGAAGAGCTGCGGAAAGGAGATAGTCGGCAATTGCTAAATCACGCGCCATTATGAATATCTATACTCCAGTACATCGCAAGCAGCATCCATATGTCTAGGGCCCGGAAACACAACGCACTCAAGTCGGTAGGTCGCGAGAACAAACGCACGGCCACCCATAGCTTCTGCTTTCAAATGCAGCCACCAGAAACGCCACCCGAAATGGCAGGTTTAGAACCACGTTGTTCACAGCCCGAGTCAGGTGTTCTCAGTCATCCGACCCCAAAAGCGCCATCACCAGGTCTGCAGCCACCCCGCGCCCCACCGCCACGCACGTCTTGCCGTCCAGCTGCTGCTTCAGCTTGGAGACGTCCTGGTGGAGCGAGCCGATGTTGGTGCGCGTCACCTCCACCTCGGACTCGGCGGCAGCGCGCAGCCGCTCCAGCTCGACGCGCGCCTGCTCCAGCTCCTGCTGCGTCTGCTGCTGGCGCTCGCGCAGCGCCTGCTGCTCGTGCTGGGCTGCGGGGGCGCCACGGACCGGGCGGCGTCACGGACGGCAGAGTACGGGGCCGGCGCGGGCCGGTCACGACTCACGACACTCACGACACTCACGACAGGCAACCATCCGGCGGACGGAAGTCAGCTGAGAAAACCGAACAGCCCGGCGGACACAAACCAGGCAGCGTTCACCGCGAGGCCACCTGTCACGAGACGTAACCACGAAGGTACGTCTCCAATCAGTGGAATCAACACAAGCGACCCGAGTTCAACGGGGTTTTAACAAAACACCAGGACTCCCGCAGCCCGCCTCAGAGCAACTGGGGACAACGCACAGCTGTGGAGAGCGGCGCGGCCTACCGAGCGTGAGCGCCTGCTGTTTGGTGGCCTCGGCGGCCAGCAGCTGGGACTCGGTGTCTCGCGCCGCCTTGTCCAGCTCGCGGTACAGCGCCTGGATGTGCTGCTCCTTCTGCGACAGCAAGTCGTCGTGTTCCAGGGTGAAGCTCTCCACCGACTTCTGCAGCCGGCTCTCCAGCTCCTGGACCGCCTCCTCCTGCGGACAGCGCCGGCACGGCTAGAGCCGACGGGTCTGACGGCGGTTCGCCAGCTGTTCACAGCTAAAGGCCTATTCAGCTTAGTAGGCCTTCGAGTTCTTACTGTTTGTGTTACATAGAACCGACTCAAAACATTATCATACAAAAGGACCAAGAACGATTACGTAAATGAACACTATGCACAAAGATTTTTCCACCTGGGAAGAGTAAATACTGTTTCGTAAAGTAACACGGCTACCGAAAGTCAGCCGAGAAAAAACAAGAATTGGAACTGTAGCGAGACCTTCACATTCCCTTCACCTCATCCGATCCATCGCAATCTACCTCTTGATTCACCTTTTAACAGTACGCCTGTCCCGCTTGTCAGGTGCCTCCTACCTACCGCACCTGACAGCTTGCCCTTCCGTTCTTTCAACACACTCACCCGCTCCTTCTGCAGCCGGTTCACCTCCTCCTCGTGCGTCTGTTTCAGTTCGGAGACGACCCGCACGTGCTGCTGGTGGGCCTCCTCCGCCCGCCGTTGGAAGTCGGCGCAGCTGTCTCGCAGCTGGGCTAGAAGAGCGCGCACGGCCGGTGAGACGGCGGACGGTGAGACAGGAGCCAGTGAGACAGGGGACGGTGAGTCAGGGGCCGGTGAGTCCGGGGCCGGCGGTGCGCCAGGGGTCAGCGGACGCGCCAACAGCGGGATGCAGCCGGAGGCGCCGCGGAAGGCTCTCAGGGCGGCCACCAGCGCCGACAGCCGGTAGCGCTGCTCGGCCGTCAGACGGACCCCATCCATGGCGGGCCGGCCGGCGGCTCAGCGGGCCCGGAGGCAGCGCCGGCACGGGCCCTAGTCGCTGCACCGAGCGGCGGTACACGGCGGCATCGGACGGCACAGAGCGACAGACAACTCAGCACGAGGCGGCGGACGACAGGCGGCGGTATACAAAAGTCGAGATCCGCAAAGCGCTGTTAATATGGCTTTGTCACAATGCGTGTGGTCGACGGTTCACAAATCAATCGTTAAAAAGGGAGATGAAGATCATGCACTGCAACTCAAAAACGGATCATTCATTCAGTGAATCTAAAAAACAAAAATCGGAACACTTGTTTACGACACGTGCTCTACCAACATGACCTACTTCGCATGAAGAAAAACAGAAATGTCATAAAAACTTCCGTAACCCTAGATTCTCTTGGAGACTTGGGTTCGACGTCATCGGAAATGATCTTGCCAGCAATGCAAACAGCAGCGGCAGAAATGGTCTCAGTCCCTTCCTCCTCCACAGGCCGCTACTGACGGCTCCGGCCCTGGAGGTCTCAACGTGCCCCAGTACTGACAGATCTGGCCCTCCATGTCTCGGCGAGTGTCCTCCAGTCGCCGCTGTAGGTCCTCCCGTTTGCCAGTCAGCTGTTTGTTGTCAATCTCCATCTGCTGTCGCGCCACGTCCATGGCCTCCAGATTACACCGGGTGTCGTAGAGCTGCATCTGTGGACCGTGAACGGCGTCAGACAATGAGTCGATAGCCCCTATACAGTCATCAACCATTAAAAAACTTTGACAGTAGTCCAGTTGTTTACTGTCCTTATCAGAAAAGGGCCCGCCGACGTAGGGTATTCAGTCAAATAAGGCAAACCGATGAGCGCCATAATGGTCTACGTCTTCGGGACTGAGCGAAGGCCGACAGCGTTCACAGCCCGGGGTCCGACATCGGCCGGACAGTGATGACGGCAGTCGGGGGACCCGGGAGGTGGTACGGACCTCCGAGTGCTGTTTCTCGGCCTTCAGGGCGGCCGCCAGCTCCCGCAGGCTGTTGTGCTCCTTCTGCAGCGCCGTGAGTCTCGCCTGCAACAAACAACACCACTTATATGAGGGCAGCGGACGGGCCGGGCCAGTTCGTGCCAGAGCCTGCAGTTCGAGCTGGCACCTTGCAGGAAACACTGGCCACGCAGACGGTGGAGCAAACCCGTCTGCGGGCTTGCATGACCCCCCTCCCCCTCCCCCTATTCACCCCACCTTCGGTGGTAGCCAATTCAGAGGTTCCACCTGCAGTTCAAGTCAAAATACCACACGCCAGGCGCTCACAGATCAAACCTCTTTGCGACTGCAAGCACATCAAAGCCCGCATCACAACTTGGATCGCCATCGCAACTGGCTAGATCAGAGGACCTCACGGCAGTTCAGGCGAGTTCCCCAGTTCGCCCTGCCGAAGAACCCACCTGGAGTTCTCCGGCGCCGCGGACGAGCGTCTCCTTCTCGCGGGCGGCGCGGCCGAGCTCGGCGGCGGCCCGCTCCTGCTCCTGGCGGGCCTGCGCCAGCTCCTGCTGGAGACCCTCGCGGCGCCGCTCCAGCGCCGACAGCCGACTCTCCAGCTCCGACTGATCGGCCAGCAGCTCAGACAGTCGGCCATCCAGCTGCCCGACAGGTGAGGCCAGGTCAGGTCAGGCAAGACCCGACACTATTCCAGTCCTGACAGTCATCCGACTAATTGTCGTCCAATACACGATAGACCAATAGACCAACAGACGGCAGTCGGCCGACCCACCGACCGACGTCAGCAATCCCGCCGACGGCCAGCACAGCTCACACTGACACTGCAGGAGGCACAAATCACTCACTAGAATAAAACGGCACAAAACAACAAGCATGCGAGGCTGACACTTTGCTGGCCAAGTGTTTTTTCCCGATATCCCGACGCCACCGCCCTGTCACGAGGCAGGCAGACTCGTCACCTTGTCGCGCTCCTGCTCGGTGGCGGCCAGCGCCTCCTGCAGGGCCATCTTCTCGGCGTTGCCCGCCATTTTGTCCTGCTCCAGGCGGAGCAGCTCCTCCCGGAGGGCGGTGACCTCGCCCGTCAGCTGGGTCCGGTCCGCCTGCAGCGTGTCCCGCTCCGCCGTCATCTGCCGGCGGGAAGCGGAACTGTCGGCGTCGCCCGGGGCCTGGTCACATGGGCGTTACTCCGCTACAGGGACGCGGTGACCTCCGGAGTCCTCTCATGACTGGACCACACGTGCGCCGGCTGCAAGACGGCAGTCGGTGACACCCTGCGTGACTCGGCGCCAGAGGTCGCCGCAAACTGTGCTGGTGGGCTGTGGGGATCGTGAGCAGCCCTCCTCCGAGGACGTGGAAGTCAGAGGACACAGGACAACCCCACCTGCTGCACCATCTTCTCGAGGTCGATCTTGTCGGCTTCCAGGCCGTCGTTGAGGTTCTGCAGCTTGAGCAGGGCGTCCCGCAACCCAGCTTCTTCCGTACGGAGCCGCGTCAGCTGGGTCTCCAGACCGCCTGAGGGCGAAGTCACCGCGGGGATCAGGGCAGGTCAATGACCGGTCAGGAGCCCATAGCGCCTGAGGGCGCAAGACCACCGAGAATCTGGCCAAGTCACCGACCACCACAGATCGAGTATACAGACTGCCTGAGAGTCGGTTTACCGCCGGTTAGGTCATTAACAGCCGAAGCCACATATCTAAACTATCTGAGGGTCGGGCCACCGCGGACCAGACCCGGCTCCTGACCAGAGGTCACGACTCTGGACTACCCGAGGGTAGGGTCACCGGAACCAAGGTCAGGTCAGGTTAGGTCACTGACCAACAGATGCAAAATCAATGGACTGTCCATAGTCAAGTTCGCTGTGCCTCAGAAGACACCCCAATGACATACAGTAGCATATTGTATGCTAAGGCATTTGTTGTATGTTGATCCCATCCTGAGGGCAACGGCTCCCAGAACAGTACCTCGGCCCAGCTCTGACTTCCGCAGCAGCTCCTCCAGATCGGCCTTCTCGCGAGTCAGCACCTCGTTGTCCAGCATCGACTGGCTCACGCTCTCCTTCAGGTTGACGATCGTCTCCTTGAGGCTGCCCGCTTTGGAGTCTTTGGAGTCCAGCAACGCCTTACTGCAAAAGGGAGTCATCCGGTAATGAGAAGGATATAGCGATGACAGGATGAACAGCACGTCAGGGAAGAAAACTGATCCGACATGTAATGGAATAACATGGATGTTATAAAATGAGAATGCAAAGCCATGTGTTGCAACGTTACGGCTTGGAGAGCAGAACTTGGACGGAAAACGAAATATGAGAAGACTATTTAGTCAGTTTGTTTGCCCAATTGCGCGAAAAGCTACACAAATGCTGTACGGTTAACGTATCAAGGCACGTATCAGATTTTGCAGCCATCAGTAAGATAAGCTTCTTTAACCGCCATAACAAAAACTCGAATCCAAAGCCTGTCGCGTGCAAGATTTCTTTAGACTCTTGTTCTCTGCACTGGAGAGAAGGTCAGAAGATCGCACCTATTGGCAGTGCGTTATGTAATTTTCAGCTTCACGTGTTATCCTCATACTTTGCTCTCAGGTCCTTCCACAAACACGGTGCAGATATGCCGCTATTTAGATGACCTTTAGTAAAGGAATTCGAGCTGCGTACCTCGCCGTGTGCTATTCTCGGCTGCTCACCATTCATCTAGCGCCGCCTTGAGTTTGTCCATCTCCGCAGTGCGATAGCTGGCCTCGTCCTGCAGGGCGTCCCTCTGTTTCTGCAGCGCCAGCAGGCTGGCCTGGGCCCGCTCCGCCTCCTTGTTCAGCTCCTCAATCTGACGACAACAGGCGGCGACGGCGACTCAGACCCGCGTCACTCCGACAGAGGCGCTGCTCTGGGGAGCCTGGTTTCCCTGTGTGATTCCGGGCTGTAGCAGGACGTCTTTATCTCCGGGTCGTGCCGTCATTGTGGCACGAATGGGTCGAGACCAACGCAGATCAGAGGCAATGCTCCAGTTCATCGATCCCAGCACCACTGTGATCCTGGCTGGTCTCAACATATCCTCAGTGTCTGACCATTCTTGATTGTCATTAGGAGTCTGAACTCTGCACCACTGATCTGACCTGAGCCCCGTCTGACATCCACAGTCTGTCTAATCGTGACCTGTTCCCAGTTTGCCCGGTGCTGACCTGCCCTCCGTCTGACCTTCCTTGACTTCTCCACAGTCTGCCCGGTCCTAATCTACTGACCTGTCTCCAGCCTGACCGTCCCTGACCTGTCCCCAGTCTGTCCGGTCCCGACCTGTCTCCAGCCTGACCGTCCCTGACTTCCCAGTCTGCCCGGTCTTGACTTGTCCTGACCGTCCCTGAGCTCCCCAGTCTGCCCGGTCCTGACCTGCTGACCTGTCCCCAGTCTGACCGTCCCTGACCTCCCCACAGTCTGCCCGGTCCTGACCTGCTGACCTGTCCCCAGTCTGACCGTCCCTGACCTCCCCACAGTCTGCCCGGTCCTGACCTGCTGACCTGTCCCCAGTCTGACCGTCCCTGACCTCCCCACGGTCGGCCCAGTCCTGACCTGTTGACCTGTCTCCAGTCTGACCGTCCCTGACCCCCACGGTCGGCCCGGTGCTGACCTGCTGACCTGTCTCCAGTCTGACCGTCCCTGACCCCCACGGTCGGCCCGGTGCTGACCTGCTGACCTGTCTCCAGTCTGACCGTCCCTGACCTCCCCACGGTCGGCCCGGTCCTGACCTGCTGACCTGTCTCCAGTCCCTGACCCCCCGGTCGGCCCAGTCCTGACCTGCTGACTGTCTCCGACCGTCCCTGACCCCCACGGTCGGCCCGGTGCTGACCTGCTGACCTGTCTCCAGTCTGACCGTCCCTGACCCCCACGGTCGGCCCGGTCCTGACCTGCTGACCTGTCTCCAGTCTGACCGTCCCTGACCTCCCCACGGTCGGCCCGGTCCTGACCTGCTGACCTGTCTCCAGTCTGACCGTCCCTGACCCCCACGGTCGGCCCAGTCCTGACCTGCTGACCTGTCTCCAGTCTGACCGTCCCTGACCCCCACGGTCGGCCCGGTCCTGACCTGCTGACCTGTCTCCAGTCTGACCGTCCCTGACCCCCACGGTCGGCCCGGTGCTGACCTGTGCGGTCAGCTCGGTCCGGGTCCGCTCCAGCTGGTCCCGCTCGCCGCTGAGCGCCTCCAGCTGCTGACGGCGCCGCTCGGCCTCACGGCGCGCCTCCTCCCGCTGGCGCTCGGTGGCCAGCTGCTGGTCGCGCGCCTCCTGCAGCTGCCGCTCCAGCCGCTGCTGGCGCCGGTCGGCCTCCTCGGCGCGCCGCCGCAGCTGCGACACCTGATCGGCCGAGCCGGACAGCTTGACCTGGGGACCGGGTGGGGAGTCAGCAGCGGTCCAGCCGAACAGTTTCACCTGGGGACAGGCGGGGGTCAGCAGCGGTCCAGCCGGATAGCTTCACCTGGGGACGAACACGCAAATGGACGATCAACAGCGATCCAGGCCAGAGTCCCGGACAGCCACACGGCAGTGATCGGTCACTAGTGTAGACGGTTCAGCAGTCGCTAGAGAAGCAATCAGTGCTCAGCCGCAGACATCGCCTGCACCGACCACCGAAAAACTGGTCCAAAAACGCGTCATCGCCATCTGACGGTCGGCTCCGGGTACCCCTGAGCGACGCCCGGGGCCCGGTCGGGCGGTGCCGCCGTCAGGAAACGCTCTGTGCGGCCGGGCGGGCGGCACGGGAGGCTCCTCTGACCTGGAGGTCGTGCACCTGGAGCTGACGTTTGTTGAGCGCCGCCTGCACGGCCGACAGGGTGCCCTCTGTCAGCACGGCGGCCGGCGGCGGCGAGGCGGAGCGAGGGGCCCGCGACAGAGGCCTGCAGCACACACCCATCGACGTACGCGTCAACTAAACGCATCCACAGCTGCGACCGGGCACACGGCGCTGTGGGAGACAAACCGCTACCACCGGGACACTTCAGGGTCGGAGCTGAGCAGTTACCACCGGGTGCATTTCAGGGACGGAGCTGAACGATTTCCACCGGTTACACTTCACGGGTGGAGCTGAGCAGTTACTTCTAGGTAACTTCAGGGAAGGAGCTAAACAGTTATCACCGGGTACATTTCATAGACAGACCTGAACAGTTATCACTGGGTATATTTCACGGAAGGACCTGAACAGTTGCCACAGGGTGCACTTCAGGGACGGAGCCGAACAGTTATCGCCGGTTATATTTCAGGCACGGAGCTGACAAGCACCAGCAAGCCGCTGTTCAGAGCAGGGACGGAGTTGAGCCCCGCAGCAGCCAACGGCCTCGTCACCTTAGACAAAACTGAATCGCTGCGTGGAACTGGTGCCAGTGCCCTGTGGCCGACTGGTTTCGTACTTTCACTCTATAGTATCGCTCTGCTGACCCGTTAACAATGCAAAAACCAGGTCAGGTCTTCCACCGACGTAACATTTTATTGCATCAAACAGCAATAGTCCGTGAATGGTTCAATCAAGAAGCAAGTCTCGCTGCTTCCTTTCACTGGAAACAAATCCGACACTCCAATGCACGGGATCAGCCTCACACCCTCACTGTGTATCATTCGGCCACTCAATACACGTAGGTTAGCACGCCAGGTGGCATCATGCCAATCAGCACATGTTAGCCACCACACCACGCGGCATCATATTCTGATGCCCAGTTTAGACTGGCGCAGCCGCTGAGTCCAAATGTGCTTCCCGAAACGGCGTCACAGCGCGGCTGTCAGGACACCGGAGCCGGCCTCAGAGCGGGCCGTTCACGACAGCACGCAGCAGCCTTTTTTGGCCTTCAGCTCGATGTCTTCGACGGCAATCTCCGAAGGAGGGGAGGTGGATTTTTCCGCGTATTCTCGCACGGGAACTAGTTGGGTGCTGTAAGGAAAGGACAGCTAAGGATGGGGGAGGACAGAGAACCAGACAAGACTCGACTTTCATTAATTATGACCTAGGGGGATATCCGACAGCGACATGGTGAGGATGTCACAACAGCGAGCTTGTACGCAGGATGATCGGTGTAAAAATACCGGTTCAGCTTCCCAACAACGCGTCTGCATTTTATTCTGTCCAAACGGAGAAGTGGTTTTTCCCGGTGACGCTCAGATTTTAATATTCCTGGCTTCATCAGCCGCCACCCAAGGATTTCAAACAACATTATTATTTCAACTACATGATACTATGTATCCATAACTACATGATACTCCCACTTGATCAGAAAGGTGGACACCGCCAGGACAACGTGTGCATTGTCCAGATGTTCTCACCTGACCAGGGAGCGACAGGACGTGAGGTGTACGCTGTCCCAAAGTTCTCACCTGACCAGGGAGGTGGACACGGACAGGGTGTGCGGTGTGCGCGGGGCCAGCTGTGCGCTGTCCAGAGAGGTCGCCTTGGAGACACCGCGGTCAGCGAGCTCCGACCCCTCCCCCTTCTGTTGCAGGGTCGACTCGGACCCCTGCCCCTCCTGCGGGACCGACTCAGGCCGCTCCCCCGTCTGTTGCGGGGCCGACTCCGCCGCCTGCTCGGCCGTCTCCGGGCCACCGGTCGGCCGGACGGCGGAGACGGGCCACAGGTACGGCACGCATCCGCTCGGCAGCGTCCCGCCGACAGCGCCGGCCGGAGTGGCGGCGCCCGACCAGCCCGGAGTGGCCACCTCCCAGGGCGGAGTGTCGGACGGCGGCGGCTCCGCGGCCTCGGCCCGGCCCGCCAGGACGGCCTGCCAGGGCGGCGTGGCGGCGCCCGACAGCGAAGTGGCCTCCCGCGACGGCGGGGTGGCCGCCTCCCAGGGCGGAGTGGCCACCGGCGAGGTGGGAGTGGCCGCCTCCCAGGGCGGAGTGGGGACCAGCGGCGGCTCCGCGGGGAGCAGGTCGGCCTCGTTCAGGGAGGTGGAGGCGGATACGGCGGGTGGGCCCCGCTTCTCGAGCTCGGCCTCGTCCAGGGACGTGGACGCCGACAGCGCCCGCGGACCGCCGAGCTTCAGAGACGGCAGGTCGGCCTCGTGGAGCGAGGTGGACGCTGAGAGCGTCTGGGGTCCGGGAGGTTGTGGGGCGGCGACGTCCAGAGGTTCCAGGTCCCCGCTGCAGGGATCACGGAGTACGATGTGAGCCTGTGCAACTGCTCTTGTGCAATTTTGCATTATTGCTAAACCGTCCATCTATGGGATAAGACGGCATTACCCCAACGGAAGAAGCAACGGCAGCAATTTTTGTACGATTTACTGATGGAGTTTAGATGATCTGAGAAGTGCACGCGTAGATCGCACTTTCGTGATCTCTGATACGTATTTTTCCGAATGCGATTTTCGTGGTATCAAATCCTGCATCGAGATATTAAGACTAAAGGGTTGACAAACTACCGATTCTTGCAATAAAAAAGACCAAAGATACGGCACGGTCTCTTAAGCGTCGGCGCCAATCAACACCTACCTCGACAGAGAGGTCGACCTGCTCAGCATCTCGACCCGAGGAGGATCGGCAGGACCGGGACCAGGAGGAGAGTCCAGGGGCTCCAGGTCCGCACTTCAACAGACCAACGCGCCGCGTCAGAACTTCAGACGACGGAACGGGACCAAGATCAGGACGGCGGTACAGATGTTCCGCATCACACGTCTCGTCGGCACACCGGGCGCAGACGCAGAGAGAGGAGTTTGAGGACACGCGGCGGCGAGCGGCGACACGAAGAGCCAGCTCCCGGCTGACCGGACCGCAGCGGTCACCTGCTGGTCCCAGACACCGGGGGCGCCGTGCTCACATACGGACGGTCACACCGCGCCCCGTACTGCGGTCGGCTGCGGTCAGGCCGACCGGCCGGCCCGTTCGTCCCACAGTGCCGGGCAGGACATGGTGTGCAGCGCGCAGTCACAGCCGACCCCTCGCTCTCCCACGCCGACCGGTCCTTCCTGTCACAGTCCGCCTACGACGGGACGGACCGGGACGCCACCATTCAAACGGTCCGCACGGACGCCGGGACGGTCTGACGGCCCGCAGTGGCCGGGTCGCACCGGCCGGTCGGCCTCTCAAAACCAGCCCCCCACGCCGGCACGGACGCACGCTGAACGGCGCCTGTCGACTGAGACAGGGGTCTGTAGGATGACTGACTAAACCTGATCAGTGGATCGACTGGCCTACAGAGGGGAGGTGTCTTTGGCTGAAATGGACTGGCTGAAGTGCACCTCCCTGGTGCACTTCACGAGCCTGGGGAGGAGGGGGGCTGTATATGGCTGAACTGGAGAGGGAGATGCAAGTATATGCTGACCTGGAGAGGGATAAGTATAGTAGTATATAGTATATAGTAGTATAAGTATATAGTAGTATATATATATATATATATATAAGTATATAGTAGTACAGATCAAGAAGTATATAGGAGCAGCAGGGGGACTTACACAGAGGGGCGCACAGGAGGGGCAGGACTTCTATAGACCAGAAGAGCAGGACTGACATGCAGAGTAAGGTGAACCTGACTGACCTGGAAAACGAGGTGGACCTTACTGGCCTGGAGAGGGACGTGAACCTGACTGACCTGGAGAAGGAGGGACCCGCCTGACCCGGAGAGCAAGGTGTAACGGCTGAACCGGAGAGGGTTAACTGCGTACACGACTGACCTGGAGATGGAGGTGGATTTGACCAGCACGGTGGTCTTGTCCTCGGCCTCGGACGTCCGGTCGGCGTCGTCCACCACCAGCTGGGCCACGTCGCGGACCGCCTGCGCCAGCACCTCATTCTCGTCGGCCACGTGGCGCTGCGACTCCAGCTTCTGGCTCATCTCGGCCGTGTTGGTCTCCTGCCGGGCCAGCGACAGGACCGCCGTCACCACCGCACCCGACGGCGCCGGCACGATGGGCACTCAATGCGTACTGTGCCCAGCTTCGCACACGAGCCAGCTGCCGTCTGAAGAGACAGGACTCACCAGGGTGTGGACCATCTTGTTGAGTGACGCCACGATTTTGTCCTTTTCGATGATTTCGCTCCGGGCGATGTCCACCTGGAGGCCAGAGGCCATTAGTCAACAGGCCAGTCTGAGGACAGCAGCTGAGCCATAAGGCAAGACAAGCTGCGGACAAGACAGCAGGCACGTCATCCACGCCGCTTTGAATTCGATCGACGTCTCCGCACGCCCCACACGAGTTTCCAAAGCCGGGTCGGGGCCGGTCAGACTTGTCCCATTCTCAGAGGTCCTCGTCAAAACCTGCCGTTCTCGTCAGTGGACCCGCAGCAGAGCTGTAACAAAGCTGGCAGTGCCAACCGAACATGTCCGTTACGACGAAGGCAGGAGGCGGGCTGGAAACCTGTCTCACCTGGTTGCTGAGGTCCTTGATTTTGGTTTCCAGTTCGCGTTTTTTGGAGCGGAATGTGCTCTCCTGTTTTTGTATGTCCTGCAGCTTCTCCCACATGCTGGCGTTGGAGAAAGTCGCAGACAGCTGGCCAAGCAAAGCACGTGGTTACAAGTTTTGTTCATAGTTTTGCTTCATTACAACCTGTTCCATGTAGCAGATAAGACCACCTGGATTGAAAGTCGTCTTCCTTGAACTTGTTTCATTCATCAGGAGCGTCTAGCAACGATACCCGTTTTAGATCTCGTTTCGCCCCAGTCAGGACGAAAACGTTTACGGAGCGCTCACTTGACCTGGCCCGCCAGATGCACCCGCAGTCCAGACTGATCCTGTTTGCAGGCGATGCATTCTCGGTCCTCATTCTCACACTGATATTCCCCCCCCTCTTTCTCCTACACAATATACCCCCTGACCTGATACACATTTTGTCCTGGCCATGGTCCTCTGCCTCTAACCCAGTCCTTCCACACGGTACAGCCTCTGACCTGGGAGACCTGTTTACGATACAGCCTCTGGCCTGGGAGACCTGTTTACGGTACCGTCCCTGACGTGGGAGACCTGTTAACAGTACAGCTCCTGGCCGGGGAGACCTATTTACCTTACAACCTCTGACCAAGGAGACCTGTTCACGGTACAGCCTCTGGTCTGGGAGACCTGTTTACAGTACAGCCCCTGACCTGGGAGACCAGTTTACGACCTCTGACCTGGGGGAACCTGTTTCTGGTACACCCTCTGACTTGGGAGACTTGTTTACCGCCTCTGACCTGGGAGACCTTTTAATGGCCTCTGACCTGGGAGACCTGTTTCCTGGCGACGCCGCCGGCCGGATGCGGGTTGGAGGCCGCCGCCGGCGTCTGCAGGGCGCCGGTCGAGTGCAACGTGTTGCAGGCGTCCGCCGTCTGCCGCCCGAGCCGGCTCAGCTCCGACCGGACGCGGCTCAGGTCCCGCTCGGTGCCCAGCTTCAGCTCGCTGAAGTCGCGACGGAAGCCCACGATCTCCTTCCACAGCTTCAGCATGCGCGCGTGCTCGGCGTTGTAGTAGTCGTTGAACGTCTGAGGGGAGGGGTCGACAGGTCACCGGCCAGGGTGGCGGTGATGATGGTGGCGAGTGATCGCAGATCAAAGCCCAGCCAGACTGGCTGGAACTAACTGGGAGTATCGGACATCCCAGTAAACGTCTGCCAGCGATGGCAAGGACGCATTTTGTGTACGCATCTGTGCAACTTATGTCGGATCGCGAAATAAATAAGAAATGCAGAGACAGCTAGTTTGCAGAACCCTACCGTCACCATTCGCTCAAAAGCTTGGAAGGCCACAGAAAGATCATTACGTATAATTCCTTGAAGCTGCGGTTCATGGATTGCGTTGCTCATCAAAATATTTAAACAAATGCGCCACGATTGCCGTTGATTCAACACCAGGAATAACTTGAAAACAAAAAAAAATGTTGTTTCAGTCCCAGCGGGAAAAATGCTCGACAAACTTAAAACGGTATCCCTTTCCAAGATTTCACAGCTTTTTCACCCTGGGAATTCTACGGTGGTAACCTTAAGGCATGCGTATCTATCAGCAGACGTACGTTCACAAGACAGATGCCACGCAAAACTGCACGGCTTATCGTTAAAGAACCAACCAGAGACTTCTCTGTCTATGAACCAACATATCCAACGAACACCGAACAGGCAAAGAATGCAGCCTTAAACACCCATCTCAGAAATTTGACATAGGATAAGCATCCAATGTCAACTTTACAAGATGCACAACAGTAGGGATCCATAGCTGTTCGATCTCTTCGTGCATTTCCAGGCAAGGCGCCCTAGAGCATGTCTAGAGTGCCTAGCTAGTTGGCTAGCTAGTCCAGCATGTCTAGAAAAACAGCCTGGCCCAAACACTTTGGATATCTTGGGCGCTTCATTACCAGCCTGATGCGCGATTTTTTACACCTGAAATTCCTGCCTACACAGCCGACCGCTTCCCTCTATCTCCGTCCTGAAGACACTCCAGACCGTTTGCTACTCTGCCGGCCGAGTCGTCCCAAGGCACGCCTGGCGTCTCCGAGACGGGACCGGCCCCGGGGAGCGGGTTCCGGCCGCGCTAAATACAGGGTCAGCACACGACAGGACTATGCACAGAAGCCAGGGCAGCGACTGTCTGCAGCATCTGATGACGGGGCCAGCACCGCACCAGGCGTGCAACTGCGTCCAGGCAGGGTCCGTACCAAGCCGACTTCGGCTCACCTTTGACTTCTGGTCAGTGGAAAAGGACGACAAAGTCGTAAGTCCCACGTTAAATGAGACAAAGAAAGACAATGTCTTGGTCGACGTTCGTTATTCATGACGCAGTATTCCTGCAAAGCCGTCACATGAAACAGGTTCCGCAAGACGCACTCTACTTCCAGCTCAGCTCCTCGAGCTCCAATCTGTCCTGTCTTGACCTTACCACTTCCTCCTCCTCCCAACTTAGCTCCTTGTGCTCCAAGTTGTCCTGTGGTGATCTCACCAACTCCATATCCTTCCGAGTGAGTTCCTCGTCCTGCCCTGACTTTGTCCTGCTCGGAGGTTACCTGTTCATCTTCCTTCCTGCTGAGCTCCTTCTACTCCAAGCTGTCGCGCCCTGACCTTATCTGTTCCTTTCCAGATGAGCGTGCTCCGAGTTGTTCTGCCCTGATCTTGTCCTGCTCTGAAGTTACCTGTTCCTCCTCCTTCCAGCTGAGCTCCTTGTGCTCCAGATCGTCGCGCAGCCGCTGCCAGTCGGCCGTCAGTTTCTGGATCTCGCCGGTCAGCGCCTGGTTGGCCTCCTGCGCGGCGTCCAGCTGCTCTCGCAGCAAGCTGTTCACGTCCGACAGGGTCACGCACCTGCCGAGGGACCACAGACTTGACGACAGGGTCATCCACCCGACGGCAGGGTCACGCACCTGCGGAAGGGTCACGCGCGTATATTCCGCGTATGATAGTCATGCGCATGACGAAGTGTTACACACCTGACAAGGGCAGTTTTTACTATCTCGTACCAAATAAACGTGATTCCAGAAGACGTCGGGATGCCGTCTGCCGACACCTCGTGTCGGCATGCTGAGGCAAAAGACACACTGATCTGAAACAAATTTCTCCACTGCCTGTCATTATAAACCACTGCTTCGAGGCATCGAATCTGGGGCTGTGTTTTATAGTGTTTACAGTGTTTTCCCAGTTCTCCTGAACCATCAGACGCACAACTATTTTGGCAACATCTCTGTTGTTACCGTCACGCAGGAGGGCGACCCTGCTGTCTCTAGCACCAGCCACGTTCGTCACTTCTGAAACAGGCGAGCGGTACCGTGCGCGGTCTGTTGCTGCCCTGTGGGCCGCTCACCTGTTCTCGGCCTCCTCCAGCGTCTCCAGGTCCAAGTCTGTGGTCTGTTGCTGCCCTGTGGACCGCTCATCTGTTCTCGGCCTCCTCCAGTCGGACTGGGGCCGTCTCCAGGCCCAGGTCTGTGGTGTGTCGCTGCCCTGTGGACCGCTCACCTGTTTTCGGCCTCTTCTAGTCGGACCGGGACCGTCTCCAGGCCCAGGTCTGTGGTGTGTCGCTGCCCTGCGGACCGCTCACCTGTTTTCGGCCTCTTCTAGTCGGACCGGGACCGTCTCCAGGTCCAGGTCTGTGGTGTGTCACTGCCCTGCGGACCGCTCACCTGTTCTCGGCCTCCTCCAGCGTCTCCAGGCCCAGGTCTGTGGTCTGCGGACCGCTCACCTGTTCTCGGCCTCCTCCAGCGTCTCCAGGCCCAGGTCTGTGGTCTGTGGGCCGCTCACCTGTTCTCGGCTTCCTCCAGTCGAACCGGGGCCGTCTCCAGACCCAGGTCTTTGGCCTGTGGCCCGCCCTGTGGGCCGCTCACCTGTTCTCGGCCTCCTCCAGGCGGACGAGGGCCGTCTCCAGGTCCAGGTCGCGCTCCCGCTCGGTGGACCGCGGCTCCCGCAGCTGCAGCGCCTCGGTCGCGAGCGGCCGGCGCGACGTTTCCGTCATACGCTGCTCCAGCTCGGCGCACCGCTGCTTGTACTGCTGCACCTGCCGCGGCCCGGGACGCCCGCGCGTCACGCCGGGGACCGGCTGGGCTCCGTTTCAGGGACAATGTTTAACGCCGCGCCAACGTCATCGCTCCCAGTCATCGAAGCCACACCACCGCCGCACAGGAAAATTCCGTTTGGCCAGCTGGGTGGTTTTGTTTGAACTCTGCGTACATTCGCCTAGAAAATTTAGCAAGGAAACCATGGCATTCGCCAAAACTGGCAATATTGGTGAGTTCACCATGATACCATCTACCAGCTGACGACACCCTGGCGTTTTCCTATCGCAATCCTACGGGTCAACATCAAAAGATACTTCATTCATTCGGATGGCATTCGAAAGTTCCGGGAAACACAGCCGCGAAAGGCCCACGGCTGACATCGGGAAAATGGCAACGTCACATCCAGTCACGTAAAAAAATGAGCGACTGCGTAGCGGGCTCTGTTCTGTTAATGGTTCGGTCGTGGCGAACAAAGTTGTCAGGGAACTCGGCAACGAGGCACGGCTATAAGGCCGTAAAAAGCAGTCTGTAACGAACTACGACGCGACTTCCGTGTGGCAGAGTAACTGCATTACATCTGAAGAGGTGACATAAAATTAAAGACGCTAGTCCATTTTCGAGACGTTTTCGCAAGAAAAACTAAAGCAAAGAGCCAAAGAACTTTGGCGGATATACCAATGTTATGAGGTCTATGAGCTAGTTTAAAAAGTGGAGCGACTCGTCAGAACAGGCACTGTGGACGAGCGGGCCAACTCACTCCCCCCCTCCTGAGAAGTCCGGGGGCACGGTACCGGCCCCTTGGGATCGCCAGTCCAGCTGCTGACCTTGTCCTGCAGTTTGGAGACGACCTGCGCCTGCTGGCGCTGCGAGTCCTGGTACGCCTGCAGACGCCGACGGAACGTGCTGTTCTCCTCCTCGAGGCGGCGACCGCGCCCGATCTGAAGGCTCAGGTCAGGTCAGACGCCGTGACCTCACAGGTGCTAGGTCAGCTGAGTCGGTTCACAGAACACAGGACAGGTCGTCAGTTCAGACATGACAGGGAACGGTTACGACGTTCAGACAAAGTGATAATTCGACGCCTGACCATTAACAACAGGTGGCAGAGTTTTCCGGCTCTGAACAGGCTTTCGCCACACGGAAAGGCACACAGGCGAGGGTGTCCGAGGTACTTACCAGTGACTCACCTGAATCCCACAACGTTTACTCCTACTGCACAACAGTTCTCCGCCCGCCTTTACGGCACTGTGGTTATAACAACGGTCCGTCCCAGAACAATCGGCCACTTGGCGTTGTCCTGAACGTCTTCGCCCAAAAACGAAAACGAAAACAAAGCGGTGTCGCGGAGTCACTGGCAGCTGTTCATTAACACAAGGTCATCACGTTCCCGAACACTTAAGGACATCACTTCTAGCGGCGTTCAGCGCGTCGCAATGCTCTGAGGCAGCGGACCGCTGGCTGCTCACTTGCTCTCCTCAGTCTGGCACGTACCGCGTCTGAGCTAGTGTACGACATGTACCGTGTCTGAGACAGCGTCCAATACGTACTGTGTCTGAGGTAGTGTGCGTACCGCGCCTGAGGAAGTGTCCACTGCTTGTCGCGCCTGAGGCAGTGCACGAACCGTGCCTGAGACAGTATCCACTCCGCACTTCGTCTGAGACAGTGTCCACTACGTCCCGTGTCTGAAGCAGAGTGTGTGCCGTATCGGAGACAGTGTCCACTGAGTACTGTCTCTGAGGCAGTGCACGCATTGTGTCTGAAGAAGTGTGCTTACCGTGTCTGAGGCAGTGTTCATTCAGTACTGTGTCTGAGGAAGTGTGCGCAGCGTGCCTGAGGAAGTGTTCACTACGTCCCGTGCCTGAGCCAGACATGTACCGTGTCTGAGACAGTTCCCACTACGCACCGTGTCTGAGGCAGTGCACGTACCGAGTCTGTGGCGGCGGTTCTGGCCGAGTCGCTCCGGCCCACCTTCCTGGAGGTGCTCGGCTCAAGGACCAGCGCGTCCTCCCCCGGCTTCATCATGCGGTCCAGCTGAAAATCCGCCGGCGAACGGTCACTCCGCACTGTGATCACCTCTCGGTCCAGACCAGGAAAAACCTCGCTCAAATGCATCCGGAGTCACGGCCGTCGCGCTCAACAGTGTCCCACCGACAACAGGACACACCAGGGTACAAATTCAGCGTCAAAAAGGCCATTCCACAGACAGGCAAGCTCGATACAGCCGGATTACGTGTGTTCCGCTGATAACAGGACGCATCACGATAGAAAATCGGCGTTAGAGGCCATTCTACAGACAGGCACACTCGGTGCGGCCGCGTTACGTGTGCTCCACTGATAACGGGATCCACCACGATAGAAAATCAGCGTCAAACAGGCCATTCAGCAGACATGCACGCTCAGTCCACGGACACTCGGTTCACAAAAAGGCACCCTCGGTACAGCCGGGTTATGGCACGAGGGGCGGCCGCACGAACATTCTGTGGTCACAACGGGAAATTCCCTGTCCCGCTGACACAGTCCGCTGGCACGCAATGTGAATTATCACGTGATGCACCGCTTCAAGGACGTGACAAAATGTTCTCTGGCACATGCAATCGCGACGGTCTACATTGCCGTTCCCTCTTAACATCCATGTTTGGTGGATTCAAGCTGCGAAATTCTGCTCTCCAGAAATCAGTCGTCCATGTGTCTGTGTGCGATGTATGGATGCACGGAAACAAATTATACGCATACTGGTGGTAGTTTCGTCGCACGCTATCAAGTTGGCAATTCTGTTTCTTTGCAAGCATCCAAGAGATACGTTTATATGCATGGCGTGCGAGTTCTCATGACCAAGAGTAGTCTGTAGCCAGCCAGACGCCTCTTGGTGCCTCTGACCGACATGACGACCGATTTGTTTAACTGACTCATAAATCTACGTCGTTTCTGTAAAGGTAAACATGCAAAAGAAATGCTTTTTATGGCAGCAACGTAAGCAATGCAAAATGAGCACGGAAATGATGTAAGATGTCAAAAAACTAATGATGGCTACGTGATTAAAACAAAAGAATGTATATGTACAATCCCTGGTCGGTCAAACACCACCATGCGAACATACTGCGCGTGTGCAAAAGCTCTGATGGAAGAATAGGTACGGCTTCCCCTACCAACCCTAACCACTGCGACGCTATATTCCCCAGAGAAAGCCGATGAGATCAACGCTCCAAACCTACGACGGAAGTCAACGCATGCCGACGTGTCTGCGGGTACGCAGGGGCGCCGCCGCGTGCGCCCGTGCGTGAGACTGGAGGCCGCTATTGCCGCGTCGGGCGTCGGAATTCGTATCGACCAAACGGTCGCCCCGTTTGCCCCGGTGAACGGTGAAGGGGCGATCGACGCTGGGTGGTCGACGGCCGCGCGTCTTCACGGCGCACACGTGGCCACGGCGTGCGCGACACACGACCACAGATCAATCCCCGCGGCATCAACCGCCCACCCGTCACGTGCTTACGATGCGCGCTTGATAGTGTTCGTTAACAGATTGGACCGATCTTTCAGGCGAGGTTCAAAGCAGTCTTGGACGCTCTTTTCAGTCTTGCGATCACCGTTTTGATTCACTTTTTCGCTTCCGCCAGCTGCCGCTGGGCGCGTGTCAGCACTGGTCCCACAGAACCAGCACACGGCCGTAAGTGTTCGTCGGGTCCGGTACCCGGTATCCGGGGAAAGGGGGCCCAGAGCCGGGTTTTAGATGACTCGCCGCTGCTGACGGCACGTCGGTGGGGAACACGTCATTATACAGCCGTTACCAGGACTCGTCACAGAGCATGACGAACTCCACCAAAGAAGGGATCAACATAAGTTGGAAGCAGATTTGTACTCGATTTCACTTCGGATAGAATCGAATCCGAATCCGATTCATGATTTGCTGAATCGATTCTGATTCTGACCCACCGCGATTTTCCGACACTAAATCGATTCCTGTTCAAGATGAAATCAGTCAATTTCGGAATCGATTCCAATCGATTTCAGTACGATCCTTTGGATCGGATTTTGTCACTGGAATTCATTCTTATCTTCATTCGTAGTCAACCACGTGATTCAACTCCATCTCTGATTCCGGCACTTATCAACAGATGGGATCCCGATTCTGACTCTGGCCGGAGGGCAACCGATTCCTGGGCCGACTCTGATTCCGACGGCGTTAAGCACAAGCCTGGCTGGAAGGCCGCAGTGACCACAAGATGCCAGACCTGACCTAGCGAGTGGCGCACCAGTCGAACCCGAGACGGCGCCGGTCGCGGTGACGGCGCCACAGAGAGGGACCGGCGCGGAGTGGACGGACCGGTGTGACTGTCGGCGGCTCACTCACCCGGTCGGAGAGGGCGCTGTACTTGATGCCGATGTCGTCACGCTCGGCGCGCGAGGAGGAGAGCTGGTCCTGCACAGAGGACAGCTGATGCTGCAGCTCCTCATTCCGCCGCTGCCGGCACAGCGCGCCACCATCACAGGGCTGGGTCACACCGTGATAGCGTCACACTACACACGACCACAGGGTCTCACGGCCACAGGCCGGGTCATACGGCCCCACGGCCATATGAATGGACCACATGGTCTCACGGTCACCCGAATGCGTCACATGGTCACCGAGCCACAGGGCGCAAGGCCACAGGGTCTTGCAGTCACACGGCTGCGCATAATGGTCACAGGTTCGCACCGTCACACTGCGCCACGGCAACACGGCTGGGTCACACAGTCAGACAGTTTTACAGCCACGCAGTCACACGGCTTGGTTACGCGGTGTTACGGTCACACCGTCACATCGTCACATGACACACTGTCACAGGGTCTTACGGCCATACAGTCGTGTATCACGGGCACAAATTCACACCGTCACACTGCCAGAGAGTTTCACGGTCGCGCGGCTGGATCACCCAGTCTCAGGTTCACACTTTCACGTCACATGGCTAGGTCACACGGTTACAGGGTTTTACGGTCACAAAGTCACACGGTCACCTGCCTGGATGACACGGTCTCAGGTTCACACCGCCAGGCGGTCACAGGGCTGGGTGCCCGGTCGCGGGCTCATTGGGCCTCACGGTCACCGAGCCACGCAGCTGGGTCGTACGGTCTTACGGTTACACACTTGGGCGGCACCATTAGAGAGCACCACGGTCACGCCGCCGAACCTTCAGCCGGCACGGCGTCTCCCCGTCGAGGTCGCCGGGCGAGCGCCCTCAGGCGATTTCCTATTCCCAGGTCAGCCCGAGGCCGCGCGGGGCCCGGCAGCCCCGGCCGCGTGCAGACGAGGTCGCCACGCCGCGACTCCTGGGTCTGCCGTGTGGCCCGGCCGGCGGCAGCGGCGAGGTCACGCCAGCGGCAGCGAGGTCACCGCCGCTGGCCGCCCCTGTCACGGGCCAGCGCCCGGCCGCCACACCCCCCGCCCGAGCCGGGAGCCTGCCACGCCAGCCGGGCATCAGCCGACCTTCCGGTGACAAGCCGACGCCCGGTCGCCACAACCCCCGCCCGTGCCGGGAGCCTACCACGCCAACCGGGCATCACCCGACCTCCCGCGCCAGAACAGGCCGCCCGACCGCACGTCAATCTGTTGTTCCCCGACCCGGTCGGGATTAGCCTCACATGGACCTACAGTGAATTGGTGTTACCCCACGCCCAGCGCGAGTCCCTCCAAATGGTGCGCAATGATCATCCACGTTGGTACCATGAAGGATGATGCCATGCTCAGGCCAGTGTCTGCAATACTCTGTGATTGCCAGTGATTGCGTGATATTGAGAACTGTGATTAGTGCTGGTTTCTCTTGATCAATCGATCTACAATCGGGTAACAAAGACGGCATATTGGCTGTCCGATAGATTAGCGACCAGCACTGGCGTGCCGCAATGAAGACCCAGTTCTTCCTTCGTCTGGACACACAGGTCCGGACAAGACTGCTAACGAATGTTGGTCTGAGAGCACTGCCTGACTGAGGGTCACGGCTCGGCGACCCCGGCCCGTGAACCGGCCGAGTTCGTACAGCGCGGAGAGGGCTGCCGCAGCTCATTCCTGGATCCCAGCCCCGTGGACTGCCCGAGTTCGTACAGCGCGGAGAGGGCTGCCGCAGCTCACTCCTGGATCCCAGCCCCGTGGACTGCAGAGCCGTCGCGACTCACGGTTCACCGCGGGACCGCCCTCCCCCTCCCCGACCGGGCGGCCTCCTCACCTCCAGCTGGGCGACCCGGTCCGGCTCGTCCATGGCGTCGGCGGCTGGCTGCTGCGGCTGCTGCTGCGGCGGCGGCTCCGGGCGGCTCCTCTCCACTGGAGCGGGGCCCGGCCGCCAATTGGGCGGCACGCGGAGCACGCACGGGCCCGGGGCGGGCGCCGGACCTCCACTGGCCGGCCGCTCAGGCTCTGCGGAGCGACACCGCGGCCTTCAGCTGGACACCGCCGCCGTGTGACAGATCTTACATCCAGAAACAAGCGCCGCGGAATCGAGGGAACCAATCGACGGACAGCATGACAGCCTGTTCCGTCTGGCAAACACTGAACTTGACATCGATGGATGCTGAGCGAAGGAGCACCTAGGAAAAGATGGGGAACTCGAACAAACAGCCAGAATCGGGCGACGGTGGTATAATACCGTTCCGTTGTGAGGAGCTTTTGCGGCTTTGCACAGGTTGCCAAGTTGTCATTATGTCATTTGTCCTTCCCACGCCGTGGCAGGGACGCTTTGTAATGCCGTCACAGGCCACGTTATACACGTCAATACCAGAGACGGACCAGAGACGTCTGCTGCGGAGTGGTCGACAGGGAAACAGCCTACGTCCAGGGTCCACAGAGAGCCAGGTTCACGATGAAGGAACATTCTCGCCTCAAAATGGTTAAAATGGCCTTGAGCTAGTGCTACACCAGCAACTGCGGATAGCGAGCATCTTAATCTTCTTTCTTCTTAATCTTCTTTCTGAAAACAGCTAGGCAGCAGGACAAACAACCGACAGAGCGGGGCACTTCCGCGACGTAGCAAGACAACGCGACTCCGAGAGGCAAGAGCAGATGGCGTCACATTCGTGTCCACGCCCGGCCTCGGCAGTGGTAATGACACCTCCCGGCTGAGCTCGGACGGCGAGGTGAGCCTGTGAGCTGCCGACTGACCTCGGACCGAGCCTCTGCGTTCGGCGCCGCTGCCGGCCTGGCTGGCGGCGGCCGGGCCGGCCGAGTCCGCGGGCTCCGGAGCACTGGCGACGCTCAGGACGCCGCCGACCTCGTCCGGACGATTCTTCTGTAACGCGCCGGAAACGACGCGTCAGCCGGACCGGACGGCCGTCGAACTGCCGCCAGGTCTTAGCTGTTTCTGCGATGTTGTTTTATATCCTTTGCCTTTTCTTCTACGGAACTCTTTTTTTATCTGATCCGACGGAGGCGCAGGAGTATTCCGGCATGGAAAGCTATGCATCTCACATGCATCACTGGCTTTCACATTTATTCAGGCCTTGTCTCTAGTACCTGTATCTCCAGTACCAGTGGCAACGGCGCAGACAGGATTTCGTCAAGGAGGGGACCAAAACAAACCTAACCCTCCTCAAAACTGAGTACTCCTCCAAAACTGAGTTCCCGGCACTTAAGTTTCGAGTTTCGAGCTTTTTCATGTTGAGTGCGTAAAGAAACCCCAGGGGAACATGGCCCCATTCGCCCTCTCCCACTGGCTAAGCTCCTGACCTGTGGTCATATCCGAAGCCTGTGCTGTTACCACTGACGCAAATTCACAAAGCGAACTCGACGATTTTACCATCTCTTCTGCCAAAACCCCTGACCAGGAAATATTGCCCCACATTGTCGTAAAATTACGGAAACTGTGTTAAATCAATGCAGCCGTCGCCATTAAGCGTCCAACAGCCCACATCAACCGCCCACGCCGATGGGGCCGGAGCCGCCGCTCGCTGACCGGCCTCTAACGAGCGGGACGGAGGGGCCGGCACCGCCTACACGGCGCGCGGCCGACGAGGGGCCGGCCCGGGCGGCGCCGGAGCCAGCGCGGCGGCCGCGGGGGCGGCCGACACGCAAACCCGGCCCTCCGCCACCCCTCCCTGCCCGCCGAGTCCGCCGAGCCCGCCGGCCGGCCCCGAGCGACTCTGTCGGCAGACTCGCAGCGACCGGCCGCCGCTGGAACCTGCGCGGCCGTCCGCCGAAGGCTCGCGGCCGTCTGCTGTCGCGTCACGACCCGTCCCTGTCCAGCCGTGTCCCGGCCGCTGCCAGTCACGTGTCCATCCCCGCCGGGCCGGCACCGGCGACATGCTCTTACGTCACCGGACGACACGCCGCTGCGGCCGTTCCCCAGCGGACCGCGCCAGGCGCGTGACGGACACCTGCTGAAGTGCATGGGGAACGGTGACGAGTGCGTCACAGCGGGCCGCTGACGCACTCCCAGGGGAGCACGGTGACAGGTGCGTGACGGCGGGCCGCCGACGGAACCACTCAGCGGTCCATCACCGCCACCCCGAGGCCCGACAATAGCGAGACCTGGCACGCTTCACGTCGGGCCGCCACCGGGCCGCCACCTGCGCCGCACGACACGGCGACGTGAAGACGTCTTTCGACTCATCGTTTCTGAAGCCTGCGGAAGGCTGGCACATAGTCTGGGAACTCACTGGGCCGCTGCGTCAGAGGAAAGATCGTAAATCGCTACAATGAACGGCACCGTCACGGCGTCTTTTGCGATTGACGTCTTCATTGACTCGGCCTCCCTCCAACGATTGAACTGCGTACGACGGAACTCATGGGGTCAAGTAAGCCTCCAAAACAGAGAGTGGAGTGCTCTTCGCACTCCAGCTGCATTCTCTCAGAGCAGGAAAATGCGTTCAGTTTGCGTAGGATTGAAAAAAAATACTCCCATATGTCCATCATTCATGGCAATTACTTTTTTTCTGTCCAACATCTTCAGCGGTGCATCACATCATATAACATCGGGATCTTGAAAGCAATCTGTTTCAAGTCATGTCTCAAATTGCCCCACTAGCCGGATTACCCAGCCTAGATACTGCGGCACCACAGACGGAGCGCTGGAACCTCTGCGGAAACAGGGGGGCAAACGTGACTTCTACCTCGTTTCTTTCCAAGCACCGCCATAAGGTTAATGTTAAATGTCGCCCGAAGTTGGGGGCAGCCGTCCCTCCTGTCTCCCTCCCTCCGGTTCCTTAGCCTTTGCACCTCTGAACTAAGGATCAGGCCGCAGGATAAGCCAGCACATACGGTCTTGGGCCATTCATCCAAGTTTCAGAGTCGCCTGGGCACCCGAGCAGCCGCCTGGTTCGTATGTCCCGCCGAACAGGAGAGTGTGAGGCACAGTCTACCAGCTCCATAAACGACGGGAAGCCCGATACACGCACCGCCGAACCAAGCTGGCACAGCGTATCAGCTCCACAATCGACGGGAAACAGCCACTATGTCCCGCCAACACTAGGGAGTGCGGCACAGCCACCAGCCCAGTAATGAGGGAAACCGCTATTCAATGTCGTCGCCGATGGTACCCGCTACAGAGTATAAAGAATTGATACGGTTGGTTCGGCCGCTGTCAGCTCCACAACGGACGCCTCAGGCATGAGCACAAAGCCTCGCTGCGCAGCCAGACTCGTTCGCACGACCCAGACAAGGTGACGACAAGGTGGCTATAGGGTCAATTAGAACACCTCCACCGCTGCGTCCTCGTCACGTCCGGCCCAGCATCCTGGTCCGCCGGATGGGCCCGGGTCTGAGTACAGTCCCACGCCGCTGCAAGGCCTCGCCTCCAGCGCACCAAAGTCGCCAGAGTTGTTCGAGAACCGCGGGAGTCTGCCGCACTGTGACGGCACGATCCACAGGACACGTCTCGAGTCTGATTTCAGCCAGGCTCACGGCTATGATGCGTCACGAAAAAAGCATTTCCCTTGATCGTTCATTTCTAAAATTATCCCACCGGGACTAAACAGCTCTGTCCAACAGCTAATGGCGCACCAATCGCAATGGCTTTGGCTTGTACGTGGGAGTTCCCACCACCCAACTATGCTAATCATGCACCGATCCACTCATGCGAAACACGCGTTTCTGGGGACAAGTTAAAGTTTCCTCGCTTACAACACTGCTTGCGTCGTGAATCCGAGCTCCTGAATCCGTTTCCGTTAATCGATCGCAGCCGTCGCAGAATTAAGCCGCTGAAACGTTCGCCGGGCACGGCACGGGCGTCCAGCATGCGCAGCCGAGCTAATCAAACGCGACCAATTTTCCTAATCAAGCCGAAGTGCCGGCGTTGGTAACGGCAGGCGTAATAGGTTCGGCCGATGGTTCATGTGACCCGATTTCGCCGTTTAATTACGGGACACGGCTCGCCACCAAAGCATCAAATGGCCGGGCTGGCAGCACGCCTGTCCGATGACTCAGCCCCAGGGGCGCAGATGGATCTCCTTCCCGGCGGGAGGTTTTCCATCCTGATCAATGCAAAGCGGGCACGGCCCACGAGCCAAGGCACTCACTTGCCCCGAACCTCTTCATTCAGCACCAGACATTGCACCACAAACTACTCAGGCTGCCACCTGAGTCGACTCCAATCCGACCACAAGCTCTACTGATGTGCTGACCACAGCAAGCTGCGCTGGGCTCATCTCCGCGGTCCGGGCGGTTCTGGACTCGGCGCTGCTCGCTCGCTGCCCTGTCTCGGTGACCCGGCCGCCCCGTACCCGATGACCGACCGGGCCGCTGTCCGGCTCACCTGTTGAGCGTCGCTGTCCAGCGCGGCGCAGATGGCGTCGCTGACGAGACCGGCCCACCGCCGGCGGCCGCCGCCCGGCGCCGGCCGCCGCGGCGCCCAGTACGGCGGCGGCGCCCGGCCCGGGTACGGCGGCGGCGCGGCGGCCGCCTGCCGTCCGGGCCCGGCCGGCTCCCCCAGCACCAGGCCGCGGGCCTGCCGCACGTCCCCGCCGCCGCTGTCGGCCGCCGGCTCCCGCCGCCGCTTGTGGCCAGGCTCAGCTGGCGGCGAGACCGGGCTCCGGCGCCGGCCGCCGGCAGGGTCCGGCTCCGTCCACAGCGCGGCCTCCTCCGGCGGCCCGCCGAGCAGCTGCAGCACGTTAGCGCGGCTGCGGCCGCCGCTGGCACCCTGCCGACTGTCCCGCCGTCGGTGGCCCTGCCCGGTTCCGGGGTCACCGCTCCTGCCCTGCACGGCATCGGCACCGCCGCTGCGGTCCGAGCCGCCAGCCGCGCCGCCGCCGCCGGCCGCGGGGGCGACGTCGGCGGCACGCCGGTCCGAGTCACTGAGGCCAGAGCCTGGGGCGGAGAGTTCCACGGTCCGACCGGCGTCGAAGGCGACACCGCGGCGGCGCTCATCTTCCGACTGTCTACTGATGGCAGCCTCCAGGCCATCTTCGTGATAGCTCACACTTTGTGCACCCGTATCGGCTCCAAAGCGACCCGCGAGTCCTGTTCTGTTCTGTTCCACGTCACCGTTTTCGCCACCCGTAAAACTCACAGCAGCTCTCTGGTTGCCGTATGTCTCATACTGGCCGCGAAAAACGCTGGTCCTGGACGTCACCATCGACGTTCCGTTTGAATGACCGCCGAGAGGGCTGGCGTCCTCTCGACTCTGGTACAGATCGCTCTGGCTCCTGGAGCTCAACACGTGGGAAAAAGTCCGGGGCGGCTCCCTGCCACCCACCAGGAGGTTTTCCTCACTTCTAAACGTGCGACTGTCTGCATAGCTCTGAAACACTCGCCGGTATCCGCTCCGGCTCTGCCAGTCCCTTTGATTTCCAATGGGATCCTCTTGGTCCTCAGTGTCGTGGTTATCTCCGTGCCCTGTCTGCACTGCCTCCTGGCTGCCACCCCACACAGACAGGCCGCCGTGTTTCGGGGCGCCGCCGTAGCCGCCGCTGTTCTCCGGCGCCCGCCGCAGCTCGCGTTGTCTCCTGCTGGCGGCCGCGGCGACGCTCCGCCAGCTCAGCTCCTCCTGACTGACGGAGCCGCTCGAGTGCCATCCGAGTGGTTCCGGCGGCGGCCGCGGCCAGCCGCCACCGGCCGGCCGGCCGCCGCTGCGGCGCGGCTCGTCTGAGGAGCCGGCCGAGCCGACCGACCGCTCGGCCGCGCCGTCCCTCCACTGAGCCCGGCTCGAGACGAGCTGCTGCAGGCGGGAGGGTCGGCCGGCCGTCTCACGGTCCCGGGGAGGGCCGACTCCCTCGGGTGGGCCTTGACGCCCCGAACCGTCCGGCGGCGGCGGCGGCGACGGCGGCGGCTCACCGCCAGACGGTCGGGCCAGGCGCTGCGGCCCGCCGTCGCTCAGGACGCCAGCCGAGGGGAGCCGAGCGCCGTCCTCCCCTGCCGCCGTCGGCTGCCGGTCCGTCCTCTCGCGCCACAGCCGCACAAACTTCTTCATCGCCACCGCTGGCAGCCGGCCGGCCGGCCCGGGCCGCTGCCGCCGCCGCGCGCTCGCTGCGCCGGCCGGGTGACCGTGACCGCGCGGCGCCCGGTGACCGCGGTCAGGGCGTGCGCCGGCGCGTGAGCGGCTGGCCGGCGCTGCGGGCCGGCCGCCCGGTCCGGCGATACTGCCGGCCGGCCGGCCGGCCGTCACCGCTATTGACCTTCTGTCGGCGGCCGCCGCGCACATCGGCGGCACCTCGGAGCCGGCCGGCCGGCGCCTCCGGCGGTCACCCGGCCGATCACGACCCGGGGTCGGGCGGCCCGCCGGCAGAGACGGCCAGGGCAGGGCTGTACAGGAGGCGGCAGAGCTCCGACCGCTCCCGGGGTAAGAGGCGCGGAGCCGGCGTCTGAGACGCGGCGGCGGAGTGGAGCGCGGACAGAGGCGTCGCCTCAGCGCCGGGGCCGCGACTGGGACTCTGAACACGACACCCACAACGGCGAGGAGAGGCCTCTGATCTTACAGCGACGCTACCCTGTCACGACGCCTAGACGGGACGGACACAGAGGAACAGCCGCAGCGTCCAGGGAGCGACTACGACGGAGTCCTCACCCCGCTGGCCGGGACAGGCCCGCCCACGGAGCGGACATCTCGACCCGGCTGAGGTGGAGAGATCGGCCCGGGCCCGGGAGCGGAAGGCGCTGACCCCGGCCGGACGAGCCGGGCTGTATCGATAGCGGGGCCGACAGCCGGACCTCGCACGGAACACGGCCGGCAGGTCGGCAACCGTGCGAGCCCTCGGGCGGGATCGGGCACCGCCACTCCGGAGACGCCAGGATGGGAGAGGAGCCGCCGGCCAGGACGGCCCGATTCAAACACATCGCACTAATGTCTGTTGCCGCCATAAACACACCAGAATGCCAGCTGGGGAGCAAAAACAGACCTGGCGAGAGTCGTGGACCTGACCCTAGCCATCACCATTTCAGACGTGGCCTTTGTGTGCCGTGGAACTTCGTTGTTGATGAGGATTCTTACTGCATTAGTCTGTATTCAGGTCCACAGGTAAAACGTCGGATCACGACAAAAATGCGAGCTTGTACCCACGACTTCTGCACAGTTTACAGAATTTCACACCAACATCTTAGAATTGCATTAATCGCAAGAGGTTTGTCTCGTTTGCTGATTTAGTTACCGATAGAAACGAGTGTTGAAAAACTACGTAAAGCGGCAGCGACCATGACAAATCGACCAGTGCATAACATCCTCACTCCTGGATTCTGACGTAACTGTGGCTATGGGTTATGGCATGCTCTGGGGCTTATAGGTCATAATATTATTATTCAAACAGCATAAAACTATAAATCGTTGTACTTGCCATGATCCGTGCAGAAACGTCCATCCTTCAGATTCAGTTTTTTTTTTAGTTTCTGACCCTGTGACCAATGACCTTAAGTCAAGTGACCTTAGCGTGCCACGAGGGCGGTGATAAATACGAACGAATTTTCTCATGGAAATTAACTCACATGCTTTAACGTTATGTCTGCAAATTATGGGGTACGCTTTTTTCGGAATCGGATTTTCAAGACTGCCATTAATGGCAGTCTTGTCTTAAAAGTCTTTTTGCTCTTTTACATGTGGGGCTTCACGCTCCTCACCGAATTTGGAGTCACCAGCCGATTTCGCTGATTCAAATGGCAATCGATAGCGCCGGACCTTGTGGTCCTGTGACATATACATATTTTTATTTTTGCGGTAATGATGACGTCACGTCGGGTCAAACACGAAAAAGTGACCATTTTCTCCAAAATCGCCTAATCACAATGAAAAGCAGGCCAAGAATGAAGTTTACGTAGCAATATGTTCTTGGCAGCTTGATTTCATATCCTGTCACGTCACCAGAGGCCATAAAAGACAACAGTCACAGGCTGGGTCAAATTTGGCCTCCATATTACACACACACATATATATATATATATATATATATATATATATATATATATATATATATATTAGTGGAGCTAGCGAGCAAACTTCTTCGGACATGTTTCGTTAAAAAGACAGCATATTTGGCAGTGAAGTGCCTTTTGGATCATGACTTAATACTCCTAATCAATCGTTTTCCACTATCGGAAAAACTGTTTACAGGGACGCCCATGTTACTCGGTAACATTTGGTCCTGCCATCATCAGACAACACAGGTAGAATAATACATAACAACAATATACAAAACATTCGTGGTCGTGTCGGGCGAAAATTACATTTCTACATTTTTGGGCTCTAATAAGCCACTCAATTTTACGAGAATGTCCACAGTCAAGCACTGTGCATACTTGTGGGCACCTCTGATAACGACGAAAACCGGAACAGTCTTTTCTCCCCATACTTTTTATCTACTTTACGTTATAGGTGACAGAGGCAGGCCGTCACATAGCTACAGCGTGCCCCGTACGTCCATCTGCCCGTTAATGGTGGGATCTACATATCGGATGTAAACGGCTTCCAACACTTTCAGCCTACCTTTGTGGGCGCACTTGGCCAGTATAGCGGTACTGTTCTTCAGTTCAGCTCGTGCCAGTTCTAGGATGTACGGCAGATGAAAAAATATGACGTAAAGACAATTTCGGTGTACGTCATTATCGAAGATGCCTACAAGCGGAGACGCGGGAACTCTTCCAAAGTTGGGGGAGGAGAGCAAAGAAGCATTTTGGTTCAATTCTTTCCAGTAAACGCCCATAGGATCAATGTTAAATCTTAAAAAGTTGACCCCCCCCCCCCGCTTCCCGCGCCCTTGCCCACAAATATATACGATGCTTGACTGTGAGGATATGTGGAAAACCAAATGGCTTATTTGAACTCAAAAACCTAGAAATGTAAATTTTGACCCGACACGATCACGAATGTTTTGTGTAGGTATTGTTGTTAAGTACAACTGTGCCTTTGTTGTCTGATAATGTTGACAGGGCGAAAGAAACGTTATCGAGTTATACAAGCATTTTCTAAACAGTTTTTTTCGATTATTGTCCGAAGATTATTACATACATATTATTATCCGAAGATTATCCAGGAACAACGTTAATGCCAGATATGCTGTCATTTTTACGAAATCCATAACTCATCGTGCAATGCAGGTTTCCTGGCTTCTTTCACAAGGACATTCTAAAAAAAGACAATTAAAAGAGCCTTGGCTACAAAAATGGCTTGAAATGGCCCCAATTATCATGTACATGCAACAACGCGACATTTTCTGGTTTCAAACTCGGAGTACCACGAGCATGGCTCCATCCTCCATCTGACATCTCTGGATGTCAGATGGAAATACAGGCCAGTTTCTCTCATGCTGCACATTTCCACGGAATGTTGCATGATACTACAAAGAACGATATCTCCACACCACTCATGCAGAAAGCAAAACAGATGCCACCAGCTCACTCCCAAGGCTGAGTCTGCATAAAACTTGAAAAGGTGAAACTACGAAAAAATACTGCAATGTTGTAAGAAAGTGCTGTGCAAGTTGTACGTAATGTTTGTTATGCGAAATCAGACAATCACCTGACCGTATTAAAAGAAAAAAAACCGTTCCTTCAGTGCCCTTTCAAAAAGTACTCTCACTGGACCCGGAAAATGAAAAGTACATATTTGGCCTACGATGACCCAGCACGAGGTCAGGGGCGCCCCAAAGTGAGCTCTCAGGTCATGCTTATATGTAATGCAAGTCAGAGTCACCAAACAATTCAAAAGCGCCGACAAAACACGATGAAGTAACACTGAATGTCGAATCGCGAAACACGGTGTGATCATTATGACGTTACTGCACAACTGATGTAAGAAAAGGTACTGAACGCTTCAGGACGCTGCGTTTATTCATTTGGGAGATATCAAGGAAGTGCGGCAGGGCACTGGAGACGTTAAACGCCCCCGTGAATGGCGGGTTAACGGCGTCTTATTTTGGCGCCCTGAAACAGGGATTGTTACTAGTAAGTAACAGCATACGTATATGTCATGATAATGAACGCACGTGGCGCTCAAATGCTGGTTTTGCGCTGCCGAAAATGCCTGATTTCGGAACACAACTCAAGCTCGACAACTCGGCCAATTTTGCTATTCAAAGCAATCGGCGATGAAACAGACCGCACGTACGCCAGAAAATGGCACCCATATGTTGCCTTACGGTGACATATCCTTGCCCTTGTTTTATGTCTATTATTATATATCTGTGCCTCGTTCAGATATACCTAATGTCATTTGCATCAGCGAAATCGTTATCGAAATAATTAACTTTTCGAATTAGGCGAGGAACGCGAAACCCCTTCCGGGAAAACAGAAAAATAGCCATTAATGACGCCACAAAGAAGAGATTTCCTAAACAAAAGAATACCATCAGTCACAATCTGCAGACATATCGTTAAGGCATATAGTCCCATTTCAAGTACCAAAAAGTTCGTGTTTTTACTGTTTCATGTCACGCTACAGTCACTTGGCCTCAGTTCACGGGCCGCAAGGTCAAAATCCCCAAAATCCAAAATCGAAAAGATGGCAGTTTTTCTTCAGATTATGGTGACCTCAACGATACGTAGTTTTGTGCTATTTAAATTATTTTGTCATGACTTCTACGCAAACAAAAACAGTCAAAGAGCATGACTTCTCACAGACGCCCGAGACAATAACTTTGACCATTGCTCGGATTGGCCTGAAAAGTGCAAAGCTAGATTTAGAGCATGAGATAACCCCACAGGCAGATTACGTCAAAATCTGAGAGATGTGGGAGTTATCTTTTTATTTTACTGGTCGATTTGTGGTGGAACGCCCCGGTGTCTTAATCCTAACTTTTGTTTTTGTACTGGGGCCACAGAAGTAGCCAGCCAATGTCTACTGGGTCACCAGGTGCAGGTCCAAAAGGGGAGAAGGCCTACGGCGGTCATATGCTTGTTCGATGAGCCATGAAATCTACTAGAAGTAGACAAAATATATGACGACGGCAACAAAAGAAACAGAAAGAAAGCGGCCTCGGATTTCTGAATGCATTCATACTGACCCATGCTCCCCTCGGAGATTCCCGGATCCACTACCTGTGGGCCATAACCCACAGACGAACCGGATCAAATGCTGGAAAATGCGATTACTGATGTCCTTGGTCACTCCTAAAATTTTTCATTGGCTTAATCAGTCCATAATTGTCTATTTTCTTGCCCTTGCAGAAAGGCCCCTAGCTGAGCCGTGTCTCCATGAGTAATTACACTGTCGTTGTCAGTGAAGCAGACACGGGAATCAGAAGCTTCTAATCTGCGACGAACGCATGCTACTGTCACCCTCAGCCACACTTAACCGTCACCGGTCCTCGAGTCCAAGTGTTCACATGTTTACAGCTCTTTAAAAAAAATGTATTCAAAAATATCCTGCAACGGTTCCGGAGAATTTCAATCAATTGCCTGATTTGGGCATTCATTTATATCTTTACTTCATTTCACTATTCACGCATAACGATTCCGGCCCAAAACGTTGTAAGCTCTGTTTCTTCAGTGCGAAGCGGTTTCAAGCCGTGTCGTGAGCTACCTATTTTGCAACTTGACAAACGATTTCGTCCACTAGCGTCATCAGCTGGCCGCCGGCCGTAATGTGCTTTCCGCCCACAGGCGGGTCGCGTGGTTGCCAGGCGAGCGATCGGGAAAATTTTCGGATATGTAGGCAAAAGTCTTCATGCGCAATCGAAATCTCATCAAAATGAGACACGTAAGAGGTAGCTTTTTCAGACGTTTTGTTGCTGAGGATATCTACTGATGTAAGTCATGCAGGCACGTAGCCGGGGACCATGGGGACCATGCTCCCCCTTGGCCAAGAGGTCTGTACTAGATACTTAGCGATTTCGCAGGAACACAGAATAGTGATCAAATATATGTTAGAAAAGCAAATATTAATGTTTTCCTTGTGCAATAAATATGATGTTAATCAGCCAAAATTGCTGTTTTTTTACAACTTTTGACATATGCCAATGGCATATCACAAAATTCGACATCTGGCCACCCCCTTGAGGAAAATCCTGCATACGTGCCTGAAGTCATGCATGTCCTCCTCCATTTCATAGGGCCGCAACATGAGACCAAAGGGTCCCTCTGGCTATTGCACTGTTTGGGAATGCCAATTTGTTTATTTTGGAGTGTCATTCTTGCTCCTATGTATTTTTTACTGTTCTTGTCTTGATCTGTGTCACACCCACAACAACGGCTTGCATACTTACTGGGACTTTGGGGGCTAGGTAAGGGTTTTGCTGGAAACAGGAATGAAATGACGTTTAAATAAACAAGATTCAATACAAGACACATGGAAAATTTGTGTAACATCGGATGATAGGTTAATTCGGACACCCTCGTTTCTTCGGACACCACAACTAGTCTCGCGTCCAAATTTTTATTTTTTTGGCACTGGCAAAGATCCAATATCCTTTTTTGCAGCGATGCGCAGACGAGGAGTCGCACGTCTTACGTGAATATTTCTTTCTCTGAATCCACTGTTTCCGTCCTCAAAATTTCCCATTTTCTGCCACGTGCCATTGAACACTTAGGTAGGAATGTGCATAATTATCATATTACCTCTATTCGCGAATTTACTTCATTTCAGAAGTGACTTCAACTGGCTAAAACCATCTGCCTCGCCATCATGCCGCATCTCTGAAGACACCTCCTTTCTGGTTACGTATATATATATACGTATATATATATATATATATATATATATATATATATATATATATATATATATACGTGTGTGGTATTATAATAATTGACGCCGTCCAATGATATCCGAACGCTGTGTTTTAATACGTGCTAGGAAGTACATTTTTTATTAAAATCGGTTATTAAAAATGCGCGGTAACACGTAAAAACTGGCCACGTAAAAACACCTAAAAAAAGGAATATTACAATGAATAGACCAGGCGACTTCTGGTGACCGACGGCAGCAACAGCAGCGGTGACGCGGCAAGCCAACAGCAATAGCAAGGGCGGCGGGAGGCTGACATGAGGGTTGATACCTAGCTTGTGACTGACCAAAGAAATTTCAGCTCAGCCTCTGCTAGCATCTCTTGTATCAGACATAGATCGGGTAAATTTGAACAGTCGTCTGAAATTACCGAGCGGTGTCCGGATTAACAGGACTCGATTTCTTTTGTTTAATATTAGCTAAACGAATGCTAACAGCAGCAATTCAAGCAGTCACATTTTAGATTTGAAGGTGGTCCTTCATTTAAATGTCATTTGATTGACTTCCACCTATCTGGGAATTAACTACAACCGATTTCAGATGGCCATCCGGTATTACTCGATTATCCCCTATGTACACTGAGAAAGATACTCATGTTGTGTTTCTGGATTGTGAAGGCGCCATTTATGTTGCTATTTGTCTGAGAAGCTCTTTGCGCACACCTCTCATCAACACACCTATACGCAATGAAAACTGAAAATAATGACCTCGCTCCAAGTGTTAACGGGCATACACCACACTCGCACGACCTAAGCAACAAGGAATTCGCTTACGCAAAATTTGGTATCAAATTTACTCCGCTTCTTACAGCAAATCATAGGAAATCGTCGAACTCCAAGCCCGCAAGCACGCAAGGACACATTCAAAAATCTAAATATCGCAGCCTAAACGACTGCGTCCGGTCACTCCCTCCTGACACAAAAAATAGTTGAGGTTTTGAAACAGATATCACTTATAAAAAAGTTAGGACATCAGGCCATCGGCTCCGTCGCCTCCCCCCTCAATCATTTACGCAAAACGGCACCCATGGTACGTAGTATGACTGTGTTCACTCGCTGCGCTCGTCCACTCCATCTGGAAAACACACCGCAGAATGCAAGCACCAGGAAAATCAAGAATCACGGAGAACCTTGACAAGTTATCAGAAAGACGACTGCAAATTAAGTCAAAGCAATACCATCGACGACGCTGGTGAAAATTTTCTCCTATTCTTTAGTGACGTCAAACATGTCTCCTGCGTGTTCTATCGACGTGCACAACACTACAAAATCCGAGAGCTTCTGACTAATTTCCTTAACCTTCATGCAGGAAGCTCGGATACATGTCGTACATGTAATACGCAGATACATATCTGATGCAAAAAATAAAGGATGGGTTAACGACATGGGCGTTGCCAAAGTGACTGTTGGCCATAGCAAGTCCAATATTATCTGCTTTTGTTTTGCTTCGGGGCGTCCCATGAAAAGAAACGACTTGCATATCTTCATTCTCACCTTCCACCATCTCGCATCAAACGCCTTATAGAACGAAACATGTTATGTTACCCGTAACGAATCTGACAATTCTTCGGTACGTTGCTGGATTTTGCGTGCATCAGTACAGCCTCTAACTGAACAGCATCACTTTAAAACATTAATCCTGTGTCAACCAGTGTTACACGGCCTGTAACAAAACTGTTCCCGCACTTCCCCATCTTTCTTCGAAATCACTGCCCAGCTTATTTTTCACAAGCACTGAAAATCGTTCCCTGTTCGCCTCATTCCCCATCATGTAAAAGAAATGCTGGAATGTATGTCTAGATTCAGACAGCCTGCTTTTACAAATGACTTATTCAGCGGCCGTTGTAACAAACTTGGTGAGATTGCTTAAGCGCCCAGGAAACAGCCACTCGTGAGGCCTCATTCGATCGTTTCCACACTCAAGACAAAACATCTGAACGAAAGAAAAACGTCGTTCACAAAACATCGTACAAAACCGCACTCCGAAAATAAGTCCAAACGTGCTTCTTCATGACTGGAGCAAAACGAGCATCGATTATCTGCTCGTTGGCCAATTAGCCACCGCAACCGGTTTGTGGTCAATATGCGATTAACATTTTAAAAAAGAAAATCCCCAAATTGACGGAGCGAGTTGCGCTCATAACACTACACACAGATCCTTCTTGACAATGGTGGATACCTCTGATCAATCTAGGCTTTAAGGATGAGCTTGATTTGTCGTGGCTCACAAGATCTTGTCTAACCAGAGAAGAGCAGACATGTTCCCCAAGCGCAGGATTATTCAGCAAAACCTAAAGTCAGAACGACATAATCGGGAAATGAAGCTGAGAATAGCTGGTCGGTTCGTTTTGCCGTGCGGCCCTGGGTATGCTGTGTACGAATCCCTCAGTCTATGAACGACATACTGAGGCGGCGCAGGCAGCGCAATTCCGGGAACGTGCACAGCCTTTTTTCAGAACAGTTGAACAGGTCTGCTATGAAGGGCATGCATGCGTTGTGCCATACCCTAACAATCGATGTTTTGAACTTCGTATGACTGGACAACCATATATTTCGAATAGTACTTTCTCGACCGAGACGGCTGCCAAGATGACTGATCCGATTTAAGAAATGTCGTCCAGACCATTACCACACCACGCCAGAATTGATTACAAATGCGATGAGCGACTGATTCCAACTTTTCTGCGCCAAAAAGAACGCCTTTTTCTCACGCCGTTGGAAGACAGTCGACTAAAATGCATGCCCACGCTGACTTGCTGGACCACAAGCGCTTGAACCAAGTTACCTTGACGATCATGAAATAATGAGTATATCAAGCTTTCTGGCTATGTTGCGACTTACATGTCTGGATGATCCTAAATACTGCTGCATATATTAAAACTGCTACTTCTATTGAAAACACCGCCATTACATTAAAATTGCTTCTTATTATAACAAATATTACCTTTACCCATTCATAGATATTACCTATACCAAAAGTTACAACGATGTGTGCCTAAACGTAAGCACGTATCAATGTAACTATCCAAAGATGCCTATAAACCCACGACGTGTACCACATTGGATGCAAGGTGTCTACCCGTAAACCTATTCATTTCTCTCGTCACGGAGGGAGCCAACCATGAAATAATGTTAAGCGCAGGGAAGGAAAACAACACATATATCTACGTTTACCCTCATGGTATGGTGATCTGTGATGTTAAAACGAAAAGTAGAGTAAAATTGGGTCAGAGGGGTTTCAAGTGAAGCTTCCGCCGACACTTTCCTTGTTAGGGGCCTGACGTTTCTAACGCTGCACAGTTTGTCACAAAAATGCTGAGCGACGAACATTTTCGGAAGGATCACTCAGACACCTTGCCTGAGTAAGCCACCGCTGCATGCATCACCTCTGCTGTTGCATACATCGCCCCCGGCCGCGCATCACAGTATAAAACGTTTCTTTAAAGGTGAGCCGCCGCATACCTTGCCTATCTTCTTGGCTGCGTAGCGTAGCATGAAAACTTGGGGGGGGGGGAATAATGCGGCAGTTATAAAAACTTGGACCTTACGACGGCAAAATGACGTGACATGTAAATATAAATCAGATCCATAATTCCTTGATGGTAAGTAGGTAAGATGGTAAGTAGGTAAGTGATGGTAAGATGGTAAGCTACGACTGAGGGCGGCTCATTTAGCCCTCACCGGACGAGCGGGGAAGGATGCCATCCACAAGCAGTTTCTCCAGGACCACGGCAATACGGCGCAAGACAGCGCCGTGAAACTTGGTATAGCTGGCAAAATATTCAGTGTGCATCTTAAAAAGAGTAACCCCGGATCATCACGGATCGCCGAGCTATGACGTCATTACCGAAGGCTTGCAGAATGATTTTTACGCCTCAAATGTAGCTTTTATTGTTTTAGGGCAACAGGCATGCATAAATGTCACATGACGGCCATGAAATCGGTTCGGAATGGTAATCTACATGCAAACAGGTCCTTTCAGATAGGTTAATGGTCTTATCAAGGAAAAAACGAGGTCAACGATCTAAGATGATCTTATTTACCTCAGGACGTTCCTATCCTAGTTGCTGGCATTGCGCATCATAAAAGAGACGATTTTAGACCTATCTGGTACAAATGTGTCGTATTTCGCTCCGGAAAATGGACTTATAGTTCCCAAGCATAAAGCATATCCCACCTAATATAGGTCACTGGTTGACCTGACGGGATCGAACGGGGAGCCGTTGGGTTCCTTGGGCACACAGCTATCGATTGTTCTTTGATCCGTGGCACTAGCTATATTACGGGCGAAATGACGAAGAGGTGCCTAACGTCCTCCTTCCCCCCCCCCCCGCATCGGTGCGAGTGAAAATCCCGCCAGTCCGGCGAGGGCTAATGCACACTTTCGGTTTAAAGCTGCAATGATAAACAATCATGAACACAAGCTTTTCAATGGGATTTTTACCTCAGCTAGGAACGTCCATAGCTAATTTTGGCAAAAAAAAAGCGAGGAGGGAGTTCCAACCATTTCCCAGAGATCGTTTCATTAAATTTATGAACTGATTCAAAAGGCATGTGTACTTCCCGGTCCAAGTCAAGAAGCATGTGGACGCTAACTGATACAGCAGGTAACGCGCCCTTAAACCTGAAACGCCTTGCAGGAACCATGTCGTTTGCCCTCGAGCGTCTTCTAGTATTTCAGAAAGTAGCGTTGGTTATCTAAATGCTAATCCCATCAATACACCGCCCAGTTAATGTAGAAAATCCAGATATCGCGACCCACTGGGAATCGCGATCTGGACGCAGTAAAAACTACACGACCTTTTTGTTTTCCGTGAACTCCTTGAGATAACCGTCCTTAAAGTTAGAATCAATAATTAGCGTTTACTGTTTGCTTCGCTACAAAGCGGCCAATAACACCTACTTTCGCATGTTTGAAGATGACCTCAGCATGCGTGCAAGGGAGGGTGACTGTTGTTTCGACCAAAGCAGATCATCGTAGCAAGATGTACTGTGGCTTTGCAATTTTCTTACGGACTCAAGCACCGAGATTAGAGCTGAGGATTTGGACTCGCAGGATTCCAAGGCATTCGAATACATTCGAATCTTGCGAATCCTTGAATCCTGAAAACGAGGACCTGCACCCTGAAAATCGGGATTCGAATCCCAAAAACCACAGTCGAATCCTGGAAGCCGCTATTCAAATGGTTCAATGACAACTGAACCAGTTGCAACTGGGCCAGGACGACTGGACCAAGTTGCAACTCAGCCAATGACAACTCAGTCAGTGACAACCGAACCAGAGACACTCTTTGACCAGCTTTTTACTGTCCATGGGTATCGCACTGCCAGTGTCGCTAAACAGAGCTAGGAACGGATTCCGAGACGTGCCGGTCCCAGCACTCTGCCGAGCGACGACTAGAGAGCCTGACGGCTTGACGTCGGCGGCACATTAAGCCTCGCCATTGGATCAAATGTTTAATCACTTGAAAACCACCCGAGTCTCCGCGACGACGCTGAACGGCACCTTAGCAACGCCGCTTCGACGACCGACGGCCCCAGCCGGGAGCCACAGCAGGGCTCGGACTGAAGCTCAGGGTTCAGGGTTGAGATTCGCAGCATTCGAACAGACTCGAACAGATTCGAATGTTGCGAATCCTCGCGTCCTGAAAACGAGGATTCCATCCCTGAAAATCAGGATTCAAATCCTAAAACCGCAGTCGAATCACGGAAGCCATGATTTAAATATGCAGATAAATGCACTGAAATATGCTATACGCTCAAACTGGCTTCAAATAAACTGACCGTCACACGTCCTGTCGGTGCTGTATCGGACTGCGTCGCTCGTCCTGCGCTGCGTTACGTTGTACGTTATATATTACGTTATTACGTTATTATGTTATACGTTATATAGTTATACGTTATATAGTTATTGTCGTATTCAACTGCTATGGTTACCGATTTCACTCTGTCTTACATGCAATGGCTTCATACTCCAGACGATTATCAGTTTTTTTTATAGGCCAGAAATCTATTTTAAGCAACAAGTTTAGAGGAAAGGTCGCGGTATCATGCCCACCTTGTCATAGAATTTCGCCATTCTTCATTAAAAAACCAAAGCTTCGACACCGACAAAGACAATGACCATCTCCATTTTTTGGTCGAGTCAGAAATGCATCACTGTCAGAAGCGTTGAGAACAGTCAACCAGAAACCAATGAAATCATTTTAAACGTGGAAACTACACGACGTTGAAAATTCCGAGATTTCGACGCAAAGCTTCGGATCTACTCGAATCTATTCGAATCTCGAATCCCAATCCGAATCCACGCACACTAGGTTTCGAATCCCAAAATGCATGCGAATCCTAAGCTCTAGTTCGAACCCAGGTTTGGCGTAGGGCACCTCAGTCTATCAACTCTGTGTAACCCCTGCAAACTGTGAGGTCCGGGTCACTGGACCACCTTGAGTATAATCCGCATGAGGACCCCTCATTGGATGGAAGTCGGGCCCCCTAGCAAAGTTTGATTTCTGTGTCCGGGTTAGCCACCCATTCTGCGAGGCCCCTCAAAAGACGTAAGTTCGCGGTCTCTCGTCTTTTCTGGGTGCAACCTGTTCGAGGGAAATACCGGGAGAAAACTGACACTCTAAACCACGTGAGACTTGTGGGAGCACGTACGCCGTGTGCCAACTTCCTTGCTCGCACACCTACGTTTTCCTTTTTCTGTTTCGTTTTTGGCGCGTTCGTCTCTCTTACTCGCACTGTCTCCCGCCGCCCTTTCCTGTCTGCAGTACACTTGGGTAGAATGATTTACGTGCCACTGTCATACAAATTGTAATCAACCAGTGCAATCTGACCCAAATGACTCGGTGCATTTCATGACAATGCATTTCCTTACTTACCTCTTGGACTAAATGGTAGTTTTACGACCAACTTAATCGCCAAACGGATTTTGTGACCAAGTAGGCTCAGTAACCTCGGATGACATAACAGGGGTCAAATAGTTGCATCAGCTGCAGCAGATGCAGCACAGAATTTAAACATTATTCCGCTAAACATACACCATACCTACTCCTCATTACATAACTACACATCAACATCCTATACGGGTTGGAAAACCACTATGATAGCCCCCAACCCATCGTCAGCGTCTTCCACCGCCTCCCCCGTCGCCGTCCTACCATTCTCAGTAAATCTGGGTCTGCCCACCTCCTGAACCGAGCCGTTGACTCCGCCAGTGCCTCGATATGCAACACTTGAGGACGTATAAACGAAGTTATGGCACGTGGAGTCGGCAAGATCCATTCACTGCGAAATGACTTTTGCGTTTTTTTGGCCATCCGGCGAGGTCCGACTGAAACACATAGCCGCCCCTCCGGCAACACTTGTTGAAAGATGACATGAGATATTTTCTCATACCTTCCCCATGGCAGGTATCTCCATTCAATTCAAAGCACGGGACTTTCGGGAAGTAACCATTACAAAGCGCCCCCTGGCTTACTACCAGCCATGTCGTTCTCTTCCGACAAAACCTGATCTGAGGTCAGCAGGTAACTTCCTGAAACGTATAAATGCTTTCACTGGCGTAGTATGCGATATTTCGCGGCGTCGTGTTTCCAACGTACCCCAGATATGCCTCACCGTCCACTACAATCTTGAGAGCTTTCGTATCCTTCACCAACTGGGCTACCGAGATCGGCAGCTCAGTTGGAAGAGCGCCAATCTCCGCTTTCCAGTAAGACGCATTCGAGTCGCTTCGGCGTTCGATGTTTGGTCCGCGGGTCAGCTGGTAACTGGCCAACCTTGGGTCAACCTGACTACCACACGGCCGTGCTGCGCGCTTGGCGGCAGGTTAAGCTTTCGTTACAAAATCAACCGCCACCCAGAGCTGCTCGATCGGGAGTGGGGGCGGAGTGTAGGCGACAAGTTCTGCTTAGCACGGGCTCCGACCATTACCATCACCCTACCAAACCACTCGGATCACATAAAATAAATTTACAAAATCCGTAACAAACCCTCGCACGAAGACTCTTGAATCTTTGCGATGTCTCGTCTCCAGTGTTCGTTTCTGACTCATAGTCAAGAACATGCTTTAGACTCTCGCTTGTGACAGCCATGTATTGTATTTACTGCAAGTACTAATGAGGTGAATTCTTGTTGAAATTTCTAGCTGAAATCGTTTTCTTTTTTGACATGCCGCTTTTATAACGTTCCATTTCATCCATTTCAACAGCGATGCGTCTTACTGTTCCTTCCATTCTGCGATTTTTTTCCCTTTTCTTTGATGATCAGAGAATTGCCGATTTGTTTTGATGGCGCGTGAGAACATGATAGCAAGCATTGGCAAGAAATGACTTAATCATGAGACGTGGTATCGTGCGAATTTTTCCATGATAACGCTAGTGCCATAACAGAAATTACAATAATGCAGCGAATGGTGCCAATGACAGTGACGTCATTTCATGTGATGAAGAAAAATACGACGTACATGAAACACAATCAAGGTCTTCTGAACAGGCCAATGGAAGGCCTTTCACTTGACGTCAAAACATAACAGTTGTCTTTACAAATAGGTGTTATTATATGGCAAGAAAGTTACTTTCATTAAGGTGTGTTCACCCGTTGTTGCCATCAAATCTGGGGCTTTGGCAAGACCTGTGACGTCACTGGTCTAGAAAGGTCTCGCCTCCATTTAAGTGGAAGGTGGAGAAATACCCTGGTCAGTCCTGTGGTAAGCCCCTACAGGCTCGCTAAGACGGTGGTTCTCCTGCCCCATCCTTGTTTACATCATGACATCAACATCTCGTGAAGTTTTCTTCCAAGGCAAGAGACCTCCTGAAAGATGAGCACGCCCTGCTAACCTAGGACAAGGACTCGGTGGGTGCTCCTCTACTCTCTCATTCAGCTTCACCGATTCGCTACTAAATCGAAGGTGAGTAGAAGCTTATTCTAGCTGAAAAAAAGAACAGGAGCAAACGTATATCAGCAAAAACAGGTGCTGATAACTTCACACGTACGGTAACACAAGCACACTCCTGCACTGGGTCCACTGACGTGGCATCTAGCAGGTGAGTCGAGGAGCGCAGGTTCTAGTTTCGACCACGGCGGCGCTAGCATCGCGTCGCGTGCTCCGGGAGCGATCATGAGCTCGCCGACGAGTTGCCGCAGAAATGCCGGGAAGGGAGCAGGTAATAATCCCGGAATAAGTAATCAGGCCAGTGTCAGCCGCCGAGCGACACGGGAATGAGCCGAGTTCGGCCCACAATGGCGGCGGCATGCATCACGGGAGACGGAGCGGAAATGTGGAGCGGACGAGCCGGCCTGCAGTCGACCGCTGGTAACCAAGGCAACGCTGACAAAACCACTGCACCGTCCGAGACTAGTTATCTGGACGGTCTGACGGTGGCAAAGGAAACGGCAGCCAATGGGATGGGCCTGTGGATGCCGCGCCGAACGATTCCGCAGTAATTTCGCATCACACAGGAGCTGGTTGACTACCACCGTCTCTTATGGTTCGGTTTCGCAGAGTTCGTCGCGTTATCACAATACCTCGGGTTTACCACCCGGCACTCGTGTAAGACTCACAGCGCGCAGCACAAAAGTCCGTAAGACGCGGCGGGCTCGATTCAGCCACAGCAGTTGAACAGTAAATATAAAACAAACATTCACCTTCACTGCCCTCCATACAGCACCGCACCTTGACCACGTACAAACAGCCAGTCATTCCACCCTACACCAGTGCCACCGCCGGCGTCTGCGTATTCCCGAACAGCTGGCTACATGCTGGGAATGCTGCGAAACTCGTCCCATTATGACGGAGCCCACCAAGTGGTCCCTCCGCTCGTTCGCAATCGGTACGCTACGTCAACGCACAATAAGCGGACAAACGACTTCGAGCCGCCTTGACCGCTCACTGCGCGCGACAAGCGCTGCACGGGCCGCGGTATCCATGGCGGCCACGATGAGGTCACGCGGCCCTGTGACGAGGTGTTTCCGTGACGCGCGTGACGGAGTCGGCCAGCCGCAGTCGGTCGGGGCTACAGGACGGACATCGGGTCCAGCACAGCTCCCTACAGCGCGTTACGTCACTTAACTGTGCGCGGAGCTGAGCAGAGAGCAACGCTTCCGCTTACCTCGGGTCTGATTGGGTCCACAAGTAACTCCCCGGCTCACTGGTGATGTTTTATCATGATAATACGGTGCGAAGAATGTTAGTTCCATTATGACTCAAATACTATACGGCATAACATAGCTGATATAACTAAGTTACATGCCTCTATCGTCACAGTGCATACACGACTGTGGCCGAGGATGTCGCGATGTACTGCTAGATTTTGCGAACACACTGCAATTAAACACGGCAGCATTTTAGAAGCTTTAGGGCGTCAGACCCAACAGGCTTTCAGCATTAAAATCACCCATTACCCACGTCAACATCGGCTTCAACCACCGCCACACCGACAGACGATTATTCATGAAACCGGTCACGCCTCGGCGACCACTCCTCTCTACCTCACAGTGACGACCGTCCGTCACACCGACAACACCCCAGCAACGGCTCATCTGCACCACACAGTGACGACCGTCCGTTCCGCCTATCGCCCCCCCCCCCCTCCGGTCTCGAACACTCACCGAGCGGTGGAGCACGTGCTGGCCGGAGAGCAGCAGCAGCTTCAGCTGGTGGAACAGCAGTCGCAGCCGGCGCGAGCCGACGGCCATACACCGGGGCCGGTCAGCCGAGAGCAGGGCGGCTGGCGGCCGGCGGCGGGACGGACAGCGGGTCGGCCGGGGCTGCCGGAGGACGTGTGACGTCACTACACTGTCAGGCCGGGGGAGGAACAGACAGCGGGTCGGCCCGGGCCGCCGAACAACGTGTGACGTCACTACACCGTCAGGCCGGGGGAGGAACAGACAGCGAGTCGGCCCGGGCTGCCGGAGGACGTGTGACGTCACTGCACCGTCAGGCCGGGGGAGGAACAGACAGCGGGTCGGCCGGGGCTGCCGGAGGACGTGTGAGTACCATACACACCTTCCTCCGATTCATGCAGAGCATGGCTTTTCAGAATTTAAGCAAGCCAAGAATACAAGAAGACAACCCAGATATCACAAGGCAAGGAAGATGTGATAAGTCACAGGCATGCAGATGAGGAAGCAAACTTCGAAGAGCTCTTTGAAGAAACTTTTGTATGTTGCATGAGTTGGATATTGCTTAGTTGCCGAGGGCAGCGTGTTGAAAGCGACAGTGGTTCCGTACCAGTGGGCTTTTTTGGGGTACAGCTTAGCGGCAATCCGGCTGCTCAAGAGCTTCCGCCTCCTTAAAGCGAGTGGAACTAACTCGCACTGTGAATACACTGTGAGGCTCAGGAGGTGATCAGGCCAGCCCTCATGAGAAAAACATCTTTGCGTTTTAAAAAAAAAGAAATGTTGAACCATGTACAACGGTTTTCGCGAGGAGTTACCAGCGAGTGTGTATCACTGAACTGGGGAAGGGCCTCAGGAACTAAACAGTGAAGATGCATTTCAGGCATCTCTGCATCGATACGGATTACAGTACTGTTGAAATTGGAATGAATATTCCCTTACTGTACAAGAATTTATTCGATTTTCGGTAGCGTCCAACATTCTACGTGTAAAGGACTAAATGGCGGAAACGTGACTTCCGCCTGGCAGAGCAATTAAGTATTAAATAGTGACTGCACATTCTCGACGCAACTTGGCCACGACCAACTTTAGACCGAATAACAAATGCTATCAAGGTCTGTTATTCACAGACAACGGGAATGAACCATCAGTCGACTAAAATGTCATACGTTAGGTTCCTGCAGGACGGAAAGACTGGACTACCGGCCTGACATGTGATATCCAGGATCAGCTACCAGGATTCGACCATTTTTTAGCCAGCGGCACTTGAGGTTTTAATGCACAAATATCCATTCCTCGCAGATGCCAAACTTATTGTTTCCCAACTGCTGCTATCACTATAAAACTGCTAAGTAGCGTTTGATGTTAGACCACAAAAAATTGCCGGAATCTTACTTCCGCAAGGGAGTTAACCATAGAGACCCCCATTTTTCTCGCCATTTTTAGCATTTTCTGACAAGATTCACGAACCTTCGTGCATTTTCATTCGTACTCCTTCCTATTATGTCAAATTTTTACAATTTCAGTTCACCCGGGGGCTGAGCCAGTCTATGGTTTTGGGAAGCATATCAGATCTATTTCGGCACTGTTGAACGCAGAAGATAAAAGGCTGCCAAAAAAAAGACTTTAACACGCGCAGCGGAAGGGGGTTTTGCGCTAACGCGCACTGGAAGAGGGCACAAAGGTGCTCCCCTCCGATCTCGGAAGCGGACGAAGAAAGAGACATGAAATTGTATGGATAAGGTGGAGCCATAACGATTTACATTGAGTAAAGTTTTCATAACCCTAGGTCAGTATCTTTAAGGTTGATGGGGTCGAAACGTCAACTTTGGACACTTTCTTGGCCCATACATTTTGTACGATTTTTCGAACGAAACGGAAATAGGGTGTTTGTTTGAACGTTACAACGTAAAATACGACAATTTCCATTAATTTGACGTCTTGATGGAGGGTTTCGGGTCAACGGCATGTCAGACCACTGACCTATGGCGTCATTTTCCCATCTTTCGCAGATCAGATTTCGCGCAACACGGGATAGCTTGAGTGTAAATAAGGGCGCTGCACGCATCTTTCGGCGTACTTTCAGAGAGGATATTCAACATCGACATATTTGATCACTTCTAGCGTTTACTGACACCCGCAAGGTCAAAAGAAGTGAAGCGAAGTCATTGACCTTTCATGAAGTTCTTTTTCACCCAAGGCAAGTTTCATGTCAACTGTCTGTGCTACAGTTGTTCCGCTATGATGAACCCAATTACACGGTTTGATCGCTGTAAAACGTAGAAATTATAGCTTTGTATGTATATGTATATATATATATATATATATATATATATATATATATATATATATATATGTATATACGTATGCGTATCGATGTGCCAAACGTGTTTTTATTAGGGTCTTTGAATGCATATTTCCTACAAATCAACATGTCGCAAAGCCAATCTGGACCAGGTCACAAGATATTTGACTTTGACCTTTGTTAACCTTGACCTTCATTGGCCCTGGTATATGTTAGCGTATCAGTGTGCGCATACGTGTTTTTATTGGGGTCTTTGAATGCATATTTCAAACAAACCGACATGTTGCAAAGCAAATCTGGATCAGGTCACAACTTGGTTGCCCTTGATCTTTGATGACCTTGACTCTTACTGCCCCTGGCTTTTGTTTTGGTACATCCATCACCTATGCCCGAAGGAGGTCGGCTGATTATGTTCAAAGGGTAATCTTACGCAGAACGCTAGTCTTTTCGCAAAGTTCTCATTTGTCTGCAACAACCATTATTTTCGTTATGTTTGTTTGACTTCAAATGCCTCAAACATCAAATATTTCCGGACGATTTTCGATTTTTTGCGTCAGTCGATGAGTCATTCAATTGCCATAACTGTCACAAAGTAGCGGAAACCAACTCCTTCGTTCGTTCATTTGCTCCTTCTCGAGATTTTTCAAGACAAACAGGTGGGAAGTGCCTCCCTACCAGTGCACGTGTTAGGATAAAACTTAAGAATTTAATGAGTGTATAGATATACAGTTGGACAAAAATTGACTTTTTTGTCGGTCTGAGGTCATTTCTCAAGGTCACTTGGGGTCAAAGGTCAGGATTTTGGTGTAGCAATATCATGATGGCCATAAACAGGAGAAGGAAGAAGATAGTCAACTCAAATGACTGGAATCATCCCTTAATATTACGAAATGAACCCAAGGCTAATTCATGCAATTCGAACGTCACGTGAAGTCACTTGAGGTCAAAGATCATAAGATGGCCACATGAAAATGCGACCATGACAGTTCCCGTTTGTTTGCTCTTGGCACCGCCTATGCCAACATTGTGAAAACAATGTGACACCATTTGTACTTCTTAATAATCACAGAAACAGTAAGAAATAAAATAGGACTTTAAGCTTTAATGTACATTCAGAAAGAAGTATTTCTCCAATTTTGCAAGCCCAGTGTACGTTTTTAGATTCTGTCGAAATTTTAATGGTGTGGACCAATGCGACCATCGATTAGCTCTCAATTCATGCTAGTTATACCAAAATCGGTCCATAAAGAAATATGTCCAAATAGAAATAGCAATAAAAAACCTACTGAAAAACCTAAAAAACTTTGCCCTTTCCTCTATATTTTGCCCTCTCCCCTAGCCCTTACAAAATTCTCAAAATTCATTTTACGAAAGCGTATATTGCGCCATATTAAATCTATTGCTGTTTTTTTGCAATCAAATAGAACGGGGAATTCTCGCGACCTCAAGGGACTCGATTTAGCCCCCATCGGGGAATGCGCCCATACGGTATGGGTATTGGGACAGGGATGTCAGCATTTATACTGCGAGGCAAGGTTTCCAAAATTAAAAAGATACGAACGACATGACGTCTTTTCTTCTTCTCTCGAGACTAACCAAGGGCCCTAATGTATACACTCAAATAACTGAAGTTCTTGTCGCTCTGCACTTAACATCAACAGGAAACAGAGAGTTTCATTTAGGGTTGCGTTTACACCAATCGGTGGTTCGGCATGTTTGCACAACGGTACATAATTGTCACGAGGCGTTTAACTGATGTTCCCGCAGATGCTGCATGTTTGGCTGTCCAGAGCGCGCGACTCACAAATGATTTCCACGATTTTTTTCAGAGCAAACGGTATGGGCTACTTAACCCACACAAAGCATTTGTTACTTTTCAAATTCTCGTGAAGAATGGCAAACTATTTCGTTGAAATTAGGAAGCGTACGAGAAAAACGATACATACTTTTGACATCGAAACTATTTGGTGCTATTTTCAAGCAAACTGTGACAGAGGCGTGGAACCAGGAGGGCAGGAGGGGGGCAGCCTCCTCCGCAACTTTGGGCAACATTTAACATTTATCTTACGGCGTTGCATGGAAAGTAACGAGGTAAAAACAACGTTTGCCCCCATCTCCAAAGAGGTTCCACGGTTCCTGATTTGTATAGCGTATATGTCTGACGTTTCCGAGACTTTAATAAGGTATTTCAAAATACACTGCGGCAAAAGGAACACGCTTAGTGTGGGACAAAAACCAGCTGCAGGCATCAACAGCCGGAAAAAGAACGTTACAGCTAGGCAAGGACTGTTCAATAATCAGGCACTCAGTTGAAATGCAAGTTGCAGAAGAACCTTCAAACATTCATACGGATATAGCCAATGGCGTTCATACTCGAAAAGTTCTGGGGAAATGCTGCGAAAACTTCAGCCTCGAAGTGTGGGCAGAACACGTTGTGAACAAAACTGGAAGTTTCGTATCCCTTTATGGTGGTATGCGGTCAGCAAGACGTCATTCCCCATTCGGCTATCCCTTTATGGTGGTATGCGGTCAGCAAGACGTCATTCCCCATTCGGCTATCCCTTTATGGTGGTATGCGGTCAGCAAGACGTCATTCCCCATTCGGGAGCCACGCCTGCCGCCGGGCGCACAGTCAATCGTTTGGTGTCCAGCGCCAACTGGTGCGATTTACCCCCCCCCCCCTGAAGAGGGCAATACCGTATGTTCCATTCACGAAAATGAAGCGAATGAATTTCAGGACGTTGGAAAATGTGTCATGGACACATCGGAAAACAACCTCAACAAAAGTCGCTGAAGTAATCACAGGTTATTGCAGCGCTCCTCTTCGATGCGTCCTGCGATTTCGAATCCAGTCTGTGACGGTCGGCGTCTTTGAGAGCCAGCCGATCGGAGCCCTGATGCGAACGAGGTCGCCACCTCAAAAGTAAGGAAACCGTGCCACTAACGGGGTCAGGAGCCGCCTGCCCTGCTGCCACCGCACGGTTCGATCCGGCCCGGAACACGGCGCCCGCCGCACACCGACCGCACTCGTCCGGGCGGGCGGCACTTGAAAACAACGAGTCCAGTCCGCCGCCAGTGTTATTCGAAACGCCTTAGCAACCGCAGTCCAGTTCCCGGAAAGCGGGCGCTTTGTCGGCTCGCTCCGGGCAGCGGAGTGCGGCGCCGAGCAGACCAAGCTCGGTCACGCCCTGCCGGCGTCGGCCAGTCCCCGCTCTGACGGACGATCGCGTCCAGCATGGACGTCTGAACCAGCACGTCCGGAACGTAACGACAGGGGCATCGTTCTCGACGCGTGCAAATGCACGGTACGTGTCACGCGGATCTGAACCAACCCGTTGGAAAATTAAAGACAAGGACAGCCCTCGTTTCCGACAGGTACTAACGCACTGCGATCAGAACACCAATCTCAAGTAAAACTGAAAGCGTTCGGGGTCGAATGGATGGAAACGTCTGCCTCTGAGCCTGTGAGCGAGTGTTCTCGAAGCAGGTCTAATCACAAAACCAAAATGGGAAAAATAACAAAGAACGCCTTGCATCGGGAATCGAATAAAAATGTCCGTTGCATCATAAAAGGCACTGGCTACTCGCTGCGATACAGCAGCCAACAGCATTGGTGAAATACTTCGGACCGTGTAGGCCGACCGGAGACGCACGCAGCCACCAATGAACTAAAACACTGGCCCATGCGTGCCACTGAACTTGGACAAAGGACGACAGCCTCCGCCGTGGACAGCTCCGACACGAACACCCGGACAGTCAGCCAGTCAGCACCTGCACAAATCTGACAAAGCCAGCCCGTAGGCCGAGCCACCTGTCCCCGGCGGGCCCTGGCGGACTCCAGCGGACTCCTGCGGACTCCGGCGGACTCTGGCCGCGGTGCCGCGGCCGGGCCGCGCGGCCGGCGTCGGCGGCGCTCACCTGGGCGGCGGGGCGGCCAGGCGCGCGTGACGACGGTCGGGGGCGGACTGTGCCGAGGGCGGCCGCCGCCCGCCAGCACACGGCCGCCGCTCACGCACGTCAATAATACGTCCCGGCGACGGGCCGCCCGTCAACAGGGGCGCCTCCAGCCGCCCGGGCGCCGGGGTACGGCGCGGTGTGCCGCCGGCCGGACCTCGTCCGCAGGGGCGCGTCCAGCGCCGGAGACGGGGGAGGGGGATCCGTCAGCAGGGACGCGTCCAGCGGCAGGTGCCTGTGAGCTGTAGTGACGGCACCAGCCGGCACCTTGGACTGCATCCCGTTTAACTCGTCAAAACCAAGCGTGCTGTCATCACACAGGTCAAAGGGCGAACGCAAACACTGCAACTCCGTCGAAACGACAAATCATGCACTGAGATCCGAACGGTCGGCTGGGAGTTTCTCCTTACCTGCACAAGCTGTTTTGTGAGATCTGCTGGTAGGTTAACCCATCGACGCTGACTCTCGCAGGTCACGGCTTCGCCCGCGATCATAAGGGTGCCGAAGCCGAGCTAGCGATATGAGTTACATCTCAATTGCCGGGAAACTTTTTCATTTGGTCGTCGCGGACAACCACTGCTGGAGGCGAACAAATGGCTCAAAATTTGACGAAAACGACGGTAGCCGTAAATTTCCACGCGAACTATTTAACTTCAGGAAATAACAGGAAAATGCGATGAAGTTCGCAAATCCGAAGCAGCGCGGTGCATAAAGTGCGGCATTGGCATCGACTCGAACACAAATAACATTTTGAACGTAGCTTTTGCACGGCCACAAAGACATGGTCGAACTCCCATGACGTCGAACACCCATGCCACTCAACGGGAGTTTATAAGTGACTGTTAGCACTTCATTAATGTTGGTGATCCGCAAAGTGCTGCAGCACAGGGGAAATTCCTGCAGCAGGTGGCGGCTCACAGGGACAGAGCCGTAGACAGGATCTGCAGCTGCAGCTGATGGCCGACAAAGTACAGCACGTGGCGGATCACACGGACACGTGGACTGACTGAGTCGGTCCGCCACTGCGTCAGGCCGTCGTAAAGTACGGCAGGTGGTGGCCCACAGCAGTAGGATCAGCCTGACGCTGCATCAGAGAGCAGTGGGGGCCGGCACTCCTCAGCAGTCCCGGGCTACGCGGGTACACCCCACGTCGGGAGTCAGCAGCTCTCACTGGGCCGAGCGTGGACCGGCACACGCCGCCGAGATCGGCCGGCAACGTCAACCGCCTGCCGCCGAGATCGGCCGGCAACGTCAACCTCCTGCCGCCGAGATCGGCCGGCAACGTCAACCTCCTGACGCCGAGATCGGCCGGCAACGTTAACCTCCTGACGCCGAGATCGGCCGGCAACGTCAACGTCCTGACGCCGAGATCGGCCGGCAACGTCAATCTCCTGACGCCGAGATCGGCCGGCAACGTTAACCTCCTGACGCCAAGATCGGCCGGCAACGTCAGACTGTCCGGCTCACGACATGACCAGCCGAGCAGCGAAATATCCAACGCAGGCCGAGATCGTCAGCTGTATGAGCATCCAGCCTTGAGGACCGCACTGTTCAGCACAAATGTTCATTGCCAACATGCTTTAAAAATAGAACGTGTAGGAAAGACTTCACGTAGCTTGCTGCCTCAGCTATCGATCAGCTGCCCTGGTTTATTCAAGCCACGGTCGATCGCTGCGCCAAGCTTGTCAATGGCTCAGTCCCCATGCCGAAAGGTGGACTGATCTGTCCTTTGAGCCACATCTGGTCCGCTCTCCCGTAACTACATCAACAAAGAGACCTTCCGCCAAGATGATAACGAATCCACTACAGCTGGCGACACCACAACATCCACCCCGCAGCTCAGGCTGACGAACGACATCCGCCCTCCGGCCCGGGCTGCGACACCGTAACGCCCACACCGCCCCTCAGCCTGTGGCCGCCGTCGAGCCGTTTCTGAGCTCGGCCGGCCTCGGCGCAGCGCCGCGTCGTCACGCCCTCTCCGTACGGCAGGCCGACTTTGCCGCCACGCCAGCCGACGCCGGGCTGCGGGCCGACTTCGCCGTGACGCAAAACACCGCTCCCGGATCTCGGGCCGACTTGTAACGCGTTCCATCACGCCCGCCGTCACGCCGCTCCCGTTTGCCGTCACGCCCACCCCGTCATTCCGGTCATTCAGGCTTCGCCGTACCGCCCCATCGTGCGCCGGCCACTGGGGCCCGGCCAGCCCTCGGCCGGCGAGTGGGCCGGCCATTTCCCGGCGGCCGCGGGCCCACTTCTGGGAACAGGTGAACTGGCGCCGGCTTTAGTGCGCCCGGCTGCAGCAGCCATTAGCCGGCATCGAGCGGAGCCGGCGAAATGATCCGCCACGCGGCACACGTCAGGGGCGTCACCCCGGGCTGACGTCACGTTCGCCGGAACGGGTCCCGGGTTGGCGCCAGGTCCTTCGGGCAAACGCCCAGTCCGGTGTCACCGGCAGGAGTCAGCGTCAGCGTTTGCGCGGGTCACGCCGGAACAGGTGTGCGTGAAGTGTGATATAGAGACACCACAAAAGAGTGAGATATTCGGAACAGTTTTTTACGAACGTTATCATTAGGCGTGGGCCGGAGCGGAGCACCCCGGCCAGCACCTCTGCAGACTGCTGCCGGACGGCCGGAGACTGAAGGGGAGGGAAAGGCACCGGTCTTTCCGAACCCCGGCCACTCCGCCTGTCAGCCCTCAGCCCCAGTCAGCCCTCAGCCCCGGCCAGCCCTCAGCCCCGGTCAGCCTTCAGCCTCGGCCACTTAGCCGGTCAGCCTCAGCCCGGCCACAAAGCCGGTCAGCCCTCAGTCCGGCCAGCCCTCAGCCCCGGTCAGCCTTCAGCCCCGGTCAGCCCTCAGCCCCGGTCAGCCCTCAGCCCGGCCAGCCCTCAGCCCCGGTCAGCCCTCAGCCCCGGCCACACAGCCGGTCAGCCCTCAGCCCGGTCAACCCTCAGCCCCGGTCAGCCCTCAGCCCCGGCCACACAGCTGGTCACTGGTCAGCCCTCAGCTCCGGCCACACAGCCGGTCAGCCCTCAGCCCGGTCAGCTCTCAGTCCCGCCCACACAGTCGGTCAGTCCTCAGCACCGGTCAGCTCTCAGTCCCGCCCACACAGCCGGTCAACCCTCAGCCCCGGCCACACAGCTGGTCACTGGTCAGCCCTCAGCTCCGGCCACACAGCCGGTCAGCCCTCAGCCCGGTCAGCTCTCAGTCCCGCCCACACAGTCGGTCAGTCCTCAGCACCGGTCAGCTCTCAGTCCCGCCCACACAGCCGGTCAACCCTCAGCCCCGGCCACACAGCTGGTCACTGGTCAGCCCTCAGCTCCGGCCACACAGCCGGTCAGCCCTCAGCCCGGTCAGCTCTCAGTCCCGCCCACACAGTCGGTCAGTCCTCAGCACCGGTCAGCTCTCAGTCCCGCCCACACAGCCGGTCAACCCTCAGCCCCGGCCACACAGCTGGTCACTGGTCAGCCTTCAGCTCCGGCCACATAGCCGGTCAGCCCTCAGCCCGGTCAGCTCTCAGTCCCGCCCACACAGTCGGTCAGTCCTCAGCACCGGTCAGCTCTCAGTCCCGCCCACACAGCCGGTCAGTCCTCAGCCCGGTCAGCTCTCAGTCCCGCCCACACAGTCGGTCAGTCCTCAGCCCGGTCAGCTCTCAGTCCCGCCCACACAGTCGGTCAGTCCTCAGCACCGGTCAGCTCTCAGTCCCGCCCACACAGTCGGTCAGTCCTCAGCCCGGTCAGCTCTCAGTCCCGCCCACACAGCCGGTCAACCCTCAGCCCCGGCCACACAGCTGGTCACTGGTCAGCCCTCAGCTCCGGCCACGCAGCCGGTCAGCCCTCAGCCCGGTCAGCTCTCAGTCCCGCCCACACAGTCGGTCAGTCCTCAGCACCGGTCAGCTCTCAGTCCCGCCCACACAGCCGGTCAACCCTCAGCCCCGGCCACACAGCTGGTCACTGGTCAGCCTTCAGCTCCGGCCACACAGCCGGTCAGCCCTCAGCCCGGTCAGCTCTCAGTCCCGCCCACACAGTCGGTCAGTCCTCAGCACCGGTCAGCTCTCAGTCCCGCCCACACAGCCGGTCAACCCTCAGCCCCGGCCACACAGCTGGTCACTGGTCAACCCTCAGCCCCGGCCACACAGCTGGTCACTGGTCAGCCTTCAGCTCCGGCCACACAGTCGGTCAGTCCTCAGCCCGGTCAGCTCTCAGTCCCGCCCACACAGTCGGTCAGTCCTCAGCACCGGTCAGCTCTCAGTCCCGCCCACACAGTCGGTCAGTCCTCAGCCCGGTCAGCTCTCAGTCCCGCCCACACAGTCGGTCAGTCCTCAGCCCGGTCAGCTCTCAGTCCCGCCCACACAGTCGGTCAGTCCTCAGCACCGGTCAGCTCTCAGTCCCGCCCACACAGTCGGTCAGTCCTCAGCCCCGGTCAGCTCTCAGTCCCGCCCACACAGTCGGTCAGTCCTCAGCACCGGTCAGCTCTCAGTCCCGCCCACCAGTCGGTCAGTCCTCAGCCCCGGTCAGCTCTCAGTCCCGCCCACACAGTCGGTCAGTCCTCAGCACCGGTCAGCTCTCAGTCCCGCCCACACAGTCGGTCAGTCCTCAGCCCGGTCAGCTCTCAGTCCCGCCCACACAGTCGGTCAGTCCTCAGCACCGGTCAGCTCTCAGTCCCGCCCACACAGCCGGTCAGTCCTCAGCACCGGTCAGCTCTCAGTCCCGCCCACACAGTCGGTCAGTCCTCAGCACCGGTCAGCTCTCAGTCCCGCCCACACAGTCGGTCAGTCCTCAGCACCGGTCAGCTCTCAGTCCCGCCCACACAGTCGGTCAGTCCTCAGCACCGGTCAGCTCTCAGTCCCGCCCACACAGTCGGTCAGCCCTCAGCACCGGTCAGCCCTCAGTCCCGCCCACACAGTCGGTCAGTCCTCAGCACCGGTCAGCTCCGGCCCGAGTGCTGCGGTCCTCGTGTCGACGGCCAATGAGCTGGACAAACCGGCCGGCGCCAGCCGGGTCTCGACGCCAGCCATTTCCCCCCGGGCGATCGATAATTCGGCCCGGGACACTATCAAATCCACTGCAGCGGCCCACTACGTCGGTAGTAATGGTCGCGACGACCGGCTAGCCCGCAAACAGAGACGCCCTCCGCGGCGCGCCGGGGCTGCAGACCGCCGTTGCCGCCCTGCAGTTGGACGGGACTGGAACAGGCTGCGTGTTATCGCACGGTCGAGTGCAAGCAGATCGCAACGTCACATTGCTTCCTTGTCCAAACAGACGGGGTGGTGCGCAAACATACTGCTGCCTGATGCAGAACAATGTGGCTACATGGCCGGTACACTGTTAACGACGATAAAAAACAAATGCGCAGGTTGAACCTGTCGCATCGCAATTCAATCAGCACCATCGCAATAAAATCGACGAAACGCTCTTGACACGCCAAACTCCTCACCGCTTGCTCTTGCTTTTACCTCTCGTTCATACTCTTGGCACCGACACCCAAGCACACCCACACGTTTTCACAGCATACTACGTGCCAGTACATGGCAATAACACAGGCACATCGGCTGGCACGCCGGCTGAAACTTCAGCACACTGTGCATGTTATGTGACGTAGTCAGGGGTGTGGCCACTACTTTGCCAGCAGGCTCCGTTTTGGTCGCAAAGCACCCCGTCTCGAGCAGGTGCCCCTGTTCAGGAAGGGGATTTTGCAAACTCACGCCCATTTGCAAGCTGAGGAGAGCTTAGGGGCCCTTTTGAAAACCCGTGTTTTTGACAGTTTGCATGCCTCTGGAGGCGTACGCGATCTTCTGGAAGTTATGGGCTTTTGAAAACTAAGAGATCATTTTCAAATATCGATGGTTCTTTCAAGACCTCGCGTCTTTTGAACGCCCAGGAGCCCGTCTGAAAGTTCGTCAGACTTTCTGATAGCTCGAGGCCGTGTTGCTCGGCTTTGAGGCTCTGTTGAAAACCTTAGAGGTCCTTTTCATGGTACGGGAACACTTTCAAAACACCAGAGGCTGTTTTTTTTTTTTAACTCCGGACCCTTTTATCAATCCAATGGCCTTGGTATACTGAAAGCCCGTCACCTATCTTGGCCCTCAATTTTAATGGGTCGAGGCTTTTTTGACGGACTATCGGCGCACGTAGTGAGCTACAAGCCAACGGTGTTGCCGAGGGCGCTTACCGTCCTTGGCTACGTCACTTGACGCGGTCAACTCAAGATCTGATGTCTTGAGGCCATGTTGACAAACTGAGATCCCGTTTTAACAATTAAATAAGTTAATACTAACAAAGGCAGCTGGGTTCACAAGGCCCTGGCGGCTAACAGCATTTTTTTTTTAATCTTCAGCGCGTTTCTGAAACCCTAAGGACTCTTCGCTTAGCCCATGGACATTTTTGGCGTGTTAGGTAGTCCTTTTGATGGTCCTGCGCGGATTCTTTGGATCAGTGGAAGGGCCCTTTTGATCTTTTCACATTCACTGGCCGCTTTCAGTACGCTTGTAGCAGATCGATGCACGAAGCGTGACGCGCATTTTTGGCACACCAAGCCAGCAAAACGCCAAAGACGACAGGCAAAACCGCTTCCCGCGCTCGGCCAACGGCTGTCACTGGCCGTCGTCAGTTCAAGTGAAACACAATTTTTCCTGGTCCATCATGCCTCGGCAAATCATGTCCCATTCTGTTTGAATCCACCGGGGGTCTTTAGGGCGCGTCAACGATGACGCTATTTGCGCTATGAATCCACCAGCAACAGCAGCCAAAAGTTTGGGTGTGATTTAGATTCTGGCATTCACGGTTCATCTCGTGCAGCAGAGTTCTTTCTGCTTGGAGTGACGTTTGTCTATTGGCGACCTCGCTTGCGGTGGAGTCCCTTCAGTTTTCATTACGTCTTCAGTCAGAGTTCTCAATCACAGTGGTATTCACCACTTTCCACTAGAAGCACATCACTCACGCGCCACAGTCTTCAGCCGAAGAATCAGGGAGACGGAGAGTAAGAGAAAAGCTGGAATCCGGCATCTTTATAAACGCTCTGCGAAAAAGAATGGGGCCAAAAGTGATGTCATTCCGACCAATCAGAACTACGCAGTCGACAGGTGATCCTATGATGTCCTCTCCAGCATTCACAAAATGTGTGATCACTTCCCAGTTCTCAGTACTGGCTGCCGTAAGGTGATGCAAGCGGGCAAACATTGTGTTTGGTAGCATTTTTAATTGACAGGTATGAAGTGGCACCTCACATGAGCGATCAGAATGTAAGGCGGCACGGCGGCATGCCTGATGTGTATGAGTCGCTAATGGACCACGAGCCAACCAAAGCCAAAGCTCCAGGAGGCCAGAGGTCTTGACCTGACCACCGTTGGCGACGGCCCTGAGAGTTGCCGCTGCACAATCATGGTACGAAAAAAGAAAACGAAGAACGGGGAGCTCCTCGGGTGGCAGAGTAAACTCTGTAACAGCCAGCCGCGTTGGACACCTCACGCCAACCCGACCTTGTTCATCCCGTGCACTTGGGACTCGGCCGCGTTCAGCCACAGACAGGCGGGCTCAGGCCGGCCGGCGTACATTGGGTTTTCTGAACGCACACCGACTATCACGATACCGTCAGGTGGCGGTTCTTCGATACTTCGCAGGCAAATATCATGAGGCGTCACAGTTTACGGCGATTTTTGCGAAAACCCCCCAAAAATTGGGCCCTGAAAAAAACCCGTGAGCCCTGAAGAGCGGAATCTCTCTCTCTCTCTCTCTCTCTCTCCTCTCTCTCTCTCTCTCTCTCTCTCTCTCTCTCTCTCTCTCTCTCTCTCTCTCTCTCTCTCTCTCTCTCTCTCTCTCTCTCTCTCTCTCTTTTTCCCGGCAGGACCTGACTCCGCCGGAGCAGCCAGTCCCCGCAGCCGGTGTCCCGGCGGCCGGTCAGCCGGGAAGTGGGCCGAATTCAGCTGCGAGCCGGCGGGCCGTCACAGTCGGGACGTCCCATCCAGCGCGTGGCGCCCATCCGGCGCCGTCACGCGAGCAGTGCGCCGCTCTCACGCAGCGCGCCGGGCGGCGGCGGCGGCTGCCCCCGCCAGCCGCCGGCCCCGGCCGCCGCGGCCGTAAAACAGCGCGCCGCCACCGCCGAGAGAGCCGCTAATCAGGCCCGCCATAAAAACTGCAGCCGACACGCAGGCCGCGGAGGAGCCGCCGGCGAGAACGCGGGCCACGCGGCGGCCCGCCGAGGCTGTAGGACGGCACGCCCGGCGGAGCACAGCCTGACGCATGATGAGCCGTCGGCCGGCCGGTCCCGTCCGGCGCGTCACTTCCGTGGCCAGGCTTCCTTTCGTTCCGTCGGTTCGTGTCCGCAGAACGTCAGTCAAGTCCAGCATGAGATCAAAAGACCACGAGGCCTTCTGACCAATCGCAGCGCAAGGTCGGCTTCTCAACGCAGCCCACCGAGACACACGGAGTTCTGGCATGACATGAATGAAAGTACTCCATCACCTCAGATACGAACTTTCTGCGGCTTTCCAGCGCAGCCCACGGAGACACACAAGGTTTTGGCATGACATGAACGACACTGCTCAATCACCCACGACCCAAACTTTCTGTGTCGCCGTCAGTTCGGGGAGTTTTCTTACTCAGTCGCTCCGACGGAAAAGTAACACACTCAATATGTCCCCGATCTGAAGGCCCAGAAGCACGCAGGAATATGGCACGAGAAATTATGTGTCCCGACCGCGGTTTTACAGCTGTAACCAATATAAGTCCCCTATCAATATCGTTCCCTTGGAAGTCTATGGACAATCTACTTACGTCAAAATTCCACCCGTATGTTTGTCGTTAGATTCTACTAACAGACATGACACTATTTCCGTTTGTTCCTTTTTTGCCGTCTCCTGAGTCTCAGAATGGAAATGCCCGATAATGCCCTCAAGCCGAAAGTCGCAGCCTGGCTTTCCAAAATAAAGATGCTTTCGGTTTTCGTAAGTCATCTTTTCGTGAGTCATCTTCTGTCACACCGGTAGATCAGTTGGCAGAGAGTCTGTCACGGCTCCCCACCCTGGCAAAGTGGATTCGAGTCGCCTCGGCGTCGCTATTTCTTCCGCAGGTCGCTTGCCAACTGACGTGCAGAGGGGAACGTTGGCTACCGCGCGACCGTGTCGGTGGTGTCGGTGCGTTAAACTTTCGCCACCAAACTATGCCGTTAACTCGAAATTGCACGATCGGGTGTAGGCGTCTCAGTCCGTGCAACAGGCGCTGCCCAGCGCGGACTCGGATCCTTAAACACCCTACCAAGCCATTCGGATCGAGTAAAAAAAAAAAACATGAAAAAATGTTCACAAAATCCACGATAAAGTAATCGTCAAATTCACTGGTTTGGACCTTGGCCCGATGTCGGGAAGGGGTAGTGGCGATGATCGGCAAAAAAAGAGAGAGAAACAGGAGAGCGGGAGAGAGGGAAAGGAAGGAGACCAAGAGACAGACTGAGACTGAGACTGAGACTGAGACAGGCCGAGACCGAGACCGTGGCCGAGAGGTGGCTGCATGACTGCGTGTTTCATCGTCATAATGTGTGACCTGGCAAGGCATGTTATGGCATATGGCGATGGCAATGACCTGATGTCGTCAGTGGCGCGGTACACACCGGTAGCCGAACCATAAAACAACGCAGGAGAACACCCAACGCATGAACCGGCCCACGCACATCCGCGCGCAAATGCATGTACAGTCGGCAGGGCCAGAGCCATTTTGAGGAAATCCCCTTCCATGTACCGTGGCAGTGATCATGTTATAGTCTTCAAACGCTGGAAGGGCCTTCGCATTAACCTTTGTCTTAGGTGGGGGCCGATCTGCCATTTCTCTCATTTCTCTGTAGTTCATGTATGGAGCAAACCAGTTGCACGTGACCAGCACACGTGAGCGCAGGTACCCACACATCCACGTTAACACATGCTGACGTGCTCGCATCACTGCAGTTCCCTGTGAATGATCTGTTTTGTATTATTCTTGCATTCAAATACCGCTCGTACGTAGTTTCTCTCATATGAAAATACCTCTTGTACGTCCTCAAGCCCAACGTGGTAGCCTCACTGTCCAGATACATTTGTTCTTGGTTTTCGCCAGTTACATTAACCCGTCCCCGACTGGGGGGGGCAGTTGACTGCCCCCCCTAAGGTTTTCCTGGGATTGCGAGAGAACCAACAAACACAGAGTCACGAAACTTTGTGTACCTTTTGCTCCATCAATTTTACGTCTCGTGTCAAAATTTTGACCTCAGGTCAGGTCAGATGCCTGACCTAGGCCAGGTCAAACAGACCTATGTGAAAAAAAGTTTAGCGCCCTCTAACTTTTTCGCAAAACAAGATATCTCAATAATACTTTCAGGGATTAGTGATCGTGATGGATGCAACAAATCTGCTATCTCGGATTTTTCGGAATTTTCCGGGTCATTGACCAAAGGTCAAGCCCATTTTTAACACATGTCGCCGTTTTTTTCGGAAATTGACGGAACATTCCATAACATTTTTAGTGTGGAGTGAAGAAGACATCTAGTTACCGTCATTGGGCAAAGTATCAGTGACTTCCAGCCATTGACCTGAGGTCAGATCACCAATAACTGTAGTGGGCCAAAATGTACCACCGTCAAAATCGACGATGAATTACTCAGAATGGGTAGAAAATGGCAGAACTAGCTTGCGCGGACGTAATTAATACCAGGAACCTCAAAAAGTTTGAAAAAGTAGCATATTTTGGAAATAAACAGGCTCTCGCGAATAAAACTCCGCCAACTTCGTAGACTGGCAACTAATCAATTTTTCCAAAATTTAAGCATGAGAAACCATCACAAGAACCACAAAGATCAATCAAATTGACATAGATCGTCTTTTTTCGCGAAAATACAGGAACGCTAAAATTAGTTCCCGTCAATTTGGTACCGCATACGGCAGCGGCGCACAGTGACGGCTGACGGGAGAATGACGGTGTCTTTAACTCAACGTTTCGGCGTATATATTGAACAAATCTGAGGAAATTAGACGTGTATCGGCATCCGCGGACATTTACTTGTGCGCTGGTGCCTTTACCTATGCGTTATTAGTCACAGCCCTTGAGATTCAGGCCATTTCTCGGTCTCATGCAGTCGGCTATGAGAAAACATATATAGGGCGTAAATTGGCTTACATATTATCTAAAACTAAAAATGAGACCAGTTTCGAGCTCTACTCGTGACAGGCTTTCCAACGGTATGCTTATTTTTATCGTGCGACCAACCGTTCGTGAGTTAGAGGGGGGCAGTCAACTGCCCCCCCCCCCAGTCACCGGTGTTCGGGACGGACCGACGGTCGTGCGCGGGTTAACAAAAGAACCTTCACCAGTACAGTGGGCTGGCGACCTCCCCAGGATTGTGGCAAGTTGCCTTACAAGGACCGTTCGGATCACTGAAATTTCGCATAGCCGAGTTTAAAACTTTCCACCTATTTTATCAAAATCCGGAATCAATACCATGACACTTAACTAGCCGGTGAGTTTTCCCAGAGGGCACACCATGGAGCAATCATGGCCAGCCGTTATCATACAGCAAACATTTTAAGTGTTTCACGGTGTTCAGTCCTAATTCATGTTACACTTTTGTGGGTCCCATGGCGTCCGTCTCCGGAACTGGATTCTTACTTGGTTCATGAAATGAGGTCACCTGTGCGGCCTTTTTACCTTTTACTAATTTCGGAGAGGTCATGAGGCCAGAGGATGGGCTGAATCGCAACACACACTGATTTCAGCCCTTATTCACCACCAAAAGTCGCTCTGGGTCTCTCATAGGCGCTTTACTCATTACGTACCATAAGACCCAATGGGAACCAGAATCCACAGACATGACTTATTTTGAGGTCGTCTGTAAGGTCACTGTATGTATAAACATGGGCAGAATAGTGTCGCATAGCCAAAATACCAAGGTACACGGTCTTTTTTTGCCCCAATGTTTTATCACGCCAGGTTGGGAAATGGCTGGGAGTTGTGCCTAAACTCCTTTGCTGATGACGGTGGCCAAACTGCGAATAGCTGCGATCGTTTAAACGGAACAGGTAAATTCATGAGTTTAGACCCTGACCTTATTTCAGGGTCGTGTTACCAGGGGTGGAAATGTCGGGAAGTAAATGCACCGCTTTTCATTCTTTGTTTATTTAGGCCTTTCTGCCTCACGTGCTGCCCGCTTATATGTCTGTATCACCCACATCGAACACCGGCAAACATTTTACTTCAAATGTTACCAAATGCGCTTTGCAGCACCTTGCAAGGAACCCTGACGGCCTTAGTTTGAATGTTTCAGATGTATTATTGTAACTTTATCCACAATTCATACTGAGGGTCTGCCATGGAAGATCTGTCCAGCCAATGCGTCATTAAACGTATGGCTTTGTTATCATACCAATGGGCTCTGCACGACGAGTCGCTGCCAATGCTTTCAACGCAAAGCTTTCAGAGCACAATAGCATGAGAACGCTGGCGCCATGAGTTCCTCAAGTGACATGGACATCAAAGACCGCGGGGAAGGCACCGGCCATACCAAATTACACTGGCACTGCTCGAACCGTTTAGAGGGATACTGCCCAGTCCAGGGTCCATAAACAATTCCGCACGAGAATTACAGACCGAAAAATGGTAGTCTTCAGTTTTGCATGAGAGGCATCACAGAACCCAACAAGCGACCGATCGACTGAAATTGATTCATCTTTCGTCCCCAGTGTCGTTCCCATGTCTCAAACTAAAGTGTGCTATGAATGTCATCGACAGAGTCGAACAACACATCATCCACCATTCATATATTCACGCAGGACACGATAAAATGCGTGAATGCGTGCAAAGTATCACCTTAGCAATTCCATGTGTAAATAAACATGTATACGTCTTCAACGACGCATGATGGCATACGTTCGTCCCCATCCCTCTCACCTCGAATTCCAATGTTTATGTCCTGTAGAGATGTAACAGCTTTACATCTACTCAAGCAAAGGTCACTGTAGATGGATTAATGCACTAGTAAGTTGATTACTGATGCATACTTGCAAGTGCAAAAAAAGACAACTATATCACATGGACAAGCATATTTTTGTTTGAATGCAACAACAGCTCGAAGAAAAAATACCTACTGCGAGAGCGCCTACCGATTCTCCGTCCTGAACAAAACGCTGTGGGGAGCACCAACTGGACTCCGTGCCCACCAGCTGAGTAAGACACGCCGCCACAACAATACAAAAGGAGCGCAAGTGCGAGGTCCACACCAATCCCCCGTGTACAGCAAGGTACCACACCAGTCCCTCTCGTCAGCCCCGTGTGGAGCGAGGTGCACCACCAGTCCGGTCCGTTCGTGCCGGCCGACCATTGAGCGCTGCTGCCGGACGGCGCGGCGGGCCAGCTGTCGGCGCGGCGGGGAGGGGAAGAGGGTCGGCCCTGGCCGGCTCCTGTGAGCCCGGCCGGCTCCTGGCACTGATACAGCTCGCCGGCTGAATAACTCATCGCCGCCAGACGGCGCCGGCTAATTAAATAGCCGGTCGGGCTGGGCCGCGCCCGACAGTTACTCGCCGGAAAACACCGCCTTCCGCCGCGCCCGGCGGCCAGGACCAGGAGCCCGTCCCCTCTTCCGCGACGACCGTCGGTCAGGGCCCAGACAGTCTGAGACCTGAGCAGGGTCTCACCCCAGACAGTCCGAGACCTGAGTAAGGTCTCACCCGAGAGAGTCAGGGACTTGAGCTGGGTCTCACCCCAGAAAGTCAGAGACCTGAGCAGGGTCTCAACTCGGAGAGGCAGAGACCTGTGTTCTTGAACAGGTTCTCACTCCAGGCAGTCAGAGACCTGAATTGTACGTGACCCCGAGGAATCCGAGGCCGGAGCGGGGGTCTAACCCCAGGGAGTCAATCGCTGGAGCGAGGTACAAATCCAGTGACTCAGAGGCAGGCGCTGAGTCCGAGCCCACAGAGTCAGAGGCAGGAGCGGGATCTGAGCGAAATCCAGCACCCACAGGTACACAGAGCGCGCCGGACTATCATTGAGAGGCGTCAAGACAACAAGGAGCACACAAACAGGCGCTGACGAACCGCAGAAACCAACTCCAGACGAAACCTAGGACTACACCGAGCCGAGGATCGCATGGCGGTCACTCTCCAGCTTGTGACAGTTGACCCAGGACAATCATCCTACGGCTGGTACAGCGGGATGACTCAGGCCGTGAGCCAGAGCCTCCAGCCAAGACTGGGGGTACCCGACGGCCACCGGGACCTTCATCGCGTTGCGCTCGGCGCTGTGGTTTCCGGCTGGTGCACGGCCTCGTCCGATCAGTGGTGGAAACCTGCAATACCCCGGCGGGAACCACCATAGTGGTCTAAAACGAAATGGCACAAACCATGCACTGCGGCTCCGTGGCAGCGAAACATTCACGGCGTTGGGCACAAAGGCCACGCTTAGTTGTTTCTCGCCACGCCTTGCTAAAACGTAAACGTCAGTTTTCCCAAATTATGGGAGCTGCCGGTCCGCTGCCCTTTCCCTTCTTTACAGCGTTCATGACAGGGTTGATTACCCTGCTCCAGGGGTGTCGTTTTAAGGATTTTATGTGTCGGATTTAGTCCACTTTTTTGCCGACGGCAAGTTCTACTTCTGTTTTTGAGGTTACCATTTATCACATAACAAGTCATATTTCCCTTTTTAAAACCGGCCGACAATATTGGGGGAGGGTGAAGTCCCCAATGGCGGGGCTACGATCCATGTTCGGGAAGGGGCAAGGATTGATCCTTGCCTTGCAAGGATCTGCCTTGCCTGGATCCTTGCAAAATAATACAAATCGATACCCTTGTCCTGTTCTACAATGTGTGTAGGCCATCTCATTCTGCTCCTTGGCTATGAACCAAATACTCGTTTCTCTGTTGAGATTTATGTTTCTGGCACCACTGCGTTTTAAACTTTTGGGGGATTTCTGGTTTAACTGCGTTTCAAGCGTTCTGGCACCACTGGGTTTTAATATCATCATCATACGTCTTTTGTGTAAATCATCATCATCATACGTCTGCTGGCAACGTCTTTTGTGTAAACATAAGCCTAAACACCAAAACGCCTTGCACGTGAAATAACCAGCACACATTCTCTGCCAGCTTCCATGGTCAAAACGCCTCGAAGGCGACGCTGGCAAATGTCACCATATCACTGTCAGCCTCAGTTGTAAATCCAATCACCTCAGCAGTTAGCTGATGCTGTGAAACTGGCCGCCTTCCTGGCTGCGGCGCTGTCGTGACAGCGGCTCACCGGGCGCAGGGCGGCGCTGTCGTGACAGCGGCTCACCGGGCGCAGGGCGGCGCTGTCGTGACAGCGGCTCACCGGGCGCAGGGCGGTCCAGTTTCAGAGCGGTCGCCGGGCAGCCGGTCATCAGATGCCGAGTTTCTCGGTTACACTGAGGCCTGGTGCGACCTTCTGGACCTTGCCAGTCGCTCAGCGATCGCCGGCGAAGCTCGTTCCAGGGGCGGACCCGGGGGGGGGGGGCGATGAGGGCGATCGCCCCGCAGCCTGAGAGGGGTCCCGAAAGGGCCCACTCAGACTCAACAGGGGTCCGGAAACGGCCCCGTTTGAGCGTCACGGGGTCCCGGCGAAAACCTGGCGGGTTCTTGATGCAGTCAGGGAGCCTCCGGGAGACTTAGCCCCTGAGACGGACAGAAGAGTCCCTGAAACTCCCAAACGCCCCTGGAACCACGAAACGGCACCAACACCGCAGAATGCCCCTGAGACCGCCAGAAGGGTCATAGGGTCCCTGAGATGGCCAAGATGATGACCGAGTCCTCAGGACAGCGTAGGGGCCCCTGAATGGGCATCACGGGGCTGTGTGAAAAGCTCAAGGTTTCTTATGCAGTCAGAGAGCCTCCAGGAGGATTAATGGGATCCTGAGACGGCAAGATGGGTCCTTAGATGGATAGAAGGGCTCCTAAGATTCTCCGAGGGCCCATGAGACCGCAAAAGGGGCCCAAAACGGCAGAGGGCAGAGGGCACTTGAGACCGCTTAAAGTGCCAGAGGGGCCCCTGATACGGCAAAACCTCATCAAGGGCCCTGGATGCATAGGACAGCATAACGAACTCTGGCCAGCCAGAGGGATCCCCTGAACGGGCATTCATCGGTGACGTTTTCAAGCTCAAAAGGGCCCCAAATGGGCTACCATGGACTTTTTTGGGAAGTTGAGGGGCTCCTGATGCAGTCAGGGGGTCCCGGGAAGGTCAGGTGGGTCCCGAAACGGTAAGATGGGTCCCTATACGGCAGAGGGACCCTGACACCGCCAAAAAAGGCAGGGGGATCACTGTGAGCGCAGACGATAAGTGCTTCTAAGACAGCTGGGGGCCCTGGACGGCCAGAGGGTCCCAAGTGTGTTAGACGGGCTCCTAACACGGCGAAGGTCCCCTAAGACTGTCAGTGAGGCCCCTGAAGCGCAAAGAAAGGCCCCTGATACGGCTAGGGCGGCCCTAAGACTACCAAAGATGCACTCCAAACAACAGGGGAAGACCCCTGATACAGCCATTGGGAGCACCGCAGACGTTCAGAGTGCCAATGACACCGTACACGGGCCTTGAATTGCTGAAAAGTCTTTTGCAACTGCCAGAACAGCAATGTTCCCCAGAGACGACGGGAGGGGCGCTTGAAACAACCGGGGGTCCACTGAGACTGCTAAGAAGACCAGGGGGCCCCTGAAACTACTAAACCCTGAGACGTCCCGACAGCTCCTGAGATGGCCAAACGACCTAGCGGACTTCCAGAGGCACCTCTGTCACTGCAGAGAGAGAGAGAGAGAGAGAGAGAGAGAGAGAGAGAGAGAGAGAGAGAGAGAGAGAGAGAGAGAGAGAGAGAGAGAGAGAGAGAGAGAGAGAGAGAGAGAGAGAGAGAGAGAGAGAGAAGACGGAGACGGAGACGGAGACGGAGACGGAGACGGAGACGGAGACGGAGACGGAGACGGAGACGGAGACGGAGACGGAGACGGAGACGGAGACGGAGACGGAGACGGAGACGGAGAGAGCCTTTCTTGCTGCCTGAGAGTCCCCTTAGACGGCAAAAATGTCTCAGGAGTGTTAGGAGGGACCGCGAGATGGTCAAAACGTCCAAGAAACTGCCAGATGGGTCCCTGAAACTGCCCGAGTTGTCCCAGGAACTGTGAAAGGAGCGCCTGAGATGTCCCAAGTGACACGCAAAAATGTAAAAAAGAACCTGAGACCACTAAAGAGTCCTGATACGGTAGACGGCCCGAGACCACCAAAAGTGTCCCGTTATGCTAGCTAAGCTAAGCTAGCCTAACCTGGCAAAAGTCTCCACAAATTACGAGGGACAGAGAAGCTCCTGGACCGTCCCTGTCTGATAAAGACTGTCTGATACGGACACGGGATTTCAAACAGAAGGAGGGACGTAGCCACCTGAAATCCCGCCGTTTTTTTTCATATCTCAAGCTCTTTTGTTGAGCAAGACCACAACAAACGCAAATTATTCTTAAATAACTGAGGCGCGCCTGAATTTTTCTCTTACTTTATATGGTAAAAATGAGAAATTACGCCGAATATTTCCCCCCGACCAGCGCAGATTCACGTTTCTTGCATATCTGAACAGCATTTGACCATTCCTCCCCCCCCCCTTGGTGAAATCCTGGATCCGCCCTGGCTCCCACTGGGACGGGACCTAGTGGGACCCCGTGAAGTCTGAGGTCCGGCTGCGATGGGGTCTGATGAGACCCGGTGAAACCTGAGGGACACCGCCGTGCCCGGCGGGCTCGCTGACGTCGCGAGCCGAACTCCGCACGTGTGGTGGACCTGTCCGAGTTCGGCATCGACCAGCTGCCGCCTGGATGTGCGGGCTGTCCCGTCATGCCCGCAGTGCTGCGGCACAGTCTACCCTCCGACAGATGTGAGCCACGGGGTGAGGCAGTGGGATCCTGTGGTCGTAACGTACGCCACTCTCCGCGGTGGAATGCATCGGTCGTTCCACGTGGAGCAGGAGAGACACTAGCTCACGTGAGTGGACGTTGGCAACATGGCGCGCCAGTCGTGTGGAAAACTGCCCGCAGACATGAAGAGTTCTGCGGAAAGCAATGGTTACGGCCATGGGCTCCGCCACAGGGGGACGAGGGGTATGCGTCCCCACCAACCATCTGATTGAGGGGGATTATACCCCAGTAATTGCTGAATGTAGGCCACAATATTTATACCCGAAAAGCCCGTGCTGCAGTTGCAGGTTATTGCAAGAAAAGGCATAAACTTTATTTTGCATTTTTTCTTCCTGCTATTAAATTTGGCAGTAAATGTTAACTATAGTGATAATCAAAAATGATGCAATCCGAAGCATGACTACGCATGGGCACCTGCGTACTAGCATTTGTGTAATGACTTCAGAACAGTGTTGGAAAAACTGTCGCTTTCTAGTGTCAAGGAGTGTTAAAAAATTTATACTCCAAGAAAAATTTTGCATTCCAAAATGGTCATTTTCCCCCCTCCTCCTTCACGGTTTACCATCCATACCAGGGGCCGCTGAAGTACACTCCGAAGCCACGGCCAGCCGCCTTTCCCCTCCCCCCGTCAACGACTCCACTGATCTGCCATAGAGACCCAGGAAACTGGTTTGTCCCCCTCCACCAAAAAGGACCCGCTGGACCCGCCCCCCGCTGGCCACATATGCTTGCAAAGCACCTAGTTAGTCCATATTTCTCACATAAACGCATGACATTTTGTACTCCAAAAGGGAATTTGTATTCCGACACCAGGAAGAAAAACCAGGTTTCCAACACTGCTTCAGGATTAAGATGGATGTAAGAGATTTCTTCAATAAGAACGTACTCGTATTTTGTGTGTTATCGAACACCAATAAATAAGAATGTTGAAAAAAACGGAAACTAGTGTTCCTATTTTTAAATCATTTGCTCAAGATGAAACCGGAACGCGCCGACGGAAACAAGGGGGCAGGTAATCTGCGAGTTGGCATCACCTCACCATTCAAGGTCATTACTCGTGACAGTAGCACCACAAGTAGCGACAATGCAACCAATGTTGCAGAAAATCCAGTAAACTCGCCTCGACGGTCAAACTTTCGTCAGTTTCCAAAACGAAACCTTAGCTGTTGGAAAACCTAAACGTAAGGACAGGAGCAGGTGCAGCAATAGGAGTAGGACAGGTTAGATTGGCCAGGTAAAGTATTATTAGGTTTGTTTAAAGGCTGTTAACAGACACAAGTTGAACGTAATCTGGTTAGCGAGTGGTGACTTGCTCAGCTGTCGTTGGCAGCGCCACCGTCAGGTGACATTTTCCTTTTGTAAGGTGAGGCCAACTCGTATAACACTGGCTTCGGTGATCTTGCCTCCAAACAGCTCAAGAATGTTAACATTAACCCTGTATGACATTGCGTAGCGAATAATACGCTTAAAATTAGGGTTTGCCTTCCCCGACTCCAACAAAGACAAATTTGGTGAGATCTAGTTGGGACACTGGTAGAAAGCGTCACTGTATGGCATTATATACACCTGACCCTCGTTCACACTGTATGATTTGCGAGCAAAAGGGAAGTTACATTGCTTTTTACTAACAAATACAACAATATAATATTACGCATATATTTATTTATTATTTACATATATAATATATATACTATTCAAAATAAACGTATAACATATACATATGAACAATAAACATATCAAAATAATTAATGTAATAATAATAACAATGTAAACTTTACTACAATATAAGCGCATTTTATCTATGCAATACTGTAAGAAAACGCCCCGGTACATGTAAAAACACAAAGCCGATGAGTTTTGGTCGAAATTCTGTACCTTTCTCGTTTGCTAGATTGGCTTCTGGGGCAGCCTTGCTATATCCACCAATCAAAATGGCGTGGCGAAGCTCCTGGTTACGGCACTGCCTTAGCTGCCGCTCACGACTCATGTGACGCCGGCCCACAGGCAAAGGAAAATCCTTTCCCGTTACGGTCAGCTTACATGTACAGACTGTTACACTCTCACGCGCGTAAGTTTCCTGTACAGGCCAAAAGGTCACGAATGTCGTCAAAAAATGTTTTGCCATTAGCAGGTTTACCACATTTACATGAACGCACATTAATCATTCCATATTCTGTTCAAAGGGGTGTCTTACATCTCTCAAGGCAGGCGAACATGGGCAAAGACAAGGACTTCACATCGGGTTTTGAGTTTGAAAGGCACCACTGGTGGCGGAACGGCCGGATTTCTTGGGGAAGGGGGAATAGCAATTATTTCGGCGGAATAAAAGGGGAGGGGTGCATGGGAACGTCGGAACCTCTGTGGAAATGGGAGGGGGCAAACGTGATTACCTCGTTTCTTTCCGTACACCGCCATATGGTTAAGGTTAAATATAGCCCAAAGTTGGGGGCAGTTGCCCCTGCCCTCTCCCCGGTCCCTTTGCCCGTGGGGGGCACAGGTCAAGTTTAGGTAAGTTCTTCACGGCCAACGAAACAAGATCAATGTTCAGTTTTACTGTTCTAGGGAAGAGAGAGCCGCACTCCATTGTCTCAATGGTTCCGCCGCCACTACGAGGCGGGAACAATAAAAGGTAACGTCAACTGGCCACGCATCACAGGTTACGAGTGTCATTATTGGTGACGAATGTCACCGTGTGGCCCCGCTGTAACCATGTTGTAACCATCACGTAACATGATGTATGATGGTTATTGATATTTTTGTTATTATGGTTATTGTATTGATTATATTGATGAATGATATTATAGATGGTTATTGATACTGATATATGATGGTTATTGATATATATTGATAGCATGATGGTAACATGATGTAACCATCGCGTCAGCAGAGTCACAAGTAAGAGCGAGTTTGCAAAAAAAAACTCTGGAAAAGTGTGACTCGCTTATGAGCTGTTAAGGGGACGCATACTTCTCTATTCCAGCCCCGTGGCGGGATCCATGGTCTTAGAAACCCGGGAAAAATTGGGAGAGGCATAGTCACAGAGAGTAGTTTGGCCCTGACACGTCAGACGGCCCGAAACCACCAAAAAGCTTGCAAAAAGTCTCCAGAAGCTTTGAAGGGGCAGAGGTGGTTCTGGACCAGATACAGATACGACATTTGAAGCAGAGGGAGGGACGCAGCCGCCGAAAATCCTGCCGTTGTTGTCATATTTCAGTCACTTTGTGCGGGAACAAAACGAGAAACTTTCTCAAATGAGAGGACGCGCTTGGATTTTTTCGATTCCTTCACATGGCGGAAACGCAAAATTCCATCAAATATTTCAGCCTGGACCCGGGTAACGCTCTTTCATATCTGAAGAGCAAAAAAGGGGGAACGAAAGGGGGCCACGCGCTTATCATTTCCCCCCTCCCCCTTGGCGAAATCCTAGATCCGCCCCGATCCATTTATTGAGTTACCGTCCAACGACGTCTACCCGCAGGTGTAGCAAATGGCCGGCGATGGATCATGAGCCTATTTTCTGTCGTTTAACCTTACTGCCACTGTTCCGTACGCCAACAGCACGGGGTATATGCGTTCAACACCGGCGGAAGGCCCTGGATGCATGGCTGGAATTTCCAAAAAAAAATACCGGAGGGGATCTTAACAAGACTTCAGACAAGTCCTTTCAAGTCACTGCTACAGGCTTAATGTTAGAATCTCTGAACAGTGGAGGTGGCCCTCCCCTCACCCCTGGATCTCCGGCGATACTTCGATATGTCCCTTCAACATCGTCCTACCAAAATACGTACCTTAAAGTTTTCGGTCGAAAATGTTGCAGCCCACTTTCCAGTATGTGTAGAGAACAGTTCATTTCTTGTACATTCAGTAACTGTGCTCTTGCGACATGCTTCAAGTGCCAATTCGCTGTACTGGATACCGCGTCATACGCCACAAATACCCCACACACACTAAGCGGAATACTAAACCGGCTGCAACATACAAGGGTCGTTAAATTATCAATTTTATTCCGTTATGCTCAAGATAAGGTGATTTGAGTGTGACGTCATTGTGTGACATGATCATCGCTTGTCGCCTTGGTTCATGCATGTGTGAGCTGTAAATAGCAATAACGCGGCCACCGGGAAACCCACCTTAGTGGTTCCATTATAATTTTGGGGCGGGAAATCCGAAATAATGCAAACTCATGTGACGCTGCGTTTTTTGTTTTTTGACGCGCAAGCGCCAAACCACTGAGTCTCTTCCTCAGATGTAGACAGGAGCGTAGTAAGGATTTTCTTAAAGGGGACCGGAGCTCAGAGTGAACTGAAATCGCACGAAAGCCGCCTGCCGGGAAGACAATGTGCAGTGGTTTTCACAAAAAATTTGGGCATAAAGGGGGATGGGCCCTCGCCCACCCCCTCCTTGGCTGCGCCTCTGGATGTAGACCGTCTATTTTTTAGATCTGTTTCACAAAACCGGTTCTGATAGCATCTTCCATGTTTGTACTAAAACGCAGAGACGAGTTTCGTAGTATTTTCGCAGCTGGGTGTGATACTGAACAGCACATGCACTGGAGGTCTCCAAAAATTAGGGGGATTCGCATTAGGCTACTCGACTACTTTTCCCGCGAATGACAGACGTGTAAAATCCCTCGGATTAAAAATCTTCTCAAACTACCTCCATAATCTACCCATGTGACTGACCAACCGAAGGTCAAAAAAACATTTCTGCAATGAAATGGGCATTTGTAAAACGTTCCTTTAAGCTTTAGGACATTTTAAAATTACAAATATCACAGTGTCACTATCGAAATATGCCTCGGTTTATTCCTTAAGTAATTCATTGTTGGGTGGACCACCAGTTTGCTTTAGATCCGCTTATATTACATTCTGATCCGTGCAGCGTTCTTCCCCGAATGTTGATAAAAATCGTCTTTTATAATCTTGCATTGCGGCAATCATTTTTCCGTGGAACATCACTACAGCCTCTAACGTCTTAGGCTAACATCACATGCAAAAAAATAATTTCTGCGCTTCCTATAAAATAGTTGCATGCATGAGGTCATATCAAGGTTATCCTTTACGTGAAAATAGCCAAACTTCAATCTAAATCATTGCTGCACATGAATAACAGATTTGTAGAGCATTGCAGATGACGTTTTGGCATGAGGGGTTCTTTGTGGTGTTGAAAAAGAACAGAAAGCAACACAAGGTGTCATATTTTGCAACCTTGTCATGCAACAGCGCCATTTATGTCGCAAATGATGTTGTAAGGGGCGGCGTCGAAGAGAAGGTACCAAAGGGCTTCTGTATGCGGTATTAGATAGAGGTGAGCGGTGTCTTGCTATAAATGATGTCTTCAACGGTTTGTTTTCCTTACAGTGATGGGTCTTCAAGGATTCTCTTCACTCATCAGCGTGTGAAACCGTTCAGGAGGAAGTGTTATAGTTGTGTTCAAGATTTTTCCGTGTAGTTACAATGGGAAATGACGTGAAGTTAAAGCACAGAGCAGGTGCACAGTGATAACATATAATCACAGCCAACAAAAAAAGGGAAAGATAAAATCCTCTCAGGATATCGCAAGGAATTCAAAGCTGAGGGCAGCTGGATGCCCCATGTGGGACAGAATGTATAAACCTGGTGTATGTCATATAAGGTCTGGACCAGATTTAGGCTGTTGCATTGTAAAATCCAGCACAGAAGATCGTAACTTCATTAAGTAGTGTGTGATGTTATCTTGGGCCCATGCAGAATCTGTGGCCCCATTGTACACAAAGCAGCACAGAGGCTGATTGCATGATAATCTACACTAATGGTGTATTCACGGTGAACATAGAACATTCTTTGCTGTGTGATGCCACATAGAATCTTTTCTGGATGTGTTCACAATGTGCTAGTTTTCTTTTGTTTGCAGTTGTGTCACACTAATTGATGACCATTGTGCATGCAAGACATCACTGTGTTTCTGTAGCTGACAATGGACAATGAGCACCATGAATCAGCAGTGAATCACTTGTGAACCCACTGTATTTTACAAGTTTGATTAGACAAAAAAATTCAAAGTGCTGACTGCTCAAATGCCATTACTGGCTGGCATGCAAGGCAGTACTATAATTTGTGTCCCCTTCCATTCCTGTTTTCCCTGGCAGGTCCCTTCAGACATTGGCAATGTTACCCTCACAATAACAGATTAACCCTTTGGTCACTGCCACTACCTTATCTACATTATTATTTAAAGCCTTGGTTTGCTTGTACCCCTTGAAACTGAGCATAAACAAACCAGTTTGTAAATGAACCTGATGCATCATTTCTGTCTAACTTTGACCAAGTAACAGAAAAAGATTCTGTGCATCCAGTCCTACAAAGATTCTTTGTGACATCATGTGGAATCTTAGTGGTCTGGGGTCACTGTGAACACCAAAACATTCAGAATCTTCAGGCTGTGACATGCATAACACTGATGATGATGATATCATGTAGGTTTTGGGTTGTTACAAGTACACCATAAGTGTACCATCAGGCCAGAAATCAAGGTTCTTTGAAAGATGCTATGCTGATGAGTGCAAATGCTAGTACAACTGGAAAATAATTGTAACATCACAGAAGTGAAAGGACAAGTTCTGTGGGTCCACTGAAATCACTTCTCTGCATAGTCACTGATATCATGGTAGTAGTGACATGGTAGTGAAAATTTGAGTCCCTGCAGTCACAGAAATCATTTCTCTGCAGAGTTTAGTAACATCACAGGAGTTCTACTATTAGCTCCAAAAGCTACTTATATGATTGATGGTAGTGAAAATATGATTCTCTTATATGATTGATGGTGGTGAAAATATGAGTATCTGAGGTCACGTTTCTCTGCACAGTTAAGCAGCATCCTGGGAGTTTTACCATAAACTCCCAGGGGTACTCATATAATCATTCTGCACAATTGAGTGATGAAATCATCATTGTAGTATGAGCTCCTAAGGTTCCTGATATGATATCTTTGCCTAAATGATGTAAGGCATAAAAAGGGTTGCATCTTGGGGTGATCAGTGGCCCTTGGGTTGACCTAGTTTTGGGATACCTTCTGGAACAGACTAATGCCCTCTACCTTCCACATTTTGAGATTTTGTGCATTTTGGTCCTTACATCATTTGATGTCAGCAACAAGGCAAGAGTTAAGGTGGTGACTAATATGTGTGATGATTGCAGGGTGAAAACTGAAACAAGCTTGGTTTAGGAATTTGCCAGCTCATCAGACAATAATTGACATCTTTGTTTTGTCTCATAGGTACCTAAGTTACTTTGTTGATACCTTTCTACTGTTATTTCATTGTGCGAATTCAGACACCAGTTGCTGTTTCTTCTTCAAGCATGTAGTGTTAAGAGATTGTATTGGATAAATGCATCATAGTCACTGGTACATGTTGCTGCAAAATGGTAATATCTGATTTGTGCTTTCCAGCCAGAATTGGGCTTGCTGTGGAGCATTTCTTCCGAGGGTTTCATTCCAGCAAGGTTCTGAAAAATAAGGTAAGCAGTTCAATGTGTGTGTATGTAGTGGTTCACCCAGGGGTTCCATATGGAAGGAGTAAAAGGTTCATTCATTGACAATGCTGTCCATGTGAGCACACAGGAATGGGAATTGCCAGTGATTTCATTGGTGCAATGACGCAGTTGCAGTGCCATTTATTTGCAAATTACAAGGTGGTCTGAGGTTTGCCTTTGTTTCAGTCAGAATACTCTGCAGATTGTTTTGCAATTATTTGTTTGTGTGCCCATGCCCCATGCCTGGAGAACATGTTCTGTCAAAATCATAACACTCTGTCTTTATTTCAGCACCATGATTCGCTTTATCCTGATCCAAAACCGGGCGGGAAAGACCAGACTGGCCAAGTGGTACATGAACTTCGATGACGACGAGAAACAGAAGCTGATTGAGGAGGTCCACGCTGTCGTCACAGTTCGCGACGCCAAGCACACGAATTTCGTTGAATTCCGCAACTTCAAGATCGTGTACCGTCGTTATGCCGGCCTTTACTTCTGCATTTGTGTTGATATCAACGATAACAACCTGTGCTATCTGGAGGCTATCCACAACTTTGTGGAGGTCCTCAACGAGTACTTCCACAACGTGTGTGAGCTAGACCTGGTTTTCAACTTTTACAAGGTGTACACGGTTGTTGATGAAATGTTCTTGGCTGGGGAAATTAGAGAAACCAGTCAGAATAAGGTGCTTCGTCAGCTGTTGATGCTGAACTCTTTGGAGTGATGGCTTGTGAGGTACTTGCTGCATATGTTGTAGAAACTCGTCATCCTCTTCGTCAATCTTATTTAGACGCGGATACCGTGTCTGCGTTATTCCATGTACGCATTGTTTGTAAGGAAGAAGACCGTGCTGTAAATGGGTGCAAAAGTAGACCTGCTGTGTTTATAACATGCAGTCAGTGATGTTTTCTTCCCGATGTAGAACATGGCATTGCTAGCGTTCAGACATTCGCTGGAACCATCGTTGGATGTGGTAATTCTTATGGAAGGGCAGAAAGGTATCGTATTTCTCGGGACAAAACTGGGTTTGTTCGCGCTGGATATTTTTGTTGTTATTCAGTCCTGCGTTGGCTGGCTTCAGAAGCGTTGCAGAACATGTACTGGAAGCAGGCGGAGACGTCGTGCAGGCTTTATTGCTATTATTTACTATTCCCAGCATTATCATTCCGGACTTATCGCATTCAATTCACGTGTATGCATGTCAGAGTCGTTTTTTCTATTAGAAAGGAGGAAAGCGGAGTAATTATGCATTGATTGCGAGGGAACTGCTGGTTTTCCCACACTAAAACTTTGTGATCCGGGAGTTTTAGAAGATGCTCGAATCTGATATCCTCTTACGATAAACTGTCCGTCAAAAGCGACGGTGTGCACCGGTCGGCCCCGCTCTAGATCCGCCAATTTCTACACGTCTGCTCCGTTCTGAGTCAGCCGGTCTCTGCAGGTCTCCCCGCTTTGAGTCTGCCGGTCTCCACAAGTCGGCCCGTGCAGTTCACGGATCACAGTCCAGATGCCTGTCCGCTTGTCGTCAGCCCCCGCAGACTGAAGCCGACGGCGTCCGGTCACGGACCTGCTGCTACCGCGACAGATCTCCCTCGAGACCGTTAAACTCCCTTCCAGTTCACCTGGCTGCGGTGAGGTTCACCCCACACCACGAAGGCGGCACATTTGACGGCACGATGCATTACACCATAGCGCATAGTCCCAGAAGTGTTCGGCTGCTTTTGAAAGTACGATGAGGAAGCTGCCAGGTTCTGAAGCAGTTCCTCCGGCGCGGCGCCGAAGACGTAAAAACCACTGTTTCAAAATGTTTGAGGTTCCGGCTATCCTGTGCCGATTCCTGCACATACAATACAACGCCTCTCCGGACTGAATGCGCTGTCGACGCCCAACATATGCGACACCCAAGGTTTCCACTTCAATGACCTGAGCACTGACTGGGTCGGGACTGCGGCGCCGTCGGCCCACCTGCGGAGCACCGTCAGAGAGGGGCCCGCCAGGACTCGGGCGACCCTCGGATACCAGGGGTCAGCAGGGGCATAGGGACCGGCGGACACGCCATAGGATCCGCCATAGAGCGCGACCAAGCCACCCTGGCAGTGGACGGCGCTGGCGATAGATCTGAGCTGTGTCCAGTGTACCGGAGCGGGACGCAGGCGCCCGAGGGGCGCATCGTGCTACCGGAACAGTACGGGAGCTGCGCGCAGGTGGCGGGGTGCCGCAGCGGTGCTGCCAAAACCGTTACGGCGGGTCACACCCGCCGGCCGGGTCGCTGGCCGCCGACTGCCACACTAGACCGGGCACCGCTGGTGGATGGAGACGGGGGGCGGAGGCAGTAAACAAAAACAAGGGGGCGGTCACCAGACCACGGACGGCTTCCGACGTGCAGACTTCCAGCGTGTTCGTCGGGACAACTCCACAAGATCTGGAATCCAGCCCTCGAAGCGGAGACGTCAGGTGATGTGGAGCAGAGCCAGACAGCTCGTCATCGTAGACAACTGACATCAGTTTCGTGATATTTCAGAAGTTAACAAACGTTAACGTGGCGCGTAAAAACGTGGACGGAAAACGTTGAATACATCAGTACGCGCTGGAGGTAGGTGAATAACCTAGCAAGTAGCAAATGTGGTTCATACAGTGTGTAAACGTTTACGGTCATTTTTAAGCAGCCCGCGAAATCTGGTTGAATTTTTCTTCGACAACGCCCAGCAGTTCACACTTAAAGCCGTCTAATGAGAACATTTCCGTGCTTTTATCCGTGCACACCTCTTGCGCGTGTGTTTGTAACGTATTCGAGATGAGCGACAAGAAGTGACTTTCAAAAATGTCTCATTATACAATACCACTGCGTACAAATGGAACACAACACAAGAAACCGAAGCAACGCACCCCACAATGACAAACCAATGGAATGCCCCTCATCTTCCCCAAACACAGACGTATCACGTGGCCTCACCAGCGCCCAGCACCTGTGTCCATATTCCGGCCCGTCTCCTGTACGCGCTGCGCCCTCTGCCGGTCACCACTCGCCCCGGTACTCCCCTGGCTCCAGCAGGGAGCCCTCGACGCACCAGCCGACCGCCGCCAGCCACTCCAGCAGCTGAGGAAACAGCTTATCGCTGACCGCCTCGCCCGCCGCCTGCCAGTCCATCCGCCAATCAGCGACCCCGGCGTCCGCCAGCTGGGCGCCGATTGGTCCCTCCGGAGGGCGACCTTGAACGGCCGCCTCGCGCATGCGCACCACCACGGCGGCGGCCAGGACGGCGCGCAGCTGGTGGGCGGCGTCGGCGCCGCGCCGGAGGCAGACCAGCAGCCGGTGACGTTCGCCGTCGACCAGCAGCAGGTGCTGCCGGCCGGTGTACAGCCGCGCCAGCCGCGCCAGCTCGGCTGGCGCCGCGCGCGCCGCCAGCTGCAGGGGCGCGGTGCCCAGCTGCAGCCGCCAGCCGGCCGGCAGCGCGCCGGGCCGGTCGCCCAGCAGCAGGCTCTCGCGCCGGTTGATGGTCGGCACGCTGATGTCTGCCGGGCCGGAGCCGAGGAAGGCGGCCAGCACGAGCTGCAGCCGCGGCCCGTTCAGCGTCGACAGGCGCAGCGCGCGCACCGCCCGGTAGTTGGTGTACACGTGCAGCAGGGTGAACAGGACGAACACCAGCCAGGAGGCGGCGCTGCCGGCCTCCACCAGCGGCAGCAGCGCCAGCGTCGCCAGCAGACCCGCCAGGTTAACGACATGCTCCTGACTCCCGTCCTGCGGAACGGGCAGACAGCTGTCATCGAGCATCGCCCCTGTCCTGAGCGTGGGACCACGGGCCACCTGATGATAGATAACGGCCCCTGTCCTGACTGAGTCAGCTGCCACCAAACATCGACCCCCGGCCAGATGGTCTCCGTCCTGCCCGTGTTACCAGGACACCAGGTATCTAACGTCTTTAGGCAACGTCGCCGGAAGGACGGAACAATCTCCAGCCACGGCTAAAGCCGCGACTACAGCCGCGACGCGCCAACGCAGTTCAACAGTCGAATGTGCGGAACGGCACCGGCAAAAACGCAAAGTGGAGCGGTCGACGGACGCAATAGCAGAAACCATGTACCTTCGCATTCAAAGACCACGTACAATGGCATTCCCGGCAGCGTATCGGCCACTGGTCAGGTTCTCGTACACCCGATATAAAACACCTCACGATGACTCCAGTGCTCTGGGAAGTCAGTGACCGCAATATTCGCTCAACACAAGTTCCATGACGCGAATGGAAGGGGGCCACAGATAACGTTCCCCACATGATATGTATCACAGGGTAGTGGGTCCGGTTGTTTCCTGCAAAAACACTGAACGCATTCATTCCGATGAAGTCATTTCTCCCGTACAGAAACCAAACCAGTATCCATTTATGTTCTAAAAAAAGCCTTATCTGAACCAAAGACATACCTTCCTGCTGCAAATCATTCGGACGCATCCACTAGTAGCTCAGCCGATTCGTAACCCAACCCTGATACACAGGTTGGTCCACTCTTGACCTGACCTTGATACACAGACCAGCCGGCTTCTGACCTCACCTTGACGGACAAGTCGGCTATGTTGCTGCGTAGAGCCTGGTGCTGGGCGATGGCCGCCCTGGTGGCGCCTCCGGCCACGCCCACCACGCTCTTGGCCAGCCCCGCCGCGATCACTGCCACCTGTCGGCGCCGAGGCCAAACACGCCGCTGAACACGCAGCAACAACGCCAGAACGCGGAGCAAGGGCCGAAAACCTTTTCTTGCATCGGAAACACGTACGTCTACACGGCTACTGAGTGAGACTAACAGAGCCATGACACAACTAGCAATGCCGGTATGCACTTCAGCTGACTCAGCTGACTGCTGTGTGCGCTGAGCCTCAGGCCGGTCCGCCTGACCGGCCTGAGGCTCGGCAGCAGCCCGCGCCGGAGCGGCGGCGGCGGCGGCCGGCCCACCTTGAAGACGGCCCGGCCCAGGGCGGGCGCGGCCAGCTCCAGACAGATGGCCCCGTCATTCAGCACGTCGGCGAAAAGGCGCCACTGCTTGCAGCGCGCGTCCAGGCCCGCCGAGGAGCGCCAGGCGAACACGATCTGGCCCACCATGCTGGTCCCGTCCTGCGAACATGGCGTAACAATCAGCTCAGGGTAACACGTCCTCTGGGGAGGGAGCCGAGTGGACCCACCATGCTGCCCTCGTGCAGGGATAGCGTCACAGACGTCTTCGGCCAGCACGATTTCTGAGGAGGAAGTCCGGTGATCCAGACATGACGGGACGGAGAGACGGGGATTCGGGGATGGTCCGCAGAGAGACGGGACGGAGCCGCACTCAAATCCTTACGCTATGCCTAAAAGATGCGACATGACCCTCGCACGCAACTCGGTAGAGGTGATATCACTCTCCATCTACTAGCCACCTGGACACCAACAACGCCAGCGCCACGAAACACCGGCCGACCTGTCTATCCTGGCATCCAGACGCCCGCGGTCAGCCGCCACGCGGCGGCCCAGGCGGGACCCAGTTCAGCCGGCGGCCAGTCCGCGGCCGGAGCGGGACGTGCCTTCAGCAGCCAGGTGACGGTGGCCGCCAGCGGCGTGGCCTCGGCGTCGCCCACGCCCATGCCGTGCAGCACTGAGCGGGTGGCCAGCGCGCCGGTGATGTTGCTGCAGAACGCCTGCAGGGTGTCCCACACCTGGCCAGAGAAACAGTCTGGTGAGCGACCACAGCCACGAGGACAGATCGCCCAGCGACCGGACCCACGGTGAAAGGTCGTCAGGATGCCGCCACACGGAGCGAAATCAACTGAAGACCACACCCACAGAAACAGACCACCTGATGAGCACGCACACCCAGGGACCCAACGCTGGTCACAGTCGACCGCCCACTCGGCGGGTGCAGCGTCACCGCCGGTAAACGGCTGTAGCTGCGACGGCTGCAGGCAGCATCCACCCCAGCAGCCAATTGCGCGCCACCTCCCTCACAAACGAATGCCTCGAATACAACAGGTATGCTGTTCATACGCCATCGAAATGTGGGCAGGAGATATCGTATGGCAAACGCGCCGATGCCTGACAACATTCCCAGGAGAAAGACAGATCCCCGGACGCTGAGCACCGTACCCGGCACTCCGGTGGACGCCGAGCGCCATACCTGGTACTCCAGGTAGTCGTCGCTGACCGAGTCCGGGTAGCCCTGCGGCAGAAATATCTCGCGCAGCGTGTCGCCGAGGCCGCGCGGCTGCAGCTGTCGACTGACGACCCGCGCGCCGTCCGCGCCGTCCGCGCTCAGCTCGACCGTGGCCTCGTGCGTGGCGCCGAAATACTGCTGTATGGCGCCGGCCATGGCGCCCCCTCCCGGCCGGCCGCCTCACGGCAGCCAGGCGAACACCAACCAGAGCCAGTCACGAATATCTGGAACCAATCCCAGACGTGTGAGGTTCGCTGAGTGAGGTGTGAGATTGTCTTGCCCTATGATGAGATTGCCTATTTTAGTGTCATCCTTATCATCATGTTTTTTTACACTGTTTCATGCATAAATGATGTGTATTCATGATCACATCATATAACAGATGCCACTGGGTTACACTGATAACATACACAGCATAGAATCATACATGGCAAACAGATATCTGTGCATCTTTACTGATTGCATCATTCTAGGATTCCATTTTAAAAAATGCCTTTGTGCAGATCTGCACAAAGGCATTTTTTATTTATATATATATTTATTTATTTATTATTATTTTTACTTATTTATTATTTTTATTTATTATATATATATATATATATATATATATATTTATATATAGTTCATCACATTTCATTTTCAGCTCACTCAGCATGTGACAGAAATGAAGAACACCAGGAGAACAAATATAGTGCAAGTAATGTATAAAACAGGTACTCAGCTAGTAAAGTATGTGGAGTGCAGCAGGTTTCCAAATATCTTGAAAACAGGCCACCAGTAGTGATATGGCAGTGCAAAACTGTGACAGAATCCAGACATGTTTTGGATACTTCTATATGCTAAATGAATGGAAAATGAGCCTTTTCAAGCAGCTTTTAATGATAACTGCAGTCTGAGTGATTCAGTAGAGCTTCACTGCACAGAACCAAGCTTTCTTTTCCTGAACAGTGTGAAATATACAATGATGGTCCCACTCTTGATAATTTGCTATTTTATGTTATCAGATATTGATGATGATGGCAAAGCCTTGTTCTGGATACTTTGCTTCTTTGTGTAACTAAATACTGAGAATGATGTGGACATCTATGCACAACAGGCAGAACTACATGCTGGCTTGCTGTCTAGTTCAGGGTACAGTCACAAATGAGGGCTTACCTTCATGTTGAAAAACACAATAAATGGAAGGAAACACGATGTACCAACCACTAGATTTTCTTCAATACCAAACAACCACCATGGCCTCAAAGACCACTTCTCCTCTATAATCATGACAATAATGCATTTCCTTGGAGAGTAAGCATAAACAATCAAGTGTTTCATTGTTCAAGGGCATAACATATTAGTTCTAATGGATGTATATAAAAGTCTGAAACATTTTTTTTACAAAGAGGGTAGCATATGCCATGCAGGTTAAAGCAAAATGCAACAGGACAATTTCATGTAGTGATAAAAAAAAGCAAAAACAATGAATGGGATGATGCTTCCCCAATGTCTTCAAAACCCTCCTGCAGCAGTCTGTTTCACCAAAATTTAAGCATTCCATACTACAGTTTGGTACAATATAGACCTGAAGCTTGGGGCATTTACTTTAACAGCTCAAGTTACATGCTTCTGAATGCATTGAACCTTTAGTCTTCAGTAACTGTGATCCATACATGCAGAATACAAGATACTCCCATGAAACTGCTTTGATTGGTCTACAAGCAAGGTTCACAGAAAATGCTGTATGGCCTACAAAATTCCAGCGGTAACACAAAACACGATATCATTGAGGCAAGTGGGTTGGTATTTGTCAGAAAAACTAATCAACATCAGACAATTGAGAACATGGTCATGAATGAGCTCCATGTGATGCATTCCCCAATTTAAAACACACCAGATACATACCTAAACAGAGATGTAATTAGTCACTGGTGCTGGCACCAGCGTTGTGCATTTAACTCGACGGAAATATGCGGCGCTTCTGGCCGTAGGTATCACTGAATTCCGTCCAGTCGGGTTGGCGTCAACTCACCCTAATCACCCAACCGGGACAGTAGCGTCACCGACGGCGAGTGGTGGAAACACGAAACGGTCCACTCGCTACTGCTTTGAAGTCACACCATTGGTGGGTAAGAAAGAAAATAGGTTGACCGTGCATTATCTCGAGCGTCCCAAGAAGGGTAACGGAAATAGGGTTTGTGATTCAAGGGTTGGTGTGGGAAAAGCTTTCTAGCCAAAGGTTCATCAGCATAAGGTTCGTATCGGGAAAAGTCCGTATATGACAGGATTGGTATCGGAAAAGATTGGTTCCGGGGTTTCAGCCAAAGGCGTAACACCCGGGCAGTAGGCGCAGGGTCACGCCTGTGGCGCTAGCCTCTGTTGGACCGAGCCAAGTCTGATCGCACCCTTTATTGGCCTGCGGCTTGTAATATCCTATACCGCGCCTTACTTGGCTCGGTCCAGCAAAGAGGTCAAGGTAGGTTAGGATAGTTAGATTAGGTTATGAGGTTAGTATTTTACTGCTTCTCTTTTCTGTTTTATCTTACTGTTTTAGGTCCATTTGTTTTCCGATCCCAGGCTTTTCCGATAAGGACCTTAAATTTACTAACCTATGGCTAAAATTTTTCCTTACGAGGCTTTTCCATTACCAACCAATTAGGGCCATTTACGTACGAACCTTTTTCAGTACGAACCTAGCCCGGTACACGATCCCTTATGGAGATAAAACCTAATACAGCGCTTCGCGCGACCTAACCTCTTCGTTGGACAGCACCAAGTCCGATCGCACCCTTTTATCGGACTGCAGTCTCTAGTATCCTACGCTGCGCCTTTGGCGCGGCGTTGCGCCTACGGTTTTACATTACGCCTCATGAACGCCCCTGCAGTCAAAGAAAGTAGGTGGAATATCCTAATCGTTGGTGTACAAGGCAAGTCTACAGCTCCTTGAGTTTTACGGCAACCGTCCATGACGTTACTGTCGCAAGTGACGAGCAATTAGGGTTAGTTGACGCCTGCCCGACCGCCCGGTACATCTCAATCTATGCCAAACGACTGACTACGAGACACAAGACTTGGGTGAACTAACACAAGACTCGAGACACATGAACCAGGGAGGATGTGTCTCCTAACTCACAAACTACAATCTGCCAACCAGAATGCCTTACGCACGATCGTGCACACGTCAATTCACCCTACTATCTCGTCACCTGCGACAGTGGCGCTATGGACGGTGGCCGTGAAACTAAAGGAATCGTAGACTCGCTTTCCTTACTTACGACGGGGTATGCCGCCACCCTTCATTGATTGAGGGGGGACGTTGATGGGGCGTAATCAGTGGCGGCGGAGCCACTCCAGAGATGGGGGCAAGCCGATTTTTTCAGTCGTTTCTCCATGTGCAACATCATAGTGTCAATCTTAAATTTTGACCGGAGATGGGGGCAGCTGCCAGGGATGGCGGATTGCATTTTCGACTGGGGGACAAGGTCTATCGGATCAACGGCGGACCTCATTTGGGTAACCTTCTCCCCTCCCAAAAAAAACAAATGAATTTCGTTCTTTTCTGCTATCGCCCAGTTTTTCCTAAATAAACAAACTTTTTTCTGGGTTTTGGCGCTGGTGTTCACTTCCGTTCTCTAAAAAAGATGGATTTTTTTATTCAAGTCTGTACCCATTGCCATTTTTCGGGTCTTTGCCGTTGGGCATCCATCTACATAATGGCGAATGACGCAAACTTCCGTCTCTTATGTTGTTTGCGTTCACAACATGAATTCAACATTATTATAACGCATATTTGTAAACGGTTGAAAGAAGGTTTCCCGGCACAGCATTAGGCTGTAACTCGAAGCACAGTAACAAAGCCTTTATACAGGCTATCACACGACAACGCAATCTTTATCTCAAGCACTTGCCACACAAGCTTTGGCTGTTTCCCCACAGACACATAATGCAATGATGCTAGCAGCAAACCTCTGACATAATGGACGGAACCATCTTGCCAGAATGCCTAGGGGATTAACAATCGGTACTATGTCCAACACCACTGCGCATGGTGTACAAAAACGAACCTCAACATTCATGAAGCTGAGTGACGCTAAAAACATGGGGCTAATGTATAATAAATATAATATAATCTTCCCCATAGGGCTAATGTTGTGGGGCCATGGCCATGGCCAAAAAGTGGGGGGCCATGGCTCGCCCTCCCTCTTTCCCCTGTTCTTACGCCCACGTATTAATGTCCACAAAAACGGTCATATCCCTGTCTATTGACGCCACGTTTGGTACAAAAAGCTGTCGAGTACACTTGTGCTGATTACTCCTGAAATCATCGCCAGAATCGTCGCGTTTTGTAACGGGCGCCGAGTGTCATCAGATGTAATGACTACCATGTCTGAAAAACCACCGAATTTGCGCTAAATTTCGCGAAAACAGTTATCGTATGTCGCCGATCCTGCCACAATGATTTTTTTGGTAGCGTAAAGTTGATTTTTTTACGATTTTGCTTAGCGCAGTGACCAAAATTTTCTGGGGGGGGGGCAAACTTAGCTTTGCTTCGTCAGCCTGACGGCTGGGGGTGACCGCCCCTCCTGCCCCTTTTCCGCCGTCGCTGGCAGCTCCCTTCCCCGTCCCGGGGACCCGTTTCACCACAGTGATATCGTCTCTGAAGGTGGCATATTTAGTCACTTTTGTAATACAAACGGCATATTCCGTTTCACCAACTGTCGCAGAGAAATATTTATCCCGTTGAAAGTGTGACAGTCCGAAGTGGCATAGAATCCTGCTTCCGGAGTACTATGACGTAAGGCCTGTCATAACTATTCCATTTAGTCAGCGGACTGCCAAATTTGCGGTCGCGCAAAGTATGCCACTTTTGCTGGCACATCGCGCGGTTCTTGTTGGTGTTCCAGCGTTTATATCGGCGTTGCGCTTTGTTTCCTTGGCGAAAATAGCAAGTTCATTTGAAGGGTTTGGGCTCTGGAGGATGATACTGATATTGCGGAAGCTGCTGGAGCCGAAGTAGGTTATTTTAAGCGTGTTGTGAAAAGAAATAACGAAAAACAGAACAAACCGTTTCACCTAACACTTAACCCGCGCAGTGGTAGGGGGTTTCGCGCTAACGCGCTCTGGAAGGGGGCAGTGTGTATGTTAAAAAAACGCCCCCCTCCGATCTCGGAAACGGAAAGAGCTAGAGAGATAGAATTTCATGGACAAATTGTGCTGATTAAATTGGACAAATATAACGATTTACATTGTGTGCAATTTTCATGACCCTAGGTCAATATCTTTAAGGTCAAATGGGGTCTCAAAGGTCAACTTTGGACACTTTCTCGGCCCGTACAGCCCATTCCACACGACTTTTCGAAGGAAACGGGAAAAGGGTGTTTGTTTGGGCGTTAAAACATGGAATACGACAATTTCCACTCATCTGACGTCTTGACTGAGGATTTCGAGCCGAGGTCATGTCCGGTCATTGACCTACAGCGCCATTTTTCCGTCTTTTGCAGATCAGATTTCGAGCAACACGGGGTAGCTTAAGTGTAAATAAGGCCCCACACTCATCTTCTGGCGTATTTTCAGTGAAGGCAGCCAACATCGGTACACCTGGTCACCTCCGGCGTTTATATTTATGTACGTAAACGTATGTATGTACATATATGTGATTATCAGTGTGACAAACGTGTTTTTATTAGGGTCTTTGAATGCACATGTCATACAAATCGGCATATTGTAATGCAAGTCTGGACCAGGCCACAAAATAGTTGCCCTTGGCCTTTGACGATCTTAACCTGAAATGACCCTGGTATATATATATATATATATATATATATATATATATATATATATATATATATAAGTATCCATGTGCGCACGTGTCTTGATTAGGGTCTTTGATGCACATTTCATGCAAATCGACATGTCACAAAGCAAATCTGGGTCAGGTCACAAGACACTTGACCTTAACCTTTGATGACCTTAACCTTCACTGACCGTGGTATATGTAAGCGTATCAGTGTGAGCACATGCGTTTTCATTACGGTCCTTGAATGCATACTTCATACAAACCGACATGTTGCAAAGCAAATCTGGATCAGATCAAAAGCTGGTTGACCTTAGCCTTTGATGACCTTGACCCGTATTGACCCTGGTTTTGGTCTTGGTGCATCCAGTATTTATGCTCAAATGACGTCGTGTGACTGTGTTCAAAGGGTAATCTTAGGTTGAACGCTGGTCCTTTCACAAAGTTCCCATTTGTCAGCGCAACCGTCGTTTTCGTTATGTTTGTCTGACTTGAAATGCTTGAAACTTCAAAAATTTTCGGCCGATTTTCGATTTTTCTGCCTCAATCGACGAGGTATGCAGTTGCCATAAATGTCACAAAGTAACAGCAACCAGCTCCGATTCGTTCTCGAGATATTCAAGAAAAACAGGTGGGGAGCACAAAAAGACCTCCTTCCACTGCGCGTGTTAGCCCTTCTTCTTCTAACACTTTCAGAGCAAACTCAGTGAAATATACTGGATGCTTGTAACAGAAAGCCACGCTAAGATTTCAAAAATTATTATAAGATTCAATCGAATGTCGCCGACATCCAGTAACTTGCCGTTTTGCAGGTGTTCGAGAACCCAGTTCCTTTTCCCTCTTCTCGTCGTGGAAGGCTCCCATTTTCATAGTCGTGAACAGAACTGTTCAGAACTGTTTGCTGGCTTCTTTTTCAACGCATCGGTCAGGCTGGACCATTAGCGTTGTAGTCGGAAGCCAACTAGTCTTGTGTCAAGTCGTGTGTCTCGTCAGCCGTCAATCGGTTGTCCGTGAACAGAACTGACCTTGGTAATGAGTTGAACGCGACCGCCGGATAAAAATAGTGCCTCACTGGGCAATCAACGACTGCGCGTGGAGTGCAAGCGCGAACTACTTTCTTGAGTATGTTCCCAGCGGAAAGGCATACTTCCGGCAGTGGTGAAACGGATCAGTATTCATGTCATAACCTGAATGGGATGATATACCACACGCTGATGGAATGCCATTCATGTGGTGAAACGGGCCCCTGAGCGTAATGTTGCGCCGTAGACGTAACGCCGCGCCGAAGGCGCGGCATAGAATACTGGAGGCTGCAGGCTGATAAAAGTGGGCAATAAGATTTGGCCTGACCCACAAAAAGATCAGTTCGCGCGAAACGCAGTATTAGGTTTAATCTCAATAGGAGTCGTGTACCGGGCTATATTCGCACTGAAAAAGGATCGTACGAAAATGGTTCGAAAGAGGAAAGGGTCGTAAGGAAAAGGTTCTTAGCCAATGGTTACTTAACTTTCGGTCCGTATCGGAAAAGGTTGGTATCTGAAAATGAACGGACCAAAAATAGTAACCGAACCTAACCTAACCTGACCTACCCTAACCTCTTTGTTGGACCGAACCAAGTCCGGCCGCACCCTTTAACGGTCTGCGGCCTCTAATATCCTACACTGCGCCTTCGGCGCGGAGTTACAACTTCGGCTCAAACCCGGCACAAGCTTTTTCCGACACGAACGCTGTCCTATACGGACCTTTCCCGATACGAACCATGTGTTTAAGAACCTAAGACTACGAACGTTTTCCCACACGAACCCCTGACCTCCGAACCTTGGTCCCGTTACCATTTCTAGGTCGCTCGAGATAATGTACGGTCGCCCTATGGTCTTCTTTACCATCGACGGTGAGAGTCCCATGCACTAGCGAGCGGACCGTTTCATGTTTTCGCCAGTCGCCGTCGGATGGACCACTGTCTCGGTTGACGGTTGATTAGGGTGAGTTGACGCCTGGCCGACGGTCCGGGAAACCTTGACTTACGCTTCCACTCAAGGCGATACAGCCGTAGTGTAAAGTAACCTAAGCTCCGTTTCCATGACACTAACAAATCGGATTTCCCTTTGAACAGATTCCAGAGGTCATGGAAACGCCACTGCAAATTGGATTGGATTTCCGAATCCGGACTGCAAAAGAGGAAATCTCGAGGAAATCCGGACTGCCCGTGAAATGGAAGCATATGGCAGCCTGGGTACAAACGTTGCCAGCCATGATTTTCTCGATAAACAACTTTAAAGCAAGGATCGCGGGACAGACGTTGTCCAGAGACTGAGGGCGTCCCAGCACTGAGGGGACCCTTCAGAACTCGAGTTCCTCCATTGCTACAACACTAGTATACTAATGGTACTTAAGACTCCTGTATTTCAGTGTCATTAAGAATGAGTCTGCTCGACGGGGCTAAAGCATATGGGGATTCCATGTGTATGACTTCTGCCCCGCGAGGTCCCGAACCGTCTGCTTTATCCACCAGGCTTCTTGTGTTTTACGGCGCAAAGACCAAAGTTGATTATGCTGCCCAGAAATTTGCCCAGGACCATACACCCTGCCCCTGGGCCTGACCCACGGGTAGATATGCTTCATTAGTACATAACATCTGTCATCGATTGGCAAATGTGAGTAATTACGTCATTGTAAAAACTGCACATGAATATCGACCAGGACAAAATTTTCGTTATGCTTAGTTTACCATATTTCGACGATACATCGGTTTGATCCGGTTTTAACACTTAAAAAACAATGATTATCTTGAAAATGCGGCCGTCTTTTTTATATATATTCCCAGCCCGGGACGTAACCACGCCCAATACTGATTTGCGGTGCAAAATGTTGGCAGAGCTGTTGACTCCCGCGCCATGATGAAATCTAGTGGAGTTGCAGGACGCGGTGGCGGTGCAGCGTACCGGCATTACGGTGACATTCGTGGCGTGGTTGTATCGTTCCTCGACAAGTAGCTGGGGAGTGCGGCAGGCGCACAATTACCCTGTTCAAGTTTTGAAGACTTTTCGTGTGGATGCGACTGCAGTTAGACACAAGTGCCCTCCTCTCATCGAGAAATTCCCCTTGCGTGCATTCGTGTCTACGCCTATGTATAAGAATATTCAGAATATCTTTTTATGCATTTCAAGTGTTATTGGTTGGAATTTTGGTGGGTTAAGACTTGAGAATTTCTGAAGCTGGGATGATAAGACCCCTAGAGTTCTTGGCTTAAGTTACGTCACTGGGCTCCCTTCCGACACGGCGACACCATCGGCCCACGGCAGGAGACTATTTCCTGGCTGGCGGCTCCTGTGCAGAGAGGCATCCTATCTGGTCCTTGCATATGCCTTTTGGCAGGTACATAAACGTCGAAGGCCCTTTCCACCTTTCTGTCCCCTGACCTTTCCCAGTCAGGGGACACCCCGCTACCTGCCAGAGGGGTCTTTGCCTGAGGACTGGGGACCCTTTCAGGAGGAGCGAGTTTGCCTTTTCCAGCCAGCGGAGCCCCTTTGAACAAATGCCAGGGACCCCTTCGTGTGCCACAAAAACTCAGGGGGTCTCCCTGGCTACGCTACGGGTTCAAGTGCTTGTGCACAGAAGCATACGGATGCTTACCGCCACTGACGAAACCGTCTGTTCTGATTCTGTTCTGGTCCAGAGCCTGACTTCCGGTCTCTGCTTCAGTTGATCTATCTCTGTTCATCTCTGTCTAGACACAGCTTCTTATAACGTTTCTGAAATCCCGAAATCGGAGGGTGCCTCAATCCCGGCATCATCGAGCAATTGCATTTTTAGGTCTGAACAAATGATCTGGTTTGGTTCGCGATGGGCAGAAACACGCAAAACGAGACTTGTTAACTTTTCATACACCTTCATTTGAACCAACCTGAAAGAAACACGGCCAAGTATTTTCGACGTGACGCGTGCAGAATTGATCCAGGAACTTAGTGGCGCAGCGGCAGAATTAATGAAATTTTGAAACTGCGAAGTGAAAATTCGAAACTCGTAACGCTATAACTAGTTCTTATTTCAAGACTCGACTGCCATGAACTTGCACGTGGTACGCGGCCCTTTTTGCGGGGGCAAAAAGATATATTTGCCCCCATATCTTGGGATGGCAGCACATTGCCCCCCATCCCGGGACATGGGGTCCCCAAGACATCCCCATGAAGACACATTGCCTGCAATCCCAAGACATTCCCAAATTGCCCCGCGCTTCCGCCGCCACTGGTATGAGGTGATGGAGGCTTCCAATGATCGTCAGTTGGACCTGATGTCAGATCATCAACAACTGTTATGATTTAAAATACACGGCCCTTTATAAAACCGGCGATGCAGGGGCGCAGCCAGGAATTCTTTAAGGGGGGAGCTCAGTGAGGGGGGGGGGAGCTCAGTGAGAACTGAAATCACGCGGAAACAACCTGCTGGGAAGACTTCGTGCAATGGGTTTCACTAAGAAAAATCCTATTGATCACCAGTGCGCATTCCCGTAATTGGGATATGGCACGACACCTCGCTTGTTGCGTCCGTACTGTTAAACGCAGCCAAGGGGTCCCGGGTGCCCGCCCCCCGTCCCCCTCTCTAAGGCCCTTTTTGTGAAAACCATTGCACATCATCTTCCCGGCAGGTGGTTTTCGTGTGATTTCAGTTCGCAATGGGCTCCGCCCCCCCATTAAGAAAATCCTGGCTGCGCCCCTCCAATGCGGTCCTAAGGTGGGGGGGGGGGCGCCAGGTCCCCGGGCCCCATTGGTTGCGCCGGTGCGGCGATAAATGGCGTGGAACTGACAGAAGACGCAAAAGTGGCTGCCAAAATTGATGATGATAGCAATTGGTTAAGAAAAGAAATAGAAATGCATAATCATGTGCACGGGAACTTCTCTTTAGTTGGAGCGAGGAGAAGTATTTTGGGTCAATTTTCTCCAGTCAACGCCCATGGGGTTAATGTTAAACTTCAAACAAGTTAGGGGCTAAAGTTCCCCTAGCCCCATGGCTCTCGCGCCTTTGTGCATAATTTTCAACTAAACGGGCTTGCGCAAACAGGTGCGGGGAAACTATTTCAGGATGGGGAGCGGAACTGTTGGCGTGTCCAGCCACCCCATTCGGCGAAATGTAAACTACCCCTAAATTTAGGCACGCAGCCAGGGGGTCATGGGAGCCATGGTCCTCCCCTCGAGCCAGGTCGTCTACACTAGATATTTTGCGATGCTGCAGTAATACGGAATAGTGATAAAATATCTGATGCAAAAGCAAGCGTTATATGTTTTCCTTATGGATTAAATATGAGGCCATTTACATAAAATTTATGCTTTTTGCTATAAAGTTTGTCATATGCCATTGACATATGGCAAAGTTTGGCATTTCCCCCCACCCCCGCGACGAAAATCCTGAGTATGTGTCTGCCTAAACTTTGATTTCTCCTCGGATTGGAGTTGCTTCGTTTTGGGTTCAGGCCAGACATGACAGGAAATAAATGTGATGAAAGGACGGTGATGATCAACGAATCATTGAGCTCCTCACTGTCCTTCGCGACAGTATGTTTGGTTCGTAATGAGATCTCATATATTTGCCGTATGCTTTTACACATAAACCAGCTGTACGCAAACAAAACCTGCATCGCTTCATTTGATAAAGGTGGTCATTTGATCACTTGCATTTGATTATCATTTGATTCATTTGGTTCGGCGTGCCGAAGGAGCAAAACGTTTCGCCCAAACGCGTTTTTTTAACTGTTATCGTGCAAACTCTTTATCTGATTTAATGTGCTAGACGACCTTGGTCTGCAACTGAACGTTCGAAATGACTTTATCGGACTCCACATACATGTAGGACACATTGTAAATGTTCGACAAAAAACGCATGCCTTCAGAAAGATATCTTGAACATCAGTCGAGACAGTTCAAGTACTTGCCCGCAGGGAAGCATACGGGTCCTTACAGTCGCCATTGCAGCGATCTTGCTCTGATTCTGTTCTGGTCTAGAACCTGTCTTTCGGTCTCTGCCTTACCTTGTCTATCTCTGTCCATTTCTGCCTGGATTTATCTTTAGACATATGTGTATCGACGGTTTTTTGCAACATTCATGAAGCCCCGAAATCGCAGGGTATCTCAAACTCAGCACCATCGCGCACCTTCATTTTCAGCTAAGGAATTGGCTTGGATCACAATCGGCAAAAACACGCAAAACGAACATACTGCTGGATATGTGCCGTAATCCTTTATAACACGAAGATAACGCTGGATACATACCATAACCCTTCATAACAAGAACATACTGCTTGATATGTGCCGTAATCCTTTACAAGAACATACTGCTGGTTTTGTTTTATAGTTTCTTCTTGCTTTAAGAATCCAATGCGGCTAAAAACAAATTCCTAATGAGAAACATCTATATTCAGCACTGTTATGTCGTAAGCACGGCGTGCATCGGACACTCCAGGGCAGGAGATACCACAGCATTTTTCAGTTTCATTCAATGGAGGATCATGTGGTAACAGCCAATAGGCCAGGAAGGGCAGTGACCCTGCCAGCTTTGGCGAGTTCAAATATGCTAGCCAAATGGATTCACATAAAAACGAGCTCCCTTGAAATTGTTCTCGTGCCACCATTGTTGACCTACCACCCACACCACTATCTCCTGAGACTTACATTACATCCGCGCGGGAAACTTCCGAATCGAGTGATTCGAGAAGTTTCCGATCCGATTCCATGCCCTTCTTTTCACGACACAGCGTCCCTCCCCCCCCCGCCGATCCTAACCCGCACAACATTCTTGATCCACACCTGTCATCAGATTATATTATCTCGTTTGAACATCCCTTCGCTCCCCGATTTTGGCTCAGAGTTGATGCGTCGCTCCTAGGATGAGAAGTTACCACTCACACGCAAACTGGGCACCGTATCGTACATCGTTTAACAATGCAGTCACACATGCGTGAACGTGTTCTACGGAGAGTGACGTCGAAACGTTTTCAGAGATACGTGAGCATTGGGGCAGTTATTTCTAAATCGTTTAAAGGCGACGCCATAGAGCCAATAATGTCTCTCAAATTATGGTGATCAGGTAAACTCGCGGCCCACTCGCCTTTCGCCGTCTGTCCGCCACTTCTTGGGCGGCTAAGCTTTGGGCATTGGCAGCCGCCTGATCTGGTCTGTACCGCCGTGCTCTGCGACATGCGGCACAGTCTACCAATTAAGGCTTCAGCATTGGGCGAAATCCCAGTGCTGATGGCGTTATCGCTGAGCCAGCAAATGAAGGTCTCTCCTGTATTCCTTTTGCTGCCTGCCCTGTGCTGGACACCTCTTCCAAGCATTCCTTTCAGTTTAAGTTGAAACCGTCAAAGCAACTTTACCATACATTTATTCATTGTGACTTAACACATATTATGGAAATTATGAACGATATAATGACGTGAACCTGTGCTGGCCGGGCCGGCTAACCGGACAGTTGAGCCGACGCATGAATCTAGCTTAACGGTATCCGAAACAGCCGAACAGATACAGGCATCACGTACATGTGCATGCACACACACGCGCACATTGAGGAACGCCCGTCCACCACGCGCGCCGCACGCGCGCGTCTGAACGCGGGCGCGCGGCCGTTAAAGCTAACTGATGTGTCCTGGACGTGACACGGAACTACGGACGCCGGACGGGGCCGGCCGAGCCCGGGCCACCGTTGGCGGCTGGCGACCGCCGCCAGGGGGAGACTGCTGGCGGCGGGGCCGGGTGGGCCGAACCGGCCGGCCGGCGCCGGGCCCGGGCCGCCGCCCGGCCGCTGCCGGACCGCAGCAGGCGGCCGGGCGGCGCCGCCGCCGGGCCCGACGCCGCCGCCGGCGCACGCGGCGCGCCCCAGCCCAGGGCACGCGCGCGCCGGCTCCGTCCGCCATCTGTCGGGGAGGCGCCGCGACGCCGCGGCCCCTCGTCGTCAGGCGGCCGGCAGAACGCTGCCTCGGTCGGTCGGCGCGGCCGCCTCAGGCCCGCCCGCCGAACCAAACGAAACAGCACCAACTGATAAATATATACAAAGGCGAAGGGACGTCCGGCACGCCTTATGACTAGCTTTATTGCTGAGCACCGCATGGCTGTGCGATAAACTCCCGGCGGCGACGAACCAGCGAACTGTCGGTGGAGCGGGGGCGATGAACGAGAATATATGGAGACAATGACACAGGGGAGCGGCGATGAAAAGTGAAAAAGAGGAGGCAGCGAGGAAAGGAGAGAGAGAAAAAGAAAGTGCGAGAGGGATGGATGGAGGGAGGGAGGGAAAGAGTAGAGCAGAGCAGAGCAGAGAGAGAGAGAGAGAGAGAGAGGGAGAGAGAGGGAGAGAAGGAGAAAAAGAGAAAGAGAACAAAGAAGAAAGAGAGAGAAGGGGAGAGAGAGAAAGAGAGAGAGGGAGGGGGAGGGAGGGAGAGAGAGAGAGAGAGAGAGAGAGAGAGAGAGAGAGAGAGAGAGAGAGAGAGAGAGAAGGAGAAAAAGAGAAAGAGAACAAAAAAGAAAGAGAGAGAAGGGGAGAGAGAGAAAGAGAGAGAGGGAGGGGGAGGGAGGGAGGGAGGGAGGGAGAGAGAGAGAGAGAGAGAGAGAGAGAGAGAGAGAGAGAGAGAGAGAGAGAGAGAGAGAGAGAGAGAGAGAGAGAGAGAGAGAGAGAGAGAGAGAGAGAGAGAGAGAGAGAGAGAGAGAGAGGCCGCCCCCGGCCGTGTCGTCCACTGTCCGTCTCCGTGGCCCGGCCGTCGGAACTGTGACCTAAATCGCCGCCACCAGCCGACGACGGCGACGGCCGATCGATAGCGGGGCTCGGGCGGCGGCGGCGGCGGCGGCGGACGGCCGCGGACGGCCGCGGTCGGGACACGGCGCCCACACCCGCCGCCGGCGGCCGCTTCCGCCACGTCTGGCCGCCATCGACCGCGGTCGCCTGGCAGCGTCGGCCGCCGCCGCGACGCGGCCGTCCGGCCCGCACCGGCCGCCGCGCCGCGCCCGTGCCGGACGCGGTCCCGAGGTGCCCCCGTACCGCGCCGGACCCGGACGCGGTCCGGACTGGCCGCGGGACCGCGCGGACCCGCGGCCGGTGCGCTAGCTCGCCGTCCTTCGGCGCGCGGTGGCGGCAGGAGCGGTGGCAGCGGTCGGTGCCGGTCGAGGAGCTCGTTTGATCAGCCTGTGGTGCGCAGACCACGCCGACGCCCGCCTGCCGCGTGTCGCCCGGGGCACACCGGCGCGACTACCCTGACTAGATCCCGCAGGAAGTTGGTCGCGACTCGACGCAAAGGAAATGCTGCCCGCAGCTGAGGAGGCCGACACTGGGAAATGGACGACGTCGGGGACGCCAGCAGCCGCGTGGTAAAATGGTCGCGATGATTTGTCGTCGCTTTGGCAAAATAGGATTACGGCAGAAGTCCTGACCAGCAAGCTTTCGAAGCGTTCAAAAGGCGCCTACAGAAGGTGCCGGGAAGCAAACGCATGGCTGTCAGCTCCAACGAAAACGCCCGTGGCATATCGATGCACAGAACACAGGGAAAGAATACCCACTTCTCTCGGTATGAGCCACCAGATAACTTTCGGACGAATCCTCATAGTCCCGAGCTTACATCGAATAAAAATGTATCAAGCGCGCTACTTAAAACAGCGCGCGCCGCGTTCACGAAAGTGTCCGGCTTGGTTGCACCGCCGTTCCTGGCGCCCCACCCTCCGGTGTCGCGCAGTGACGCCGGACCGGGCCGGGCGCGTTCACTGTCACCGGCGGCAGCGGCGGCCACGGGCTGACGTCCCGGCCGCGCGGCTCGAACGCAGAGCTGCGGACAGCGGGACCGGCCGCGCGTGCCTCGGCGAACCCCAGTAAAGCATCCTGTTAAGCGTGGATTAAAGCATCAAGCCCGTGCGGCGAGGCGTCGAGGTCGACGGCGGCCACGGCCGCCGCACGGGGCACCCGTCTGTGCGTGAACTGAACGCTCCCCGTCGGAAGGCGAGGAAGAAGGTGATAGAGATCTCTATCAAAAGTCCCGGCATGAAAGGCAAATTGTACGCACGGCTCTACACTCCACGCGGTCACGCCCAACTCGAACAAGGTCCTGCCTGGCCACGCAAAACACATAGCACCGCACTGGCACCGCAACAAACGCGTCACCAGCTCGCATCTTCTCACTGAATAATATCTTTTGAGCGTACGAAGTCCACTCGCAAACCCTAGATGAGTCGGTGGGCGGCGGTCGGCAGCTGTGGCGCACCCGCGGCGGAGGTGGCGCGCTGTAGTCACGCGATGCTCTCCTTCCGACTGTTATTGTTCAGTTGTGCGAGCTTCTTGTACACAGACGAGTTCACGAAGCGCGGGTACGAGTCTCTGTGCATCAGCGTGTAGATCTGCATCTGGGCCTCGTCGAACGTGCGCGAGTTGGGCGAGCGCATCTTGATGTTGATCACCTCGCGCACTCTCGAGTCCAGGCTCACCTGGTGATCAGACGGACAGCAGTGAAGCGTGGGCGTCCCGCCCACCACAAGCTCCTCTTGTGGTAACTACGATAAATATCTCCGTTCCTGGCCCAAAATAGCAAGGGAGCGACCGTGACAGGGAAACGAGCGCCGCAGAGCTGCAAAACATTCAATAAACATTCTCGGTATCAGGCGAAGTTGAATACAAGTTACACAAAAATAAAACAACACTTGGCTGTCCTAGGGAAAATATGCGACCAACATCGGCCGTGAGAGAACTGTTCAGCCCAAGGTTTCGTTTGAAGTTTGAGGTGGCTTTAAGTTATCTGCAGAGGCAGCTTAATTCAGACCACGCACCGGGTGCATGTAGACATGAAATTAATATCCATGATACGTGGATTTTCCTCATAATCGCTATGCCTTACACATCCAATGGAAGGAGCAGTTTGCCGCCTTTGCCGCCTGCACAAATAGCTTAATCTGGTACCATCCAGATGATTGTCTCAAGTGAGTAAAAAAACGTCGAAATCAAATCCGGGGAACCTTTTGCATTAAAGCGGCCAAGAATAGCTAGGTTCTCTGTGCCAATGAAAAGGGTTATACATCGAGACCTTAAACATGTTATCAAATCGCCTTCAAGTTTTCCAATCTGAAACAAGTTGAGAGGTTGCTTTTTCTGGAACCTGTACTGCGCAATGTCACGCATGCTTAACATCTGAATGTCAATGGGCAGCGGGCATAACCTCGTGAACTCAGAGGAAATACAGAATATGCTTCCGATAAATGCAAAATACATAAACTTTGCAAACTGAGATGCTGAAGACTGTGACACCCTCAGACGCCTACCACGAAATACTTTTTTCAGTATATCACACACCATATTTCATCCTTCACGTTTCAGAAAAAAAGATTATACATTATCGGTTTCCTGTGGAAGTTGCGTTTCACTACAACCACCGAAACTTGGCTCGTTTCACCTGAATGATACACAGTCAACATGAGTGACACGATGACAGGCCAAAGGCTCCAGCAGTCGGCTAAGATCTCGTGGAAGTCCGAAAGACTCTGCTGTGACAGACTCGTCGCGGAAATTCCGACCCGCTTGGGACCGCAGCAACACGCAATGACCGTGAAGGCAAAACTGTCCTACAGTCGAAACGCTGTGTCAGGTGATATCCAGCGTTTTCCAGCAGAAACAGAAGGTTGTTTTTCCTCCGTCATCATGCTAAAATGCATGGACTCGACGACTTCACTTGGCGTACAGAAACACAGTCACGAAATTTTCTACATATCAAGCTGCATCTCAACGTATCAACTCCGACCCGTTTCACGGGTAAATCAAGATAAATGGATACATGGCCAATATAACTCAGAATAATTTGCTAGTTGGTCCCCTTAGTTGGTCCACACAAAGCGCTGTGCACAATGAAGTCTAGCAACAACAAAAATATCCTGCTCACCTCCTTGGGCGACAATATTGAGATATAATCTTCATAAATCAACCTAGCCTTCTCCTCCACCACGGATGCGTCTTTCTCCTTCTTCAGCTCCTCACAGGCAAGGTAAAACAGGATGTTCTCTTCGCTGTATTCACATCTCAAAAAATCCTTGAATACTTTTCGTCCGGCTGAAAGAAAACGACATTATTTCAGCTGGCGTACGCGAAGCTCGGTGCACGACATCGTATGGTAAACGTCGGTGCACGACATTGGACATCCTGCAGTGCTTTAGGCTGTGCATACACTGATAGGACCAGCACAGATAGCAACAACATATTGCCTGACGTACCGCAGATCGATTCCAAAATGGTGTCAAGGGTATACGGCTGGTAAGGATCAATGGGGGAGTCAGATCATGTGCCCATGGAGGAGAGCCTCCATCCAATTCCGAGAAATGTCTATTTCTCCTCAGATTTTGTTCATGTTCTTTCGAAGTTTTGGAAAGTTGGCGTCTACATAAACATCTCTTAATTTCGAAAATAACATCTCTATAATGTAAGTAAAATAAACGGGGACAAAAACATCATGACCACGGGATTTCCAACGAAAAGGTCCATGACCACGATGACCCCTTCCGGAATCCGCCAATGGATATCGGTAGCATTTAAGGTCACAAGCATGGGTAGCAACAGGATTTGACACCAGGGAGAGCAGTCGAGAGTGGTTGAGGACGCTTACAACATGGCAAGTAGCCATAGACACAGTCGTAAATGCAACGCAATGTTTTGACGTAAAATCACTGGAAAAGACACCACTGACGGTCTGATCCAATGGCCTAGCCAGGAGGCCAGAGAGGTATTTGACTCCCTTTTGGTCAGAGTTTTAGAAAACTGGACATTGTCACAAATGATCTGTTTAACACAGCGCTATTTTAAAGGAAAAAGGCAAGATATTCTATTCTTAAAATCCCAAGGCGCGTTATTTCATAGGGCCAGTCTCCCTATGACTGCATTGTAACAGCACGAGTAATATTAAGCCTTTTTTATTGAACTTGACCCCCGTTTCGAAAATTCTGGTTACGCTACTGCTCCGGTCATAAGGAACCTTATCATTGAGTCAGAAGATCCAGCACGTAACTCATGAGTGTCCTCCGATTCAGTCGCCACTGTGTAAGACCACCTGGCATGAAAATGACTCGAAAACCTAGCGAGCTCCCGGAGCACGATGCACATTACCGATAACAGAATGCACCACGGCCCGATGCGTGAACGCCCCAACAGCCAGCAAGGGGCTCCTGAAGTCAGAGACACGGGTGCGAAAGCCGTCTGGGGCCTCAGACCGGGGCACGTCAGAGGCCTGGGGAAGTTCCCAGCTCGTGGCCTGACATGCACAAGAGGATGTCCCCGCTGCATCACGATCGACGACGAGTGAAAAGCCCCGCCGCCCCCGCGGTTTTAACGAAAAGCCCGTAAACGTTTCCACGTGTTAGGGCCTACCGCCAACCATTGGGCTTAGAAGTGCGATTGGCCCGGTGTCTCGCCAGCATGATGCAACCGATGCCCTCGTTATTGGGAAGATCACGGTGTCCGAAGCAGCCACCGATCCCGGGATCTCGGCAGCTTTATCAGATGACAGGCTTTAAACCCCGAGGAGATTCCGGCGCGTGAAGTTCTCAAACCCGAGGGTTTCCCTATATCGGAGACTGACACTGATGTAGGAGTCCCAAGCACCGAGAAACGACGGACCGCCGACAGCTGAGAACCCCTAGATGCGGAAGCCTGAAAACGACGACATTTCTGGATTCAACCGTAATAAATCAAACTTTACTCATATCATCACGATTACCATCGTGACCCACATTTCGACCGTGCCCGACTATTCCACACAAAATCTCTTATGGGAATATGGTTGGTTGGTGGGTTATCTAACGACGCTCTCCACTGCCAGGGTCATTTCGCGCCTCAAAGCCTCACGCCGGTAGTTGTGGGGGACGGCAAAACGTCCTTAGAAAATCGTTAGTTAAAACGTGCAAACCCTGAAACGCTAGGGTAGTTTTGTGCTGGTTCAGAGCAGTTCGAGCAGTTTGCGGGGACGAGAATATGTGAGCCATGCAAACCAAGCATTGTTCAGCAAAAAGTAAAAATAAGAAAATAAAGGAAAGATGCTTCGGTGGTTTCCACTTTAGTGTAGTCCCACCTCCACCTCCGAGAGTACAACGATCACCGGAATTTCCCATCAGAAGTTGTCAGAGCGGAAAAGCTAGGCTAAGAATAACGTAAAAAAAGTGCAAAAGTTACGAAGTTACAAAAACAGGTCCAAAAACAAGCCCTCCTAACCCTCTCATTGGTGCCATCACTATCCCAGACCCGTGACGCTTTTGATCTCTGAGATGGGGCTGAGTAATTCGGATTTCACGTGAACGGTTTCTTTCGCACATGCAATACCACGCGGTTCTGGCCACAAAAGTCCCTCTGCGCTTTCACACTTACCCGTGCAGCTCATGAGTTTTTCAAAAGATTCACCCCACATTCGTATGTCCTCCAGCGATGGCCTGAAAAAACAGAACGACGATTACAACTCAGACAATAAGTGGACATTAAAAACGACGAACATCAGCTGCTGCGCACGCAGGGGGAACCGATGGTGAGTCTGCTTCGGGATTAACAACAATAATTCAGACCCGTAGGTCTGAAGGATGTTTCCATCGCTCTTTTTTTCATGAGCTTTTATTCTTTTCCCACACTTAGATCTTGTTTCAAAGCAAGCCGTGGCCGTGGCGCTGTCATCGCTATATCGCAAGTTAAACGAGACCTACAATTTGGCATAGCCGCACAGCCTACGACGCTATCTTCTCAACTTCCATCTGATACTCGCTATCGAGCATCTGATCCCGTTACGTTACGCTTACCGAAGCGAGATCACGCCTAACATCCAAATCAGCGCAGCTGAGGAACAGACGTGTCGCCCGCATGATTTGCCTGTGAGAGGCTCGTAAACGGAAATGGTGCGAGGGTAGGCTACGAAAGTACGTGTTCCAAGAGAGCAGGCGGCGACCAGGTTCACGAGATGCTGAGCGCCCCGACTGTTTCGCCGTTTGACATCAGTCTTGTGTGGTTGAAAAGCAAGCATCCCAGTACACCATGGGAGATCCAAAGGAAGCCCAAACATGTTCGCTGCATGTTAAAAAAAATCTGGCGAAGCAGTCAGTGCCTTCATCTCCGATGCAAACGCTTTACGGCACTACGCGCCGTCTGCGTTAGTTCTGCACCCCAACCAGCAGCTTCGCTGGCAGCGTTGCGGCTTAACTAAGCCGGCAGCTGTATGGTTGTTCACCACAAATGTATCCGACTACGTTCCCCCAAGGAGACCGCACAGCTGTTCATCGAATGAGACACCCGTAATTGTTTGCCTTCCTGCGAGTCATTCACGCTTTTCTGCTTTTACCGTTTTTGTGTGTAAATTTTCTCTCTTTTCTTTAGAATGTTCCATGGCCTATCTTCCTAATCTGCATCTGTGCGGAAAATCTAAGCCACAAAACGCCAATACCTCGAGCTTGCAGTGAATAATAGTGTGGTGTATAGCTAGGCAGCAGACTTGTGCTCTACATATTTTGGAGGATCTGAATCACAGTAACTTGATCCGGATTAGCATTTGCATCAGGTTATTTTTTAAATTTAATCCAAATAAAATGTGATTTATGCTTATTTTTCCAGAACTGATCTGAACCAAATGAGATTCACACCAATTTTTTAAGAAAAAAATATCCGGATTAAATAATGATTCACAAATCCTTAATTTATCCGAATTATTGATTCAAAGTACCAATTATCTATCTATCTATCTATCTATCTATCTGTCTATATATATATGTATATATATTCTTTATATATAATATATATAGAAGTCATAGCTTCGGGTGTCCGCACATGGCAGCTTCAGCTACTGGCTACTGCATTTTAATGCTGATTGTCCTTTAATATTTATCCACCGCAATTTCCCCAATTACGAGCACTAGTGACAATAATTACCTATACTTTGTGCTCCAGACACAAAAGTCAGCTTGGGCGGGCGCCCAGGAGCTATTGAGTCAAAAATAGATGGGACCAGTGACATGATGACTACTGAATAACACAAAGTAAGGCGAGTGATGATTCAATGAATTGCACAGGAGTCCCGAGGGCAGGTGTCTCTATTGACGTACCCAAACGTGGGTGCCTACTAGTCGCCTACTACTTACCTAAGCAGTGCATAGTGGTGGGTGTTTGACGTCAACAGAATTACAAGAAGGACTTCAGTGTTTATTATACGAAAAAGGAACACATCCTTCATTGAGATCTTTAATCTTATGTTTCCTTAGTGGCGTAAGCTCAGTACCAGATATGTTCCCAGCAGCTGTGCGGTGGAAGTCTGAGCCGCGTGGTGTTGTGAAAGAGAGCTGGTGAGCTGGCTCACTTGGCATCTTATTTAATGTAATTTGGTTTGGTGGATGACTACCCGAAGGTATTCTTCTAAGCATATTATCATGCTATTTTGTCACCCTGCTTTACGCATACAATTTGATCGCACTGAATCAGACTGACGGAGTAGCTCATTCGGATCGACATCACGATCACAATGCCTGAGTTCGGATCAGCGTTTGAATCTGGGCCGTTTTTGAAATTTTGATCCGAATCAAATGTGATGCACGGCTGCATTTTCACAACTGATTCGGATCATACGCGATTCACTCAAAAAAAAAACATGCGATGCACACGTCTGTTTGTCAGGAAACCCTGCGGGGTTCGGAGGGTCCAATTAAACTTTTCGGAAGTTTTAACATTAGACCTATGGAAATGACAGGAGAAATGGCCTGAAATCCTGCTCAGACCCTGCCATAATTATCAGAAATTCTCGGCCATGTTCTATTGCACTGTCTTCACTTCAGACAAGAGTAACTCCTTCTCAACGCAAATATTGGGCCCAGCAGGGATCTGGCCATTTTTCCCGTCAATCTCCATGACGTTACAATCCAAAAATATAAGCGTGGCCCGAGACTCCACCAATGGTGTACGGCGCCAGATGCATGAATTCAGGCACACACTGCAATCAATGTGACTTAAGAAATTGCTCAAAAAGGAGCTTGGTTAGTAGCCCGGTTAAAACTTGGCTTCGTGCACAGGACATACGTGATACAATAGGCACCTATTTTCCGCGCCATGGATGAAGACTGACAATGTTGCGTCCCATGACACAGAGGAATTCATGCATGGAAACAAACTTTGGTTTCATGAAATTGAAAATGGTCTTGCTAGTTCCCAAAGTTTCTGCAGGATTAAGAAAGACCTTCTCTGAAGTTGTTTTTTTATTTATAAAAAAGTGCATTGATATGTTTCGGTTTCGGCGTTTCGGCGTTCCGCACTCAAGTTTCTGCGCCAGGGCATCTTCAGGAGTCCTAAAAAAAACGCTTAGCGCCGAAACTGTGAGTTTGATATTCACGTTGTTACATAAGAAAACTGGGACGAAGTATAAAATCCTGGAATATTTAGTAAACCGCGAGTAGGCAGAGAAAAATCATTTAAACGTCGAGCCAAAGGTGCAGCGTTTAAAGGAATTTTTCCATCCACGAGAGGTTTTATGGTTTTATTACGTGCCGCCCTGATTTTTTCTCGGGGTGCCATTTTTTCAGCGTCCATTTCAAGCAATGAAGTGCTACAGAGACACGTGAAAGTACGGCATGGCTGGAGGACGTGAAATGCCCAACTTTGACCTGTTTACAGACAGAATGGAAGAAGGCAAAGAAAACGAAATTATGGACCAAAAGACAAGGTTATACAGGACGAAGTGCCATTATCATTACGAAAAAGACGCTTAGTGACATCTGTAAGCTGGAAGTTTTTTGGTATGCCAAAACGAGAAAAGGGTTTTCACCCTAACCTTCCTTTATTTATTGCATTGCAGAGTATCAGAACGTAACCAGGATTTCAATATATATATATATATATATATATATATATATATATATATATATATATATATATATATGTATATGTCATTGGTTTTCTATATATATATATATATATATATATATATATATATATATATATCGGACAAGGAAGAGGAGGTTTATAGACTTCTAAACGTCACATGACATTTAACTGATCATTTATAAGTCACCTATAAATTTTTTAGCTTAGCACGCGGATCATTGGTAAAAGGTTCCTACGGTGCAGCGTAATGAAAAATCCTGAATAATGAAGGTTGTTTTCTTTTATAGGAAGCCCAAGTTTTAGCTCCGGACTATTCCGTAAGGCGCAACACGATGTCCCCATTCATATCCGTAAAACTGACCACGCGCCAAACCGTTTGATGCGACTGGATGAAACGCGTTGGCTAATCGTCGCGCGCCTATATTGTGACAGGAGTTAGTTTCAGATGCAACAAATGGTTGCTGGGTACGCCGTACAGGGTATGAGAATGGTAAAGGAGTCAACGAAAATGAATGGTGCTTTGAGTTTTTAGAGCGTGTCGTTCTGGGTGAAGATGAAAATATGCCGTGTGAAGTTTCTGATTTACGTTAACTTTCGCCACGCAACCAGCCGTTACCCAGTACTGTGCGATCTAGTGCAGTCGGAATTTGTGTAACAAGCTCTGCTCAGCAGATGGTCCGTTCCCTGACATCATGGTATCAAACGACTAGGATCACACAGAAAACTAGCTTGGCGTCTTTTAACGTCTCTCTACCGTGGCAGACATTGAGACATGGTAGAGTCTGATTTTGATTTTGATCACTGGCCGCATGCAGTGTTAAGTGCCATTTGTTTGGAATTCTTTTCACGGATGTGACAGCCTTAAAGCGTTCTTTTCCAATACACCGATTCACTGATCAAGGATGTACCACTCAATCAGAAGGCATTTAGCCGTGCTGTTGTGCTGTTTTTCCAAGCCTTGTCAAGCACATAAACTGTGTTCAATAATCTTGCTTCACTGTTAGGAATCAAGCCAAATATTTGGATACTGCTTCCATGTGTTTGAATACCAAATCCCCACAGAGAGATTAAATGACATCCACGACTGTAAAATCGTGAAATCAAATGCAGCCGGCTAGGGCTAATTTTACCACTAATGGACTATTTACATCATCCATTGGTTCACAAGCTAGATTTTATCAGAGGCAGTCCAACAGCTTTGTTTTCCCGCATTCATCTTTGATTGCATGTGACGATCTGACGTGACAATGTGATGACTGCATTTGATTCATCCTCATCTGGCGTTAGGGATGTGGAGAGTATTCTATGCATATAAATGGAAGGTGATTTCTATCTGTCTGTGGTTGTCCGAATATCAACAAATCTGGGCCTGCCATTCAAAGTCCCTTGACCATTCACGATTCAGGAAAATGACTGAGTCTGTCCATGCAAATCTATCACAGTTGGTGGGTCATATGCTACTGATGCTATTGCAACATGCACACTTGTAACATTTTTTGAAGTCGTATCGTACTGATGTCATTGCAACGCGAAAACTTAAAACATTTTTTTATGCCGTATCCTACTGTTGTTACGACATTTTGATGGTGCTCCCCCGGGTCAGCGGCGCACGCTTGTAGGGGAAAAGCGGGGGGAGGAGTCCCATGGTGGCCTCAGGTGACATAATTTGGAGAACATAATGGGCATCATTTTTTCTTCTTTTTTGACCGGCAATCGCCATTCCTTATTCAATATTCTAAGCTTATAAATATGTTCATCAGATCGACCAACAGCCCATGGGAGGGGTCCGACGCTTTCCCATTCGGGAGGGCTTATGCTCTGCAGCATACTCCTCGCAAAAATGGTGCGGTTGTATCTTTGGACACGCGCAATATTTCTCAAAGTTTCGCCTGTGTTTTAGCTCACGGTCTGCCACGTGAGCCTCCCGTAGAGAACAAATCAACTGAACATTTGTCCCGACTAACCTTGCCTTGTAACAACTAGTCATTCGCGCGATCAAACGACTCTTATCACAAGCCTCCTGATCGCTGAACTAAGGCATCTAAATGACTTGGTGAAGCGATCAATGGAAAACTATTGTGGTTCCAAATGCATAACATGTTTCTATTTTCGCCACAACGATTCCTTATGTGCCCGACAAGTGGCCGTTACGACAAACCCCGCCACACTTAACTGGCCTTGACAGAACCCGCAAGGCAGCATTATATCAGTAATGGTCATTTCACCATGCCTTCGGTATCCACCATCTCCTATCCAGCTGTTAACCAGACGCCCCGCTTTACCCTACGTTCTCTTCTGGCTCCTGTAAGCGCCGGGTTCTCACACAATCTAAAGTTTTGAACAACTGTTGTGTGTAATTCCTGTCAAGATTTTTGCCTTTCTCCATTCCTTGAATCACGCGACATTAGACAAAAGCGGACATCAAGCAAACAATAACAGAGGTTTGCCTGTTTCTATGAGTGAGCGGGGATTGCTTTATCTCCAGGTTGAAACTGGTCTTACTATTCGTGTTGTTGCAAACGTACAACCACTTTCTGCTGGGGTTATTGTCTACTTTCCTTTACTTTATTTTACTTTACCATTCTTACTGTTACTGCACTACACTTACAGTTACCCTTTTATTCTCTTCTTCAAAGGCACCATGGGAAAACTGTTTTAAAATAGTTTTCACCATTTCCTTTAGTTCTGCATCTTTTGGTGCGATGACCTACTTTCTCTCAGTGCAGTCCAGTGACTCGCATCGATAATTCATCATGGACAGTATGAAATCGAATGTGAGATAAAGCCGGTGGACATGCCCCCATTTTAAGAAAAAACTCGACTTCTCGAATTTGACTACTCTCATTAAGTCAAACCAACTGCCCAAAGAGGTGCCGCTTCCGTGGCACCTCTTCGAACAGACACGGTGCCGGAGCAGACACAGACTCGGTGCCTTTGGCCCGAGATTGAGAGCGTCAGCCGGTCACGGAGCAGCCGCGTGGAAGAGTTGCCACGATAAAGATCCACCAGCGCCATCTGGTTCGGCGCCTGGGGCAAAATTACGCGCTATTCTGGAGCATGTGTGTGGCGGCGTCAGGCTTCAGCAAAAGGCTCGGCTTAGCATACACGCTGATTCCAACGCCCCCCCCCCCCCCATTTCAACACGATCGGGCCAGATTTATAAAGAAGGGGGTCCATATCGACTGCTAATTTTACACCTAGCTTTTAGTAATGACCGGCTTAGACATTCACTGCATTTTTCTGGTATAAATACGCCAAATTCTGCAAGAATACAGAACAGGGCGTTTTAACCCACTGCGGAACACAACGTCCGTTTTTTTTTGTGGGATAAACCGCCTCTCCCGTTTGACTGAGCATACCCATCACATAACAACAACGTGCATGAATGGTGTGGCGTACAGCCTATGGGCCATCAAGCCGAAAAGCAATGAAGCATTACATAGGTTCATCGCTGGAGCTTTAAGTGCAGGGCCACAAGGATTCCGCGCCATGGAGGCAGCGGAATCCTGTATCTTTCCTAAGGTCTCGGAAATCTCAAAAGCTAGATGCCATAGACTGTCAGGGTAACCGGCATCTATGACACACCGCAGTTCGTTGTGCGAAATTCCGACGGTTCCATATCAAAGGATTTAAGTCAAATAAGGCCACACACCTGACATTGGCCAATTTGGCACAATTCCATTCCAAAATCGCAATTTACGGACCTGTGAAAAAAGCGGAGTCTGATGCTCTAACATGACGGAAAATAAACAGAAAACGGCACTAGAACTTTCCAAGGCCTAACGTCATCAAAGTCCATCCTAGGGTAGAGTCAGAAAGAACTTGGCCTAAGACTTTCTTTTGTATTTCAACCCTGACTTCTATACTTGTGGCCAGCCCAAAAGTCAACAGGGTCGAGTGAGATATTTGTAGGTCACAGAGGATCCTATAAGGTAAAGGTTCAATGAGTAGCTACAGTGTCTCGCTGACCAGCGGGCGGTAAAAGCCATCGATTTACTAGCATGACTTAATATTTGGCTACCAAGACGGAAGTGACCTAAACGTTCCATTACTGCTGAGAACCTTCACGTGAACTCACAGACTAAGCTTCGTCAGTCTAGCATGAAAACTAAAACTGCGCTCACTGTTGTGAAATAACTGCACGGTCCTGTCGCTTACCGGGAGTCAAGTAAACACAAACTGATACAATTAAAATGCCAGAATCGCATGCTAATCATGACCAATGGCGTTTGGGAGCTAACCAAAAATTAATCACTGGGCAGAAAGGGCATTCCTTGACTGGCGCTGCAACGCCACGTTCAATCAACGGCATAAGAACAGAGGAGAAACGTGGGACAGGGAGACGGGTAGAAGCAATGGGATGTTCGCTAAAATTTACGGAAGGTCTACTCTGTACTAAACCATTGATCTGAAACACATAGTATAAAAATGCAAATGATTTGACCTGGACGACGGTGAATCGACTAAGAGGCTGGAGAAAAAATTCGGCTGTCTGCATTAGGAGGAAATCTAGATACACATGATATTTACAGGGGGAGAACGCCCGACGGGACGCTTTGCCCAGTGTCTAAGGGACGCATGAAAGCGATATGCGTACGCATGTAAGCAAGTATTATTTTGGAAGCTAAAACGTCATTTTTCCGCCTTTTAATTTGGTCCAAAGCTGGCATCTGCTTAGCTGAATCGATTTATTGGCATATTCTGACAATAATGTTGGACCGCGACACTTTTGTACAGGTGCACTCAAAATAGCATGGTTATTGCCAAAAACCTGCCGCCTCTCAAGCGCATTTACCGTGTCGCAAGTATTCTCAAGGAGAACCATAAAATAACAGCGAAATCTGACATTTTCTCACCATCAGTTTTTAACAATAACTTCAAATATTAGAGATATAAGGGTGGGGTGGGGTGCATAACATCAAGGGGGTCCGTTGCTCCGCTGTACTCAGCCATTTTTATCTGGGCCATAAAGACTTTAACCTGAAGCGGGTATCACGCGACAATGGTTAAGAAAAGACCCTGTTGTCTATTCCACAACTAAAAGGAGCCGTGAGCTCCTACACCAACGTTTCGAAGCCACTGCTCTTGTTTTGGTGTGTTAGTCTTTCAGCCTTAAAGCTCACGAAACGTGCCTGGAATCTTGCAATTTCCTACCATTTCTGAAATGGTTTGAAAACCATCGCGTGATGCTATCTGGTCTCCTGGTCCTCAAAAATGCATAACGGATCGATAAAGGTATGTTTATCTCTCCCAACGTTTGAAGAATTTGACTGGTGTCACTTTAATCTTCCTGACTTCATTAGCTACCGAGCCAATGGCACATCCACGAAATCCGCTCAGTGAATCTAAAGATTTCTGGAGCGGTGAAGGGCGGTCATTGTAACACACATAATTTCCTCACTCAAAAATTCTTCGATTCTAAACAAGCTTGAAACAAAATTCTAAACAGTTCTTATTAACCCGCGCAGGACCGTCGGTCCGTCCCGAACATCGGCGACTGGGGGGGGGGGCAGTTGACTGCCCCCCCTCTAACTCACGAACGGTTTGTCGCACGATAAAAATAAGCATACCGTTGGAAAGCCTGTGACGAGAAGAGCTCGAAACTGGTCTCATTTTTAGTTTTAGATAATATGTAAGCCAATTTACGCCCTATATATGTTTTCTCATAGCCGACTGCATGAGACCGAGAAATGGCCTGAATCTCAAGGGCTGTGACTAATAACGCATAGGTAAAGGCACCAGCGCACAAGTAAATGTCCGCGGATGCCGATACACGTCTAATTTCCTCAGATTTGTTCAATATATACGCCGAAACTTTGAGTTAAAGACATCGTAATTCTCCCGGTCGGCCGTCAGTGTGCGCTGCTGCCGTATGCGGTACCAAATTGACGGGAACTAATTTTGGCGTTCCTTCATTTTCGCGAAAAAGGACAATCTGTGTCAATTTTATTGATCTTTGTGGTTCTTGTCATGGTTTCTCATGCTTAAATTTTGGGAAAATTGATTAGTTGTCAATTTACAAAGTTGGCGGAGCTTTATTCGCGAGAGCCTGTTTATTTCCAAAATATGCTACTTTTTTCAAACTTTTTGAGGTTCCTGGTATTAATTACGTCTGTGCAAGTTAGTTCTGCCATTTTCTACCCATTCTGAGTAGTTCATCGTCGATTTCGACGGTGGTACATTTTGGCCCACTACAGTTATTCGTGACCTGACCTCAGGTCAATGGCTGGAGGTCACTGATACTTTGCCCAATGACGGCAACTAGATGTCTGCTTCACTCCACGCTAAAAATGTTATGGAATATTCCGTCAATTCCCGAAAAAACGGCGATGTGTTTTAAAAATGGGCTTGGCCTTAGGTCAATGACCCGTAAAATTCCGAAAAATCTGAGATAGCAGATTTGTTGCATCTATCACGATCACTAATCCCTGAAAGTATTATTGAGATATCTTGTTTTGCGAAGAAGTTAGAGGGCGCTAAACTTTTTTCGACATAGGTCTGTTTGACCTGACCTAGGTCAGGCGCCTGACCTGACCTGAAGTCAAAATTTTGCCACGAGACGTAAAATTGATGGAGCAAAAGGTACACAAAGTTTCGTGGCTTTGTGTTTGTTGGTTCTCTCGCAATGCCAGAAAAACCTCAGGGGGGGCAGTCAACTGCCCCCCCCAGTCGGGGACGGGTTAATATCTCAATCCATAGAGCTTCCCCAATGTTCAGCCACTGAAGGCCGAGCGCAACATCATCAGACAAAGACGTCTGTGAAGCCCATGGTCATCTCGCTTAGAACAATGGAGTTGTTAGCATTTTTACTTGTAATGTGATTCGATACTTCCCGTGAAAAAGTCAGTATGAGCGACAAACAATGCAGCTTAAAATCCTGTGCTTCTTGGAACCGAAAGGAGATACCTCCCGCCGTGATTGGTCCAGTCGACGGTTGACGCCTTGTTTCGATTACGCAGACGTTCTCTATTGGTTGGCTTCACGTCAGTTTTGTACGTTTTGGCCTGGACCGTTTCCGTTTGTACGGAGTATAAATAGCGCACCGCTCGTCGTCGTGGATGATCTTGTGATTTGGAACGCAAAGTACAAGGGTCTCTGTATTGTGTGGGTGCCGGTTTAGGTGTTCGGTGAATGACGTGAAGCGAATAGAAGTTGGACTTAGAAGATTTTCTCTTTGGTTGACTCGCGAGAAAGACTGGCATGAGCGAGATCGTCACTAGTTCAACTATCAAACAGGCAGTAAGAGCTTTGCTACAGTCATACTCCAAGTTGTACGCGGGTTAAGACGCGTTTTTCAGTGAAATCCATTGACAGAAGCTATGTATCTCTTATCACAATTTCTTTCGGCGTAGGCCATGCAGAAATCAAGCGTCTCGGGCTATTCGTGTGTCAGAAATGCGTCTCTTCGTAAGCAAAGGTGACAAATAGATGCATTTCTGTCGGCATGTTTAGAACATGGCGCAAACCACGCATCGCGCTGCGGTATGGAATTCGAGAGCACATCTCGAAATCGGCTCGACATCTGTTCAGTAACGCAGCATGCCTCAGATACATCCTCAGGCGACAAAAACGGCCACTGCGCCGTTTACCTCTACGTCGTCTACTTACTGCGGTGCGTCGGAATCCAAGCTTAGGTCCAGACAAACGTGATCTTTGTTCTTGCTATCTTCCTGTTTTTTCGATGAAGGACTGCAAAACACGAGAAACAAGTCAAGCACGATTTCCATTAGGTGCAGCGGAATGAACGCGAGTTCAGATAAACTTCCATGTTTCATGTAGCATGCACAAATAATTCAACGGTAAGTACGCAACACTATCACCCGGCCACTCATCGGTTTCTGACATACGCAGCACAATTCACCCGCGCGGAATCTCGTCCAGGGGTAACGTACAGCACAGGTTTCACAAAGCAGAGCTTCAGTCCACGTGGCCAACAGCGAAGAGTACAAAATGGCGCCTCAGCCAGGCATTCACACGGCCTGGCTCAGGGCGGTAGGCGGTGATTGTGTGATATGGTATTGGTACATAGCCTGCTGAACCTTCCCTCTCTCCGTGGCTCCAATGTCCCTGCCAGGCAATTCAAGTATTGAGCAGCCTCCCCGTACAATTCTTTATCTCCGGAATTAACGGATATTCCCCCTGCTCCCTTTAAGCCCACCATGACCAGACTAATCCTGCGATGACCGCTACCGTGCTCTGTACGCCGTGAATCTGTGCGTCCAAGGAAGAATAATTATCGTCCGGTCTGTGTTCATGTTAACAACGTTGGGCTGCGGTGCACCGTAAGCTCCATGCGAGCTTTATCCGTCTCTTACCCAATCATCACTGCCCAATTCATTGGGGATCAAGAATCAACCTCCTGACCTCGGTCGTATTACTGGGGACGATTTCCTTAATGTAAAATCAATACCTATTGGTTTCCGCTGGTTTGACGTCTGGCTCGGCAACCGTTGTCAGTGTGGCGGGATGAGAGATACAAATTACCGTCTATTCCGCGGCATAATCCAAACATAGGTTTCGAGCCCGATTTCGTTTTACAGTCCAGAGACGAGTTTTCATCTCATAGTCCTCAGTGTTCGGTTCATGTACTCGAACGACGTGCAGTTCACTGATTCATCTCTACCAAATGCGACAGACGAGCTCCACGAACGCGATGTTAGAACACTGCCTACGGTACATATGTCGCTCACTCAAAAGGGCCTAAAAATAAATCCTCCAAACTCAGATGTTGTCCTGGTAATATCGCATGCCCGCTCTATGCCAGGCAATGCCGTTTCCGATGAGTGGCCGAGCGAAACTTCGCAGCAGCTCACCGCAGCGGCAGACACGCGTAAAATCGAAGAACTCGTCCCCAACAGCTCAGTTTAGTTTATTTACGAACCTTTCCAACGCGTGGATTGCTGTTTGATTCGAGTCGTTTCAGTGCAGCACATGCGCAGTAGTCATGCAGATAAAACTAGGCAGTCAGACACGTCGGCGACCTTGAGGGTGCTAGACTGGCGCGCCGTACGTGACCTAATTGCGAGGCGCGACAGCATTGGTGTCTTCCGAGCCCTGAACGACTCGCGTGCTCCGGTGGCGGTCCGGTCCCTGTTCACTCCTCGTGCCGTGCCATCCCGATTTGTTTTGGATGAATTCATTTTCAAGAAGTTGGATGTAAAGTAGGATTTGACGGCAAGGAGAGTCTCTTCTTGTCGGGATTTTAGGATGGATAAATGATCAGTATGTGCGGAGTCTGGAAACCGGGTGTCATTGGCTTAGGATACTAGACTTCCGTGAGGAAAATGGGATGGAACGTTGTTCGTGAAAATGCTGAAGAGGATAGGACCGACAATGGACCCCTACGGAACACCGTGGGAGAGAGGAATGGAGAGAGAACCACCTCTCACCACCTGCCGCCGATCAGCCAGGTAGCTCTCGAACCATCTGGGATCGCTGCCATACCACTGGAGCTTGGTCAGGAGAACGTCATGGTTGACCCTGTCAAAAGCTCGACTGAGGTCGATCGAGGTGCCGGCAACGCCACCGTCAATCCGACGCACCATCCACTCAACAGCGTCAACCAGGGCGTTCTCCGTCGAGTGACATGATCTATATGCATATTGCGATGGAGCTAAAAGATCGCAGTTAACGAGATAACAAATGAGTGCACACGATCTTTTCACGCATCTTCGACAGTGCAGGTAAGATAGATTTGGGTTTAAAATTGCTGGCGATGTCACGCGGGCCCGATTTGCGCGATACTGCCAGCATTGCGGAGCGGACGTGACGACACACAGCGTCACGGCGTAGAAAACGTTACCATGCATTTCGCCCGATTTGTAACGCTGCGACCTTAAATCCGCGCACAAAATACCGCACCACATACAAACGCCTGCCCACCACAGCCGTGTCTCCAGCATCGCCAGCCCGTGACGTGCTGATTCCCGGATGGGTCCAGTGATTGTCTCCTGCAGGCTCCCACGATGCGCACTGGATGCCCCTGGCGAGATTTCTACAGGGGAACTGCTGCCCGCAGCCTCTCCCGCCCCCCTCCCCCCGCTTGTGTTTTGCTAGAAGATCGCGCCAACTTTGGCTGATGAAAACTCCCTATTGGCTTTCATCAGCGGTTTGTCGGTGCTTTACAACTCAAGAGAGAAATCGCAGCGGCATCCCTATCCTGTATCTACCGCGAGCTCAAAAAAGGTCTTCGAATTGCGTGCGAGTACCCTATGGTCCCCTTTCAAAAACGTCACTCCAACTACGTAAGTTCTGGACCCTTCATCAACTTTATAAGTCAATGACGCTAAGCACTAATTCAAAGGTCTAGGCCCATCTGTCAGCTCCAGCGCGATTGTGAGATACAAAATGATTGAGATAATGATACATCAAGATCATAATACACCATAATGCCAATATCATGCCTCTTTACGATAGAATTTTGTCAGCAGTCATTTTGAGTAATACCAACTCTTGGTCAGACTCAGTTTAAGACTCACAATTTTGTGCCTTGACACAGGCGAAGCAGTGTTTTCACAGTTGCAGAGCCACAGCGTTTCTCGGCAATTTTATCCCGTGCAACACCAAAGGGCTAATGTTACAATTATTCGAAGTTGGTGGGACCTCTGCCCGACCTGCTCCATGGGCTACTATACACAGTCTTTGATGCTCTGTAGCAGTGAATGTGACTGCCGAGCACCTCTCAATCGGTAACTGGCACCGACTTCAATAAGTATATATCTGATGTGAATTAGAACACAGATCGATAATTATATACCTCACGTGATCTGCCCCACTAAGAAGCACGGCAAAGCTTGCGAAATCGGCGATGTTAGCAGGTGACGCTGTTAAATAGCATGCGCGGGATGGACCGTGAGAAAAGCTTTGGTGTCTTATCCCGCATGTCATTGTCATCAATGGGGTATCTATGCACTTTTGCATCACTATCGCGCTGAAGCTGGCAAATGGCCTAGACCTTTGAAAAGGCGGTTAGCGTCATTGACTTGCTATGATGATGAAGGGCCCAGAGACTACAGAACATGTGCCATTAGACAAAGGCATTAGCTTCATGAGATGCAAGGAGGACCCACAAGCTGAGAATGTCCACCGGGTGTGCAGCAGACCCCACGTGCAGCGCTGGGCTTTCGAAACAGGTCAGGCAGCTCATGGTCAGCGCTGAAGACAGCTTGGTCCAGTCAGCTTCCAGTTCAGCGAGTCACACAATGGTGAAGTCTCGTCAGGTCCGCTCACAGTCGTGCAGCCGGCCTGAATTGACCACGTCATAGTTTTCGACACGCCAGCTCAAATCAACTTGGCTTCGTCGATTTATCTGCCACCATGTTATGATCGGCATTTCCGAAGAACTCAGCTGAATGACTCGCTGCTCTACAAATCGACCTGACCTCAGCCAAACGTGACAACCAACAACAGTACGTTTTGCATTCTATACAAAACGAAATCTCCCAAAAAAGCATCAAAGCCACATAGCATGTTTTACCGTAGAAAAACGCGTCATAAGCCAAATACGTGGAAATACTGTTTCCTAAGCACAACTGATAAGTCTTCTTCAGTTAACACATCCCAAGAAGCAAACAGCGGAATAAATGTGATCCGTGCCCTTACAAATAAGGCCTTATAAACGGACAAACCATCCCTCCCCTCCCCCAAAAAATGGCCGAAAAATACTTCTGAGTCGGGAATCGCATTCAGGAAGCACGCATTATCTCATCTGACACACGGACTGGCGAGGAGTCGAAACTTGTCCATCACTGTTTCGTGAAAACCTTTCGAACCAATATTGCTAGAGCAGCATCCTTTTGTCGTCGGTCTTCTGTCTTCCGTCTTCGGCCTTTTTGCTAGCTCGTCTTTGAACGCCTCAAAGTTTAAAATTAGTCAACAACTTTGTCAGTTACGTCAGTTATGATGCGCGTGCGCCCGGCGGCCCGCCGCACGCGCGAGCTGGGCTGTCGGACAGTCAATATACTTGAGAGGAACGGCCGCTGCCTTCCGGCGAGCCAGAGAACTTCCTTTGTGTGATAAATGTACCATTTCTATTGCGCAGGTAGCCTAGATCAGTTCAGTTAAGGTCAACCGAAGTCCAATACCCAAGGGGAACGGCACATAGAAATAACCAACCGACTAACACACAGAATAAAGAGGATAAAACTTATGTGCAGTAGACACCAAAATTCTCCTCCGTCACCCACGTAGGATGATGTTTCGAAAAAGAGCGTTTTTAAAGCTGGTTGGCCCGAACCACTTTGTCATTTCCTTTCACGCAGGACCATAGCGTTATGGTTAAAATTTGACGAAGTTGGTAGGGCCGCCATCCTATCTGCCCTAATGGCTCCTATTCCCATGGCTTTGTCCTACAAAACAGCATTCCCGTTTAAAAAGAGGTGTTAAACAAAAATGTTCACGAGAATATCTAAAGAAAAATTATACTAATGAAACGAGCCAAGGCTGAATTCCAAACAGGTGGTAACAGAACATCCGATAATTCAGCAGCGACAAATATGAGAATTCGCTCATTATGTCATTTTTTCGTAAATCTTTCGTAAAGAGAAAAACTCAAAAAAAACATTTGTGGGAAAGCTTGACAGTACGGACAAAGGATTTTTAAGTCATACCTACTAAAGATACAGGAATTTACAAAAGCAAAACAGCGTTTGTAGATTTGTAGAAATTTGTAGATTTGTAGAAAAACGGAATCAGACAAAAAAGGCGTAACGCCTAAATTCAAAACAAGGCGAGTCATTCGTCTTTGAAAAGTTAATGTTATGATGTTAAAATGAAATGTTAATTCTAGAACGTCTCCGAATTTCAGCTCCAACAATGGCGTTTGTAGCGCCGGTGCGTGAAATGACGCGCAAGGTATCGTTTCACTGCCACCCTACCACTCTCTTGATCACGTCGGACAACAAAGATTATTCAGCTCCTGCCGCCATTCAGCTCTGGTCTCTATCAGTTGCCGGCCACATCTAAAGCTCTGAACGGACCGGCTCGGCTCGCCTGCTCCGGGCCGGACCGGGCCGCGGAGGAGCCAGTCGGCCTATGTCGGCCGGCACGCCGCGCCGGCGCGCCGGCCGAAGCCGAGTACTCACAGCAGCCGGAAACAGCGCGACGACAGGTTCTTGACGCGACTGTCCATCCTGTCGAGGGGGCCCATCGGCGGGGGGCCGGCGCGCTGCCCGGCCGCAGGCTCGCCGCGCGTCGTGGCTGGACGGGAGCGCGGCCGGCGCGCCGCACCTGTTGCCGGCCGGCGGCGGACAGCGGCCGGCGCCGGCGCGGCCGCCGTCCGCCGCCGGCCTGACACCTGGCGGCCGGTCGATAGCGCGGCCGGCGCCGGCCCGGCGGTGCCGGCTCCGGCGGACGCACGCGGCGCCGCGGCCGGCGGCCAATCACGGCCGGGCGGAAGCGCCGCCGTGACGTCGGCGGGCCGCAACAGCTGGCCGGCCCGCCGGCGGTCGGCCGCCCCCGGCGCCGCCCTCTTTTTACGGCCCCCGAATCGATGTCACGGCGGGGCCCGCGCCGCGTCAGCCAAACGGGCCCGGCTGCTGCACGAGTCGTGCGTGGTTTGGAGTGACCGTGTCAGGCGGCCTGGCCGCATTGAGTTGAAGCTATCGAAAATCGCTGCCGGACAGCGCTGCAGGCGTCATGCGGAAGCAGGGACGTAGCCAGGGGGGGGGGGGGCGCGGGAACCATGCCCCCCGAGCCAAAGTGGGAACCCTACGGTCCACATTAGATACATAGCGGCTTCGTAGGAATACGGCTTTGTGACCATATATGTGTTGCAAAAGCAAACATTATAAGTATACCTATGAATTAAATATGACGTCAGTTACATAAAATTGCTGCTTTTTCCTATAAACCTCGCCATATGCCAGTGGCGTATGACAAAATTTGACATTTGCCCCCCCCCCCAGGAAAACCTTCGCTACGTGCCTGTGTGGAAGCCAAACAAACTCGAATCTGCTTCTAACATGTCTTTCTTCGCCTGTTTTTATACACCTGTCTTTGTTCCGGTGTGAGTCGCCAGATGTTTTTCGCGTCAGCAGCCCTGTTCCACCCCGCCAGCTGCATATAAAATATACCAGTATACACCCGTACGAAACACACAAACACACACATGCGCGCACGCACGCACACACATACACAGATAGCAAAATACATGGATAGCATCAGTCCTGAGACCCCATGGTGACCCGATTTGTAGGGATGCACCGGATCGGGATTTTTGTGATCCGGCCGGATACCGGATATGCCGGATCGGGTGCCGGATATCCGGCCGGATACCGGATATTATGTTTACATGTTTTTATTTACTATTTCTATTGACATAATGAAACCGAAAAGACTAAATAGAAAAGAAAAATATGGGAAACTGAAAAAATTAGTAAAAAATGCCCACAGCTTGTGAGTCGATATCTACATGACCAAATGGGGTGGAAAAGGTCAACTTTGGACACTTTATCGGCCTGTACAGACCATTCCGTACAACTTTTCGAACGAAACGGGGTGTTTGTTGGGCCATTAAAACGTGGAATACGATAACTTCCATTCATTTGGCGTCTTGACTGGGGATTTTGGGTCGAGGTCATGTCAGGTCAATGACCTGTGGCGTTATGTTTTCATCTTTTACAGATCAGATTTCGAACAACACGGGACAGTTTGAGAGTAAATGAGGGCGCGACATGTATCTTTTGGCGTATTTTCAGTGAAGGTAGCCAACATCGGTACATCTGGTCATTTCCAGCGTTTATGTTTCTGTAGGTATGTATAGCTATGTATGTATATACATGTCAGTATCAATATGCCAAAAGTGTTTTAGAAGGGTCTTTGAATGCGTATTTCACACAAATCGATGTATTGCAAAACAAATCTGGATCAGGTCACAAAAACCTGCCCTTGACCTTTGATGACCTTGACCTGAAATGACTCTGGCATATATATATATATATATATATATATATATATATATATATATATATATATATATATATATATAAGCGTCTGCATGTGCGCACATGCTAGGGTTTTTGTTATCTGTTAGGGTCTTTGAATGCATATTTCATACAAATCGATATGTCGCAGAACAAATCTGAGCAAGGTTACAAGATATTTGACCTTGGCTTTTAACGACCCTGACCTTCACTGACCTTGGAATATGTAGGCGTATCAGTGTGCGCACACGTGTTTTTATTAGGGCCTTCGAATGCATATTTCAAACAAACTGACATCTTGCAAAACAAATCTGGATCAGGTCACAAACCTTGACCTTTGATGCCCTTAACCCTCATTGACCCTGGCTGTGGCCTTGGTACGTCCATCACTTATGCCCGAATGACATCGCCTGACTGTGTTCAAACAGCAGTCTTAAGTAGAACGCCAGTTCTTTCACAAAGTTCCCATTTGTCAGCGACAACCGTCGTTTTCGTGATGTTTGCCTGACTTCAAATGCTTGAAACTTCAAAATTTCCAGCCGATTTCCAATTTTTCTACGCCATTCGACGAGTGATTCAGTTGCCATAAATGTCATAAAGTAACAGCAACCAGCTCAGATGCGTTCTCGAGATATTCAAGAAGAGCAGGTGGGGGGCATAAAAAGACCCCCATTGCAGTGCGCGTGTTAAAAGACAGCTACAGCTGATTCGAGCTGTAAAAAAACGGGTGTCATAACGCGTTCCCGCTGGAACGTTTGGAATCTCCAGAACGTACGTGACAAAAAAATATTGGTGGCAAACAAGGTTCGGTACAGAAAGAGCAAGAGGTCACCCTAGGTCACCCAAAAACAAGAGGTCGCCCAAAAGACCCGCATCCGGAAACTGTCCCGCTGATCACATGAAATCGGAAATAACGGGGCATTCCCATGGACGACGAAAGCTACTTCACCTACCACGAGAGGTATATGTCAGGAAACCTTGCGTACTCTGTTGGAGCACGTTCAGCAGAAGTCCAGCAAGAGTACAACTGAGGCCAGAGAGCAAGTTTCCCCGTAATCTTTTCGTGTGGCCCGCCATCTCTCTCAAAGCAGGCTATCATGCCGGGTATGGATAATGTTGATGGTAACATGTACCGTTGATGGTAACATGTATGAGAAGTGCGTAGGAGATGTGCTCATCCCATATTTGGATGAGTACTGTTTCGAGATGGACATGTTGATCTGGCCAGACTTGGCCAGCGCTCATTATGCGAAGAAAACGCTCAAGTTGCTGGAAGAGGCCAGAGTGCCGTATGTAGTGCGTGACAGCAGTCCCCCTGTGTGCACCAGGTGTGTCCTACTGAGGACATCTGGGGCATCATTAAGCAGAGGATGTATCAGGGAGACTGGTACGTAACATCCAAAGTCGCCCTAAAGCGCTGGATGAGCCAGGTGATCGTTGCTCTGGACCTAGAGATACCGCGTAAAATGCTGGTGCGCGTACCCAGGCGCGTGCGTGTTGCCGACAGATGAAAGGTGATGGAGATGATCCATTAAGCAAGAACTGACCGCAACGGTTATGACTACATTTCTGCAAAGTTTAATGTTCATACAGTAATAAACGTGCTTACGGTATGACTTCAAATACTGTCTCATTTTCCAGTGCGCACAATTTATATTTTTCCTTAATGCATTTGTGTCAGAATTTGAGAAAGATAAGAAATATTTCGAAAAAAGGAAACCATAAGATGGGCTGCTGACCGCATGCTGGCTATTGTTCCACAGTTTTGAACCTGAGTCCCATTCTTGCAAGATATGTCCGCACCCTCAAGGACCAATACAGAAAAGAATTGGTTCCAAGGTCTCCAGACCGACTTGGAACTGCCAGTTACATCGACAATCTAACACAACAAGCCACGTTTCCCCTGAAACGGTTTTGGACGCAGACATTAGAGCAACGTCTTGATTGTACACCGGGAGGTTAAATATCCGGCAGTATCCGGCCGGATCACAAAAATATCCGGCCGGATACCGGATACCGGATAATCTCTAATATCCGGCCGGATATCCGGCCGGACCGGATATCCGGTGCATCCCCACCGATTTGTACTGTTTTGCGGGAGGCCTGCCTGCCCATGTCGATTTGGCCCCCTCAGTTGTGGTCTGAGCCTTCCAATATTTGCTGCCGGTTTTACAAACGGAAAAGGCAAAAATAACGAAAGGAATAACTGCAACAGATAAGACATGGCTAAAAAGTATAGAATGAAACATAAAGTTATCTAAACCATTTACGAAAGGAATAGTGGCAACTATTTGTATTTTGTACAAATAGCCTAATTTGTATTTTTTATTATATTTGTCTTTATACTATCATTATATTCCTATTCATATTATATATATATATATATATATATATATATATATATATATATATTTAAAACAGTACAAACAGTATATTTGTACTTTTTTTACGGGGAGTGTGCCCCTCCGTGTCGATTTGGCCCCTCAATTGTGGTCTGCGCTTCCCAATATTTGCTGCCGGTTTCAACAAGGGAAATAGGCAATAATAACGAAAAGAACGACTGCAGTAGATAAGACATAGGCAGGAAGCATAGAATGAAGCATAAAATTAGATCTGAACTTAGAAATGAAGCATAAATTTAAGCATAAAAAAATTAGAAATGAAGCATAAAAAAATCTGAATCATTTACAAAAGAAACAGTGGCAAATGTTGTGGTGAAACTGTTTCGGGACGTCGGTTTCTAGAGGCCTGGTAGTGTTAGGGGCCTACTAATACTGATTTAAACCTTATCAGTGTTCCTCTGGGTCTTGGCAACGCTCTTTGCTAGCAAACAAATTTTAATCCGTAGCGTGCTGGGACTTTTTCTACTACGCTTGGTGCCGGGCGGACAATCTGACCCCAGCTAACTCGCGGACAGAACCACGTACAGAGACGCGGTTTTCACCAGTGTGTAGTCCCATCCGTCTACTTAAAAAAAAACTTGGGGTATATACGCCTGTCTCGTAATGTTGACCTTCCAGATGACCCAAACAAGGTCGGGGTCCCGCGCGTTTTGCCTAGAGATCAATGTTTTGTCCTCTGGAAACAAACTGATCGCAGAAATGCAACTAAAAGTGCTACCAAGCAAAAGGAGACATACAGAAGAACAACACTGTCAGTCGTAATTTCAAGATCAAGTTTAAGGTCACGTCGTAAATTGACCTGAAAGTTGACCATCTTCCTGTTCGTTTGCGCATTGCGACGAAACATTGCTTTGGATGGTTTTGATGCGTGGCTCGACATGAAAACCAAAGCTTTTGCCATGTTGTACCTTAACCCGCGCAGTGGAAGGGGGTTTCGCGCTAACCCGCATTGGAAGGGGGTTCAAAAGGACCCCCTCCTATCTCGGAAACAGAAAGAGCTAGAGACATTCAATTTTGTGGACAGGGTAGGGCCATCACAATTTGCATTGTGTGCTATTTTCAAGATCCTAGGTCAATGTCTTCAATGTCAAATGGGGTCGAAAAGGTCAACTTTGGACACTCTGCCCGCACAGGCCATTACGTACAACTATTCAAACGAAACGGGAAAATGGTGTTTATTGGAGCGTTAAAACGTGCAACACGACAACTTCCATTCATCTGACGTCTTGACTACTGAGGATTTCGGGCCGAGGTCATGTCAGGTCCTTGACCTATGCCGCCATTTTTTCACCTTTTGCGGATCAGATTTCGAGCAACACGGGATAGCTTGAGCTTGAGTCGTGTAAATGAGGGTACCACAAGCATCTTTTGGCGTGTTTTCAGTGAAGGTAGCCAACATTGGTACATTTTATCACTTACAGGGTTTATGTTTACTTAGGCATGTATACGTGTATATATATATATATATATATATATATATATATATATATATATATATATACGTGTGTGTGTGTGTGTGTGTGTGTATCAGTGTGCCCGACGTGTTTTTAGTAGGGTCTTTGAATGCATATTTCACACAGATCGGCATATTGCAAAGCAAATCTGGACCAGGTCACAAAATAGTCACCCTTGACCTTTGATAACCTTGGCATGCACTGACCCTGGTATACATAAGCGTATCCACGTGTGCACACGTGTTTTTATTAGGGTCTTTCAATGCATATTTCATATAAATCGGCACGTCGCAAAGCAAATATGGACCATGTCACAAGATATTTGACCCTGACCTTGGATGACCTTGACCTTCATTGACCCTGGTATATGTAAGTGTATCAGTGTGCGCACACGTGTTTTATTAGGGTCTCTGAATGCATGTTTCATACAAACCGATATGTTGCAAAACAAATCTGGATCAGGTCACAAGCTGGTTGGCCTTGACCTTTGATGACCTTGACCCTTGCTGGCCCTAGCTTTGGTCTTGGTACATCCAGCACTTATGCCCGAATGACGTCACCTGATTGTGTTCAAGCGTAGGTAGAACGCTAGTCCTTTCACAAAGTTCCCATTTGTCAACGACAACCGTTATTTTCGTTATGTTTGCTTGATTTCAAATGCTTGAAACTTCGACAATTTTCGGCCAATTCCCGTTTTTTGCGTCAATTCACGAGTTATTCAATTGCCATAAATGTCGCAAAGTAACAGCAACCAGTTCCGATCCGTTCTCGAGATATTCAAGAAAAACAGATGGGAAGGTACAAAAAGACCCCCCTTCCAGTGCGCGTGTTAAATGACCTTACCTGACTTTGAAATCATTGTCCCTTCTTTACTGTGACATATGGGAGAAGACAGGATGACAATGTCTCAAAACAAAACAAAAAAAATACTCGTTAGGCGCAGACTGCATCTCGCATACGAAGCCTAATTTTCTTCTGCTCATCACAGGCTGAGTAATAGTTGTGACCTGCAAGGTAAAAACTTGGCATTTGACCTTAAAACACAGCAAGGCTATTTTTGACGACCTTCAGTTACGTTTATGGTGATAAGGGTAAGATTCTTTCCCTTCATTTCACCCAGGTATGTTCAAGTCCACTTTGATACCATACCAGCTGTGTACCGAAGACAACATTTTCTGCTCTCCAGACGTGGCATGACCTGATGTTGACTTCAAATTTTGGAAACGTTTAGGACACACTGTAGTAATTCATATCACTTATGGTTTTGTTTTTAGAAAAATATTTTTTTCCTCTAGAGCTAATCATGTTATTTGACTTCGGCCTGGCCCGATGACCTCATCTCATGTCGCCTGAACTATTTTTATACTTTTGCCAAGATATATACCTATGTACTCGCGTAAGTGTTTGTGTTTATTCACATACGAAGCCCAATTTCCTCCGTCTTATGACAAGCTCTAATGGTGACCTGACCCAAGGTCAAAACTTGACATCTGACCTTGGAACACATCAAGGTCAGTTTCGGCGACCTTCGGTTACGTTTCATGGTGACAGGGGTTAGATTTATTCCTTTCATTGTCACCGAATTACGTTCAAGCCCACTTTGACATGACACGAACTGGGGACCGAAGCTGACATTTCCTACTTTTCTGACCTGACCTGGCGTGATAATGAGTTAACACTTTGTAGATACTTAGAAAACGTTGTGGTAAGTCATGAAATTTACCTTTTTTTGTTTTAACCCTATTCCCGGCAGGGGGGGCGGAATCCGCCCCCCCTCGGGTTTTTTGCTTGCCAATTCCAGGCTTTTTAACGCAGCTTCACGAAACTTGGTCACTTTTCCTAGCTATTCCTTCTACGCGCCGTGACAAAATTTCGAAATTCTATTTTGCTCAGGAGCGGAGCCAGGCAACGTTTTTGGGAGGCACCTCAGGTCATTTTTGGCCATGTTGAGGGTAAAAGGAAAATGTCTGCCAAAAACAGAGTTTTTAAGATAGAACTTAAAACTGTAAATGAATGTATAGTTAAATAGTTGGGCAATGTGCATATGTAATTTTGTTTATCTGAGGTCACTTTACAAGGTCAGGTCAAGGTCAAAAGTCAAAATTTGTTTTTTCGCAATAATTTCGGCGCTATTTTTTCAAATGCCAAACCCGGAATATATATGACGTAGAAAGATGCCCTCTACTTGTGTACCAAGTTTCAGCTTGATATCAGGTCGGGTCACGGAGCCATGACCTAAAATGTCAGTGCGCGTACCCTATATCGCAAAAGCCAAAAAATGAATTTTTTGGAATAGAGTGAATTTAATCGATTAAAAACGTCTACAGATAATCTTGAATGCACACGACATCATTCCAGGTGACCCCAAGGTCACTGGAGGTCATTTAAGGTCAAAGGTCAGAAGTTGATCTGAAGAACGTGTGACCATGACAGTTCCCCCTTTTTTATGTCCCTGGCACCGCCTATGCTAACATTATACAAACATTGTAATGCGATTTGTACTTCTTTAGCATAACATGACTAGCAGAAGCTAAAAAAGTGTTTTGGCCTCTTTTGTTCATTCCGTTATTAGAAAACTAATCCCCCTATTTTTAAAACCCTGTGAACGCCCATGAATTTTCTCCAAATTTCAAATTTGCATACCCATGGTAAAAGCCCTATCCATAATCTCTCGATTCATGCCAGTTTCATCGAAATCGGTCCATAAACAAGGGAGTTATAAGAAGTCAAAAAGTGCCCCCCATTTTGACATTTTTACCCCCCTATATCCACAAATTTCAAAATTTTGAAAATTTCTTTTAGTAAAAATGTAGTTCACGTCACGGCAAATCGATTGCCGTTTGTTGCGATAAAATCGGACAAGTAGTTCTCGAGATCTCAGGGGGGGCCGAATCCGCCCCCCCCCCTGCCGGGAATCGGCCATACCGTCTAGCCCTCCGGGAATAGGGTTAAGACAAATGTTTTTGAACTCCAGATATAAGAATATTTCTTGTTTAGATTCGGCATTGGCTTGACCTGACGGCCTGACCTTATATCGACCAAACTATTTTTACAGTTTTGCATAGATGTCTGTTTATATATTCACATCAAGTGTTGATCTTTATCTTAAAAACTCGATTTTTGGCAATCGTTTAAAGTTTGTCGTATTTTTTCCTTTTCACCAAACGTTCACCTGACTCTTACCTGGCTCAGCTCATCGACCTTTGGACCTAAACAAAAAAAAGTGGATACCAAACGATGCATCATTAAATCATAGGGAGGTAGACCGAATTTCATTGTCCTGGCTTTATTGTTCTAGAATTACCATTGGAAAACAATGGGGGGAGTCAAATGGACTTTTCCAGCACTTCGCGGGTAAGTCCCAATTGTATGTAAAAAAGGCAGTTGGAGTAAGAAACAATACCAAGGATCATCTTCATGGAAGCTCTCTGCGGATGATCCTTGCTCACATCGATCGCTGAGGAAGGTCCGTGCCCGAAATATGCGATTAATTTGTTTTCGGTCTTTCTTTTCAGACATTATGGGCTTAAGGCTACTTCTTCCTTGTCTTATTTCAAAAGAGTGGTAGCACAAATATATGCATATCGTGCACATCTATATCTGTGCCTATTCCTATATATGTATGTATGTATATATATATATATATATATATATATATACATATATATATATATTCGAGTGACATATACATTCCTCCATGACAGACTGAGACGCCACTGCAGGCCAACCAGTATCAATCAGAGACTTACACTTGTAGTTTACTACAAGTACCCAAAACGTCTTCAAGTTTACTACAAGAACCCAGAACGTCTTCACTGGTCATGAAGAACAACCCTAACCAAACTCAGTCAATGCTTAGTCAGACCAATGTCGTGTACCGTTACACATGTTCAGCCGGGGACTGTGCGTGGTGCACTGCATCGGTTTGACGCCTACGACCCTCCGTCGGCGCTTGACCGTGCACCTGTAAGAGGTAGCCCCGAAGACTCATACGCGCGAACACAGCAACACCACCCTCACTAGAGACATGCTCACATCAAACAGGACCATGTCTGCGCGCAGCTGAGGAGAGTGGGATAAGATGAGCCATTTTTTGCATCGGCAACATTTTGGTCAGTACTGATCACGATAACGATGTTGACATTTGTGACAGTTTGGTCCTTGACGCGTGTCATAGCACTGCAGCTTTTTACATAGCTCTCGTGTTTCCGCTGGAAAAATGGCACAAAAAATTATGCTACATCTGGCTCAACTTATCCCATGAGTGGGGCAAATTGAGCCACCTGGAGGGGCAAGCTGAGCATGATGATTTATGTTGGCATGAAGAGAGAGAAAGTCGGATAGCAGGAAGTATTTTTTCGACATTTGTTTTTTTCGACATTTCGACATTTGCAGGAAGACATTTTCGAATTCGAATCGAAGGGCCCCAGACCCTTCAGTCCCCCGGCTCTGGCAAGAGACGTAGCTTCTGGTGTACGGCTGCTGAGATGGTGCCTCTCTTTGAACCCTCTGAGCGATTTTACTCCTGCTTTTCCGCTCTTGTCCAGCTGCCCGGGACGCCTACGTTGTTTTGTTTCAAATCCATTTCAAATCCAAAGTCATCCGTTTCAGATTCACACGCCAACTGACAACCAGCCCCTTCTCTGTCTCTGTGTCAAAAGTCTTACGACAGCTGTGGTGGTTTGATAGCCCACACTACCATGTCTTTTGGCTGCTAAACGCATCAACGTTATTCTATCGATTCCGTGCTCTTTCCCCGCTGTACGTATGGACACATCCCGTGACACCTCTGGAGCCGCGTCTTCGAGGGTAAGCAGACCAGTGGCCCCTGCCGTTTTTCGAACGTACATTTGCGGACAGGCAGGTGTCTGGAAAGTATAGGCGAAGTGTACAACACCCGGAACAGGAAAAAGGTCCCACTGCAGGGATGGCAGATCACGGGGACAGGGGTTCCGTCCTGAAAATCTTCGGTAAATATATGATTTTGTCCGGCCCAAAACAAAATCACGAAAGCTCCCGAGGTTGTGTAGCATTCACGTCTACGCATCGCATTCATGCAGACATAAAAGTTGCGGCCAATAGGTTCCTGGTCTTCTCCAGAAATACGTATGTGGATATTTCGGGATAGGTATATAAATACATATCTGGAGGATCCCTGGACATGATCATTGACCAGGGCTCTTCATATGTAATGGGGGAGGGTCTTTGAAAGTGAAGGACCCCAACGGACCCGCATCATTTTTCATTTTTAAGCCTTTCCTGCATACCATTAATTTTGGTCCCGATGGACCTCATTGCCGCCAGAAGGAGCCCACGCCCTTTGAGTGGCCCATGACAAATTGTTTGTCTTCCTCCATCCGTAAATACGAGCCGCCACCAGTGCCCCACTGCAACAGCTAACTCCGGCGCACTGAGGAACCCCTGGATGATTTGGTGGGCAAACTCGCTGGTTCGATCCCAGGCTGGCTGCCCCAGCTGGAAGGGCATCATTTTTACTTGCTAAAATGTCAGTAACTAAGCCATGCATCTTGCAAAGAAGCGAAATTTAAAAACAAGAGCCACGTGAGGTAAACTGAACCATGGCTCATCTTACCCCCAGTAGAAATGGCTCATCTTTCCCAAAGTGTGTCCGCTGTCGATACAGACGCACGGAGTGACAATCATTCGCACGCTGCAGATACAAACCACCTTATCATTACGACAATACCCGTATAAGTCGCTGGGAAACAGGACAAATTTCGTGTATTTCTAAGCACGGAGATCGCACACGTCAGACATATCACTCAAAAGTTACTTTCAAGTGTTAAAAAACATTTTTGATCTGTATCTGCCTTGTCCCCGTCTCACCAGCGCCCACGCTGCACATGAGAGGCTCTTGCATCGCCCTCGGGAGACAGATGACAGATCGAATGGCATGACGTTTTAGGAGCCGAGAAACACGGGGTGGCTCAACGTACCCCGTGGCTCATCTTGTCCCACGCTACCCCACAGACCGCAGGCTACTCACAACACTCGAGACCATTTTGAACAAAGGCATTGCACCGAACATCAGTGTACAAAACAAGAAACTGACACAGCTAACTCTATACGACAAACAGCTAGGCAGGATTGTGGCTGATTACCAATCAGTAGTGTAGGTGTAGTAGGGATTCTGCAGTCCTGAAAGTGAGCATGAAAATGTGTCATGTGCCATGCGAAGTGATATTACTTTTTCTTGTGAACAAAATGTGCTACTTTTGACTTCTGCTGTGTATACATCAATGTAACATGGTTGTCTTTTGTCTTGAAAATAAACTTAAATTGGTCCGAAACGTCGGCCAATAACTGACTAGCTTTGAAAGTGTTTTGCATAAACGTACTGACAACAGCAAACAAATAATACGAGACTTGGAACAAACGAACAAGAAGCTGACCAATGCCCAATTTGACGCCGTGTTTAACAATATACATATACATATATACATATATATATATATATATATGTATATATGTATATATATATTCATATATGAACTATATATATATATATATATATATATATATATATATATATATATATATATTGCTCATATATATATATATTCATATATGAGGATACATACCATCTTTTATTTCCTTTATAATAGGAAAACGAATTAAAATTGCGTTGGTTAAAATAAAGTGGGCTACATCCATTGAGAAACCCACATCTGGTGGCAAGATAGCTTAGCGGAACATCGTCTCAGCCCCTAAATCATGTACACAAAACGATAACCCTGCCTGTACGTAAATACATATCAAAGTTGGTTGAGACTTGCCGGTTCTCGGGTCGGCGGCTGGCTGGCCTGTCACCGACGGCTAGCCGACTAGCCGCCTTTGTGACCCAATGGCTAATGATTCATGCAGAGTCCCAGAACTGGTTTTATTATGAGGTGTGGAACGGAAAATGTATCCTCATCTTTTTTTCGGTTTAATTAAAGTAGTCCAAAATTATCCAAGGTCCCAAGAACGAAGCCGGTTTCCCAGGATCTTGTCTTGGTAAATTTCTAAAGGTCTAAACCACCGAGAAGTTAGAACCATGGTCCGCGGTGTCAGATGCAACTATAAAAAAGCAAAAAGTGGAATTTAGCGCAGGTAGGAATCTGTGATCGTGACCGAATGGCAAACTGACTGGATTTATGCATCCGAAATCCACGGTTCGAATCCTTGCGCATGCATTTTTTAAAAGCATCCCCCGTCCCCACGGCCGGCAAGCCGGGCCGGCTAGCCACCCGCTGCGGCTAGCCAAGCAACTGGCAGCTAGCCGGAAACCAGCCTTGTGCAAATAAATACAAATCCTTCTCTTCGCGAGATGCTGATTTTAACTCTGGTCTAATGACAGATGATCCCAGGTCGTTGCTCCTGGACGGGCCTGATTAACCGTTCGTGCAGAGCTGAATGACACCTTCCATTTTGATTTTTAGTTCCTAGTAGATTCATAAATCTTTGGGTGATAGCATACCCAGCGTAAACGGAATCTACAGGGTCTGATGGATCATACGCAGAATTGTAAATAATGATGTGTAAATCCTTGATTAAGTAAATTAGTCAATAAATAACCTTTACAATGCATTTTTCCAGTGTGTACATAGCTCCAAAGAGGCATATGGACACCAGCCGTGGATGATATCTACGTGTGATTAAGAAACTTCTTTTTGGTCCGTGACTTGGGAGACACGTGCAGGGATGGTCGCAGCGCGTTAAACGTAGTAAGGCGTGGCTGCGAGGAGGAATTTCAGCCAGCAGGGGCGGGTCCTGATCAGTCTGTTAAACCCTGCATCGTCTGGGGTCTGTCACTGCTCGTGCCCGCCGAGAAATTCAAACGCTAATGGGCAATCGGTTTACCTCTCCCTGAAACAGCCTAGTTAGCTTTACTTACGCGTTCTATTGTGTTACGGACCGTAAAAAAAAATCATTCAGAAGTCCGAAAATTTGTAACACTTCTGTTGAGCTCTAGGACATGAAATTGTGATGCAGCGGCTTTGAAACAGGTCCCAAACGAATGACTCATTCTTGTGCATTAAAAACATGGTCATACAATGTCATAATTCAAGGCTAGAAGTCTAGAAGCTAGAGGTCAAATATCAGGTCAAGCAAGGTCAGGTCAAATTACGGCAATGGCTTGGCTCTCTGAGACGAATTACAATGGCCTCATCACCAGTCTGCGTCACCATGTTCGCGTACAGTTCATTTATTGGGCCTGTGTGTAACGAAATACGAACTACGGTAAGCCTCAATAGTGTGACCCGGTGACATTGTTCGCGACTTGGTGGGCCACCTTTTACTTTGCAGACTCAATCCGTAACCAAACAGCCACGGAAAATTGAAGTTGGAGCTAGGAATACGTAAGAACGTAAAGTTTTAGCTGTGGCGTAAACAGCCGAGCAGATCTTTACTAATGACCCTATGCTTTCGTAACCTGACCTATCATAAACATTTTGTTGTTATCACATGTGTAGAATTAATCACTCGATCGATTGGGATGCCAAGTTCGGTTGTGGGCTCGGAGGACAGGAACGATTTGGTTTCACCTGAAGTTGGTCAGGTGGCCAGACCTAATCCAGCTGACAAAAGCTGGCATTAACCGGCGCCCAGCCGGCAGTCGGCACCACGCACATCCAGCTGGGGGTGTTAAAGCCCCTTTAACTCACGAGCTGTTAGTCGCACAACACGAATAAGCATACCGTTAGAAAACTCGTGACAAATAGAGCCCTGACCTGGTTTCATGTGTTGGTTTTCGTGACTATTAAGCATCTTATGCCTTATGATTGCTTTTTCGCGGCCTTAGTAATAAGCAGAGAAATGCTCTGTTTTTCAACAACGATTGATCAAGGGAAAGAAGTGAAGACAATATTCGAAAGAAAGTAGCCCATTCACACACACACACACACACACACATCGGTACGTTGTTTTTCGGACTTTCTCAATACCTATGCCTTCCTGACAATTTAAATATGCGGTACCTCTCACTGCTCAGCGCAAGCGCCAACGCCGGTCAGACCTAACTGGCGAGAACTAATTTTGACGTCCCATGTCATCGGAGCCATCAGAGCCAACAGAAATATGCTGATGGCAGTTGTAATCGTGCCTTCGGTTTAAGTGTAATCGCCGCGTCCAAAAAAAAAACAAAGACCCATGTTGGCCCACGGTCGCTGTTGTCCACCATTCAGTTCGCAGAAATCACCTTTTTGTCCTAATATCTATTAAGGAAATGACGTTTTCCATGGGGAACGTCCCTTGTCCACTTACTGATGGTGACTTATTTCTCTGATATGTGCAATGAGCCATGCAAGTTATTCATAATCTGAACAAAGGTCAATGAACTCATGGCAACAAGGCTTTTTCATATATTGTGTATTGAAAGCTTCTATCTTTCCACATTCAAAAAGTCCCAGAAATCTCCCTTTTTCTGTCAAAAGAGGAAAATGCGTCCAAATTAGCCAAACCTAAGGCCAACGGCCCGGCAATTTCCTGAAAACCTGTGGTAGCAGATTTTTGGCACCTGGCAAGAGCTCAACCTAAGGACGTTTTGCTTCGATATCTTGTTTTCCAAAAGGTCACGCGAGCTTGATTTTTTGGGGAAAGGCATCATTTGTCCAGACCTAGGCCATACGCCTGACCTTAACCGAAGCCAAAACTGCACGGAATGTGCAGAGGGGACCAAAGAAAAGGCGACGAAAAATTTGGTGGTGCTGCGTTTGTTTATTCTCTCGCAATACTTGAAAAACCTCAGGGACTATCAAAAACCCTCGTTCGGGTGCGGTTTAATTAGCATTATCACCTCTGGATTCTGGCTTTGGAAGCATCAGTTTTGCCACATTTAGGCAGAGTAAGGACGAAACAGGCAACTCCTTATACGGATCCCAACTAGATCCAGAAATAAGACTAAGCACATTGCACCCTGGTTCTTGCCGCCGAAGAAATCAGTGGCTGAAGAAAACTTATCATGAAATCCACCCAGTTACATGCATGCCCATCATCTTCCGGTAGGTACCTACGTCCGTTCAGATGCAATGTGATTCTTCGCATGGTGTCGTCGTATTTGGAGAAATTCATGGATGCCCAGTTTTCATATACGTAACAGCCCATAGGGTGCGCAGGGCGGAGGCCCCATAGGCAAAGGAGCAGGGGAGGCGGGGGCCTATGGCGCACGCTTTTGGAGAAATGTAATGTTTGCCCTCTGGAAAAAATGTCTTTGGGCTCCTCCAGCACTTTTTTGCGTGCCCTTGCGCCCCTGAGCGGTTCGAACATCTTGGCGGCAGTCCTACCAATTTTGACCGATTTTAATATTAGGTCCGCATTTCACGGTAACTCCATGAAGTAACTCTCTCCCAGACACCGAATAGTGCAGGGACCTTTCGTACAACTCCAGGGTACGAACCGTTGTCTGATGTCACCGACTGACGCTTTTGGCATCGGGCTAAGTGTAGGTGCCCGTTCTTGGACTCGAACAGTATTTTTTAGACTTTCTCTGCTGGACACTCCAGAAAAAGGCGCCTTGCGCGCAACACGGCCCAGTGTGAAAGAAGACATATTTTGGAGGGGTCATAGAACGGCGTAGTTGGAAGAAAGGGAAGTTCTCATAGCCGTATGGTCTTAAGATCAAATTTATTTCGCCATTTTCATGATCAAGTTTTCAAAATCAAGGAGGAATCTCCGAAGAAAGTCGGAGGGGCATGTTAAAAAGGTCGTTGGAATGAAAGATAAAAGCAAGAATTATGAATTCTACGCAGCAGGTTGATATTACTTGCAGATATATACAAATCATGCAGTATATGATATATATCTGTATTATCTGCATGTATATGTATATATTTGTATCTTCATGATTCAAATATATCCATATCTATATGTTTGATCTATCTGTCTATTTGTCCATCTATTGATTTCTATATACGTACAACCAAACATAATTTAATCAAATGACGTCTGCCCCCGAACAAGAGGAAAAAACTATACGGGGAATCATCTCTCGACGGGTAAAGCCAAGAACAATCACAAAATAAATCCTATCATTTACTATCGCAAATACAAAATACGCGCCTTTCTTATGAGAAACAACCCTGAGAAACGTAGCAAACTAAGGAACACCAAGGTAGTGTACCAATTCAAATGTAGTCTTGAAGGCTGCAAATTTCGTTCGATTCACTACATGGTGCAACCACAACGACACAACAACGACGTCTGACAATGCACTGAGGCGAAAGGACACCACTGGAGCACGAGCGGCACGAACATGACAGGACATTAACACGACGGAAACTGACAACGCTGGCACCATTCGGAAATGCAACGCCTCCAGATTTGAGAAGTATATTTATCTATATTTATTTATACTGAATTCTCCCCAGCCCTAAACATACAATAAAATTATTGTACTCCCGCGACAGGGCGTAACTTGAATCCTAGAGTTACTGGGTGCTGGGCGATGAGTACTGTTAATGTGATTACAGTTGTGATGGTATATGCGTCTCATCTAAAATGTGCCATATATATACGTATATATATATATATATATATATATATATATATATATATATATATATATATATATATATATATATATATATATATATATATATATACGTCCAACGCACCACTGAACTAACACGTATAATATATAATATATATACATATATTATATATAATGTATATAATACAATATAATATATACAGTATATATATATATATATATATATATATATATATATATATATATGACGTCCAACGTACCACTGAACTAACATGCCTTCAATGGGACCCTTGAACTGTGCAAAAGTCTGAGGCCCAGTGTCAACGGCATCCACAAGCAAGGCCTCCTAACCTCGCGATTCCCACGCAGTTTAGGCCGGCCGGAATAGTAACAAACATCTAAGAAGGCTTCCGCCGCCGCAGCCTCTGGCAACATGTTACTGAACGCCCGGGAGTGACTACAGTTCACCGCGACAGGAAATCGACCACGTGCCAAGCGAGCTCACAAAGACTTCCATCTCTCTGCTGGCTACAGCGATTCCCATTCTGGGGAGAAGGTAGACACTATTATAATTTTCTACCATTAGAATTCATTTTTCGCGAAATCAAATAAAAAATCCATCAGAAAAATTGCCGAAAGAGCAAAAAATGAAACTAAATTCCAGGAAATTTGCAACCGTTACTAACTGATTCAACCTGCAAACGAAGCAGCTCATGATGGCAAGTGTTTTACTCAGAACTAGATCAGCGAGTTTATCGCCGACGTCAACCAGGACGACCAAGAGCCCGCACTTTAACACTTTACCAAAGACAGTTTCATAATCCTGTGCTTTTCGACAGGAGTAAATGCAGTCCACTAAATCACAGCAAAATCAAAATCGTGTGAATACAAGCAAAGCCATCTTACAAAAAAGTATGCCGTACCATACGTCGAAACTGCAACGTTGTAAACTGAGTTATGCAAGCGTTTTCAAGCAGCTTATGCTCTCGCACCTTTTCATTTCCTTGGCACTGTTCGTAGTCCACTGGGCATCATACGGTAATATAAAATAGAATAACAAATAGGTTACACATCGCCGCACCGATGAACGCTGCAAACAGTAAACGGTATGTTGCGGACTTCCGCTGTTTTTATGACTATACAGCTATTAAGAACGAACACAAATTGGCGTAAATTCACGCAGTTTACAGACATGGCTATGAGCACAGGTGATGGTTCGTCAGGTACTGGGCCCGATTTTCATCTTCTTTCTGCAGTGTCAGAATGGACTTCGTTTGTGTAGTTCCTTCAGTTGGATCGGGATGTCATGGTCTCCAGACTAAGATCGTTTAAGTCTTCAATATCGTATTCCGCTCTGGCATTCCCAGCAGTGCTTTGGCTGCAGCAACAGTGTGAAAACATTTTAAACTTGGGTAAGTCCAGAATCCTTTCTGAAATATTTATTTCAATGCAGCGCAATATGGCGAATACTAAAATATCCCAAGTTGGCCAGATTGCCTCCCTATCTGTCCTGCGGTCCGTTAAACAAATGGAAGAGAGGTCACGATACCATATTTCAGCTTGCTCCATACACCTAAAGTACCCTCGTCACGACTGACGTCGACAAGCGATTTGATTGGGAAGTGCAGCGACTTCCATAAATGCACACCGCCTGAGCTGCAGGTAAACGAGCTTTGGCTTTGGCGCCACAACGCAAATAGCACTGACGAAATGGCTCTGATAAGAATATTCTGTGATATCCGGCATCCATGGGCGAGTTGTCATATTCCGTAATGATTTCATTTGTATAGGTACTCCAGTTAAACCTTGCATCGCTTTATTTTGGCGGTCCAACTTGCGTGAGGTAAAGTAACGCCATTTGACACAATTGATTTTTGTTGTAAATCTAGCCCTATAGTGATGCAGTGGATGGCGTTGGGATCAGCGTCCAAGCCAAGCCGACCTTGTTGCTGGACCTGACGCTGTCATCCGGGAGCTCCCAAATATGGAGTAATTTTGCCCCAGGCGCGAAGCAGATGCCGCTGGAGGATCTTTATCCTGCCGATCGTGACCGGCTGATTCTTCCGCCTCAGGCCCTTTCGGTTCCGGAAAGGCCGACAGAAACATGACAAACTGATTGCAGATTTGCGCCAGCGTGAAAAGATCCTTGTGGGATTTTTTGGGGGGGAGGGGGTCGATTCGGTGGTGCTGAATAGGCACATGAATACGTACGTTGTGTTACCGAGTGAAATTCCCCCATAACCAGCGGAAAGAACACGACAACAGTTTTGGCAGTCTGACAATATTTACGTGGACAGGAAACTTGCATATGCTTGTCACGACGCTATTAACATAATATGCCTCTCCCCTCATGGAAAACCCCAAACTGCCGTGCTCTGCGGTACCTTTGGGCCCACAAAATCATTGATGGGCATCTAAACTGGTGTGATATATCAGTATCTGCAGGACCAATTGGGAGCCCACAACCATGATCGGGTCAAGACTATTACACCCTCATTCTTGCTCAGAGTCCTCACAAGAAACCCTTGCTTCGATTTTGCTTCGACTTTTTCCTCGATAATGCATGAGACAAACGTCCGCTGTTTGAGAAATCACACGAAAATGACTAAAACCACTAGCAGAGATCGAGTATACGTTGCCTGTTCGGGTTTGTGCAACTTTAGAGTGAGTAAATCTAATTCCAAGTTGTTCTGTCCCCTGGCTTTTACGTGAAGGCGTCAGTTAAAATTTATTTACAGCGCCACACACACAAGCGCAAATACAAATGTTCGAATTACGTTCCAACTCCATCTGCTTTTTGAAAAGTTGTGCTATAAGGTCACTTTATGCTCCCAAAGCTGACGTGGCCAATTTGTCCATTTCCCCACTTATACTCGTACATTACAAGGAAGCATGGAAAATTAAAAGTACCTTACGTTAGTTTTATTAAATTTGTTTTTTAAACGTACTTTAAGACAGGTGTCAAATGAGTTATAAATACATTCGTGTGCATTGTTAGCCACTCGAGGTATAAACGAGTACAGTGTCTCGTACTTATAGAGGTAAACGTTTATAGGACATACAGGAGGCCTATATCATTTCATGCCCAAAAAGACACCAGGCTTCAAGCCGTAATAAATGTCCCACATTACCACGCGTGTAAGCTTCCGTGAATATGATCCCAGCCCATACTGCTAATGGTCTCCGTCATTATTTCCGGCCTGATACGTGACACGGGTAGCACAAGTAAATAGCATTTTTGCTGACATTTTTGCGTTTTTGGGCTCACAGTCTCTCGTGAAGCCACACGTAATGAACATCACAATACAACGCCACAGGCAGAGGGCTCTGTCCACAGAGCACTGGACAAGGAACCGTGGGTGGCATATTCTGATGGCTACAGGTTTAACGTCAGGTTTTGTTAGAACCGTCCTATGCGTCTATTAAAAATTTCCGATTTGTCTGTCCAATGCACCAGGAAAGAACAAAAAAATTACTGGTGTGGTAATGAAATGGCATAAGCAAAACAACGGCTTTCGCCAGCTTGACAGGTTTTGATGAATCCCGTCGCTGCGTCGTACTCGTATTTCGTATTCGTACTTTTCGTATTTTGCTTCATTGTCCAATTATTCTTTTTTACTCAGCGGACTGTCCCTGTATTCGGAACACTTTCATAGAACAAGAGTTTGCTGGATGTATAAACGTTTTGCATTTCATGATTTGTGTACCGTGATTCACTGGTAATATATTCCTTCAATTTGCACCAAGAGTTCATAAAAACAGTGCGATAAGACATGGTTACACCGCTTTTTATGGAGAGTAAAATGAAAGGGGAAATTAGTCCAGAGGTTAAAAGGACAATAAAAAGATAAGAAGTTAATGAATCGTAAGCCGCCCATCGCAATAGCTACCAGTGCTTAAAACGGCGAACAAGACAAAACAACTTAAATCAGGAAAAAGAATAAAAACAGGCCAACACTGGCCGTGTTCCTCTGACGTCAAATCCTACTCCAGGTGAGTCCACCATCCTGACGCCATGTGACGTTCACCGGCTGGCCAGACATCAATGTACATATTTAAACCAACGTGAGGTTGACCCTACACAGCTGCGCTATGACATGCTGTTTTGTGTATTTGAAATCAACTGCGTGGAAAGTTAAGGAGAACGCAGAAGAGAACGCAAAATGGGGCTGCCTAGCAATCTCCAAGCGAAGCTCGAACGTTTGGGAGCCCAACTGTTTCTATCCACTTTTTCATTTCCCACATAGATCTAGTCTACTTCAACCACATTTCTGCGCACGTCGGAAGCCCCCGGACTCTCCATGGGAGGCAGAGAGCCATGATGCTATGTCGCGCTGGAATCTGAATAAATTCATGCGCAAGACTGCATGTCCGATATGCAGACACGCATTTCAGACTAATGTGACCATGATACGTCCTCGTTTACAAATTTACAAATTTCGATAGCACGGATGACCAAAATCACGATTTTGTTCGGGTTTTCCGTAGCGCAGGATCATTTGCGATAACCGTTAATAGAACGCATACTTGAATTCATCAGCAGCTCTCTTTTAAGTCCAAAACAAAGTCGTTTCAAGGAACAGATATTTTGGCTTTTCGCTTTCCACTCGTGCAATAAGCTGATCTTTTGCAATCGACAGAGCCGGACATCAACTCGACAGCACTGGTCCAACTGTCCCGAATCAACAGCACATCTCCGGCCTACAAAAGCTTCCGTGCGTCAGAAAGTGTACTAGCGAAGCATGGATTCTTCCAGTGTCTGTATCCAATGCCAGTGTCTTGGTCCCATATGTCCTCCAGCGGGCACCATTGACTCTGTCCCCAGAGGGGCAAACCAGTCTTTGGCCGAACGATCCCCACAACTAACCCCCTCAGTCCCATTTGCTACTGTTTAAAAATTGGAAAACACGGCACACCTTAGTTTTAGCTTCACTTGTAGGCATAACCCACCTCTCTCAGATACTTGCCGTCTTCAGAGTAAACAGCCTGCAGAAAGCATGTGTGTGTTATCGCTGAAGCTTAGCCGTTCATTTGATATGGAAATCTCGACTGACCCCACGAAGGCATGTCAGTTTGTGCCAAAACACACCGGCTTTTTAAAACACATACATCCTTTACTCCTCATATCAATAAGCTGTAATCAGTTAACTGCTGCATGAAGTGCCATTATGAGGTCTTGTGGCAAAATTTCGAATCATGCGTTTTTCGAAGGCCGAAAGCCCATTTCCTTATTTTGGTGCGCACAGACCGTACGTACCTACCCAACGGGCGTTCTGCAGCTGTCTAGGGCTGAGAAGTGCGGTGTGTCTTTTGAACGGGTTTCCCCGCTGGTTTCGGTTATTCTGCGACTTACCGCAAATATGCGGTGACGCCAGAATTAAATTTGGTCACGGTTAAAAACGTCTAAAATGTCATTTGCGTTTCCGTGATGTAATTGCATGGCTTCATGCCTGGGGCGAAGACAGGCTTGCGCTGTTTAAGTGACGCAGTGCTGCAGGCCTAGACGTTTTATCCTTAACGCTCTTCAATATTTCATAATGCCTCATAAAAACCTGTAGTGGTGAAGTGGAGCAGTAATTATGCAGTACCTAAGGAACATCAGCTAGTTCGCCCGTTGCATGTGTGCAACCGTGAAACGACATTCAACCGTGATCAAACCAATTTCGGGCAAGGCTCAACGCGCATCAAAACTGAAAAAATATTGTAATAAGGGTGCATTTAACTCGATGAAATCACCCCAGAAACCTTCCTGTACGTCATTCCTCAACCTAATTTCGTTATATGAAAGATCCTGATTCCTTATGTCTATTTTATACATCTAGCCTGGATTTTTGGAAGTGCGTTTTGGGAATGCAAAGGACACCGACAAAAGACACCGAGGACACCGACGCCGCTACACAAGAATTTTCCAGAGTTCGTGCAATTTTTCTCGCCCAGCGAGCCAGCTAATGCTGAGGGCCCCTGAAGGTGTCGTGAAATCTGTCCCCTGACGGGTGACTCCGGCCGTCGTGGGATTCGAGCCCAGTGCCCACCACCAGCCACGGGCTGTACTGGGCGTACGTCTCATTGTCCTGGCCACGGACACGTACCTCATTCTGTACTCGTTTTCGTGCTCGTATGGCGTGCACTGCATCATATACCATTCAGTCGTTCGCGTTGCGAGTACGTTTCCACTGGAAATTGGAGGAGATCGACTACACTGCGTGTCCGCCAGTAAATTATATCCGCCATAATATGTGCTGTACCCACCCTAATATACATATATATATATATATATATATATATATATATATATATATATATATATATATATATATATATAAGAGAAATATATATATATATACATATATATATATATATATATATATATATATATGTATATATCATCTGGCAAATCCGAGAGTACTCACGCTCCACATCATGACAAGCGCCGTGTCAAATCATGGGCGTCCCATTAATCAGTGAGATAAAATATCTGATCTTCATCAGATGTTAATGAGCATTTAACAGTGATAGAAGTGTCCATCGTTTGATTATTTCATTATGCGTGTTCATTCATCGCACATTCATTCCCGAAAACCATTGGTGTAGTGCCTTGTAAATTTAAGAGAACGAGGTTAAAAGAGAAATACGCAGGTGAAGACCGAACTGTTTATGGTAAACATTGTAGAGAGCCAGGAGCATGATTATGGACGTTCTCATGGTAGTTTTCTTCCCCTTTCCGACCCACACCATTTCTCTCTCTCTCTCTCTCTCTCTCTCTCTCTCTCTCTCTCTCGATCTGCCTCTGTCCATTCTGGCGTATATTTAGTTTCGTACTGACATAGACTCATAGCTAATCTTATACCGAGTCCCTAGTACAAACAGAACAAAAGACGATTTCGTAAGGAGCATTTCAGAAACATAATCGTCATGAACAACGGTAAGAAACAACAAAATACTGCGCGACAAAAGCTCCCTTTGGCATGACGGCCATGTTCTCGCCTAAGTATATGATTCATACAGGGCGTCTCACGAAAAAAGGACAGCTTTCAATCCAGTGTACAGAATGCATTGACGACAGTTGTGCGGTTCACCAAACTTTCACCAACATGTACCATAGGGGACCGGATGAACACCCGCACTCTCCAGGCACACGGGGCTGCGGCGCTGCATGCTGCTCGTGGAACCGAGTGAACGGCCGGCCTGATCGCCTCGTCGGGTTCCTGGATGCTTCTGGCGATGTCTGGGCACAATTTAGCCTTCAGGAACGCACAAAAAATCCATGGCCTCAGTTCCGGAGAATGATGTGACCATGAGACTGGCTCCGTACCAAAGACGAGTCGCGCGCCAAACCTCCTCGCAGCCACCTCCTGGACAGAGCAGTGAATGAGCGCTCGCACATCCTGCTGGGACCACTGGTCCTGCAATGCTGACACCGCATCTACGCGTGAGCTTCTTCTAGAACCAAGATATGGCCTGCCTGTGCGTCACAGCACGTCACAGCGCGTCACAGCATGTTTTCAAAGAAGAATGGGCCAGTAATGCTGTAAGCGCTCATGACGAGCCTGGGAGAGTACTTCTGGCTGAGGCGAGGCTGTTCAACTACTTCTCATGGCGGTTCAGTGGACCAGAACCTGTAGTTCTATCAGAAAATCACAGGTTCTCCGTAAAGGGTCCCGACGCATCACAGTTCCTAAAAAAACAGGTGCTGTAGGCGGCTCTGGCCTATGGCCGTAGGCTCAGAAAAGCTTCTGATGGTTGATGATCTTATAGGGGAAGAAGTGAATGTGACCTCTCGCGGTGCTCTTGCACTCGCTCCTCTTGGCTGCGTCTACGCAGACTTCTGCGGGCTTCGCCGGAGGACGCTTCTTGCCTTCTGTCTATCACCTTGTTCCGTTTGATGAATCTGGGGCCACATTTCAGTTTGTTCAAGTTCTAAACACTACCTCGTTGCATAAACTTGTGGACTATGTTCAACATTGCATTCCGGTTTGGCGCTTTGCGGGCTTTGAAAAATCGTTGGACTTTGCATTGCGTTTTGACAACTGAAGCAGTTTCAAACAGGGACGCAGCCAGGATTTTCTTACGGGGGGGGAGGCTCAGTGTGAAATGAAACCATACAAAAATCGCCTGCTGGAAAGACGACGTGCAATGATTTAAAAAAAAAATGCGGATCTAAGGGTGTAGGGCCGGGCCCCCAAGTCCCTCTTTTGCTGCGCCAGTGGTTTCAAAGTAAACCTGCACCAGCTTTGCTTTTTCATCCGTCAGGTAGGGGAACATGTCGGGCACAAAAGCCAGAACAGAAAACCAAAATAGTGCAAATAAATGTCGTGACATACGTCAGCCGTGGGACCTCCAGCGGCAACGACAACGGCCTGTTATCATGAGACGCTCGATATTGTTACCAATTTCAAGCGACTGAATATTGCTGCCGTTGAAAAACATTTCATTTAAAACATTTCAAGTAAAAAAAAAATTGGGACTCGAATGCGAGGATTCGGGTATGCTTGGCGTTGGAAATGATGCAAGATCTCCCATACAGACGTGCGACTGTTATTAATTCTAGCCAGCTGTGACTGGCTGGGGAGCTCTGGCATGGCCTGAAGACGACTGACGGGCGGGAAGTACCTCCGTAAAAGAAAACTTCTTAAAAGAAGCAGTATTCGTATCTGTCGTTTCGCAAAGCGGACGAGTGGCAAACGACCCCATGTCGTCATGTTTCCAGCATTTCACTCGTTTCCGGATGCCGTTCAGCCGACGTTTCGCCATTCCGCACCTTCAGAATACGGCCTGGTTCGCTGCCTAACGTCCAGCGCTTGGCGCGGCGCTCGGGCGCAGCGTCGACGACCTTTGCGTGTCCGCCGCCAGGCAGCAGCGAAACGGGCGAGGAACTCGCTCGCCGGTGGGCCGGCCGGCGCGTGCGCCCGTGGCCGTCGCCGTGACTCACCTGTTACACGTGCAGCAGCAGCACCAGCAGAGGCAGCAGCCGCGGCCGGACGATTGACTTTCCGTCTTCTTCTCTTTCGAATTATTCTGTAGGGGGGCGCGGTCGGCGGCGGCTCGGTCCACCGACCCCGACCCCCCCGGCCCTCCGTCACTCTGCCGAGACCGCATCTGCTGCAAGGCGGACAGGCCCGGTCAGAGGCGCCGGCAGACAACAGCGCTGCGCCCAGACGCGACACGGCACAAGACAGCCGCGGGCAGGAGATGGCCGCAGGTCGGAGCCGACACACCTGCTGAGCAGCAGTGGCAGGTTTACTGAGGGACGACGGTACAGCTGCCGCGGGACAGCGGTACACGGGGGAGGGGGCGGGGGACACTGGCACCTCTGATGAGGGACAGTAACACGGCTGCTAAGGAACAATCGCACCACTGCAGTGGGACAGTGATGCATCGGCGGGGGAGAGGGCACTGCTGTCTTCGACGACAACGACGCATCCCCGGGGAAAACCGGCAAACGACGTCCCTCCAAGACAGATCTGAAACGGCGACAGATGTGCGGTACAGCAGAACACGCTGCTACCAAAACACAGAGGCGAAACAGCCGCTGATTAATGAAAACATATCCCAAACCAAATGATCGGAGAAAACACGCTGACGCAGCTGTTCGGCTGCATCTGTTGGCTGAGCGTAAACAAAACAACGATCAGACACGAGCAGAAGGCTAAGCCACATATTTCAGCTGGAGGGGAGGGGAAGGCACAATCTTCCGTCCGGTAACCTAACATAGCCTCGAATGCGGATTTACCGTTATATTCAAGCCATTATGTTCGCCAAATTGGAAAACGATGCAGACGATTACACGCATAACGCAAATTGAATATCACAACGGACGGGAATGTCCATCGAAAAATGTTGAGGGAGCGAGTCTCCTGTTTTCCCGTAAAAGGCCCGTGACCCTATCGACTTCCAAGGTTGAGAAAATAGTACTAACCCGATGATGTCACAAGGAAAGAAATTAGTCAAAGAGGTTTCTGCCCCAGCGCCGATGCGACCGCGGCGGTCGCCACTGTACGGAAGGACTGCCGCATTTCTCCCGCTCTGTGAAAGGGGCCTTGGCGCTTTGTGTGCATGGACAAGTCAGCTCCTTTCTCGATTCCAGTCCGGCTGAGAGGGAGACGGAGGTTCCTCTCTGGCAGCTGGCGAGAGAGCTAATGCACACGATCAGCAGACCGACAGCAGGTATAACGGCCGATAAATAGCTAAATGGCCGATAAACACAACCACATTGATGTCCCCCAGCTGTAGCAAAAACAGTTAACCTCTTGCTAATGGGTAATAGTCTCGTAAAGGATGACCATCGCGACCTCATGCATAACAAAGGCTAAATGACAAATCATCGGCAGTTTATTTTGTTTCAAAAGCAACCATGTGATCGCTACAATGAGTGTGATACATGGCGTGATTACGTCATCAATGGATTCCCACAGAAGGCAGAGAGAGGCGTCCTTTCATCTTCATTTGCATTAAAGCTATCAAGACTGTTGCGTCATACTATTTTATGGGTGCGTGTGGGGCGTGGATCATATGGAAGCTTTTCTATGCGCCGTCATAAAGCTCATTGAAAGCATCATTCGGAGCGCTCAGGGTCCAGAATGTTTTCCAAAGCCTGTGAATATTTTCAGTATTTTTAGTAACACAGTCCACATGACTCGAGTACAGTTTACTAATTACTAATGCAAATAAAGTGCGCTTGTTACGGTTCATGTTTCTAAGACATCCCGATACGAAGAAACGCTGTGTGTGCAGGAAAAATAATGTGCAAGAAAACCCACATCCTTGACAATGTATTAACAATGTTCGTGGTCGAAAATGCGACTGTGCAAAATTGCGGTATGGTGTTTGCACGTCTTTTTTATGGCGAATTCGACATCGACCCGAACAGTCACCGAAAATTTTCCGCTCATTGATCGCCCTCTGTAGTAACAGGCACGATGGTGCTCGGCAGTCACTTTGCGATAAGCCCATGATGTTCTGTTTCTCTGCTTAAGATGTTCTTTAATCTATGGCTGGATGTTCACTGCAGCTGGTTCCCTTTGTCATCACTAGCAACTCAGATTAACGACGTTGCCGATGCGAACTTGTCTAAATGACGCGCGTTTTCCGACATCACCGACAAACAACGAAATGTTTTCTTCAGTGGATTCCTGCTGGTAGCAGTGCGTTTTTCATCACGCCTCCAGTTGTGATCTGGCAGCGCTTCGGACCTGCAACACTTCCTCCCTGAAAAATGAACTTGATGTCGGGGACGCAAAGACCGGAAACCGAGAAAAGATGTATGAGGAGACGTGTGCATGATATGAAATGTTTGCCTTTCCGACGACGCGGCCGGTCCGAAGGGACGGACAGACGGACAGACGGACAGCGGCCACGACTGTCGGGTGATTCGGCGGTGTCGGCCAGCGGGTCCAAAGGAACGGACAGACGGACAGACGGACAGCGGCCACGACTGTCGGGTGATTCAGCGGTGTCGGCCAGCGGGTCCGAAGGGACGGACAGACGGACAGACGGACAGCGGCCACGACTGTCCGGCGACTCAGCGAAGTCGGACAGACGAATGATGAATGAATGATGAATGATTCGGACCCCTCGCACCGCTGGCGATGTGCAATGGCGACGCCTGACAAAGGGGTTCACCGTGTCGTTCAACTGCAGGACAATGCCTATCCACACAACCAGGATTATCAGTCACCATGCCTTGCGGCCAGCTAGTGCAGATGCTAAAGCCTGGTGGAGATGTCACTAAACCTTGCGGTCTGCCTGCGAGTAAATGATATTTTCACCAGTGTAGGAGCATTTTCAGAATTGGTCGGTACGGCCAAAGCTATTTTGGGGGGATGTATTTCTATGCAATATCAGAAAACTAAAGTTACGCTAATCCAAGGTTCGCTGGGCCACCGCCAAGCTGGTGTAGCTGCTGCTCTGCCTACCCTGTGAACTGCTGAACACGTGGATATTTGGGTCTAAACGTCGGGAAAGTTGTTTATGCGAATGATCCCATTCACCATAATTTCAAACCAACTAGGCAAGGCTTGACTTCGCGGCACTACACCTCCCAAATCATCCGAGCGTAATACGCTAAAACGCACCATAAAAATGTAAAAGGAGCATGCCAGGGCAGCCAGAAGTGCTAGTTTGGCATAGACAGCGTGCCCAATATCCAGTGGCTATGGTCACACATTTCCACATTTTTTTTAGGCTGCCGCTCCGTGCTGTGCGCGGAGGGGTTTCGTGACTACTATGCATGAAGGGGCACCATTATTAGGACACTTTTCGCTAAAGGGCTTCATACCAGCTAAAGTAGCAAAGCTTAGAGGCTCTTGCTGGCATGTGGAAGAGACTCCTTTTGGCCTGTAAAAAGGGTCCCTGCCGGCTTGCTGAAAGCTCCTGCTGGCCCATGAAGGGCTGAACACCGACATGTTAAAGGGCCTCTGCCATATAAAGAAACAATAAAGAGGTCCTGTGTCACCGAGCAGATTGACCCCTGCGAGCCTGTAGAGGGTAAATATAAAACAGGCCCATGCCAGTTAGTAAACGGTTCCCTGACAGCTCATAAAGGGCTCCTACTGGCTTGTAAACAGTCCGCCTTTGGACCTGCAGATGGGCCCCCTGTTGCCCTGTCGGCCTGCAGGCGTGCAAAGGACGGCTTGTTTGTCGGTAAAGCGACCCTGCTGGCTTGCAAAGAGCCCGCTTGCTGACCTTTAGGTGGTCCCCTGCAAGCTTCCAAAGAGGTTCGTGCTTCCGGTTCTACAGGCCAACTCAGTGCCCCTTGGCCTGAAGAGGAGCAACCTGCTGGCCCGCACAGGCTCTCTGATGACATGCAAAGGGACCCTCTGCCGGCCTGTAGGCGGGCCATTGCGGGCCTGTAGAGGTACCCCTGTAAAGGGCCCCCCAAGCTGCCTCCTAAAAAGACCCCTGCGCGTCTATAAAGGAACTCTTGCGAATTCGAATTCTTCCGAATCTCAGTTATTGGAATCTCACTTCGCAGCCTGAGACGACGAAACAAAGACGATGCAGGCTGCCGTGCGACGAGGTCCACTGAAATCGGAGCTCACCCCCTGACGAAAACCTAGCCCCCTCCTCCCCCACGAATGAAAAACCTCGGTTTGGCCGCTGGCTGCGAAGCCAATGCAATGCATGTTGCCAAAGGAGAAGGCACCCCGGCCGAGATCCTGGCGCCCCTCCCCCTCCCCTTGGGAAAATTCTGGGTGCGCCGCTATACGAGAGTATCTCAAAAGCGAAGAACATCGCATGTATTCAGAACAGTAGAGCAATGGCTTTGACCCACGCGGGAAGGCTACGATGTTTCCTTTAAGCGTGGCGTACGACAAACGCACATCATATATCAGTAAGCAAAACAGTGGAAGGCTTTACGTGTTTTGAAATGTGTCTCAGAGATAAACAAAAGAAATCAGTACCTCATTCGTGGACGCCCATTTCGAGTCGTTTCTCGCGCCGTGTTCCGTTTAAAGCATGAGAAAGAAAGAATCGGGGGCATTCCCAAAACTGACCCAGGTATGCAGAAAAACGAAAACGCGATTTTTTAGTCGTTTCAGTGCACCAATTTAGTTCTTCAGGCATAGATCCAGGATCATATGCATACAAGCCGGTAAGGAAACGAGGACCATGACGCACTTTTTGGGGCAATTTAACATAAGCCCCACGGAAAAAACGTTTTTACCCACCACACGTTTAGGGATGCTCTTACGCTCCTGCCCAGGATTCTGAGACAGTTAACCCAATGTGTAAAAACGAAACATTCGTAAATTCCTCAAAAAAGGGGTCATCTAGCTACAGGCTGGAGAATGGAATGGAGGAAAGCAGACAACACACGCAGGCGCTTGGTGACGTTGCAACCTACTCCCTATGGCAGGGAAAACTTGCAGAGCACAAAGCATTGCATCCAATGTTCAATACACAGCAAAAAACGTCTTAATATGGATTTTGCCCCGCCCCCCGTCATTATGACAGCCTTCTGTCGCCAATGCTGCAGCGTATACGATCTATTGTGGGTAACTGGAACAGTCTCTTGGTGGTGCAGCGTAAAAACTATCCCAAACCAGCCATTTACCGCAGCTTTTTCTTGGGCGCATGCGTAATAAAGGCCGTCTTTGGGTCCAGAGGTTTCACAGAAAACCATCGCAGGATCCAGGATGCCATGATGAGATTGGATTGGGCTCGACCTCGAAGTAAATGCCTGCGTTTCTAAAGGGTTTCAAATCGGCGTAGGAACAAGCAACTGGAGCATTCCAGACCCCATCTCCACTTTTTCTAAGCTTTGCTATTGGTCTTCTTATGCTGCACGAAAATAATGGCCTAGAAATTTGCGTCATTCCCCTGCCTTTCCAGATTTCCTGAGCATTCAAGCAGGATCAAAACAAAAACTTGTTTTCCTCCCCCCATCCCCTAACATTCGGCCTCCGCGCCCCCAGTCCCGAACCAGTGATGCTCGACCCGCAGTTTTGGCACCAGAAGCTCACCGCTTACCTCATTCCATGGTGGCAGAGACCGCAAACCTTCAGATGTATGCCTTCACTCGCCGACATTCCACGCGCATTTCATAATTACACGCACACATACACACCGAATCAGTACATTTTCACTCTTTCCCCAGCATCTCGACGGCCAAATATTCTCGTTCGCGGCGTCGGCAGCGGCACCGCTATCGAATGGGGGCTCGGGCTCCGTCGACGACCGACGAGCGACGGCGGGCGGACGCCACATGATCGCGCCGTCGGAGACGGCCGCCGTCGGCCGTCGCTGCCGACGGTCTAGGTCAATACCTACTAACCCCCTCCCACGGCCGGCAGCAGCCCCTGGCCACCGCAGCGGCCGCTCCGGTGCAAGGGTGCGCTGCTAGCGGGCAGTCTAAAAAAACGATGTCGCGTCCCCCACCAGGCGAGAATCCAGCGTGGGGAAGGAAAAAGCCAGCAACTTTCTACGATTGTGGATGCAGCGAATAGCTAGCTGAGAGATGATCGGAAAGAGGACAGCCAAAATCGCTCCTCGTTGTTTAACTCCTAGATCAGTGTTTGGTACACAACAGTCGACGCACTTACCGAGCCGGAGTTACGTCGAAATTTTTGAGAGTCTTGACTGGGGAAAGGACGTGAATGGCGGCTGGCGTCAGCGACAGAAGTTCAGAACCGCTGGCTCGTCGGGTGGGTATGGTGTGATGAAGCCTGAGCCCTGGTGCTCTGATCTTTTTGCAGCACCAGAAATCAGCCGTAGCAACAGGGGAAAGGGCGTAGGCCGTCACAATTTTATCACCGCATGCCCTTGGTCGCTGGTCAGAACGTCGTGCATACGTACCCGCGTTTGGCCAACGTAATCTCCGGGCCAGTGCCTTGCGGCCTGTCCCAGAGATCTGGGTTAATAACCGGGGAAACGGGGGACATGTCCTCCCCACTTTTTGACCTGTGGAGCGGGCCCCCTTTGTCAGCAAAAAAACGGGCTTCGAATGAAAACAGAAAAAGACATCTCTTAAACCCGATTCCAAAGAGATGCCGAAATCCGTTTTCTCCTTTTTAGTTCTCTTACTTTTTTTGCTGCGAGGGGGGGCTTTTTGACCTTAGCAACTATCAACCTCCAGGCGCCCCCTCCCCACGTATCGATCAACCACTCTTCGTGGACACGGCGCCCCTTGCAGGTAAGCGCTCTCGTACAGGTCAAGTAACCCTCACACGCTCAAAGACGTAGCTAAGTGGGGGACATGGGGGTCATGCCCCTCTCCCAGCCACGAGGCCTTCAGTAGATGTTTAGCGATTTTGCAGGAATACCAAATAGTGATCATATATACATATGCTGCAAAAACAAGCATTGTATGTTTTTCTTGCGCGTTAAATATGGCCCCAATTACATAAAATTGCTGTTTCCCATAAAGTTTGTCATGGGCCATTGGCATATGATAAAATCTGACAATCGCCCCCCCCCCCCGAGGAAAATCTTGGCTACGTCCCTGCACATGCCTGTTATGTGCCTGCACATGCCTAGCGCCCCAGACAGGCCAGGTGTCTTCTCATACAGATGAGACGCCTGTCCAGAATTTGGTCCCACTCACGGACAAGATAAGTCTACGATGCAGGCGCCCCTTGCAGGCAAGTCCCCCCCCCCATACAGACCAGGCGCTCCTCGGGGGCTCGGCGCCCTTGGCGAGCGAGGCTCCCCATACAGACCAGGCACCCTTCATGTGTTTGGTGCCTTCTCTACAGACTAGGTACCCATACGCGACTTAAGCCCCCATGCAGGCCACGGACGTCTTACGGGTTCCTCCGAGCAGGCTAGGCTGGCCGTGTGCATGTTTATTTCCAATGCATACAGGGGCGCCGATCTGTATTAATTTGCGAAGGCCTTGCCGCTCCCCCCACCGTGTTGGGCTGGGCTCTCCAGTATTTTCTGCCGGCTTTAAAAGGAAATGGACAATAATGTGCAAGAGAACGGCCGCAGTAGATAAGAGGCAGGCAGAAAGTACAGAATGAAGCATAGAGTGATCTGTCTTTCTATCTTCTAGCTATGTATATGTACCTACATAGATGGGGGTATACGATTTTTTGTGATAAATCGTAAGAAAACACATCAGTTTCCGCTGGTCAAGACAAAGTGAGCTAAATCCCTTGAAAAACCCACATTTGGGGGGGAAGGTTAGGTTTTCAGTCCCTTGGCTCGATTTCCAAAAATCGGCGTCCCTGATTGCATGCGTTCGTTTTTTTACGCTTCATCAGACTAACCCTTCTCTGGAACAGCATACAGTTTTATACCCAGAGACAGGGTTGTCGATTTGTATTCTTTCGGGGGGGGGGATCCTGGCCCACCCAATGTTGATATGGTCCCCTCCGATGTTGGTTTGGGCCCCTCCAATATTATAAAAGGCATATAGTGATGAATCCTCTGTCTATACATATACACATACATATACGCCTATATACGTGGGATATACGCGGTTTTTTACTTGGAAAATACTAACAAAAAACTCAAAAATTTCCATTGATCAAAATAAAGTGGACTTAATCCGTTGAGAATGCTACATATGGGGAGAGCTTAGGTTGTCGGGCCGACGACTCGCCCCACCCAATCATTTACAGAAACTGACGACCCTGCCCAGAGATGTACGGTATTGGGCCAAAGGGGTCATGCCTCCCCCTGGAGGCCAAGCGGGGCCCCCTGGCGGCCGAGCGGGTCCCCCTAGGGCTGAAGGCCCCAGTTCTTTAGATAGCGTGAGGCACCCGCAGGGCGTCACACACTGTCCGAAATACACAATTAAGGCAAAATAAGAATATTTTAACCGTTAAAGAAGGCTTACGAACCTAGAGAAAACGTACTCCGAATACACAAGAAGGCTTTGTGTGCTATGACGAGAGGCCCGTGGTCTAAATGAGCATTTAGGGGCCCCTGCTAGCTTGTAGGGAAGTTCACTGCTTGTCTGGGGAGGGCCCCCTGTCGGCAGGGGCACCCGCCAGGTCGGCAGGAACGTCTTTACAGGAGAGCATGGGCCCCTTTACACATCAGCGGGGCCCCTTTACAAACCGACAGTAATTTTAACCACATGGGGTCCCACTGATTACGAGGGCCAGGTGCGGATCCAAAGGGGGAGCAATTGGGGCTATCGTCCCCTCCCCCTGAGGCCTGAGAAAGGGCTCCTGTCAGACTTAAAAGAAGCCCCGAAGGGGCCCCCTATGAGCTTCACGGGGTCTCTATAAGAACCTGACGGACTCTTAATGCCGTCAGGGAGGCCTCCTGGAGGGTTAGATGACCCCTGAGATGCACAGAGGGCCCCTGAAGCTCCCAAAGAGCCCTGAGACCACAACAGGGCCTCAACACGGCAGAGTGTCCCTGAGACCGCCAGATGACTCATAGGACCCCTGAGACGTCCCAGATGAGGACTGATTCCCTTGGGGGCGCCTGTGAGTGAAAAGCTCAGAGGTCTTGATGTAGTCAGAGGGCCTACGGGAGGGTTAATGAGACCCTGATACGGTAAGATGGCCCCTAAGATCGAAAGAAACTCTTCACGGGCCCCTAAGACCACAAGGGGCCCCAACTTGGTGAAGGGTTTATGAGACCGCCAAAACTGCCAGAGAGGCACCTGAGACGGAAAGACCTTAGGAGGGTGCCTAGCACGGCATAAGGAGACCATAGCCAGCCAGTGGGGCCCCCTGAACGGGGATTCGTCGGTGACCTCGAGAGGAGCTACAAATGGGCTACACTGGCCATTTTGAAAATCTTAAGGGGTTCTTGATGCTGTCAGGGGCCCCCGAGGCCAGGTGGTTCCTGAGGCGGCAAAATGGGACCGTACACCGCAGATGATCCTTGAGACCACCAAGTGCTAAAGGTCGCAGGGCCCCTGCGAGGTAAAGACGATAGGAGGGCCCCTGAGATGGTATTTGGGTTTTATGGGGGCGCTGGACGGCCAGAGGGCCCCTGAGTGTAGTAAGCGGGCCCCTGGTACGGGCAAGATCCCCCTGAGACTGCCAGTGAAGTCCCTGAAGCTCCAACAAAAGTTCCTTGTTACGGCTGGAGGGGCCCTAAAAGACTGTTAGATACACCTCAGGGAAAAGAGGAAGACCCCTGATACAGCCATGGGGACCACCGACGTTCAAAGCGCCTATGCCACTGCACAGGAACCCTGAAATTGCCGAAAGTGCTTTGTAATTGCCAGGGTACTTTGTAAGTACCAAACAAATACAAAGTACCAAAGTACTTTGTAATTGTCAGAGGGCCTCTGAGATGGCAAAAATGTTTCCCAGAGACGATAAGAGGGGTACCCAGGACCACAGGGGGTCCGCTGAGACTGTTCGAGAGTGACCTTTCAGAATGCTAACTAGAAGTCTCCAGCAATAGGGGCCCCTGAGACGATAGAAGGATCCCTGACACTACTAGACCTTGAGACGTCCAGAGGACCTGGAGGATTGCCAGAGGCGCCTCTGTCACGGCAGAGAGACTTATTGAGGGCCTTTTTAATGTCTAGGGGGCTCTTTAGACAGCAAAAACGTCCCAGGGACGACAGGAGGCAACTCGAGATAGCTTAAGCGTCACTGAAACTGCCAGTTGGGTCCCTGAGACTGTCCGAAGTGCCCCTGAAACTGCCAAAGGTGCGTCTGAGACGTCCCGCGGGACACGTGAAACCGTAAAAGGAACGTGAGACCACTAGAGGGTCCTGGCATGGCAGACGGCCCGAGACCACCAAAGGTGTCCCTGTAACTGCAAGAGGGAACCTAAACTAAGCGGACGAAAAGTCCCCAGAAGCTACGGGATGGGGGGACAGACGGGCTCCTGAACCAGATGCAAACAATACATTTTAAATGGAGGGAGGGACGGAACCGCCCAAAATCTCGCCGCTTTTGTCATATTTCGGCCACTTTGTTCGGGAACAAAACTCAAAATTTCTCAAACAAGGTGACCGGTTTGAATTTTTCCCGGTTATTTTGGAGCGCCAGGTAAAAAAGCAAAATTTCAGAATTTCTCGTCACTGAAGGGCAAAAAATGGGGACCCCGCGCTGACCATTCGTCTCCATTCCCCCGCCTTGGCGAAATGCTGGATCAGCCCTTGGAGAGGGCCCCCTTGATCCGATTTGCCCTCCCCCCAGGCGAAATCCTGGCTAAGACCCTGAGATGAGGTAGGCTTTATAAGAAAAATCAGATGTGACGCAGCTGTTTCGAACCATTATCACCAAACGAAGCAGAAGAAAAAAATGACATCCGAAGTTTGAAACCAAACGTGACATTGTCACAAAAGCACAAGTAAAAAAGTCTGGCCCCATCTGGTCCTTTGGCACCGTTCATGTCCGCGAACGTGTATCTTAAGATAAAAATGCATTGACATATGTCTTGATACCCGAAAATATGGAAGTAAATTACCAGTTTCATTCTAAACAGATGGCGACCTGTTTCACATCGGCGCCCCCTTGCAGGCTGGCGCCCTTCCTGGGCGAATGGTCCCTCCCCCACTTTTCGTCGCGTTCCTACACGTCTGCCGGAGACAATGTAGATAGTGTCGCTGTCGCGTCGCAAGTGTGGAAGCCGACAGTTTGCACGACGCCTGTGACCCTGTCGTGCACCGATACTAACTTTATAGGGTTCAGACGAGCTAACTTCGAACGTTGGTCAATATCACTCATGAGCTTCGCCAGATCGGGGTGGGGAAAGACATGAGATCTTGCCTTCAGCGTTCGCGAAGTGTCATGTTTGATCTAGCTTATATGATTATGACAATGAAATTACCGCAAAAACAGTGAACCACTCAGAATACGGGTGGGGGTATTTTGAATGTGACGCGAAATTTTCTTTCCTTTATTTTACTTCAGAAATCTTCACAAAGGAGGCCCGGCCTGCGAGGTCGGCGCATCTAAGAAAACCACATTGTCTCGTGTCTGCACAGGCAAGGTGCCACTTCCGTCCCCTTCCACAATATCGATTCTGTTGGTTGGTTGGATATCGACCAACCGATAAACATATATCGATTATCATAAATGCCCTAAATCGACTTGGTTGGTTGGAAAATGTCCGACATCCTTGGTACACACCGGCTGCTAAGACCACTGACTACAACTCGGCCATCTCGGTTCAAAATAAAGGATGCTGGAACATTTCCTTTAAGCGTGGCGGAGATCGTCATACCCCGCTTAGATCTTTCAGTCTGTGGATTCCGAGTTTTGACCGGACAACAATGCTAATGACCGCTGAGGTCTTATAACCTGCTTCGTTTTTCACTGTATTAGAGACAACAATGCAAACGTTTACAACGGAACAACTGGCAACTCTTTATTGCCTTAATACACCTTTGCAAACGAATAAATCGTCACACAACACGCTGAAACATTTGCCATAAGTTCTTTTTGTACTTATTTTATAAAATACCCAGTTAAACTGGAGTTTGGCCTTTCACAAAAGCACCCCACAATAAAGTGAAGAGAAGCATCTCGATTCTCGTCCGAGAATTAGCAAGGGCTCCGAGCTAATGTGGATCGCATAATAAAACACCAAATACATTCACGAACACAACCACCGACAGGCACATTTCTTCACGGCGGCTCCCGGTTGTCCGGGCCAGCCATTTACTCGTTTGGATTCTGGATCACTATCAAGATGTACTCCTTATCTGGAAAGGAATTCCGGGAGTAAGATTTTCATGTGCACACAAACAACGCGTACATGAAATGCAGTCATGGACAGGTCCGTTAGCATGACTGCAAATGCATTAGTAGGCATCTTCTGGGACTGTTACCGAGATTAAAATTCTGATAGGGTTGGTCCTGCGTGAAGGAATGCACCAGGTGACGACACAGACACAACGCGACCACAGGCCTCAGACGACGATTCAGGAGGCTCAGCAGACCGACGGGGCTCGTTTGGATATCATACAAACGTAGTCCTGCGGAGTAGGTCTCGAAAACAAACTGCAAACTGCTCTGCTGACCGAAACGTAATCCTTTTTTCCTCGAGTACAAGCATCGATCACAGACAACAGTTTTGAAAACGAACACAAGGTGAACACGGCAAACAATAATTTCCATTCCAGCAGGCCACAAGCCCAACAGCGCTCTCTAAGCCCAGCACCCTCCGGCCGACCACATACCCGGCGCCACCATGATCTCGTGCTTCTTGGAGCGTATCCGCAGGAAGGTGAGGTCGTTGGTCGGGTCCAAGTCGCGCACGGTGGAGCGAGCCTTGTCCGTCAGCTGGCTGATGAGACCCGAATACTGCACCGTCAGAGAGTTTTCCAGTGTCGTCCGGATAGGGATTCCTGCGGACAGTGGGTGAGCGGGTGAGTAAGTGAGAGAACGAGTCAGTGAGTAAATGAACGAGCGGCTGAGGGACGACTGAGTGAGAGAATGCGTGAGTGAGTATGTAAGCCAGCGAGGAGTGAGTGCATAAGTGCGTACACGAACGGGCGAATGTTCAAGAGAACGTGTACATGGAAGAATAAATAAGTAAAGAAACGCGCGAATACAGAAATGAATGAATGAGTGCACGACTAAATGAATGAATGAATGAATGAATGAATGAATGAATGAATGCACGAATAAAAAAAAACAGATGAGTCACTACGAACTGCAGCAATGTGCGTCCATCAACATGTGTTAACGTGAGTGTATGGGCACCTGCGCTCCTGTGTGCTAGTCACATGCAGCTGGTTTGTGCCATACCTGAGCTACAGAGCAAGAGCAGATCGGCCCCCTCCTAGGAAGAGCGTTAACGCGAAGGGCATTCCAACTACTAAGAATAGCATGATCATTACCACAGTGCACGGAAGGAGATTTCTTCAAAACGGTTCTGGCCCTACCATAGGCATAAGAACGAGGAGTCTGTGGGTGCCATAGCACCCTCACTTTCCGAGAATGCTGAGCATTAGCCCTATGGCGATGCATGACGAGAAAAGACTTGGTTGGTTGGTTATTGGGGCTTAGGGGCGCACCGACTGCAGGGTCATTCGGCGCCCAGAGAAAAGACTTCAAAATTGGCTTTGGCACCCCCACTTTTTGAGACGTTCCAACCTATGTGCCGTACCGACTGTACATGCATTTGTGTATGCTTAAATTGTCGCGTTTATAGCCCCTTTCATTTCTGAGCTTGGTCCGAAAACTGCGGAGGGATGAAGTATTCTCGAGACGCCCCACTCCATGCACCCAATCACCAAGGTGTGCGGGTTAACAAAATATTTGCTTAGAAGCCAACGAACACAACGGAACTTTCATGGCGTTTGATCATCAATCCTGCACATGGCGTTTGACAATCCTGAAAAACAAATTACTTGTACTCCACGCGGCTGAAAATCTAGCAGACAAACCGGTCTTTCTGGTTGGATTCATCAGTGTCAGTCAACGTATGACATCGTATATTCAGGTTTCTGCGCTGAAGGCAATGTTCAATCTCTAACGTGCGCTTTGAGCTGAGTGAGCTAAGTTGTAGCCTACAATCTTAGAAATAGAGAACTAACGTCCGCTTTGCCTCAAAACTCTACCTTTACGGAGTTTCAAAGCGGCTTCCCGCGAGTTTTCACTGCGACCTATACGACCGATTCCTACAGCCTGTTGCTATGGGGTCACGAGCGGGCGCAGGCCAACGAACGCTAGCACAAACCTCGTACCGCGCCTTATCAGCGGACTGACTGACTGGCGCGCACGACGCGACCCTCGGCCAGCAGCGTGCCGCGGACGCCGGCGAGAGGGCACGGCCACCCCGGTCAGACGGGACAACAGCAGCGCGAGACACGACTGCAGGGACCGGGAGGGGACCTTCAGAGGCGGCCGAGACGCTTGGGGCCACCCCGGGACGAGCAGCGAGCACTGTCATCCCACCACCGGCCGCTGGACAGTCAGGCTCCCCAACACCGGGCGGCGCCATCGCCGTTCCGTGGAGCACCACCTCCGTCCGGCTCCTCCCTTCTGGCCGGCCGGGAAGCTTTCAAAGCCGCCCTGACCACCTGTCCGATCATGAGACCACGGTAGCTCCCCTACCACCACGGCGAATCGCCCCGATCGCGGCGACGCTTCTGTCACGACCTTTTCACCACGGTTATCATTTCCCGCTTCAAACGTTTAATAATAGCTCTGGACGCCCACCACACCATCGGAACGCCACAGACTCGCCGGACCCCTCTTCTTTGATGCAGATGACGTTCTGAGACCCCGACGGCAGCCAAAAGGTACACGGTTTACTCTCAGAATCCATGCCAGTTATCTATTTTAAGTATCGGAACTGCTGGCCGAATGCATGTCTTCCCGGCTTGCATGTCCAACTTTTTCATTTTTTTTTTAAATGACTTTTGCAGTTTCCGGAATCAAAACACAGATAGCATGGGTCTCTTCACACTCGCAACCGTATGCGCGCAATGGCCTGTGGCCTTCTAGCATTTTAAGACATGCGTATTAATGTCGGACGCGTTTTTGAATTCTCGACGAATCACCCTGTATGCAGCTCTGTCAATGGGCCGAGCGTGGACGCTTTCGATGGCCAAGCCGGAATGGTTTCGCGTCGCGGCATTTCACGCCTTTTGTCGGGGATTCGAGTTCCCGCCATCAGCCGGCTTCAAACGTTTTAATCCGGAGCCGAGCATTTTTACCACTGCTCCGAGCTGTCGCACCCTCCTTGGGCCACGCGCTCACTCCCCCAGCTGGATGCCCTTTCTCCTCACCCTGAGAACATAGAAGGGTTCTGCTTACCTCGAGATGCTCTATGGGAGTTCGCGTGGGCTTGATATGGAAGAAAAGGCCCCTGCTGACCCCCGAGACCACAATGTTTTTATCGGGCCCAGTAACCAAACAACCCCAACAAGAGATTTTGGCATCGTCAGGTCAGAAGTCACAGGACGCCAGCCTTCTCACACTTCATTAGTACCATTTCGCGAATCTCGCTTGTCTCACGGGGCCGCTCGCGACAGCAGAGTCACGGGATAACATGCCAGAGAGTGTAACTTAGCTCTTGGAGATCAACATCCTCATGTCTTCTACTGGCAGCAGCATTTAGCTTGAAACAATCTGCACTTCTGGACAAAGGCAGTTGTTGAAGTAAAAGAAAAACTATACAAAACCAAGGTTGGTTTTGGTAACCCAACAATCCTGTCAGGTTTGCAGGATGTTCTGCCTTTGACCCCTCTGGTTGGGTGGTTGCTCTTTCCATCATCATATTTTCTAACATCTGCAATGGCTAGTTTTTAAGGAATTTGTTGCCCCTCGCCCACCACAATAGTTATTTCACATCACAACCTTTTATGTCAGTTGTCCTGAGGGATAGGAAACACTGTTATTATGTGGATTCAAAACAGAATCCCTCTGGTTGCCCAGTCAGCATGCTGAGCACTAAACTGTGTCACCCAAACTCCTACACCATATATTTTACATGTGACCCTGAATACAAATTTCAGGACCTATAAGCAGTCTGTTAAGCAAGCCATAAAGACAACAAAACATTTGGAAACAAAAGACAACAACATTTGGAAACAAATGCAGCAGTGACATGCTGTATGCAAAACACCTGGACAGACAAAAAAGCATATTTAGTACACAAAGAAGCATATTTATTAGTAACACATACTGTTATCATACATTTGACAGCTTTTCAAAGTTCCAACATCTTTATTTACCTTCTGAGTTAACAATGATGGTTCCAATAACACCCTTATGAGACTGAATTCGCTTCAGCGTCTCTTCAACTTCAGATGCCTGGAACGTAAAGATGTCCTGTCATGGTGCATCATAGGAACATAATCCATACTCAAAAGCATGCAGAATCCAATTCACCATCCAAGGATACTGGTGAGCACACCCTTACTGCAAATGACCAAAAACAATGAACTGGATACTAAAACAATGCACCAATCTTGGTATGGGATGGGGCAAAATGTTTCTTATAATTAAGTCATGGACAAAGCTATACATATAATGATCAAAATCAGTATTCTTATTCCTGGATTTTGGCATTTTAAAGCTCATACCCTTTGCACCAGGTCTTACCATAGCTTCAGGTGTTCAGTGCTTGTAATAAACCTCAAAATTCAATCTGTATAAAGTTCAGCACCTGTAAAATGATCCATTTAAGTAAGAGGGTTTAAACAACATCAGGTAAAACTATCATGATGGTACTTATGACACTTCTGGTTCAATATCTCCCTGTGTTTTTACAATAAAGACATACAGAATCCCCATATATGATCTCCACAAGGGTGTTATGCTTATACCAAGAGTGCAGAGCCCTGCCAAATATCATGCTGTTCTTTAATCACATGGCCAGATGATGACAATCTTGCATGCCAAAACAGGCACAGTTATCTATCCACATTTTATGCACATTGGACATACACATTGGAGATTATCACAATTCAGAGATACATAAGATTAGGGGGGATTCTGATCAGAGTTTTTCACCATTCTTGAAATGTTGACTTTCTCTAAATGATGTGTCCAAAGATCATGCTTTCTCTTTCTGGGTACTAAGGGCAGAATAACATCAACAGTTATTATTTATTCCCTATTCATGAGACAATGAAAACATGTGGAATGATATGCTACATCAATAATGAACTATGGAACTTAAAGAATACCCCAAATGCTACCCCATGATATTGATTTAGCAGGAAATATGTGTCATGGTCAACAGAGTGATACATAAGCTACTACAATGATCAATGTCACAGTTCTGACACTAATATTCAAATAACATCCTATCCACATTATCAGATAAAAATGACCAGATCACTCACACATACCAAAATATGGGAAACAGCCAGTGATGAAAATACTATGACTACTTGAGGCTGGAAATAGCAAAGCAGCCTTGAGAACAACCAGAACCCAAGACAACAAAACGTCCTTCTCTTTACACAATTGGCAGATTGAACCTAGCATACCTGGTTGGGCCTAAAAAGGCAATCAAAGTTAAACTTTCATGGCATTTCATAAAGCCGCACACAGCAACTGTAGCATTTTCTGTACCTTCAATAGATTTACAATAGTCTTTCACCAAGAAAATACTGAAAATGACTTGGTTTGGGCTAGGGCGCACAGCCACTTGGGCTCAAGCGTCCGGTGTCCAGTCCCTTTACCACACTACAGTTGTCACCGATCGACAGCTAGTGGCATCGAGATTTGAACCCACAACCTTATTATGAGTCCAGACCTCTATCCACTACACTAACGAGGACTACTGAAAACGGCAATAAATACCGGAGGTTGGTCTTGTCTAATTCTTTGTTTACATTCGGAAGTGCGGCGTGCAGTTGCGCATGGGGTTTGCTCAGATATGGAAGCGGAGCGCAACGGAGTTTTTATCATCATCAGCAGCGTTCAGTATACGAAACATAAAACCATCGCTTCGCCTATCACGTGGCCAATCCTAGCCAGGTGCAGATCAAAGGGGGCGATAGGGGCGATCGCCCCCAGGCCTGAGAAAGGGGCCCACGAGGGGGCTCCCCAATGGCCCACTCAGACTCAAAAGGGGTCCCGTATGAGCTTCACTGGGTCTCTGTGAAAATGCGGCGGGTTCTTGATGCAGTCAGGAGGCCTCTGCAAGGGTTAGATGTTAGATGATCCCTGAGACGCCTAGAAGGCCCCCGGAACATCCAAAGGGTCCCTGGGACTAAAGCGGGGCCCCAACACGGGGACTTTCCCTGAGACTGCGAGAAAGGTCACAGAGCCAATGAAACGGCCAAGATAAGGACTGAGCCCTTAGGACGGCATAGGGGCCCCTGGAATGTCATAGGGCCTCGAATGGGCTTCACGGGCCCGCATGAAAAGCTGAAAGGCTCTGATGCTATCAGAGAGCCTCCAGGACGATTAATGGGACCCTGAGACTGTAAGATGATAACTTAGACGGATAGGATGACCCCTAAAACTCCCTAACGGTCCTTGGGACCGCAAGAGAGGCCCCAGACGGCAAAGGGTCCATGAGACCACTAAAAATGCAAGAGTTATTGCCCTGCGATGGCAAGAACTTTAGAGAGTACCTAACACGGAAAGGAGACCCTGGCTAGCCAAAGGGTGTGAACAGGGATTGACCAGTGATCTTCTCAACCTTGAGAGGAGTCCAAAATGGGATAGACTGGTCTTTTTGAAAACCTGAGGGCTTCTTGATGCAGTCAAAGGGCCCCGGGAAGGTCATGTGAGTCCTGAGACGTCAAGAAGAGCCTCAATATGGCAGATGGCCCGTAGGGCCGCCAAAAAGGTCGGAAGGCCCCTACGAGGCAAAGACGACAAAAGTATCCCTGAGACGGTACGGGGGCCCTGGGTGGCCAGAGGGCCCCCGAGTATGTTAGGTGGGCTCCTGGAACGGAAAAGGTCCCCCTGAGACTGCCAGTGAGGCCCCTGAAGCGCCAGCAAAGGCCCCTGATACCACTAGAGGGGCCCTGAGACTGCCAGATATACCTCATGTAAAAGAGGAAGACACCTGATACAGCCATGGAGACCACTGGAAACGTCCAGAGGGCCCATGACACTGCAGAGGACCGAAAGATCGCCGAAAGGTCTAACTGCCAGAGATCCCCCGAAACAGCAAAAGCGTTCCCCAGGAACGACAAGAGGTGCACCTCGGACAACAGAGGTCCAATGAGACAGCTAGAGAGGAGCCTTTGAGACTGTTAACTAGCAGTCTAGCAAGAGGGACCCCTGAAATGACCAGAGGGACCCCCGAGACTATTAAACGTTAAGACATCCAAACAACACCTGAAACGGCCAAAGACGTAGAACATTTTCAGAGGCGCCTCTGTAACGGCAGACTCATAGAGGGTCCTTGTAAGTGTCTGAGGAGTTCCTCAGACGACAAAAATTTCCCAGGGACGACAGGATGAAACCTGAGATGACTGAAGTGTTGATGAAACTGTGAAGCTTGCTCCCCCAAACTTTTTGTTAATGATTGGGAGTCGAGCCCGACAACAAAACCTGCCCCCAAATGTGGGTTTCTCAACGGAATTAGCCCACTTTAGTTTCATCAACGGAAATTTAGAAGTTTTTCTACTACCATTTATGAAGTAAGAAATGCAAATATTTCCATATATATATAAAGATGAGACATAGAAAAATAGTTAGACACAGAAACAGATGAAACATAGAAAGACAGAAACATAGAGAGATACATCACTTCATGCTTTATTCTATAGTTTCTGCCTACCTCTTATCCAGTGCGGCTGTTCCTTTCGTTATTATTACCCATTTCCCCCAAAAACCGGCAAAAAATACTGGTGGGGCAAGCCAACATTTGAGCAGCCCAAGTTGACATGGGGGTGGCAGGGCCCTCTCAAAAAGAATACAAATCGACACCCCTCCTTTGAACGGCCTTCAACTGCGTGACGGCATGATCACGACGGTGCCCAAAGGGACGCTTGATTTGAAACGTGGACGCCATTAACACGTGATTAATGGGTAAGGGGCAAAGACTGGCCACTCAGCTCAAATCAGTAAAATTCTCGTGATTCATGTATGGTATACAGTATGATTTAGTTAACTTTTGCTGCTAGTTTTTTTTATTTCATCTACAGTCAGTGGGTTTCCGTTAGCCAAGCCGCCAGATGATAGACTGCCTGATAAAATCGGATGACTGTTAAAACATGAGTTTGTAACATAAAAATTAAACAAAAACACATTGCATTACATTACACGTAATTACATTATGTCCAAAAAGGTATCAGCTATCTAAATTCCATTGCGCACAATGCCTAGTTCCTTCTAAAGGAGTTTCCGCAGGAATTTCACAGCTGTTTGCGTTAAGGTCTTTTGAAACGATCAGTATTCTCAAATAAGTGCACTAGTACTGATTTTTAAATATTACTGTCTGTTTAACCCGCGCCCGACTGTAGGTCGGGGCCATGCACGCTCGACTGGGGAGGGACGGTTAACCCCCCCCCCCCTCTAACTCACGAACGGTTGGTCGCACGATAGAAATGAGCACACCGTTGGAAAGCTCGGGAGCAGTGGAGTTCGAAACTGTTCTTATTTTTAGCTTGGATAATATGCAAGTCATTTAGTCCTATATATGTTTTCTCAAAGCAGTCTGCATGAAACCGAGAAACGGCCTGAATCTCAAGGGCGGTGACTAGTAAAGTCTAGATAAAGGCACCAGCTGACAGGTAAAAGTCCGCAGATGCCGGTACACGTCTAATTTTTTTGATTTCTTTAATATGTGCGAGGAAATTTTGAGTTAAAGACAACGCGATACTCGCAACGGGGTAAGACGGGCGCCGCCGACGAAGGCGGTTTGAAATTAACGGCAACAATCTTAGCATTATTTTATTTTCGCGAAATATGCCACTCCAAGTGTTGTTTCTTGATCCTATTGGTTCTTGGGATGATTTCTCATGGTCAAATTTGGGAAAACTCAGCAGGTATTAATCTACATAACTGACGGGGCTTTATTCGCGGAAGTCTGTTTATTTCCAAAATATGCATTTTTTTAAGTTTTTCAGCTTCTCGGTATTAGTTGCAAATGTGTGAGCCAGTTATGCTATTTTTGACCCGAACTGAGTCATTCATCGCCGATTTTGACGGCAGCGTATTTTGACTAATAACAGTTATTCGTGACCTCATCTCAGGTCAGTGGTCAGATGTTATTGGAACTTTACCCATTGACGGAAACTGGATGTCTGGATCTCCCCACACTTAAATTGTCAAAAAAATTCGGTCAGTTTAAAAAAAACGACATTCTCTGTTGAAAACGGACTTCAGATTAGGTCAATGACCCGGACATTTCCGAAAAATCCGAGGTAGCAGATTTGTTGTATTTATCAAAATCTTTAACCATTGAAAGTCCTATTGTGATTTCATGTTCTGCAAAAAAAGTTACAGGGCGCTAAACTTTTTTGGACATAGGTCCACTTAAACTGACCTAGGTCAGACATCTTACAAGATCTGAGGTCAAAATTTGACACAAGATGTAAAAATGATCAAGCAAAAGCTGCAGAGAATTTCGTGGCGCTGCCATTGTTCGTTTTCTCGCAATCTTGGAAAAATCTCCGGGGGCAGTCAACCGCCCGCCCCCCCCCCCTAGTCGAGGGCGGGTTATTTAAACACAGCCTAAAAAATGAGTATGCTGTGGACATTTCCCTGCGGAACATAACTGTTGATCAAAGAAGCGTAATGCAAGAGTTATCTAGGAACATGACTGGATATTTCCAAAAATAGTTTGGAGGAACAGACGATATTCTTAAAAAAAAAAACAATGGAAGAATCTCGAATTTCTTTCCAGTCATTGTTATAGTCCTAATGTTAATGTAAAACAGATTTTAATGACTCAGGCGTACCGAGGAACATTAAAATATCTGAAAAGTTCGAGGGAGGTCGCGACCCTCCCATTAGCCCAGGATCTCAAGCCATGTCTGTGAATTAAATTGAAGTAAGGAAACGATCATTCAGAGCCCTGGTTTTCATCAGGTATGTGATTGCGTTTCCTCACTTTGCTCGGTCACTCAGCCTGAATGGGTTACAGCTAAATCCGCGCACAACGCTAAGAACGCAATTCGCCCATAGCGAAGTAAATTGTCTGGTGCTTTCAAAGTCCAATGGGAAAAGTCGTATATGACCAAACTGGCTATGGCGAAGCCCCATTTTCGCATGATTGAGCTCTGTGAAACTAAGCGCAATTTTTGGTCAAGCCCAAAAGTTGCAATCCTATCGATAGCGTAAAACAGCAAAAACATCAGACAGAGCGAGTGATCAAAGTGAGCGAACAAGCAATTAAAGAATCGATAAAAACCAAGGTGCTGAATGTATTGTTTTTGCATTGTATTGCTTTTTGTATTTTGTTGCCTTTGTATTGTTTGTTTCTTGTTAGCTGCGTTGTTTCTCTTAGGGGTTCCCGGCTCCTACACACCGAGCGTCATGTTTGCAAGCCAAAAATGTCCACCTGCCCACAACACAGCCCACGTATTCGTTCTCGTACTCGCACAGACGCATTCCAACATACACAAAAGCCTTCATTGTCCGTCAATACACGATCAGTTAACACCGTTGCTAAGAAACGTTCGAGCTGTCTTTTTGATCGTTGCCACATCGTAGTCCCTTACACCTCACAGCAGGCCATTCCGAGTGGTCACGGCGCTGCGGGGAAACGACATGTTGGTGGTCTGGAGTCGGCATCTGGGGATGTGCAGCACCAGTCTGTCAATAACTGGACGGGTTCGCCTCATCAGTAACTGAACGCGTGTTTCGATGAGGGAGTTAAGGCATCGGAAACCGTTATCGTTCCACAGCGTACAGTGGATATGTTGCGCATCGCGCATCGCGATTATTTTGTCCAATGACAGCCATCGTAATTATCTGCTAGCTTGAGAAGTGTGCTAATGTTTACGAAGACAAGTCACTGTTCGCACAAGAAAATGTAGCACTTTCTGGACACGTTTCCCTGTGTGCTAGGCGCCAGATCCGGCAGTCAGTACGTCACTATAGCGGAAACAAGGGGTCTGGATCATCGTTTTTGTGTTCTCTTGCGGGGAATTTAGCTTTCTAATGTTTGCTACGATGTAGTCACACTTCCTTTCACTCTGAGAATTCTGATCTTGCTTGAATGATTCAACTATTTACCGTTGAATTTGACTGTCAGGCTGACTGCTCGAGCAGTACTGGTGGGACTCCCAACAAGTAAAAAGCATGTCTTGTCCGCATTCACCTTTAGACCGATGCTGTTAAACCAGGAAGACATTACCTTCCAAAGGCGATGACTTGGCTGGGCAAGTCTGTCTTTATGTAACATTGTAGTTCACCAGCAGAGTTTGATGTCAAACTGCACAAGATCTATCTTCTTCACAGCTTTTGAGTTTACCATGTTGCTGGTCAAATCACCCGTGAACAGACTGGTCCGAGGGTTCCGCCCTGTACTACACCAAAGCGTACCTCCAAGGATGCCGTTCCGCATTTACTATCAGCGTTCTTTCCGTGAAATGGTTGCTTATCCAGTGCCATAAAATCCCAAACCATCCTACACGAAAGGAGGACCCCGCGCTCGACACAACGAAAAGCCTTGGATAAGTCAGGTGACGTGATCGATGTCAACAGACCCCTGTCCGTGTTACCACCGACATGACTGATAACGTCGAGCACGGTGTCCTCCGTCCAGTCGGCTGGTCGGTAGGCAAACAGAGTGGGTGTCAGAACTGAGCTGCATGCCAAGTAGTCTAGAATTTTCAGGCTGATAGCCTTATCCGCTGGTTTGGCGATTACATTTAACCCTATTCCCGGCAGGGGGGGGGGCGGAATCCGCCCCCCTCGGGTTTTCTACGTGCCAATGCCAGGCTTTTTAACGCAGCTTTACGAAATTTGGTGACTTTTCCTAACTATTCTTTCTACGTGCTGTGACAAAATTTCAAAATTCTATTTTGCTCAGGGGCGGAGCCAGGCAACGTTTTTGGGAGGCACCTCATGCCATTTTTGGCCATGTTGAGGGTAAAAGGAAAATGTCTACCAAAAACAGAGTTTTAAAGCTAGAACCTAAAACTTTATATGGATGTATAGCTAAATAGTTGGGAAATGTGCGAATATAATTTTGTTTATCTGAGGTCATTTTACAAGGTCAGGTCAAAGTCAAAAGTCAAAAGTTGATTTTTTCGCTATAATTTCGGCGCCTTTTTGGGTTTCCGGGTTTGGCATTTTTTCATATGCCAAACCCGGAATATATATAACGTAGAAGGGTGCTCTCTACTTGTGTACCAAGTTTCAGCTTGATATCAGGTCGGGTCACGGAGCTATGACCTAAAATGTCAGTGCGCGTACCCTATATCGCAATAGCCATAAAATGAAATTTTTGAAATGGAGTGAATTCAAATGATTGAAAACGTTTACAGATGATATTAAATGCACACGAGATCATTCAAAGTGACCTCAATGTCACTGGAGGTCATTTAAGGTCAAAGGTCACAAGTTGGTCTGAGAAACGTGTAACCGTGACAGTTCCCCCTTTTTCATGTCCCTGGCACCGCCTATGCTAACATTATACAAACATTGTAATGCGATTTGTACTTCTTTAGTATAACATGACTAGCAGAAGCCAAAAAAGGGTGTTTGCCTCTTTTGTTCATTCAGTTGTTAGAAAACTAATCCTCCTATTTTTGAAACCCTGTGAATGCCCATAAATTTTCTCAAAATTTCAGATTTGCGGACCCATGGTAAAAGCCCTATCTATAATCTCTCGATTCATGCCAGTTTCATCGAAATCGGTCGATAAACAACGGAGTTATAAGAAGTCCAAAAGTACCCCCCATTTTGACATTTTTTCCCCCTGTATCCACAAATTTCAAAATTTGGAAAATTTCTTCTTATAAAAATGTAGTTTACGTCACGGAAAATCGATTGCCGTTTGTTGCGATAAAATCGGACAAGGAGTTTTCGAGATCTCAGGGGGGGGCCGAATCCGCCCCCCCTGCCGGGAATCGACCATACCGTCTAGCCCTCCGGGAATAGGGTTAACACGCGGACCGAAAAATTGGCTGGTACAGTCACATTTCCGAATTGGTGAGTTGGAGCCATTTGTTTCCACACAGACGGTACAGTCCCAGACACAAGCGACTGACTGTGTGCAGCACCGTCGGGCCGATCGCCTCAGAGCACTTGAGCAGCAGCTGCAGCGTCACTGAGTGCCAGCAGCGTCACAGGCTGCACGCGGAACACTGCGCTCCACACTGCTGGCGGGCGAGGGTACATTGGCTCGCAAGGACGTGCGTTCAGTTTGTTAGCTTAGTGGTGGCCGACGCCGGCGATTTATTCGTTGCACTCGTATGCTACCTTGCTTGAATGTATTTCGCAGATAACTCTCCAGTTACGTTTCGTTGATCACATCTCCAAACATACACTGGGAAAATTCTTGTAGAAGAAACTGGAAATCGTGCATATTATATCTATTTAAATAACACATTGTTCCCCTGGTCTAATGAGACTTTTCTGCATCCAGATTAACAGTTCATGCTTGGCAGTCAGCCGATTTTGTGCGACAGTTTCTCATCAGGCGGCTTGGTTGGAAGAGACCCGCTGACTGAAGATTAAATAACTTCCCGGAAGACCTTAAATAATTTATATTTTAAAACATGTATCAGCTGCAAAGAATTCACTCATTCAAGTTCAGTGACCAGTCGTATATCATGGGAGCTGGTACTGTTGATAACTTGCTTACGGCGTCTGCTTCTAATGCCAGATAACTTAAAGAAGAAGCAAAATATTGATATCATAGGTTGGTTAAGATACTGGTTTCATTGCCTTTTGGTTTTCTGATGTCGTTTGATAATACATGTAGTTTGATTTTAAAGTGGATGTGTTCATTTTGCGATAACTTTAACGAAGTTCGCTCATGCCGAAATTCCACGCAGGTCGTCTCAAATTCGTGGTAAACCGATTAAGTGTGGTCAGCCTAAATGACGCAATCACGTGCATTGTAGTGCCCAGGATTACATGAACCAGGTAGAACGCCCCGATGAAAAGCCACGGCAACAAGAGTATATTAGTAGCAACAACCCTTTGGCGTTACTGTGGGGTGTCCGCCCGGCTGGCCGTTGCGAGTAATGACAAAAAATCACCCTAAGCTCATCACCGCGTGCCCGAATTACAACTGATTATGCAGTATCCCACACAGAGAAAATATTTCCCCTTCTCATGAAGGTGACTGAGTATTTTAGGGCCGACATTTTGTCCAAGAGCGATTAAAAACCGCGAATACAAAGTCGTGTCGTGTCCGAAGAACTTCATTTTCCCTTACTAGAGGTGCGTGGGGGATGGAATGGAATGGCGCATATCTGCAGCCGTCAGGAAACAAGTACTCTTTGGAGTCAAAACATCTTTCTTCGGCTCATTGCACTGTCCATTTGGACTCGTAATTCTACAACAACAAAAAAAAAACGAGACGCAAAATCTACGTGTTCAAAATTCGAGGATTTTCCTTGCTGTTTTTGTCATCCCAGCCATTGTTCTCTTAAAATGAGCCCTGCGACAGAAATCTCATTTTGCAAAATTCTCGTGCGACATAATTCCCGTGAAACGAAGTTCTTGCCGAGAACTTTGCGGTACGATAAGACATAAATCTCGCAATGGAAAATTCTCACACGGCTTAATTCTCGTAATCCAAAATCCCGTATGTCGAGATTCCCATACAACATTGTTTTCGTCGGACCGATTCTCGTACGCACTACATTATCGACTAGCCAGACTCTTGTAATTCTAAATTTTCGTACAGCCGTTTTCTCGTGGGAGCGATGACCGTATAAAAAACCGTACAGCTGTTTTCTTGTCGGACTGATTCTCGTGCGACATTATTCCTGGAAAACACATTCCTCAGGACAGATCTCGCAATGCATGTTTCGACGTAGTAACGCAAGATTCCCGTGGAACCATATATTCTGATACTGCATAAATCTCCGGAACAGATACTGGTATCACGCTCCCGTTCCCATACGGTACGGGACGGAAAACAACTAAAGGAAGCAATGCTTCGACTTAACTCGAGACCGACTATTGGTCGCCGCCATGCACGCTCGATTTGGGGAATAGGGGGGGGGGGCGGTTGGTCGCTACTCCCTAACTCACAAACGGTTGGTCGTATGATAAAATAAACACACGGTTGGAAAGTCCGTGACCAGTAGAGCTCGAAACTGGTGTCATTTCTAGTTTTGGAAAACATGTAAGCCATTTACACCCGATATATGTTTTCTCATAGCCGAATGCATGATACCGAGAAACGGCCTGGATCTCAAGGGCTGTGATAAATTAAGTCTAGATAAAGGTACCAGCGGACAGGTTAAAGTCCGCAGATGCAGATACACGTCTGATTTCCCTAATTTGTTTAATATGCACGCGGAAACGTTGAGGTAAAGAAACGGCGATTTCCGCACCGTTGCTGGGCGGGCGCCATAGGCGAACGAGGTATGCAATTAACAGGAAGTAATGCTGGCGCTCTTTTATTTCGCAAAATATGCCTGTCCAAGTGTTGTTTCTTGGTCCAGGTTGTTCCTGTGATGGTTTCTTGTGCTTAAATGTTGGAAATAATTAGTAGCTGTCAGTCTACACAACTGGTGTACCTTTATCCGCGAGAGTTTGTTTCCAAAATTTGCATTTTCGGAACTTTTTGATGTTTTTGATATTATTCGCAGTCATTCCAGCCGGTTCCGCCATTTTTTACCCGATCTGAGTCATTTATCGTCGATTTTGATGGCAGTGCATTTTGACCCATAACAGCTGTTCGTGACCTGACCTCAGGTCAGTGGTCGGAGGTCATTAAAACTTTGCTGATTGACGGATACTGGATGTCTGGGTCTCTCCACACTCAAATTGTTACCAAAAATCCCTTCAGTTTTCGAGAAAATGACGCCTTATGTTGAAAACGGACTCTATCTCAAGTCAATCACCCAGACATTTCCGAGAAATCCGAGATAGCAGATTTGTTGTATTTATCAAAGTCTCTAACCTTTAGAAGTTCAATTGTGATATCATGTTTTGCGAAAAAGTTACAGGACGCTCAACTTTTTTGGACATAGGTCCACTTGACCTGACCTAGGTCAGACACCTTCTTTGACCTGAATTCAAAAATTGGGTACAAGGCGTAAAAATGATGAAACAAAAGGTACACGAAGTTCGTAGCGCTGCGTTTGTTTGTCCTCTCATAATTTCGTAAAAACCTCGGGGGTCGGTCAACTCCCCCATTCGGGGGCAGGTTATTTCGATCTGATCTGCGTGTCGCAGAAGCTCGTAATGCAAAATTGCCGTAGGGTATAATTCACCTAAAGCAAAGTTTTCGTGCGACGTAAATCTCGTAATGTAAAATTCTCGCACAACATAATTCTCGTAACCCAAAATACCGTATTGCTCGATTTTTGTAAAACATTGTTTCACATCCGGCCGACTGTCGTGCCGACTGGATTCCCGTACAGCTAGATTCTATGTAATTTTGAATGAAACAACCGTTCTCTCGTAGGACAGATGTTCTTTTCTGTTCTGAATTCTATGTAATTTTGAATGAAACAGCCGTTCTCTCGTAGGACAGATGTTCGAAATGAAAAATTACCTTATAGCCATTTTCTCGTGGGACAAATCTTTTCTTTTGACAGAATTCTCGATGCGGAAATAAATGAAAATGGCAACGGTGTGGAAAATCATGACCTATGACTACAGACTGCCTCGGCATGAGTTTTATGGTGTATGTTGTGTTTTTCATGTTGTTGCTTTTTGCTGTTTCCGTCCCGTAATGCAACCTTGGGAATAGCAACACCATACGAGCATCTCTCCGGGAGATGCATGCCATACCAGAACAGATGGCTCCACTGCAACCTTCAAGCGTTGCTAGACCTATCCTGCACGGGAATCTGTCCCGACGAGGATGTGCTTATGAGACAAAATCTCTTTGCGGTCGGTGAAATTCCGGTTGTGAATCTTCGTCTTAGACGGGTGCATCGCAGCCCCTACGGTGTACATCTGAAGGCTCCCGGCACATACGGTGCAGTGTCTTACCATGACTCGTCCGTGGTTACAGGCGCACCCCTTGAGAGACATCGGAGCCTCATGTGTTTACGACGTGTGTTCATAGACAGTATTAACGGGCGAAAATGACGGGATGACAATGAAAATGAAAATGAGTTAAACAAATCGTCAGCAGACATTAAAGAACGGTATTACGCATTGGCAAGCTCACAGATACAGGACAAAATGCCTCATGCGTCATCACGAAAATCTGTGGGTAGTCTGATCCGCGAGGAAGATATTCATAGGTCAGAGAGTGCAAGGCAATTTGCTGAGTAGGGGCAAAACAAACAGTCTGCGGTCGACGCTCGTAAAGGCGTGAACAACGACGTCCAAACGTCATTTCTCTGGAGTGCCTCGGACACAGTTTTCACACAGGTGCATTAGACACGTCGCACTGCGGCCAGCATGCCTGAAGTAAGAGCTGGGAAAGACGAATGATGAAACAGTATGGTCCGCAGAGACGGTCGCGGCCCCGAAGTCCCGAGGCCCCAAGCATAGACGAGAGGGTGAGAACTTTGCGCCGCCTGTCGTCCCTAACGGACTTGGCGGACGAGTGGTGCGGCAGACGACACTGGCTCTGCCCCGGTGCTGGCGTTGCCCTGGCACTGGCCAATTCTGCCCAGCATTCGCCCCGGCTCTCGCTGCTGAGCCTGGACTGTCCAGACTTAACATACTCCGTGAGTAGAATGTCAATCGCAACGCCGCCATCGCGTCGCGATAGGGTCGCAACAGAGTTTGGGCGTGCCGGCGTTGGATCACGGGCCTGCACACAAGGGTAATTCCGATCCGAATGTGGCCGAAATGGTTTTCACTGCATGCTGCAGACCATCCATCACCTCTCGTCCTTCAGGTTTTCGGGGGTGTTGATTGCGGAAATGATGTTATGTTTACTTCTGCTTATCAAAGAAACTGATAATGACGCCTTCAGCTGGTAAAAAATGGTGATCATATTTATGACTTTCGTTACGTTGATGTCGCAAGCAAAGTGACTGATCTCCTCAATCATGCAGTTCTTTATTGGCACCAATAACGTCACCAGAGTTAAGAATACAGATGTCTTGTATGCTCAATACGGATGCACTGAAGACGGAAGACTGTCAAAACCGCGCTGATGACGGGTTATCGTTTATCCAGACATCGAGCCCCGAGATCGAGAAGCACCAGAGTCTTCTATAGTACAGAGGAGGCTTTCCTCATGTTTAGCCGATGCGCTGTCCGAGCCATATTTTTGTTTACACACTGGCTGGTCGCACCATCAGAACCCCACATGCCTCCGACCTACAGTGGTGACGGTCGGCTGTGTCGCTGGTGGCGTAGAAGGCCGTTCACGCGAAGGTTGAATCTACGCGTTCAGAGCTGATGTTGTGAATGCATTCCCACCGTGTCTCGACCACTCACTGCCGTGTGCAGTCCAGAAGAGATTGCTACACAAGCTCGCCGTTTGATTCGGTGAATGTCACGCCTTCTTGGTCGGGATAACATCATCTCTTTGCTGCCCTGATTTTTCAGACGCTGGAAACGGATTTGTTTTAGTGACTCTGTTAGTCAGCTTCCACACCATCTAGTACCGTTGCCGTGTAAAACCCATTAGTGCCTGCGAGTGCCCAGTCGTCTGTGAGAAACTTCACTTCACAGACTTTTGCCACCAGCATTAGTGTCCGGCATATCTTCAGTTGTCGTCTGGGGCGACACGGCCGAGCACTCTGAGAGGCTGCTCTAACGAATTTTCCGGTTTCGTGCTTCTTGTCAACAGAAACATAGATGGCTACGTTTACGTCCACTCAGCTCCTTGACCGACTTCTTTGGACGATCTGAATTTACACTGGTGTCCACAACGTGTGTTGATTACGTTTCGGCACTTTCAACATAGCACCATTCGCCAGGAACCTTTTCCTGCTGACGAAGAAAGTAACTTCGCCCTCCTGCTGCATGCTTGCCATTTGTCTTTGATTCCGCTCACTGCTCTCGACGTTGTTTTTCAACCTTTCTCGAGGGGTCTACAGTCAGCTCATTGGGATTTACACTTGTTTGCTCAAAAATACACGTCGCACCAACTTCCAAGCCCCGTTTCGACTGCTTTCTGAGCTCACCAGCCTCCTTCAGGGTGTTAAACATCGTCACTTTTTCAAATCTAACCTCCATTTCGAACAGTCTGTGACAGTTCCTCATCGTAGCGCAGTTCTTGAAGGAGTAAACAGCCGCTACAGGATTCCTCTGAGGTAGTGCTGCGCTGTGCTACTGTCTGTGGTATATGCTGGTCGAAGCACGGGTGTCTATTTCTGTAAATGATTGGGTGGGCCGAGCCATCGGCCCGACAACCTAACCTCCCCCGAAATGTAGGTTTCTCAACAGATTGAACCCACTTTATTTTGATCAACGAAAATTTTTGAGTTTTTTGTTATTATTTCCCAAATAAAAAGTCGTATATATCCCATGTATATGGGTATATATGCATACACACACACATATATATATATATATATATATATATATATATATATATGCATGTATGTATAGAAGATAGAAATATACATGGATGCATCACTTTATACCTTATTCTATACTTTCTGTCTTTTAACTATTGCAGCCGTTTCTTTCGTTATTTTGTCCGATTCCCTTTAAAACTGTCAGAAAATATTGGAGGGGCCCAAACTAACATTGGAGGGCCCTGATCAACACTGGGTGGGCCAGGGCCCCTTCGAAAGAACACACATCGACACCCCTGGGTCGAAGGGATGTATTGCGAGAACATCGCGGGACAGGGACGTCGATTTCTGTAAATGACTTGGGGGGAGGGGTTGAGCCGAGGGCTCGTAACCTAACCTTCCCAAATGGGGGTTTCTCAACGGATTTAGTCCACTTTATTTGGACCAACGGAAATTTGCAAGTTTTTTGTTACTCTTCATAAAACAAAAAAAATTGTTTTTATTCCCATGTATGTAGGAATATACATAGACAGAAGATAGAGAGAGAGATTGATCCATAGCTTTAGACGTTATTCTTGCTTTCTGCCTGTCTCTTACCTATTGCGGCCGTTCTTCTCGTTATTATTACTCATTCCCCTTTGAAACCAATAGAAAATACTGGGGGGGGGGGCAAAGCAACATTGGGAAAGGGAGCAAATCAATACTGGGTGGGCCAGGGTCCTCTTAAAAGAATATAAAACGACACCCCTGTCACGGGACACCGCAGGGCCAGAGGTCGGCCGAGCGCAGTGGCCCCGGCCAGCCGGCGCCGGTGCGGTGGCTTTATACTTTTGGCCTCCATGAAATGAAATGTATGGCACACTAAGCCGTTTTAGGGCAGAGAAAAAAAGCAGACTGTCTCTTGCTATGTAGAAACCTTTTCTTAAAACTTAATAGCTCGCAGACTGAAAGAGCACATCATGTTCTGTTATCTAGTATCAGAATTATCATCGCAAGTTGAAAAATGACACGCCACGTCATGTCAAACATGGACAGCTTTTTCGTCTCTCACAGCTATTCGGCGCGGAGCGGATAGAAAGACGAACTCCTTGCTGAGCTAGCGACTACATGAAATTACATGAGCCACAGCGACTACATGAGACAGAATAAACGACGCGCGACGTTGAATAGCCTGGTCAGCTCTACATTGACGGGTAGCTTATCGAGCAAAACCTCGGCTGCTGGTAAATGGGATTATGGCCCGTTTTTGCCAGTTTACCCCTGGGTGGCATGGCGGGACTGAATTCGATCGCAATATGGGCGTGTCAGAATGCGTGTTTGCTGGCGGCGGCGCTGGATTTTTGTATGACTTCGTAGTCGAGCCACGCAGCCTGTGAGACAACGGCTCTTCTGCCGGCCCCCTGGCGGGCACCGGGCGCTGACCGAGTCAGCGCCCGGAGACTCACACGATATGCATGGGCGGAAAATCTCGGAAAAAAGGTGAGGACGTTTCGCTGCGCGTTTACATTTACAAACGTTGGCAGATCTTGAGGAAGTTCTTTTCATCTAACGCCGTGTTCGAATTCGGTAAAAGATCGCATACGGTTCCCGAACCCAGATCTCTTTCCGTTCTACCCACATGCACGAACAGATTCCTACACCCCGCTAAGAAGGAACGGACAGGGAGAAAGAATCGTTTAAGGTGATCCTTTCTGCATCCAACACGTATATTGACATTGACTCGTGTTACTTCTCGAACATTTATCATGATAATGTTGGTGGCAGCAGCACCTTTTCCAGATTTGATCGTCCACAGGCTGGGAAAACAGAGAATCGGTAACGTTTGAGGGCCTCCGCCCTTTGCCCATACGTCGAGGAAGTGTCTCATCTTAATTGAAGTGCCAATCATTAAGGCTGCTTAAAACGCACATTGCTCGCTGGTACGAGAATGCATGGACATAAACATGTCCCCAACCCTGAAAAAAAAAATTTGCTATCATTACTGGAGTCATATCGCAATAACTTCGGGAAAACGGGCCCATCCTGCTGACCGCTGGCATGGCGGTGAACCGTCGAAACAGGTAATGCCAGACCCCGTGCCGCACCGGTAGAAGATTAGCGGCGAAAAAAACGGAAGAAAGTAGTTTGTATCATATAGGCCGAAGAACAAGATTCAAATCTTTCACGGAATGAACAAATTTTGTTTTTTGAGTAAAAATGTGTAAATATCCGGCAGATAATTGAAACTGGGGGAAAATGGAAGACATGGTAATCACTGTGTTCTTCCGCGAAACGTCAGCACCAGCTGTCCTGGCTGCCTGGCATTGCGCACGCGCAGTGGGGTACGGTCTTGTGTCGGCTTGGACAAGTGAGTGTGGACGCGTGTTATTGCTCTCGTGGTTTTCGTCTTATTTTATGACCTTTGAGACGCTGATAACATTTCGTTCATTTCAGAATCCAGCGGCAAAGTGGATACTATCATTGGAATTCCAGTATCTTAGGACGGACCCCACGGAAACAGTACTGTGAGTATCTGTCTTGCTGAACAACCCCCTTTTGATGTCGATTAGCCCCACAGCCGTGCAGTCATTGAGTGCAGTAAAACGCCCTGATATGTATTGCTTGTATTACTCTCATCATTGTTGTCAGTTTTGATCAAACATTATGATTTAATTGGGCAATTTATGCCCATGTTTGGCATATTCAACCAAAATACATTTTTGCTTTAATCGTTAAAATTACATGACATTAACAAGGATGTATGTTGACAACAGCTTCTCAGGCAGAGTAAGATCCATTTGCTGAAGTGGATTTACATCTGGAGCAGTCTAATTATTTAAATTGCAAAAGTATCCTAGAGTCCAAACCAGATTGGGCTGAGTGATATGTAACCTGCATCTGGGCCAAAGTGCACCATTTATTTCATCCTGGCAGACTACTCCTTATCAGATGTAAAATGTGAGCTCTCTTTGATGACTTACTGTTTGATAAAAAACAGCTGTTAGCTAACCATGTTGCCTCAGCACTACCTGTACCTAATGGGTTATTTGTTAAAGACTGTATAAGAATTTTGGGCAAACATTTTGGGCATTAATATTTGCCATGTGCAGAAGCTAGAATCCCAGCCTATCAAACTTTCAGCTTGTCATAGCCTTAAATTTGAGCTTGTATGGACCAGAAAAAAGGTAAAAATTGTGCATTCTTAACAACATGTTAATGCAAACAAAATGAATAAATGAGAACAGACCCGGAGTAAAATATAAATATATGTGTGTGGCCATCATGGCCAGTGCAATAGGCCAATATTGAAAACAGTGTTCATGGGTGCATATTCAGATTTAGTTGTACAGCTGCAGCTTCAACTGGGAAATATTGTACTGCTAGAATGGAATGGCAGTAGATTGATAATCCTCATGTGATAAATGTGGAAAGCACCAAAACATTGGCTTAATGGGATAATTGGATGAGTGTGTGGTGCAGAAGGCTTTTTGTTTATCTGAGAATGGAAGAGTTGGTCATACCTAGCCTGAAAATTTTGAGAAGAACATGTTTTAAGGTCTGAAAATCCTAGTACCCAAGGTGTATGTATTAACTAGATAGGAAGCAGAAACAAACTGTGATCAGGTCCTCTTAGCATGATACTAGTTGCTCAAATGGGTTTTAGCAGATATTGCTCACTGGTGAGCACTGGACAGCATTAGCCAATTGTACAGTATTGGGAGGATCCAGTCCACCAAAATTGCCATAGTTTTGCTGCATTTATAATTATCTTCAAGACTGTTATCAGCAGTTATATTAAAAAACATAAGCCTCCTTAGAAAAAAGACATACATTGAGTGTTTTTTGGCCATCACTGCATTTTGCTTCCATACAACATTTTAGTGATCTGTTGGCATGCAGCACAAGGTAGGATTTTTCATTGTTGGTGTTAGAACATACATTTTTCAACAGAACATAAAGCTTTGAAGATGATAAAAGGTATGTTAGATGTTAATAGAAACCATAAAGTGAAACCTTGGGCCAGAATGCACAGCATGCAATTCTAATGCATGCAGTTACTGTTGTTTTTGTGGAAAGTGTGCAATAAGCATACTTTCCATATCTGTACGACCTGATGCCGATTTAACAACAAAAATGTATGGTTCATAAATACTGCTGATCAAGTAATTTGTGAGAAGGCTTGTACTTACAGCATTATTGCTTTCTGAGGAGTGAAGTTACTGTAATCCCCTCAAAAATAAGTTGCATTTGCACAGAAAAAGACAAAGGCTCTTGGCGTGTTTCATCGTGATACCGAAACAGTGGTGCAGTATGGTTAGTCAGAGGTCGTGTGAGCTTTCACTGTGCAATTTCAGCTGTTACAAACTGATTTCCAAAATTCTACGTACACCACCTCCCATCCCTCTGGACATGCGTGCATAAAACACGCTGGGCGTGTCATGACTGCCCGGACAGCGGGCAGTGTGGCCGCGCACGCATGCTTCCCAGCACCCCTGACACGAGGCGTGACCGGGCGCCGGCGCCGTCTGTCCGCAGTGTACTGTAACGACACGGACCGAAAATGGACCAGATACAGTTGCAGCAGCAGCAGCAGCAGCAGGCGGTGGCGGGCAGCGGCTGGGAGGCCGACCCGGTGACGGGCTCCGGCTGGGACCCGGCGCAGGCCGACCCGGCCATGGCCGGCACCGGCTGGGACGCGGCGCCGGCCGACCCGGCCGCGTCCGGCAGCGGCTGGGAGCCGGCGCCGGCCGAGGCTCCGGCTGCCGCGCCGGCCGTCTCCTACAACGACCTGTTCCCGGCGCTGCCGGACAGCGGGCCGGAGAGCGGCGCCCAGATGCCCGGCCAGACCAACCCGTGGGCGCAGCGGATGCGCGTGGGCACTTCCAACGTGACCCAGGTACGGGCGGCAGGGGAGTCGGGGGGGGGGGGGGGCCGGCTCGGCCGTGCCTGTTGCTGGGACACCACCGAGTGGCTGCAGATTGTGGAAAGCTGTTAGGCGAGTGTTTTGACGGGATTCGTGGTTGGTCTCCGCGTGTGTTTTCCCGTTGACAGGCAGGTTTCGCTCGTTCGGGCTTGACCCAGCTGTGTTGCGTTGCGGAAACTGGAAACGCCGGGACCAGAATTACGTAGAGTGCGGCGTTTTCCCGTGTATTGTCATTGGGCGTGCATGCATGACTCGCGGAATTAGGCGTGCACTGTAAGTTTTTTGATCGATCATAGCTTTCAGGTGGACTGATTGTGCAGGCTTTTATACAGTACACCCTTGCCTAATGACGTGGGACAATGGGCGCTCGATTCCTGGTTTTGCGTTCCGTGCGAGCTTAACGGACCTGTCCTGCAGCTGGATGCTCCAGCGGCTACTTGTGGGATTCCCAGGAGTTTCACGTGTTTCCCTTTTATTTTTGTGTCTGGATGCCAGTGGTTGCACTCGCCGGGTTGCTATTTGCGTGTCCGATCGTCAGATGTTTTACGTGTCGCGCTGCCATTTGTCTCTCGTATTGCCAGGTTTTCCACGTTCCGTCGGAGGAACGGAAGTCGGACAGCAAGTTTGGCGAGGACAGCTCGATGCGAGCCTGCGGCGACATCATGCAGAAGACAGGCACGAACATCGAGGCGTCGACCGGCCGCGACGGCAGCCTCACCTTCATGATCACCGGCAAACAGGACCAGGTGCTGCGCGCCAAGCGGCTCATCCTGGAGAACTTCCAGACGCAGGTCCGTGCCGTTGACGATGGCTGCCCTCCCCGTCCTAGTCACGCTGGGTATCTGTTCCGTACAGAAGGTTTCGCTGCCCTTGGCTAACCACCTCTTACGTCTTTTAGTTGTCAACACATTTGTGCTATTTTCCCGTTCCGTTCCTCGTGTATTATATATGATATGATATGATATCATATATATATATATATATATATATATATATATATATATATATATATATATATATATAGGGATGCACCGGATCGGGATTTTTGTGATCCGGCCGGATGCCGGATATGCCGGATCGGGGTGCTGGATATCCGGCCGGATACCGGATATTATGTTTACATGTTTTTATTTACTATTTCTATTAAAATAATGGGACCAAAAAGACTGAATAGAAAAGAAAAGTATAGGAAACTGAAAAAATTAGCAAAAAATGCCCACAGCTTGTGAGTCGATATCTTCAAGGCCAAATGGGGTGGAAAAGGTCAACTTTGGACACTATCGGCCTGCACATGCCATTCCGTACAACTTTTCGAACGAAACGGTTCGAAACGGCCCTTATTGTTGGGCCGTTAAAACGTGGAATACGATAACTTCCATTCATTTGGCGTCATGACTGGGGATTTTGGGTCGAGGTCATGTCAGGTCAATGACCTGTGACGTCATTTTTTTATCTTTTACAAATCAGATTTTGAACAACACGGAACAGTTTGAGAGTAAATGAGGGCGCGACATGTATCTTTTGGCGTATTTTCAGTGAAGGTAGCCATCACCGGTACATCTGGTCATTTCCAGCGTTTATATTTCTGTATGTATGTATAGCTATGTATGTTTATACATGTCAGTATCAATATGCCAAACGTGTTTTAGAAGGGTGTTTGAATGCGTATTTCCCACAAATGGATGTATTGCAGAACAAATCTGGACCAGGTCACAAAAACCTGTCCTTGACCTTTGATGACCTTGACCTGAAATGACTCTGGCATATATATATGCGTCTGCATGTGCGCACACGTGTCTTTATTAGGGTCTTCGAATGCATATTTCATACAAATCGATTTTTCGCAGAGGAAATCTGAGTAAGGTCACAAGATATATGACCTTGGCCTTTAACGACCTTGACCTTCACTGACCTTGGAATATGTAGGCGTATCAGTGTGCGCAAGCGTGTTTTTATTAAGGCCTTCGAATGCATATTTTATACAAACTGACATCTTGCAAAGCAAATCTGGATCAGGTCACAAACCTTGACCTTTGAAGGCCTTAACCCTTATTGACCCTGGCTGTGGCCTTGGTACGTCCATCACTTATGCCCGAATGACATCGCCTGACTGTGTTCAAACAGCAGTCTTAAGTAGAACGCCAGTTCTTTCACAAAGTTCCCATTTGTCAGCGACAACCGTCGTTTTCGTGATGTTTGCCTGACTTCAAATGCTTGAAACTTCAAAATTTCCAGCCGATTTCCAATTTTTCTACGCCATTCGACGAGTTATTCAATTGCCAAAAATATCACAAAGTAACAGCAACCAGCTCAGATGCGTTCTCGAGATATTCAAGAAGAACAGGTGGGGAGCACAAAAAGACCCCCATTCCAGTGCGCATGTTAAAAGACAGCTACAGCTGATTCAAGCTGTAAAAACAACGGGTGTCATAACGCGTTCCGGCTGGAACGTTTGGAATCTCCAGAACGTACGTGACAAAAAAATATTGGTGGCAAACAAGGTTCGGTACCGAAAGAGCAAGAGGTCACCCCAGGTCACCCAAAAACAAGAGTTCGCCCAAAAGACCCGCATCCGGAAACTGTCCCGCGGATCACATGAAATCGGAAAGAACGGGGCATTGCCATGGACGACGAAAACTACTTCACCTACCACGAGAGGTATATGTCAGGAAACCTTGGGTACTCAGTTGGAGCACGTCCGGCAGAACTCCAGCAAAAGTACAACTGAGGCCAGAGAGCAAGCTTCCTCGTAATCTTTTCGTGTGGCCCGCCATCTCTCTTAGGGGTGACAAAGCCGGCTATCATGCCGGGTATGGGTAATGTTGATGGTAACATCATGTACCGTGAGAAGTGCGTAGGAGACGTGCTCATCCCATATTTGGATGAGGACTGTTTCGAGAGGGACATGTTGATCTGGCCAGACTTGGCCAGCGCTCATTATGCGAAGAAAACGCTCAAGTTGCTGGAAAAGGTCAAAGTGCCGTATGTAGTGCGTGACAGCAGTCCCCCTGTGTGCACCAGGTGTGTCCTACTGAGGACTTATGGGGCATCATTAAGCAGAGGATGTATCAGGGAGACTGGTACGTAACATCCAAAGTCGCCCTAAAGCGCTGGATGAGCCAGGTGATGGTTGCTCTGGACCTAGAGATACTGCGTAAAATGCTGGTGCGCGTAGCCAGGCGCGTGCGTCTTGCCGACAGATGAGAGGTGATGGAGATGATCCATTAAGCAAGAACTGACCGCAACGGTTATGACTACATTTCTGCAAAGTTTAATGTTCATACAGTAATAAATGTGCTTACGATGTGACTTTAAATACTGTCTCATTTCCAAGTGCCCACAAGTTATATTTTTCCTTAATGCATTTGTGTTAGAATTTGAGAAAGATAAGAAATATTTCGAAAAAAGGAACTCATAAGACGGGCTGCTGACTGCATGCTGGCTATCGTTTCACAGTTTTGAACTTGAGTCCCATTCTTGCAAGATATGTCCGAGCCCTCCCGGACCAATACAGAAAAGAATTGGTTCCAAGGTCTCCAGACCGACTTGGAACTGCCAGTTACATCGACAATGTAACACAACAAGCCACGTTTCCCTTGAAACGGCTTTGGACGCAGACATTAGAGCAACGTCTTGATTGTACACCGGGAGGTTAAATATCCGGCCGGATCACAAAAATATCCGGCCGGATACCGGATTCCGGATAATCTCTAATATCCGGCCGGATATCCGGCCGGACCGGATATCCGGTGCATCCCTATGTATATATATATATATATATATATATATATATATATATATATATATATAAATGGCAATACACGAGGCACCTTTGTACCTTTCTTGACGTACCTTTGAACGGGAATCGGAGGCAAGCATAAGGAAACATTAAAAGACAGACAGGCAGGCGCTGATAAGCAGCGCTGGCCGGTGTGCGAGCTGTCCGGTCGGTGTGGGGTCAGCGGACCTGTGTCGCCGCACCTCCCCCCCCGCCCGGGCGGCGAGCAGCCAGCCTGTGTCACCGCTGCGGCCGGGGTTGCTCGGTCAGCGTATGGTCAGCATCCCCGCGCCGGAGCCGGCCGCTCTGCCCCTCACCCCCCCCCCCCACCCCTCCCTCCCCCGAGCCCCGCCCGGCTGAACCGGTCGGCGTGCCCTCAGGCGACGCAGAGCATCAGCATCCCAAAGGAGCACCACCGGTTCATCCTGGGCCGCGGCGGCCAGAAGCTGCGCGACCTGGAGACCCAGACGGCCACCAAGATCCACGTGCCCGGCCAGGCCGACCCCAGCGATAAGATCTCCGTGGTCGGCATCAAAGAGGGCATCGAGAAGGCCATCCACGAACTGCAGACCATCAGCGACGAACAAGTGAGTGGCGTCGGCCGACGGCCGGCGCTGATTCAGCCCGCACGGTGCCTTATTCCGTCGTGGCCGGCTGACGACTGCTATAATCAGGTCGCCTGGCTCGGTTACCGGACGTGGGTGTTCCGTTCGGGGAGGTTAGTGCGCTTGGCAGTGTGTGGGAACTCTGCGAGCGGCCCCTAACCTGTCCCTGCCGTTGCAGTCGAAGCAGGCCTACGAGAAGCTGGAGGTGCCGAAGAAATACCACCCGTTCATCTGCGGCGCGCACAACGAGAACATCGCGCGCATGCAGGCGGAGAACCCGGGCATTCGCATCAACGTGCCGCCGCTGTCCGTGATGAAGGACGAGCTGACGGTGACCGGGGAAAAGGAGGGCGTCATGAAGGCCAAGCAGCAGATCCTGGCCATCTACAAGGAAATGGAGCGCAGGTGCTCCAACATCAGCGTGGAGGTGGCCAAGTCGCAGCACAAGTACGTGATCGGGCCGCGCGGCAACGCCATCGCCGACATCCTGCAGAAGACGGGTGTGTTCGTGGAGATGCCGCCGCCCGACTCGCCGCTGGGCACCATCACGCTGCTGGGACCGCAGGAGCAGCTCGGCCAAGGCGAGTCGACGTTCCACTTGACGGCCGATGGGCGTGGTGTGCTTTGGAACTGCTGGCGGTGGCTAATACGGGCTGGATTCTCCGTTTTGGCGCAGGATGCGGCAGTGATGGCTTTGCTAACTAGGGTAGCGAAGCGAAACATGAGCGCTTGCATGTCACACGCCAGGCGTGATTTCAGTCAGCGATAGGTCGTTTGAAAACCATTACGTCAGCTGCCATGGTTGCCGCTCAATGCTGACGCGTTCGTCCGCCGTCCTGACTGTTGCCGTGGCGACATTTCAGCGCTGACCATGGTGTACGAGAAGGCCAACAGCTCGGTGATGGACGAGGTGCGCTGTCCGGTCTGGTGTCACAAGTACATCATAGGCAAAAAGGGCCACGACATCAGGCAGATCACGGCCGACATCCCCAAGGTGAGCAGGCCATCGGCTGCCGGGCGGCCTGCCGGCTCGGCGGTCCGCTGGCGCCGCTGTGATTCCTCTCGCTCAGTCGGCACCGTGCGTGGAAGTCCGGGCTGTCTGCCCAGCAAGCGCTGTTGCCGAGTCTCACCCCTGCAGCGTTTGCTGTGGCCGGAATTGCAGTCGTCGCTGCCGGGCGACGACTGCATCTGACTCGCCTGCCCCGCCGTGGCGCCGGCGCAGAGGGGTCAACTCAGGCATCCGTGCTGTGAGCTTTGGCTCACTGGAATGACGTGGTGTAGCGGAGAGGTCGCGTATCATGAGCTGACAGTTGACGACAGGGTCCATTGTTTTCCGCCTGTTGAGACGCTCGTGTGACCTGATCCATGTCTGTCAGGTGCACGTGGAGTTTGACACCGGATCCAGCAAAGTGAAGATCGAAGGCCCCAAGGAGGACGTGGAAAAGGCCCGCGAACGCATCGAGGCCAAGGCCAAGGAGCTGGTGGACAGCATGTGCCAGGAGGAGATCGAAGTGCCCACCAAGTACCACAAGCACATCATCGGAAAGGCCGGTGCCAACATCAACAGGTCAGTCGGAATGTAAAGAAATATAAGGATGAATCCCCTTTCAGACGGTCGTCTTCTCGAGTCGTCGCGTGAGAGGATTCGCGCCGAAACATTGCAGACGTAATTGGACCCCCGGCATGATACTCGCAACAAAGGCACTCACTTACCAGCTTGCCACAACTCGACGTGCCAACGAAAACATGTATGGTACTTGTTGAGGTAAAATTCGAAAAGTTTGCGTTCACTCCCGTTGGTTTCACACCGTGCGCTACATTTCCATGCGTTGGGAACTGACCAGAGCGAGACTGACGGCCGCCGACCCACTGCCGCAGGATCAAGGCCGAGTACAGCGTGTACGTCTCGATCCCGGAGAACGAGTCTTCCACCACGATCAAGATCGAGGGCCCCAAACAGGGCGTGATGGGCGCGCGAGACGAGCTGCTCGAGATGACCGCCAAGATGGAAAACGAGAAGGAGCGCGACATCATCATCGAGAACCGCTTCCACCGGCAGATCATCGGCTCCAAGGGCGAGAACATCACGCAGATCCGCCAGAAGTACGACCAGGTCCAGATCGTCTTCCCGCGCCAGGGTGAGCCGACCGCCGCCGGCGATCAGTGACGTCACGCGTCACGCGGATGGGCAGCTGGAGAGCCGGGCTGTGACCAGGCCCGGCCGGCTGCGCGCGGTGGCCCCTGGGCTCGTGGGAGGCGGGTGGGTGGGCTTTTGGTACCCACTGTCTCGTACTCGGCGATGGTCCCTTCGGGAGTGGGTCGTACGTTTCGCGCGCAGTTTGTGTGACTCTTGATCGCCGGGAGAACGGGACCTTCCTGAACTGCCTTGCTCAGTCGGTGGGCTGTGATGTCCTCTCGCATGGAGCGGTTGACGGTTGCGCTCGTTTCGCGATCATGACATCTCCGGCGCGGTTCTCGCCGTTTGTGCCCCGCGAGCTGGCCTCGGCCGTCGTCCGGCGTGGGGTAAGGCGACCCCCCGGGCCGATTCTCGCCTAACAAGGGGGCGCTCTCCCTCCAGGCGAGAAGTCTGACGTGGTTAAGATCCGCGGACCCAAGGACGTGGTGGACCAGTGCTACAAGCACCTGCAGAAGCTCGTCAAGGGCATGATGGAGTCCAGCTACCAGGTGAGTGGCCGCCCGTACGGCGGCCGCCACGCCATGGGCCGGTCGGCGCTCCGCCGGGGGACTGGCGTGTTGGGGCGCCGTTTTTCTGTCAGACAGTCAGTATCGCTGGGAACTGATTATACTGTTCCGTGAGGGACGATGGAGTGCCAGAGCAAATCCTGTAATGAATAATCAGCAAATGCGCTTTTTTGCTTGTCTTTTTTTTTACAAAAAAAAACTAGCGCCATGACACGCCGACATTATTATTACACCGTTTCATTGACGCACGACCGAGCGGAACGGGTGAAATGGATCTGGCGCGTCCGTATGCATCGGAGAATTGTCGGTCCTTGTGTTTTCCTGTCTGTCTGTGTGCGGGCGCAACTGACGCTGCTGGTGGGCGCGCGACAGGAGCGCGTCTCCATCTACAAGCAGCACCACAAGTTCATCATCGGAAAGGGCGGCGCCAACATCCGCAAGATCCGCGACGAGACCAACACGCGCATCGAGCTGCCGGACGAGTCGTCGGACAGCAGCGAGATCCTCATCACCGGCCGGAAGGAGGACGTGCTCGTCGCCCGCGACCGCATCCAGAAGATCCAGAACGAGCTGGACAACATCGTGCAGCGCGACATCATGGTGCCGTCCAAGTTCCACAACAGTATCATCGGCCCCGGCGGTCGGCTGATCCAGTCGATCATGGAGGAGTGTGGCGGCGTGCAGATCAAGTTCCCGCCGTCCGAGAGCAAGTCCGACAAGGTGGGTGTCCGGCGGCCGGCCGTCGGATGGCTCTGAGCTCCCGGGGTATCGACCGGGCCACATGGTCCCGTCTGAGCTTGGGAAGGGGCTGGACTTGGGTGGAATAAATCAGACATTGGTCTTTGTTGATTTGTGACACGGACTTTGGTGGAACCGATCAGGCTTCGGTCTTTGTTCTTAGCCGTGATGACTTGGAAAACGTAAAGCCAAGAAAGATAGTTTGAAACGTGCTTTATAACATGCAGATGGGTGTAGATGCAAGTTGGAGGTGAACAGTGGGAATATGAGTACAGCAGGCGCGCCTCCTGTACTGGGAGGACCTGATGTGTCTGGAGCGTCGTCTGACCGGCCGTCCGTGCCGCAGGTGACCATCCGCGGCCCCAAGGACGACGTGGACAAGGCCGAGACGATCCTTGTGGACCTGGCCAACGAGAAGACCCTCAACGGCCACACGGTGGACGTGCGGGCCAAACACGAACACCACCGCTTCCTGATCGGTGAGCGCCGCGCCGCCGGCCGGCCGCCGGCCGGACGGCACTCCTCTCGAACGATTCTCTTCTCACGGAACGACGTTTTGGGTCGCGCATTGTCTTTGTCTTCCGGCGAAATTTTGACTCATGCCTGCTACCGGATATGTTAAACAGGCTGTGCAGTTTGTCGTCCTGACAGAAGTCCCCGCCCGATGTGGACCCCGGGGGTGATCTTCTGGTCGCCGTCGAGACTCGCGTCCTGCCGGCTGTCCCGTGTACGGGGCCATGCGCCGTCTCTGGGGTACGGCCGGCCGGCCGGTGGCCCGGGCGTCGCCTCCCCCCAGACTGACGCGCCTGCCGGCACCCTCCCGCAGGCAAGAACGGCTCCAAGATCGAGGCGCTGCGCGAGGAGACCGGCACCCGCATCGTGTTCCCCAGCGAGAACGACAAGGACTGCGAGATCATCACCATCATGGGCAAGAAGGAGAACGTCGAGAAGGCCAAGGAGCAGCTGGAGAAGCTCATCAGGGACCTGGTAAGCTCCGCCGGTCCAGACCTGTCTCCTTGTCCGCATGTTTTTCTCCCAGAAATGCGGAAATCTGAACTGCTTAGGATTGCAATGTTTAGAACTACCGTACACGCCGGTAGTGCGTGCGCGTCGCGCGTGATGCCGTGTAAGTGACGTGGTGGTGTATATTGACGGGCACTGTGTTGTGGAGCAGAGCAGGCTGCCGTCGGAGAAGCGTCTGACCACTGAGGGCTGTCCGCCGTCCCCAGGACCAGACGGTGACGGCTGAGATGAGCGTCGACCCCAAACACCACCGGCACTTTGTGGCGCGGCGGGCCGAGGTGCTGCGCGAGATCAAGGCCCAGTACGGCGGCGTGGACGTGAGCTTCCCGCGCTCGGGCTCCGACAGCAGCCAGGTGACGCTCAAGGGCGCCAAGGACTGCGTCGAGGCCGCCCGGCACCGGATCGAGGAGATCGTCCAGGCCCTGGTGAGCGAGCGGCGGCCGTCCGGGCTCGCCGGGAGCCGGCCGCCGTCGTGATGTGACCGCCGGCTGCGGTCGGCCGGAGTTCGTGGTGCTCGGCTCACCGCGCCCGTGTGGAAAGTGCTCAGTGAGCGGGATTATCCCGGTTTGTCTTGATCGGACATGTTCGACACGGCACATAACAACCCTGTCGTGTGAGGAAAGAGTCGTAATGGTGCAGCAGGCGTGAACATGGCCTGCCTGTCACGGCATTGGAGCGCCGACGGACGGTCGGGGGCCCGGGACTGACCGCCGCGCCGCCGCCGCCGCCGACAGGAGTCGCAGGTGACGATCGAGGTGGAGATCCCGCAGAAGCACCACGGCACGGTGATGGGCGCGCGCGGCTCGCGCGTGCAGCACATCACCCAGCAGTACCAGGTGCAGATCAAGTTCCCGGACCGGGCCGACCCGCACGCGCAGCCGCCCGCCCTGAACGGCACCGACGAGCAGGCCGGGCCGCGCCGCTGCGACCTGATCCGCGTCACCGGGCCCGAGGCTAACTGCCAGCAGGCCAAGGAGGCGCTGCTCGCCCTGGTGCCTGTCACCATCGAGGTGAGCGCGCCGGCCGCCGCGGCCGCTCCCAGCGGCGGCGGAAAGGCCGGTTTGCGCGAGTCGTGACTGCCGCGGTGGCAAGGCGGCCGCGCCCTGCAACAGCTGACGGAGGCCGTCACGTGTTGCTTGTGACGTTCGTATATAATATGTCCCCGTACCTATGGCCCCGCCAGGCCTGCTGGAGTACGGTAATCCAAAATCTAATCCGGCTACGGTAAATTGAAAGGTTGCATTTTGCTCAGTGTTGTGGGCCTGGGCCTATTTGATCTGTCGCGCGAATGGACGCCTACTTCGAAGTAATCGCCGATTGACCAATGCCAGTAATGCGCCAAAACGTCATCAGTCATCCCCATTCACCAGCTGCGAGGCAGACGCGGCCGTTCAAGCGGCAGAATCGCGCCTAACTGCCCATTTTTGCCCCTCGTGTAAACTGGCCTCACCCGTGTCCTGCCGTGCAGCGGTGGCTGCTGCTGGTGGGCGCACCATGCGTGTCTCGTCGCTGTGGAAGATTGTCCGCGGTTGCGGTTGGCTCGCCTCACAGAAGTGCTCGCTGTTTAGCTGTGGAGGGCTTCTGTTCTGAGGGTTCCGGCCGGGTGGAGACGTTGATGTGTGACCGACTGCGACCGTGCCGCAGGTGGAGGTGCCGTTCGAGCACCACCGCTTCATCATCGGCCAGAAGGGGAAGGGCGTGCGCGAGATGATGACCATGTACGACGTCAACATCTCGATCCCGCCGGCCGACGAGCACTCCAACATCATCCGCATCACGGGCACGCCGAGCAAGGTCAGCGCGCTCTGCCGCGCCTGGCGGCGACCGAGGCGGCCGTTCGTCTGATGGGCGATCTCGCTGATTACGTCATGCGCCGTGACCTGTTCTTGGCGTGTTCCGTTTTCCGTCCGTCGTCTAATGTAGCGACGTGTGTCGGAGTCGGTGGGCGGTATGCGTGGTGCGTGGAACGGCTCTGACGCGCAGATTTTCTCCGTCGCGACTGCTGAAGGTACTCTGTCGGGTGTAAAGTGTTTAGTGGCTGGGCGGTTGAGCGTGGCATTGTTGGGCGACGACTGCAGGGCGTCGCTGTCCCGCCGCTCCTCGCCGTCTGAGTTCTGCGTGTGAGCGCCGGGCGCGGGCTGAACCACCGGCTGACGGGCGTCTGTCGGCAGCTGGACGACGCGCGCGAGGGTCTGCTGCGGCGAGTCAGGGAGCTGGAGGAGGACAAGGCCGACCGCGCGCTCCGCTCCTTCGAGTTGAAGATGCGCGTCAACCCCGACTACCACCCGAAGATCATCGGCCGCAAGGGCGCCGTCATCTCCAAGATCCGCAAGGACCACGACGTGAACGTGCAGTTCCCGCAGAAAGGTGGGCACTGTCACGCGGTGGCTGCCAGGGGCCGGGGGAGGGACGGGGCGAGGAACGATTGGTCCGGTCTCGATGTTCCGTGATCGTGATTCCCTGTCGCTTGGATCTCCGGGCTGCCAACGGATGTCGAGACGTAGACTAAATGCGTGGTGATTTACAAACACCGAGGAGCTGGACTTGATCATTGTCCGGTGTGTTTTTGGCGGGATGTGGTCTATTACAGCCGTGTGGCGGCCCGCAGACGCGGAGGAGCCGGACCTGATCACTGGTCGGTGTGTGTGTTTGCGGGATGTGATCTATAACAGTCGTGTGGCGGCCCGCAGACGCGGAGGAGCCGGACCTGATCACCATTACCGGCTACGAGGAGAAGGCGCGCGCGGCTGAGGAGGCGATCCGCCAGATCGTGGGCGACCTGGACCAGCTGACGCGCGAGGAGCTGCGTATCGACCCGCGCGTGCACGCCCGCATCATCGGCCACCGCGGCAAGAACATCCGCACCATCATGACCGAGTGCCAGGTGCGTCCGCCGGCTGCCGGCCGACCTCTGTCGTCCCGAACACGGCCGCTCTGTCGCCCGGCCGCCGGACGGTCCGTGAGGCCTCGGTGCGGTGTGTCGACCGCCGCTGCCCTGGTGACGGGTAAACACAACTCGGACGGGTGAAAATTCTGATGTGTGACAGTCCGTGTGTCCGGCCCTCTGACGTGTGACGGCCAGCATGTCTGGACCTCTGGCGTGTGAGGGCCAGGGTGTGTCGTCCTCTGGCTTGTGACGGCCGGTGTGTGTGGTCCACTGACGTCTGACGGCCAGTGTCTGTGGTCCGCTGACCCCGTTTGTCGTCCTCAGGTGGACGTGCGTTTCCCCCGTGCCGAGGACGCCGAGGCTGACCTGGTGATCATCACCGGCGCCGAGGAGGCCGTGTTCGAGTGCGCCGAGCGCCTGCGCAACATGGAGGAGGAGTACATGCAGGACGTGGTGGAGCGCGAGGAGATGAACTCGATGGTGCGCGGCGGTCCGCCGCGGGCGCGCGACCCCGGCTACAACGGCGACTCGAGTAGCGCGTCGCAGGACAGGTGAGACGGCGGCGCGGCGTCCCGCCCGGCACGGGCCGAGCTCGGCGGTCTCCGCGCGCCACGGGCCGGCGGAGCAGTCGTCCTGTCTGTGTGGGGCGGAGGACGACCCGGCCAGTGGCTGGCGGACAGGGTTGGAAAAGGTGCTGTTTTTTGGTGTTGAAGAACACCAGGAAGTATGTGCTCCAAAAGCATTTTATTCTCCAAAAGCTTGATGTTTTACCCCCGTCAGAAAGCTGCGTGATAACCATGTGAACAAATTTCTAACTCTGCAAGCGACTCTGTCTCCATTCAGTAGGAAGCTGGTATGATGTCATAACTGACTTATACCAAGAACGTCAGCTGAAACCATCATTACTGTCTGCCGAATTTTGTGCTCCAAAGCAAAAATTATTCTGACACCAAGAAAAAAACATTTCCAGCCCTGCTGGCGGAGGTCGCGGATGGTGGCCGATGTCCGTACAGTTCATTTGACTGCTGCCGAGTGTGGAAGACACCGTTTCGTGTTGTGGGCCTGGCCGTTTTGCTTTGTGCTGTGAATTGGGTTGTGAAGTCTGCGTTTGAGTCTGGCCGTCACGGTCAGCGTATCAAGCTGGCTTACGTCGGCCTGTGAACCAGGGTGCTTTGTCTGTGTGTTGCGATCCAGGGGTTGTGCTGGATTCGGTCATGGAATATCCGGTTGTTTGTGGCATCTGTGTCCGGCTGGGATTCGGTCGTCCACGCGTCATGCCGTTCTCTGCTGCCACGGAGACGACGGACGGGCTGCCTCTGCACGTGACGGCAGCTCAGGGTAACACCTGTTCCGTGCTGGTCAGGGCCGGGTTCGTGGTGAGCGGCGCGCCGTGGCAGCAGCAGCAACAGCAGCACCACCAGCAACATCAGCAGCACCAGCAGCCGCGCACCATCGCGCCCAACATGGCCAGCTCGGAGGAGTTCCCCAGTTTCGGCGACACGGCCGCCTCGTCGCCGGTGGTGTGGGGCCCGCGCCGCTAGGACGGCCCGCCCGCTGGCACTCCGCCGCCGCCGCCGCTGCCGCTGCCGCTGCCGCTGCCGCCGCTGCTGCTGCTAACCGGACCGCTACGACGACCGCGAGCGAGAGGGAGGGAGGGAGAGAGCGAGAGAGAGGGCGAAAAACCACAAGTGTCTTCCGTGTCCCCGCCGCTTGGGGACGGGCTGCACGCCGCTTTGGCGATCGGGGCGCTTATTTTGAAACGATTCCAGTTTATTTAGGGTTTTTGGCCTTGGCATGGTTTGTTGTTTTTAACCGGTGCATGATGAGTGCACTTTTTGTTGATATTTTAGGGGGCCATGGTATCCAGTGTGGCAGACAAACCACGACAATAACGTTGACGATTAGGCGCCGTACGCTATGCACGGATGTGATTTGACTGAATCCCGATTTTGTACAAAGATGCAGAGTGTGTACAACACAAGTCATAATAACATTCTTGCGACGACGTGGCGGCTTTTAATTGCCGTTCGGTACACATATATATTCTATGTTACATCTATAATGGTGAAAGTATACGAATATAAATTGTAAAATATAACGCGTGGTTTGTCTCATAAGTGTATACGTTGCATTCGTAGACTTGCTCTGAACTTTGGCTGTGATCTGTGCATGGTAGTCCTTGAAACGAGATATGCCGAATTCCACGGCCATCCCTGGTGGCGCCCGCTGGTTCACTAGATGCCACCGTTCATCTACGTGTGCTCTTTCACCGAGATTTGCTTTTCGCGGAGAAATACGGCCTCAGAAACCGTGGCACTTTATTGTACAATGCAGTACTTGTTAAAAAGTCAACACCTGTCCGTTGCTGTAGCTTGGCACTGGCTTACACTGCGTGACACCGCGTAACAACTATCGAAACAAACACACTGCCTCTCCAGAATCCTGGCCCTCAGCTACATGAACTGCCTGATGTAAACGACGCACGAAACAGACAGCAAAGGCACGTACGAAACCCCGCCAGCTGTAACGCTGTAAACCAAGGAATAAAACAAAAGGAAGAGCGGAACGGTCCGCTTCAAACAGAGCCGAGCAGTAAACAGTAACGACTGTCATCGACGGACGACGTAGTGTCTGGACGTCATCCACCGCCTTGCGTGGCTCAGATATCGGTTTCCCAGTCACGGGAGCGTGTCCCCTCCTGGCCCAGTGGAGGCCACAGCATGGCACGTGTTCGGACTGCCCGGCGCCACCCGGGCCCAACTTGGCGACGACACGACGTGCGATCTTGACGACAGCTGTTTAATATTCGCTGCTTATAAGGCGTCACTGCGCACCGCCGTCCGGCATAACAGCGCATCAAGTTCACTAGGTTAGCAGCACTACAACAAAGGGACATGAAAAGACTGCCGAGTAGCATTCCAGCCAAGACTACATGACACTGTCGAACCGCCAACACAAACTGCAGCACGAAAGCGCCCGTTGAAGGGGTCATTTTTGGCCGTTCGCCGACAAAACCGGCGGCGTATGCAAGGAAATTCCTTGCGCGACGTCCCATCAGGCAGACAGCAGTCAGTGGGTGTCACCGGGAGGGAAGCTGAACGGAGCACGCTGTACGGACACGACGCGTCGCAGCATCAGCATCGCGATCGACGTTTTGGACCGCCCGGCGCCCTCACCCACGAAACGCCCTCACTCGCACCGGGCGACACACACACACACACACCGCGACAGACGGTGCACACGACGAAACGCCGGGTATAAAAGAGGGTTTGCACAAGCCGTGACACTCCGAGAATATTACTACATACTCGCCAGTCAGTTACGTTTACCTCAGTGATACGTGAGCGAAGAAAAACGCCCCGAGTATTTCGAAGGTCACAACACACGTCTCCGAGCCCGGGAATCCCCGGTCTTATTCGGCAGAGCAATGTCTCTAGACTTCCCAGCCAAGTTTAAAACGAATCACCAGAGCTCGTGGTATCATCAGTACAACTCAACAGTCCCCTGAGTTCACGACAATGCTTTATTGAGGACAAGCGAATCCTAAAAAGAAAATGCGAAAATAAATTTCGCATTGCGCAATATGCGTACAGGTTCCGTGGTTCAACAGCAGTCTAGGCTGTAACTCACCAGCGACTGGTCCCCTTTTTATGAGATACGCACGGGCCCTGCTTCGAGACATGGTCTCAGAACGTTCAGTAACGTTGATATATACATATATATATATATATATATATATATATATATATATATATATATATATGCAACGTTATATATATATATATATATATATATATATATATATAACGTTCAGAAGTTCCCGCCATCCTCCCCCACACGACGGCTGCTGGGCAGGACGTCGTATTCTTCACGGCCCGGCCGCAGGCGGTGGTCGCTCGGATCGTGCCGCTCACCAGGTGCCGTTCTGAAACCGGTCCCCTGTCAGACAACACGCCGGCACCGCTGCTGAGACTTTTCCATGGCCCAGTCCCGTGCACTACGCATCTCCTCGGGCCACCCATGTCAAACAACCGGCTAGTACGATCCCGTGCCAGTGACATCGGTGCCCGGAGGGAATGAAAGATACGCAGTCACACAAACGTTCATAGCGAAACACGTAACAAGACACCCATCGTCTCGTTTGGTACAAAGTGCTGTTCACCGAAGCACCGAGGTGAAGTATTAGCAATGGCATACAACTCCATTCAGAGCATCTCGTGCTGGTCGGCCATGTGGCATGCAAAACAGACGTCTCTCAGCACTGTGAATCCTGTTCCATTGTTCCCAGGAGTCCTGAGTGGCCAGCTCGCCCGCCCGGCCGTTGCGGGTTCGACGCTGAAGGCTTACTTTCAGGCGCAACTATCGCCAAATACGCGGCAAATGCCAATCAGAGCGTAACAAGCGCCTCGTCTTCTCTGTCCCCTATGCCAAGTCAGTTGTGAGAGTTGCTCATCACTCCGGCGCCATCATCCCCCATCCTGTTCATCCACAGTCAGCTGAGAGAGTCTCCAGTCCCATCAGCATCCTTCACCGTCCACCCCCCGGCTGGGAGAGTCATCCAGAACCACCAACCTTCCTCCACCATCTGCCCACCATCAGCTGGGAAGGTCCCAGTCCTACTGGCCCCCACAACCATCTGCTCACCATCAGCCGGGCGAACCCTCAGCCCCTGCCACTGTTTATCCACCGTTAGTTGAGAGTCCCCAGTCCCATCTGCCCTGCTCCGACGTCTACCCACCGTCAGCTGGGAGAGCCGAGCCTCCAGTGTTGCCACCTTCTCCTCTGCCTGCCGGAGGGCACGCAGCACGGTCACCAGCACCACTGAGGTGCGGTCCATGGTGCTGAATGCTTCACCCAGCTGTTTCTGTTGGTTGGCAATAACCCAGCACTGTCAGATCATAGCAGGAGTCATCTCTGGCCTGGTCAGATCACAGTAGGAGTCACCCCTGGCCTGACACTACACCAGATTACAGCAGCAGTCACCTCCAACCTGGCATCCCACCAGATCACACCAGGCATCACCTCCAGTCTGGCATTCTGTCAGATCACAGTGGCAGCAGAAGCCCCCTGACCCTCTGACCTGGCATTCCACCATATCACAGCAGAAGTCACCTCCAGCCCAGCAGTGGCAAAGAGGACCAGCAATGGTGCAGGCAATAGCACCCTGGCCATAACTCCCCATAGTCCAGACACCCCTGGCAGGCCTGGCTTTCCAATATTCCACATATGGTATCTGAAACATATGAGCATGGCCCAGGTGAATTCATACTAAGACAGAGTTAATGACCAAACACCATTTACAGGGACACCTCCCATACAGTTTCATACCTGTGTCTCAGCCAACAGGTGCTGCCTCCATTTGATGTCACTTTCTAGATATTGTGCATGCATTGAACAATTTTGGAAGGACTTTTGTGATGCTTTTGATTGGTCTTTCATTTCTTTCTTGAGTTTTTTCACTTCCAAATAGTTCTGTTTTTGCAGTATGTTCTTCTCATGCAGCCCCTCTGAAACAAAAACTGGGCAGTAAGTGCTACATGATGACATATTTGTCAGCTCAATGCCAAACTGAATTATATGAAGCAATGGAAGGGCCATGGCCAGGGACAGAAGAAAAAGGTAATCATGCCAGTACAGTACAAGTTCTCCTATTTTCATAGCTCCAAGAGGGTTTTGATGGTGACTGGACCATACATGTAAGTTAAAACTGCACACCATGTGGTTCATCAGTTTGACACCCAGAACATACTGCACATATGTTTGCAACTGAGCATTTAAGAATGCAGAACAACCAGCTTTCCTGGTTTACACATACAATTCTCATCAACCAAGCATATTACTTACCCTTATATTTTTCCAAAAGAAACTCCACCAATTCAGTACAATGACCAGAATCTGCAGGGACTTGGGGCAGTGGGGTTGCAAAGAAGGCAAAAACAAAGCAGCAACAAAAGAATCCAATGATTCCGCAAATGTTTTGTCCTGAGGGTTTCAGATGCATGTTCTTCTGGAACTCTTGTCTTTTCGTCACAGCCAAATGCAATGGCCTCTAGCTGATAACTTATTCCCAAAGCTCTGACGATTTGAGCCGTGTTCACCTCACCAGCTGATCACCTAATTCACAGATATTACACCTCCCGCACGGTAGCGGCGTTCTGCCTGCTTTAGACCTTTCAGTTCGGTTGCGGAATTTGCATTTCAGACTCACGGTCAATGACCCCCGGGAGATCCATCACCAGTGGCTGTGTGTCGCTTTAGTCCCGCCTGGCTCTGACAGCATATCCATGGAAATTTCAGGGAATCCATTCTTACATATCGTTGCCAGACCACTACCGTCCATTTTGTCCACTTCGGTACTAAATTGCTCGTGGTGTTCCCAACTCTGCTTCCGGCGCCCCGGGCAGACCCACTAGCACCACCTGCGGCATTGGTAATGAGGGAGAGTACACTTTGCTGACGAGAGCTGCTGACCAGCCCATACTCCAAGCTTAGGCCTTCTTACAAAATTCTGAAAAGGACAGATCGATAGCTTTGCGTTTTTAACTGAGGGGTTTTGAGTTTCAAGCTTTTTCGTTAAGTAACGGCTTCAAAATAAAGCTGTAACTGGCTTCATCAATGACCAATCAGCTGTTGCTACCATCCCATACTCCGAAACGACTTGGTACAACATAATTTAACCTACTTGAATCGACAGCCAGTGAACGAAAACCTCGGGGTTTTAAGTTTCAAAGCTATGCATGCATTTTTGACACAGATATCCGTGAAAACCCAAAACCGGTTTGCTGACGAGCCCATGCTCAGAAACCGCTCATCCAATTTCTCCAAAACCATCACCAATCGACTGGAAATGTCTCAAAACGGTGGGGTTTCAAATTTCTTCCCAAAAGATTTCATATCACGAGAGAAAAGTACACTAACGTGAAATTCGGGACTTTCGCTTGCAGCCCTTCACCAATTACGAAACGCAACTCTGCTGACGAAACCATGCTCAGAACGTGCTATGACAGTGCCAATGAAACTATGGCCAATCGACAGCCAGTGTTCGGAAACGTGGGGGTTTTGAGTTTCATAGCTCTGCATGCATTTTTGATACAGATATCCGTGAAAACCCGAAACAGGTTTGCTGACGAGCCCATGCTCAGCAACCGCTCAACCAGTTTCTGCAAAACCATCGCCAATCGACTGGAAATATCTCAAAACGATGACGTTCCAAGTTTTTTCCCAAAAGATTCCATATCACGAGAGAAAAGTACACTAACGTGAAATTCGGGAGTTTCGCTTGCAGCCATTCACCAATGACGAAACCCAACTCGGCTGGCGAAACCATACTTAAAACCTGCAAAATGAATGCCAATGAAACTATGGTTAATCGACAGCCAGTGTCTGAAAACGTGGGGGGTTTCAGTTTTATAGATATGTATTGATACAGATATGCGCGAAAACCCGAAAGTACGGTTTGTTGACGAAACCATGTCTGGAAATCCTTACTTTAATTTCTACAAAATCATCGCTAGTCGACTGGGAATGCGCCAAAAGTGTGGGAATCCTGACCTTATAGACACCTGTTAGCATTTATTAAATCAACTTTTACACTTACGCGTATGAATACCAGAAACATGGCATACTTTGTGAACGAGACTACACTAGCAGAAATAACTGATTGAGAGTGACGTTTCGAAATGACGCGCATGCGCATTGTGTCACATGTGTCGAATGTTCCAGACGCTCCATGAGGTTGGTGGTGTGTGGGCGTGTTTGTGATGTCGGCTTTATATCGTGTGGCTTTCGTCTTCTTGTTGCTACCTGCGTTTTGCTTACATTGGTAAGCTTTATAATGAGCAAAATTAGATCGTTGCGTGCAGTTTTTGTCTTCTTCGCAAATTCCAAAGCTGGATGTCATGTCGTGCCATTGTCTGTATGCTAGGCGCAAGTCTCCCACGTGTGATAACCCCAGGAATCCGCGTAGTTATGAAGCCACATTGGCATCAAAAATGCAAAATTAGAAAGGGCCCAATCGCAGGTGTTTAGTGCCTTGCCATCACCACAATTTCTTCAAAATAATCCCAAGTGATAAGTTAAATTATAAATGATTCAGCCACCCACCCCAACAACTACAGCAGTTTGAAACTGGTCTGCAAGACAAATCAACACTGCCTCTTAGTACTGATAGTTGACAGTCATGCCATGAATTATGACATCACTGAAAGATCCATCAAAATACAACCACCAAGGAACTCAAAACAAGTTGGCAATCCTTTAGAAGCGCACGCCATAAACCAAGCACACTGGATGACACATATATGGCGCGCGTGGCAAAAGGAGACGTCAGCTGTTGCAAGAAATAACAACTTTTTGCACTGGAGCTCCAGGGTTGTAGATCACCTACTATTTGCTCTTGTTTTACACAGTAGGTTAGGTTAGGTTAGGTTAGCGAATAGAAGGTGATCCACGACCCTGGAGCTCCAGTGCATGATGTTGTCGTTTCTTGCAACAGCTGATGTCTCCTTTTGCCACGCGCGCCATATATGTGTCATCCAGTGTGCTTGGTTTATGGCGTGCGCTTCTAAAGGATTACCAAACAAGTTGAGATGGCATTGAAGTGGGATGGGGGTGGGCTGGGACTGGACAAGGACAGACATGAGGAGCTGTAAGGGAACAGGGACAGACAAGGGATACTGGGACAGTACAGAGAAAATGGACAGCAGGGATGGATCCAGTGGTTATGTTTGGGGAGGGGCAAACCAGTATCCCGGGTCTGCATGGTAAGTCAGCGGAGTTGTTGACCGGAGGTGGCTGTGGGTTCAGAGAGTGTATGGTAGCAGCTGAATATGGATGGTAAACCATCAACCAGGGAGTAGGGAATGCTGGGCAACTTTAAACTCTGGTTGAGTAGGAATACCCATGTATTTTGGGGGAATGGCGGCTTTGGAGTACAAAGTTTTTCATGGAGTATAAATTTTTTGGTGCTCCTTAACACCAGAAGACAACAGTTTTCCCAACACTGTCTGGCACTGACTGGGGCATTTTGTCACCTTCCACAGACTGGGGGCCTGAAACACCCTGGCCCTGTTCATCTCTAGAACCAATTGCATAATTCAGCTCATTCAAACAGTAACTGCTGGCCCCATCCTTTTGCATGTTCCTATCCCATCCACATCCCCTTGCTTATCCCTTTCCAAGCCCAGACTTGTCACCATTCTGCCCTGACACCCTTCCATGCCTGTTCCATTAGTCCTCATCTCTCTCCTGACCTCTTCCAGGTCCTCCATATCTCTGTACTGTCCCGGTTTTCCTTGTGTGTCTCAGTTCCTTCCCAAGCACTCATGTCCTTGTTCAGTCCCAGTCTACCTCCCTGTCCCATTTCAGTATTGTCTCAGCTTATTTCAAGTTTTGAGATAGGATTTGATAGGTCTTTTAGTGATGCCATATTTTGCAGCACTCAATGATCAGTGCTAAAAAGGTGGTGGTGATCTGTCCGGATGCTCCGTGCTTCGAGCTGGTGCTAGTTGTTGAGACTGGGTAGCTGAATCATGTCAGGAGATAATTTTGAGGAGGTTGCCATGGTGGCAAGGCACTAAATGCCTGCCATTGGACTACTTTTTTATCATGCATCTTTTGGTGCCAGTATGGCTGAATATCTCTGTGGATTTCTGGAGTTGTGAGAAGCGGGAGGTCCATGCGTAGAATACCCCAGTTTTGTTTCTGGGGACCAGGAATGTAGGAGCATTCTGTAAAGTGGGGGGCAGAGGTGTTTCCTCGCAGAGGGTTAATTTTAAATTTACCAAAAAGTGGAGGAACCATAACCCCCCATTCTTATGCCTGTGATGGGGACTGTGCACTAGTGTTGGACCTTAGCATGTTTTTTAGGTGTGTTTTTGCCCCGTTAACTTGCTAAGGTTGAACATAGCACCTGTTGGTAACAACTGGAAAGAATGGGCTAAAACACCACAGTTTCCTCACAGTCAATTTGAGACAGTTTTGCTCAAGGCTGTTTAACAATGTTATCAGAGCAGAGCTACTTATTCACATGCTGGGGTTCCAGTTTGGCAGTGCAGGGCCATACTGCACCATACCAGAACTGAAAGTGATGCATTGCTGGCCTTGGACAGATCTTTTTTTAATAGACCAATCTGACTTGTGACAGAAGACCCTGACCTTCACAGGGTAATGCCTCATTGTCTTGCACATTATTCCCCAAATGTGAATACATTCAAAAAGAACCTGGACAGTCACTGGCTAGGGTGTCAATTCTAGGCAATGCAACCAAGATAGGTATTCTGATTGCCAGATGCTAGGTAATGAGGAGGCTTGTATGGATGTGTTGAACCTTCCATGTCTGTAACCTGTTGAATTTTTACCTCTAGAGAAAGGCATTGCCCTGAAGCAACATGCTTCCCTGCAAACCATTTTCCTAAAATCTTTGTGACTTGTGGTATGCTGGGAACAAGATACATTGTAGAAGAGAGCAAATGTCATGTGTAGGACAGAAGTAGTCATGGTACACACAACTTAAATCACAATGTTTGCTTACATGTTCTCTGCTGGCATGCATTTTTAATTAGTAACCTTTGGAATTGGGGGAGGGGGAGTAGAAAGGAGGTAAATTGACATCCTGGAAACACTATGGCCTGTGTTGTATTTCAACTAAACTCATTCACCACTCTAGTTTGGTATCACTGCACTTCATCATCTCTCACATCTTTGGACCTTGACTCGCAAAGAATGTAAGTGCCTTACAGAGTATTGAAGGAATCAAGGATGAATTTTTCATCACATTGCATTCTTACTGTGTCACAAGACATGTTATGCTAAGAAAGCCCTTCCGGGATCCACACTTACATCTGTGAAGTATGATGTCATGATGAGCCATATCTCATTCTGTGTTAATTCTGAGACACGTCATGAAAATAGGCATCATCTTCAGTAACATCCCCTCTTTTTTTCTTTTCCAGGTACCCAATGGCAACCAATCAGAGCGCATCTGGGGGGAGGGTACTAGCCGGCACTCGCAAAAGAGGCGGGAGGATGAGGGACGGGTTGAAAGAATGCCAGTAGTGCTTGTGGGGGATAGTAAATTTAAGGAGAGTAGGATTAGGTCCCACCTTTCTGTTCTAGACCAGACCGTGAGGAGGAGGTTGGGCCGGGCCAAAAATGTCCATTTTGTGCCCGAGGAGGTCCTAGCGTTCCCAGGGAAGAGCTGCGGCTCGCCGGGTGTAGCAGAACAGATGCGACTAGGCTAGGGGAGATATGTGGGGCCACCCCGGGAAGGGCCGTGCTGGCTGTTTTTTGTATGGGTGGGAACGGGGTTTTCCGCTGGGAAGGGATGGGGTCGGACGAAGAGGTCACCCGGGAGTTGGGGGCACACAAGGAGCTGCTGCGGCAGCTTGTTGTGTGCATCCCCAACCTCCGTTTGCTGGTGGTGGGCATCCCGCCACGTCCAAAAATCCCCAGTCACACTGTCTTTTTGGGTAGGGTTAATGGGCACCTGCGTGCCAGCGTGTTAGGTCTTGCTCGGGCCCACCCTGGGAGGTTAGTTTTTGAGGAGGTAGGGAAAATTTTCAGGGAGAACCCTGCACTGTTTCACAGTGACGGGGTTCACTTCAACTCCGCAGGGACCCGGGCCTTCTTGACTGCCGTGGCATCGTACTACAGTACGGTGCCCCTGCAGCGTAATAACCTTTTGAAGTAGGCACGCTGATAGTAGGAATGCGTTTCTATATACTCATGAAAGGAGAAGTTATTTTTAGTATTTCTCATTCTTTCACGAATTCAAGTTGCTCCTTGCGTCATGTGCCCTTTGCATGTTTGGGTAAAACCAATAAGTCGTCTTGTGCGGTGCATGGCGAGCGAAACTACTTCGTTGCTCCCTGCAAAATTACTTTTTCCTGGTCCTTTGTACATTACACAGATGGATGTTGATCAGTCTTCTTCAGTACTGTGCATCCCAAGAATTTCAAGTTTACGCGTCATCTGCCCACAATATTGTTTGCTCTTATTTCCGAGTGGCTCAGTTTCACGCGTGTGGTTCTTGATCTCACGGATTCTCCCTCCATGGAATATAGAACTGCTTGACTGCTGCGCACTGGTTTGCTTGGTCTTTGGGTTTGCTGCTGTGGAACTGGTACGCATCTTTGGCGATTTCATTTGTATTCTGTCTCGGACTCTTCTTGAACGTTTAAATTGGAGTTCCATCGCTGCAGCCCTCTGCATAAAGCGAAGCCAAAGAAGTAGCAGTGGGTGGTTTTAGGCTGTCATAGCTACAGTGACATGCTAATCATGTCATGTAAGACCCTCATTTGCGTTCCCCCCCCCCCCTCATCCTTACCTCCACTTTCACACGGCGCAAGGATGGCTGGGAGGTACATGTAAGGTTAGGTATCTCGATGCACCAAAATGGTGCTCATTTGAAGTCGGCCGCAGCTCAGGATAATATAAGGGGATAAGCGGTTTGCATGGCCGCAGGCAAAATTTATGGGGGCGGACTACTTCCTATCCAGCCTTCAGGCTATGGATGGCGGTAGCGGGATTCCTCCACGTGGAGCCCCCGGGGAAATGCACGGAATATATTTCACTGTAATCTCGTTTGTCTCGTCGCCTGTTCGTGAATGTTTGCAGGATGAAACTTGTTTGTTATTGCCTACGGTTTTCCTAAATGAAGTTGCTTTGATGTCATTATTGCTTTAAGATTCCTCGTCCTTGGTATGCGTTTTTGGGCATCTGGTTTATCTTTTAAGGGTTTTAACCTTCCGCTTATCCCGTGCATTTCGCTAAACTTTTCCCAAATGTTGGATGTACATCTGTTCGTCGGTAATTCTGACTTGTGATGGCCAGTATGATGCCGAATCCTATAAAATTTTCACGCTCCTTTCCGGACAGAGAGAAAATAGCATCAGTGAAGTGATTCCAAGCCTTGTGTCCCGAGAAATACTTGATTTCACTGCAGCACCATCTTATCACCCAGCTAGCAACACCATCTTTTCACCCAGCTATTTTCATTGACCACAAAGAAGGATTCATGGTTCCTCCTGCGTCCCGCAGTCTTCCCTACCATCGGATCCATCTGCCATTTTTGCTGGCTGGTACATGTGTCATTTAAACGTGCAGTGATGCAGTGACAAAAGGGCAGTGATATATTGCACATGTATCACTGTTTCGTGGTGGGTCGACTCATGCAACCCCATGAAATGAGCACTGAACACGAATATACTGCACGGACAGACCTGCGTGGATCCGTGTAGTGACCAGCTCTTGATGAGCTCCCGCGTCATCAGTGCCTGAGCCCACCCCTGCTATGTATTGGTGTGACGTAGCACGCGCCGCCGGCGGTGACTTGACTGTGGTCGCGGTCGGGCCGGGCTGGACCGGGCCGACGGGAGGAGAAGCGCCTGGGCAGTTTGGCGATGCTATGTCAGACTGTGTGTCACGACTGTGTCAGCTCTGATTGGCTCAGAAGACCAACTGCCTGCCATGTCTGTGGGGTCGGCCCATAGACATAGACATATATTTGCTCAGCTTTTCCTCGATAACATGGCCATGACAACGTGTTAGTGAGGATTGCAAAACAGCAAGTTCGAAAATAAAGGCGCAGGTACAAAAAAACAACACATGCATTCGGTCCTCACGATACAGTGCCATACGCATCCAGCCCTGGCCCATCTCTGCCAACATCATCTCGGTCAAGCGGGCGTCAGGTTGGCTTAGTCCCATATTATAGAACTTTGCATGTAACTTGCTGCAAGTATCCGCGCCGCTAAAACCCAGTCCACGCGCTCCGGCGTTGGTTTTTCACGATTGGCCGCTGCATTTGACCATTGTACCGCATGCAATTTACCCGCCATTTTGGTCGGGTCGCTAAGGTCACAAGATTTAGGTAAAAGTGCCACTAAAACATGATTCCGTGTGGTCTGTACAAGCGCGGTGATTAGACTAGAGTGGATGATTCCCCAGTTGGAAAAAACATGCCCAATAGAAAAGAAACATCTCTGCAGGACCTTGACGCAAACACCATCGCCACATGAGTTATACGCATTCATGTTGCGTAGGATACTCCAAAGCAGGTCAGCTGTAGCCGGCTGCACCTTGAACGAGCGGGTGGTAAACCAGCGGAAATCTAACCGGTATAGCGTTCTTGGCTCCTGTGACGCTGTTGGCTGTGGTCAAGCCAACTCTGACAAAGTATCGGTTCAGCACATCGGGATGAATTTCGGGAGTGGCAGTGAACGTCACGTTACCCCCGATCACCGATTTCAAGCACCGCCAAAGTCCAGGTCGCCCGACTTCACGAACGGCAGCTGCCGTTCTGTCTAACCGTGATACCTCTCTGCAGCAGGAAGTTGGCTGCCGACACCTGAACAAGTAACGATACCAGGGGAATACGCCGACAGTGGGAGGAAGGGTCTGGTATCGTCTGGAGCCGTGGACACGGAAGGGACGCCCTCGGTTTTCTGAGCCGAAGCAGATGGCCAATTCACATCCGACGGTTTGATCATAAGATAGTAGGGGGAACCCCTTTTTGACACCTTCAGGCGGTGCCGGGTTAAGAAGTAGGTGACGACTGCAAAAGAGCATTGTTGTGTGGCTTTCTTACTAGTGTTAACGTGCCGTGTATTGACGATACTCTTGTTGCCACGAGGATGATATAGTACTGTGATGTGTCTTTTTCGCGCTCTTACCTTTGCATGACGAATGATTTTCGAGGTGATTTTGTGGGATGAAGTGTGCCCTTGAGAATACAAATGGGATGAAAACAGCTTTGCGAATGAACAACGCAAACAACGGGGTCGGACCCCCGTCGGGAAGGCCGGCGTCGGAGCAATGCCCGGTGCAGTGTGCGCGCACCGATACCGCAGGTGTCAACAGTTGCGGGCAAACATGCGGACACAACTGTATTAGCCAGCATACGGTCTACGGCTGCCTTGGTTGTGGTGTCATCTAATACCATACACACAACCATAATTGCGTCTGCTCCATAAGCACGTAACGCACGTCTACCATGCATATTCCGAAAGAAAAACCGGTATCGAATAAAGGAACTTCGAAAGACCAGTTGGACATGGGAGACAATGCGACCTTCGTCACGAACTTTCCGAGCATATGGAGGCCTTTTTCATAAACCCAACTCAAGATAAATCAGTCATCGATAACTTTCCTACAAAACTGTCTCCTACGGCGAGGCAAATACCTCGCCAGTGCAAAAGCATCAGTCAGTGAACCAGTACGGCGATCCATCAACCACACCGTAATGAACGGCTACGAACAATGCCTTACTCTCGATCTATGTCGTCTGACCATATGGCAACCTGCTAACATTTTGTTCATAAAATCGGCGGTGGTGCGCGGTCACATTGCCAGTTACAATTCACATCCAGGTTTCTTGTTTTCAAGCATATGCTCGAATAAACCAAAGCGAGTGCGACAAAACTTCTGGTTTCGAAGCTTTAAATTGTCATGCATCGGAATCATCAATATTCGGTGGGGTGCGAGCCGCAAGAATCTACGACAGCGTGCGGACGCTCGCCGCGGCCAGTCACAGCAGCGTCTACGCGACACCTGCTAACCATCCCACATCTCGGCTCTAGCAGACACGGGTCACGTGCCGAGCGCACGGGACCGGACACGCGCCCGCGGGACGGGACCGGACCCTGGCCGGCCGAAGCGGCACCCGGCCGGCCAGATAGCACAGTACTCGCACAGTAACCACAGTGGTCCGCAGTCCCTGTTTTACTTGGCCTCTGCGAAGCTGCTGACGCGATGGGAGCTCGACCGCAGATGGCCCGCAGACATTAGCCGGCGCACGATGAGGGGAATGAACATACTGAATGAACATACACATCATACTGCCGACGCCCGTGTGAGGGGATGATGCCAACCTCTCGGGTGCGGCCGCGTTGCGGGCCGCTGACGCGATCCCGGACGCTCACCGTATCAGCTCGCAAAATCATCAGGCAGACTCAGCAGTTCAACTACGCGACGCCGACCAAGTCTATTGGGCCGGTACGGAAACTGGTCATTGGTCACTCAAACGTCCGGTCTCTGGTACCGAAGATGAACTGTGTACTCCGAACTCTGCAGGACCATAACCTCGATGTGTTGTGCGTTACCGAGACATGGCTCTCCGATCCAACCGCGGACAGGATTCTTGTGTTCCCCGGCTCTAGGGTGGCGCGCCGAGACCGGCCGGCTCAGCCCGGCCGTGGCCGCGCCGCTGCGGCCCGTGGCGGCGGTGTGGCCATTCTATGCCGGAACGGCCTGAGCATAAACGTTCTACCGATTACCAGCGCAGGGTCATCCTGCGAGTCGCTGTGGGTCTCGATTGCCGGTGGTGGGCGTCGCTCGGTTTTCGTTGGCGTGGTGTACCGTCCACCATCCGAGCAGATGTCAGTCGGCCTTGATGATCCCTACGACCAACTGCATGCCGCCGTGAGCCTGGATAAACCAATAATTTGCTTAGGCGATTTGAACATTGATCTCATGCGTCCGGACGGTCCTGGTGTACGCCGATACAAGTCGGTTTTAAATGACCTCAGCCTGTTTCAGCTCATCCGAACACCGACGCACCTCTCACCGACGGAGTCGCTCTTAGATCACAAAATCACGAACGTGCCACATTTGGAGTCGGCCATTCGGGTGCTCTCGGAACCGATCGCTGACCACTTGGCCACCATTGTTAGCGCACCTTCCTGCCGTCCTCGCTGTCGTCCGACGCCCTTTACTGTTCGTCCGTGGCGTAAGGTGAATTGGGACGCGCTCTGTCTGCAGCTTCTGCAGTCGGACTGGGACCAGGTTTACCGTGAAACGCTGATTGACCGTAGGCTGGAGGAGTTTATGCGTGTGTGGCGGAGTTCGGTTGATGTGCATTGTCCTCTGAGAACGGTGACCCCTCGTCGCTACCATTGCCCATGGCTTGAGACTAGCCCTGACCTGCGGCAACTAATGCAGGAGCGGGACGATGCGTATCGGAAGTGGCGTCAATCCCGAACCGAGATTGATTTGGCCGCATACCGACGCCTTAGTAACAGCGTTAAGAGCCTTTTTAAGCCTAAGAGCGAACGGGGCAGGGGGCCAGGGCCACGTAGAAAGAATCTGGAACGAGGACTGGTCCGGTGCTAGCGTTGCAGATGCACTTTTGGCCTCAGCGGATAACCATACATGAATAGTTTGGCCCGTATAACCTTGCAAAGAACAAGGAACATTTGTGGCTGAAAAACGCTGCAAAAATAATTTAATACCAAAGGCGCATGATAGTCTGCTTTACTTGCGGTTCCAGGCCATCCCAATTTATCATGTTCGCGTATCCCCACCCAAACAAAACCCTCTGTCCCTTCCCCTGCTGCGCCTCTCCATGCACGGACACCAGACACTGACAGGAACATCTGGCTAAGGGTCAAACACTGAACGTCGACACCGCGGAAGTCGGACCGATGGAGCAAGGCCCTGGCAGGGGTTTTGAGCCTCTAGCACCGACATGAGGGCCTATTACCACCGAGGCCGCCACCTTGATCCCACCAGGAACACCTGGCGTCTACTATAACGAGCATCAGGCCTCTGGCAGGAACAGGAAATATGACTATCATATCACCAGAATCCCACTTGAGCCCCACAAAGACAGCTATCGTAGAACCCCAAAATATTGGTCGTGCCACAACCCGCATCCTCATCCTTGTACGCTGACGACGAATAACATTTAAAGTACTCATTCGAAGACATGTGCCGAGATCCCGATCGAATGCTGATTTCTCTCGATGTGCATAGGATTCTAAGCTGACCAGGGTAAATGTGGCGTCACCTGGACGCCGCTTTGCTCCAGAGAGGCACGGTCTTTCCTAGATGACGCAGTGACCCACCCCGGTTAACTGGGGGCGAATGCAACACAGGGATAACCTCCATTTCATCGGGATCCAGGCACATATCTCATGTCATTAGTATGACCATCGTTTATCTTAGTCTTAAGAATTGTTTCACAGACCAAATGGTCACCCTGGAACAGAAAAACATCAGTACGTATTGTCTTTATATCCGAAATAATCCGCTATCCATTATCGGACAGCTCGGGAGTGCTCCTCACCCTCAGTCCCCGCGACTCAAGGAGAATATATTTTGAACAGACGCGGATTCGGGGATGGGAATCGGAAACGCTTGCAGTCTTTTTATTGCGCTATTATTACGCGTTCCCAGTACATGTCTTCACTTGCGCGGAATTTCTCGTTCAGAGGGCCCTCCCTTTGCAATTTCCCTTCTCTTCTCTTTCCATTTCCTACCATCCAGGACCTACGCTTGTTGACAGTGTTGGACGAAACAGTGATGCAAAGTCGCGGCACTCCCTGCTAGGAAAGTAATTCGGTTGTAATTTCAAATAACTACGCGGAGGGTGACATAACACTGCCTGACAGTGTTCCTTGCAGCTCAAAAGCAGCAATAGTTTTAGCCAGAACATCTTCAGATGGCATGCGTTTTGCGTAAACACCAGGAAACCAAAGGATGGGGTGTTAAGCAGCGAGAGACAGTGGTCGAAAATATGTCATCCTACAAAGCCGGACCTGACAACGATGTCAAACAAAACTGTATATATCCGAAATGATCCGCTATCCATTATCGGACAGCCAGGAGTGCTCCACACCCACGATCCCCACGACTGAAGGAGAAAATACGTTCGCAATGTTGGCCGACCAGCAATGTTACAAAGTCGCGGCACTCCCTGCTAGGCAGATGAAATGTAGGACAAACAACCGGAAACATGGTTGTTTGCGATGCATTACAAAGGGCAGCATAGAATTAAGAATGATCTTTAAAGGTTTGCGTTTAAAATAGGGTCTTGCTACGCTCCTCTTTTTCCCAATCAATGATCCTGTTCCTACTTTTTTGTAATAGGACTTAGCAGTTTTATGGATCGAGCCAGAAGTCGTGGATAACTTGTATTGCTCGCAATTATCAGGAAAGGCATTCTGGAAAAAGACTGTACGATGTTATTGCATTTCAACAGGGTACAAAATGTTTCCATACCGAATATTTAAAAGCTCAAAGGTCACTGGATCAGTATGCAACAGACACCGCCGGAATCAACGAGTCCAGAAAGGAATAACCGATGAGTGACTTTCGTTTTCGATAAATCTGTCACCACGAGGAGGGTTACTGTCACAGTCAGTCAGTGTTATGGCGTGCCCGTGCACAGTCAAATCAATACGCCTGCACCTGGTGGCTGCCCTTGTGCAAAGAGGAACAAGTCCCCCAGACAAGTTGACCACAACGCAGTGATTTGATTGGCACGTGCAAAATCGTCAACGTCACCACGAGCAGGGTTCACGTCAATGTCATGGCGTGCCCATGCACAGTCAAACCAATACGCCCGAACCTGGTGGCTGCCCTTGTGCAAAGGGGAACAAGTCCCCCAGACAAGTTGACCACAACGCAGTGATTTGATTGGCACGTGCTATGTCGACTTTATTGGAGACGTAAGATGGTAACCATACAGAAACGTCCAAAAATGTCCACTTTTCACAACTGCTTTGAACTTGTGTCAGAGATGACAAGAAAATGTATGATATTACGGTGTACAAAATTTCAGGATGATCAGAGCGTTCCGTAACTGTGAAATTTAGAAAAATCAAAAGGAGGAAGTTGAGCCTGCCCTTCCATGTACTGGCGAGGACTGAGAAAATGGTACGCAACATACACCGCGCTTCGAAACTCAACACTTTTAAAGAGCGTTATATTTTAAGTCGCTGCGTGACTTCAAAACGGCTGTAGGCTCTGGAACATTACCAGAAAGTCGCAATGACAGCAAATTACTTTGGGATACGGTTTTGAAATAATTACATTTGTACGCTTCTCGGCATTTTGTCCACTGCATAACATAAGTGATGAGAACCCAATCGGCGACAGATGCCAGTGCTCAGACCGCGGCCAAAAATATTCATGAGCCGTCCAACAATGTTGAACATTTTCTTGAAGTATTATTTTTAGACTGAAATGTTAAGTACTTCGCGCAGGTGTGTCCTATGGCACTCGGAAAAATGAAACCGGACATTATCAGGTATGATGATGGGTGCTGAGCCGGAGTTAAGATTAGGGAATCTGGACAGTAGACAGGCTTTTGAGATGTGGTAAGACATTTTGGACATCTTTTTAAATGTTGCCACTTGAACAATTTCATGTCCAATCTTTTTCGGATATTCCCATCGCTCTAGGTGGGTGAGGACAATGTCAAACGGTGGCTTAAGAGCCTTGAATATAAATGGCTCACCGCAGGTTTTACATTTCTTGGTTTGAGGCGTGCAGGCCTCTACGTAAAACGGCTCATCGTTTATATGTACGGGCCGTTTCCTTTTGAAGGACGGTTTTTGGGACGGTTTACACCCAGCGGATGACGGGATGTTCATAGACTTTGTGAAGTTAACTGCCAGATCTTGGGCTCCATGGTCAAAAAGGCCTTGACATTTTGTTGTCTTTTGAAAAGGTTTGGTTCATGTATGCATCTAAATGCGAATTGCTGATATGTGCCATGGAGTTTGAAGTCGCCTGTCAGTTCCAAGGCACGGATGACTTCATGGTATTCGAACAGTACCAATTGTTTCATTTTATCGATAAAGTCGTTTACGTTAAGTTTTTTGTTATTAACCACTTGCTGAATGAGGTTATTCAGACTTTCAGCCCTATTTGTAGTGAAATGTACTCCAATGACACACCTGAGCATTTTGTCTATTTTATATTTCCTGAAGTACTCAATGAAAGCTTTCGACCTGGCATCCATGGCGTACCATCTCGTGCACAATGAGTCAAACATTTCTTTGCAAAGAGCTTCGTCAGTCATGTTGACGAGTCCTGAGGTCTCGTGGAACAGGTCGTTCATGATGACGTCTGTAGTGGCAGCGGTCAGGGTCGTTGAGCGCAATTTAAGCAAAATATTACGGCGGAAATGAACTTTACAGAGATAGTGTTTAATCCCGGGGAAATTTACGAGGAAAGGCCTGTACAGGCGCTCATCATCGTCGGTTCCAACAGCACGCAAAGACTTGTCGTGCTTGATGAGCTGTCGAATTTTAGAAGCAAAGGCGAAGTATGTTTTCTCATCCTTTTTGGTGTGAATCATTATAGGTCCGATCGACGTTGGATGCTTGTTAGAGTCTTTCCTCTCCACACTCAAGTTTTCAAAAGACGAGACCGTAACGAAGAAATCACCAAGGTTGAAGGTGGTGTCCACGCTCAGTACGGAGTGTCGTGAGTTGCAGCAGAATCTGTTCAGATTCGTGACCTGCTGATCTGTATAACGAAATATGATGGGTCTGTCAGAAAACGTAACTTCTCTCACAAACCTGACATCCTTGAACTCGTTTTGGTTTTCAGTAATCACACGGTTTAGAATTTCCAAATAAGGATCAGAATAGCGGGTAGAACTACGCTCTTCCGCAGTTCTGGACCTGTACTTAAGATATTTCACTTGTTTGTGATCTCTTGGAGCTTCCTCGGGCGTGTCCAAAACCCTTTTTCTGTAAACGTTTTTCGGGGGTGCGTCCTTGACCTCGCGCTCAACGTCCCGAAGTACAGTGCGTGGCGTTCTGACGTACGGCACGTCATGACGAGCGTTCCCATGGATATGAGTGGCAGAAGAGATGTTCCCCACGTACTCTATGAAAATGTCATAGTCATGTCCTGTTACGCTTTTCGTGAACGCGATCATTTTTCTGAAAGTTTGGTCTGCTGACAAACGATAGTTTTTACGGGTGACGACCACAACGTCATTTGCAGACACCTGCCTCCACTTCATCTTGTTTCCCCGCCTGAAAGCAGTGCAATAATCTTTCTTGTTTTGACAACAGTTCCGAATTTCTTTCGTTGCGGGATCAACAAAATGAAGAGACGAGTGCTGTCCGTAATGACGCCAGCCACCCATGTCATCGCCGACTGCGTCAATTTCATTACTATAAGAATGCTCGAGAGCAAATCGAGAGGAGGTCGTTACCCTTTTTGGAATGCTTTTGACCTTCTTGACATCCAAAGGAAGTCCAAGACAAACACAACCAATTGCTTCTTTTGTGTTTGAGAATAAGTCTGTGGAAATTTTCTGGTTTGCTGGAGCAATGGTATGCTGCTCTTCTACGAGGTGTCTGGACTTATCCTCCGCATTGTGAGATCCATAGGGAACTTCCAGCACTGGACAACCAGACTCGCTTTCCTCACAGTCCGAGTCACGACCTGTCGTCACTGAGTCTGCATCACGAACACAGTTGTCTTCGTAAGGCATGGCAGATGCGGTATCCGTGGTTCCGCGTTCGCCTAGCCTCAATGGGTTATCACTCGTATTGCATGTAGCGGCGATGGTGTTTGACCCCACCGCGGCAGAGTTTTTGTATTCACAAGCCACGGGACACAGGGGTACGAAATGATTTGGCGTCCAGCCGGTGGGACCGTAGTTCCTGTCATTCTTCAGTGGCAAAACGCTGGACCACATCACAGCAATGCCATCTCCAGCCACCTGTGTACCAGGCCTACGATGGATCAGCTGGTTCATCAGCGAAATGCACCAGTTGTCGGTCCCATGAACGGGAGGATACACCGATTCGATGTCCCTCCCGATGACAGCTGCAGCAGCATAAATGTGCCACATACCAGCCCATGTACCGTTTTGCCGGCATCTAATGGCCTCCACCATTGGCGTGTCACAGGTGGCTGAGATCAGTCCAGCGTTGGTCAGTGTTTCGTAAAACTGGGGATGTAACACCAGCTCAATGGTGACCCTGACACGAATTTCAGTGGCATACACCTCCGTGTTGGTCAACGCCAAAGACAAAGAATTAAAAAGGCAGTTCCCATCCCCCGTGGATGACATGGGCAGCGATTTCGGTCGGCCACAGAGCTGCAGATAGGTCATGGCTGTTTGGTCCACATTCTGGTCAGATTTCAATGCAGAGCTTGCAGCGAAACGCGGACCGTACATCCTGCACACCTCATAAAAGGCCTTCTTGCACTAAGCAAATATTTTTGCAGGTTCCAGAAATTCGGGATGGCTGAACTGGTGCAGCATGGCTTGAAAGAATGCTTCCCTTTGAGCCATGGCTTGACTGTATTGAATGAGCAGTGCAAGGAAGGAATAGGAATGAGACTGGCCTTACCACAAGGATGGCACCACGGACGGATCGGGAAATCAAGGACTTCTGGCTGGAAAAGGTTGCACAGGCCTATGGTCAATGTTTCCTCAAAGAAATATCAACAGAAATGAAATCAATACACCTTTGGCTGGCATAAAAGAGAAAAAAAATGGTACGACATGCTTTATGGTACACTAGATCTAGACCTGTTAAGTCAGACACTTAGAGTGACAGTGGAAGATGTAAAAAAAGAAAAATCTTATGACAGATGCAGTCAAATGAACTGTAGGTAATGCATTACAGGCACACAACAGAAAGGTTATTATAACTTTCAATGGAAATGAGCATGGCAGTACTGACACACAGTATGTTGACAAACAAAAGGAACTGATTATGGTGCAGTCTGAGATCAGGTGAAATTTCAAGCATAAACACTGGATACATAACAATTTAAGTTGTCTACAAAGCCCCTGGTAATCACCTTCATGCACCTTCTTGGCAAGAAGTGTTATGTCTATTTAAGACATGTTCAATTTCTTAATCTTCTCAAGGTTATAAAACACAATGTTAGTATTAGAGATGATGAATCATGTTATCATCACTATTAAACAGTGATCACATTACCATGGTAATGTGGCCTCACAAGACATATGCCAATTTACACTGTAATCAAAAAACAATGTTTCACTGTTTATAGTCATCAAAATGAGATATGACATGGGAAAGGACACCTTCCTCAACATCACCATCTATTATCATTTATCATCATAAAAATCAGCTATGAAACACAATAACCTGCTACAATGCAGGTGTATAATGCCAATTCCAATAGCTTTGTACAATAACTTCTGAAAGATAACCACACCTTGTTGCACAGTATATGATAGGTGGAGTGATTAGTTTGCAGTGCATGTGGTGATGGGTTTGCCATAAGGATAGGGATCTGTTTTCCATGGGCATAGCAAATGATTTGCAGAATGTGTCATAATCAATTTGCTGTGGGCTTAGTAATCAGTTTGTTGTAGGCAGTAATCAGTTTGCTCTAGACCTGCTAATCATTTTGCTCTGGGATGTTTATTATTTTGCTTTAGATGTAGTGACTGGCTTCCTGTATAAGTAGGCATGGTTATGGCAAACTACTTACCACTACCAATAAATGATGTTTGTTACTTAATTCTACTGCATTTTAAGCCTCTTTCCACCTAATTATTTACTGCCATTTCCATACATTTGGAATGTATGGAATAGTTATTTATCCATCCAAAAAAACTTGATAACACACTGTAACAACATGCAGTAACATTATGTATGCATACAAATTATACAAAATAATGCTATATGAATTACTGCTGTGCAGCCAGCCTATCCCACAGTACCTAAATAGATATAATCTAATGCTGCACTTCACACAAACTAATGTCTGTTAAACAATGCCATGCAGTGTTGAGCCCCTTCACTGGTCTGTGGTCTAGTAGCCTGTGCTGCACCTTCAGAATGGAGTTGCACCTCTGGCCCAACATTTTTGCCCTTTATTTCCATGTAACTTGCAGAATACCCACTGTACCCTTGGTGGGAGACAAAACAACCCCTAAACCTCCCTGACCATTGATGCACCAGAGGCAGTCTTCAAATTTGACAAATAACCATGGAATCATGGTTTCATTTACTAGCATTGCAGCTTCCTGTCTCTGAGCCAGTTATCACTGAATGATCAGAAATGCTCTTTCCAACAGAAGTACTTTGAAGCAAAACAAAGGCACTTTGGTGATGAGCAGTTCTCCAATATTGCCTCTAATCAGTTCCAAGCATATCCAATTTCTGATGCCCATTTATGCTTTGACTTTGTTATTTGCATCCAGCTTTACTGTTACTTCCTAATTTATTTGTTTTACCTATTATTCATTGTATTCAACTTATTTACTATATATATAACTGCTTTCATTTCTGTTGATCCCACCAATGAAGATCACCACACAGTGCAAATAAACATTTATTGCTGAAGCATGAAATCAACACAATAACCCTGTTACCATAATTTCTGTGCTCTAATGTATGCCTTTGGTATAAGTATCATGGCCAATGAAAGCCTGTTTCCATGATACTAGTAAATCTGAATTTCCCTTTAAATCCCGATTTGAAAGGTCATGATAACACCCCTTCTAGCAAACTGGACTGAATTCCCAAGTATGGTGTGGAAAGAAAATTCAGCAAAGAAATATGGATTTACCGTGAACTGGATGCATATGGTGGCATTAAGTGCCATACTTCTTTCCACATCCTGCAAAGGTGAACTTCACACCAAACCCAATTTCTTGCCTGTTGGCTGCTCATTGGCTAAAAATGATGAATCAGCATGATGAGTTCTCAAATATCACAACACCACATTAACACACTAACTCAGTCCATACACCATTCTATGTAATGTATTTCTTCATACAACAGAGGGAAATGTCACACACACACACACAACAAAATTGGCAACACAGAGATCTCCCAAAGTAACCCAGACTTCAAAACCTTGAATGTTTTCCTAACTTCCTGCATACAATCAATGAAATGCCTTTTGAAATCCAGATTTCCCCCCCCAGGAATGGTGGCTTGCCACCCAATCCTGACACAATAAGGAGGCTAAAAGTGTCCCATTATTGATGCCCAGCAGGCTGCAAAATATAACAATATCCCTTTTCTACGTATCAATCATTGGAGAGAATTTGCTGGGGGAGAGTTTGTTGGTGAAATTCAAACCAAAGACATGTCACGATACTGACACGAATATCTGACAGAAGATGTTTGCCAATCAATACAACAGAAACCCCATCTTCGAGCATTGGTGGCAACTGCCACAGCATATGCAGATCGCGATTACGACATATCTGGCCATAAGAACACGACTTGATGAGTGAAGTTTACTTTTAAGCATGCTCAGCATTGCAAGGAGACATAGGGATTTAAAAGAAGAGGATATCCGGCCAGCATTCACAATGTGACACATACCGCAAGGATCTTCACAAGAAGAGGAATTTGGTACCAGCAATGCGCATGCGCATCATTTCGAAACCTCACTCTCAATCAGTTATTTCTGCTTGTAAGTAAAGGTATCTTGATTTCTGCTAGTGTAGTCTCGTTCACAAAGTATGCCATGTTTCTGGTATTCATACGCGTAGGTGTAAAAGTTGATTTAATAAATGCTAACAGGTGTCTATAAGGTCAGGATTCCCACACTTTTGGCGCATTCCCAGTCGACTAGCGATGATTTTGTAGAAATTAAAGTAAGGATTTCCAGACATGGTTTCGTCAACAAACCGTACTTTCGGGTTTTCGCGCATATCTGTATCAATACATATCTATAAAACTGAAACCCCCCACGTTTTCAGACACTGGCTGTCGATTAACCATAGTTTCATTGGCATTCATTTTGCAGGTTTTAAGTATGGTTTCGCCAGCCGAGTTGGGTTTCGTCATTGGTGAATGGCTGCAAGCGAAACTCCCGAATTTCACGTTAGTGTACTTTTCTCTCGTGATATGGAATCTTTTGGGAAAAAACTTGGAACGTCATCGTTTTGAGATATTTCCAGTCGATTGGCGATGGTTTTGCAGAAACTGGTTGAACGGTTGCTGAGCATGGGCTCGTCAGCAAACCTGTTTCGGGTTTTCACGGATATCTGTATCAAAAATGCATGCAGAGCTATGAAACTCAAAACCCCCTCGTTTCCGAACACTGGCTGTCGATTGGCCATAGTTTCATTGGCACTGTCATAGCACGTTCTGAGCATGGTTTCGTCAGCAGAGTTGCGTTTCGTAATTGGTGAAGGGCTGCAAGCGAAAGTCCCGAATTTCACGTTAGTGTACTTTTCTCTCGTGATATGAAATCTTTTGGGAAGAAATTTGAAACCCCACCGTTTTGAGACATTTCCAGTCGATTGGTGATGGTTTTGGAGAAATTGGATGAGCGGTTTCTGAGCATGGGCTCGTCAGCAAACCGGTTTTGGGTTTTCACGGATATCTGTGTCAAAAATGCATGCATAGCTGTGAAACTTAAAATCCCAAGGTTTTCGTTCACTGGCTGTCGATTCAAGTAGGTTAAATTATGTTGTACCAAGTCGTTTCGGAGTATGGGATGGTAGCAACAGCTGATTGGTCATTGATGAATGAACTGGCCAGTTACAGCTTTATTTTGAAGCCGCTACTAAACGAAAAAGCTTGAAACTCAAAACCCCACAGTTAAAAACGCAAAGCTATCGATCTGTCTTTTCAGAATTTTGTAAGAAGGCCTAAGCTTGGAGTATGGGCTGGTCAGCAGCTCTCGTCAGCAAAGTGTCATGTTTCATGTTATGTTATTATTATTATTATTATTATTATTTTGTCATGTTACTCTCCCTGGTAATGACAACACTTCTGCGTGCGCCGGTAACGAGTCGTGCTCGTCATAATTGTAAGCTGTGCATTGCCCTCGCTCAAGAAGGACTAACCTTGGGGTCAGCTCACGGCCCTAGAAGGGGCAGCCGGCGTTTCGATTCGGAACTATGTCAATCAGAAGTGCCCGGGTGTTGCGTGCTGCGTAGTAGACACTGAAGAGCATGGCGAAAACCATGGAGCGTCATCAGTCCAGCAAACAAACCATGAACCGGCGCCAAGGAACTGCTGCAAGTGGGCAGTTCAAAAACAGGAAGTTCGGCAACAGGAAACGTGGTATGTCTGACTTGGTTTGCTGCAGGTTTAGCACAAGCTAGCCATAATTGAGATAAAATAATGCTACTTGTATGGGTGTGCCAATTTTTCTGTGCTTTTGTGGGCCTTTCAGCACCCCCATTGTTGTGTTGTGGTGAAATGGTTCCCATTTACTGCACTCTCAGGTGATCTGTTTTACTGAGAATACATGGGAAGTATGTTATGCTGGGTGAATGAGTGAGTGAGTGAGCGAGGTCTGGAAGAAATAAGCCATCCAGATGCTGATATTTTCTGTTAGTAGGTATGCACCAAGGATGACATATGCCCAGGAGAAATACCCTGGGTTTTTGGCATTTTGTCCAGAAACTGTGGATGCCAGGGTTCATATTGCCTTTTCCTTTTGTCAGATGTATTTATTCTGGAATTCATGGTGTATTAATGTCTATGTAAATGCATATTGCACACAAATAAATAACAATGGCCCATAAATATTGCATGTATGACAGTTAGTCACAAAGGGTTATATTACATAACAGCACCGCTTTCGCGACAAATGTTGCTCATATAAGACGAAGACTCCGCGTACCGCCGGTTGTTATTGGACGATTGACTGTGACGTCAGTAGGCATTCATCAGCTGATCTGTTGTGTCATTGTCCGTAACTAGATATAGAGGTGGTGTATTACAGATGGAAAGTGAATGTTGTTTGTTATGAAAATACTGTTAATGGTATATATATATATATATATATACTGATAATGGTATGTCCAATACGGGACAAACGTTGAAAACAGGGGGTTTTGGGTGGGGTTAATTTTCTATATCGCAACAGGGGGGTTTAGGGAGTTTTTTCGTACCCGACCAGTGACTGCTAACGGTGTTATCGGTGGCTAGGCGGTGGCGGTGCCATGTGTGAATGTTGTGTTTGACGATATTGGTATGTCCAATACGGGATAAACGCTGGGAACGGGGGGTTTGGGTGGGGTTAATTTTGTATATTGGGACAGGGGCTTTTCCGGACCGGCGATTGGTACCGGTGTTATCAGTAGCCGGGCGGTGGCCGTGCAATATGTGAATGCTGTGGTCGGCGATATTGGTATGTCCAATACGGGATAAACGCTGGGAACAGGGGATTTGGGTGGGGTTAATTTTCTATATCGGAACAGGAGCTTTTCCGGACCGGTGATTACTACCGATGTTATCGGTGGCCGGGCGGCGGCCATGCTATATGTGAATGCAGTATTCTGCGATAATGGTATGCACAACAGGAGATAAACTCTGGGAACAGGGGGGTTTGGGTGGGGCTTATTTTCTACATCGGAACAGGGAGCTTCAGGGGGCTTTTCTATAGCGGGCCGGTAATTGCTACCGGTGCTATCGGTGGCCTGGCGGTGGCCGTAAAACTATAGGAATTGTAGACTGGTTTTCCACATTAAACCAGCGGGATGGGTGAACTAGGATATTCCGCCACCTTCCATTAACTGGGATTAACACTGTTTATGGGGCGTAAGGCTATCTTATACCGCGGCCGAAGCGCGGTATAAGATACTAGAGGCCACAGGCCGATGAAGGGTGCGATTGGTCTTGGCTCTTTCCAACACTTAAGGTAGATTAGGTTAGGTTGGTAAGGTTAGGTTAGGTTAGGTTAGGTTAGGTTAGGTTGAGGTTAGGTTAGGTTAGGTTAGGTTAGGTTGGGTTAGGTTAGGCTAGGTTAGGCCAGGTTAGGTTAAGTTGGTAAGATTAGATTAGGTTAGGTTAGGTTTTGTTAGGTTAGGTTGGTAAGGTTAGGTTAGGTTAGGTTAGGTTAGGTTAGGTTAGGTTTTGTTAAGTTAGGTTGGTATGATTAGGTTGGTAAGGTTAGGTTAGGTTAGGTTAGGTTAGGTTAGGTTAGGTTAGGTTGGTAAGGTTAGGTTAGGTTAGGTTAGGTTGGGTTTTGTTAGGTTAGTTTGGTAAGGTTAGGTTAGGTTAGGTTAGGTTAGGTTAGGTTAGGTTAGGATAGGATAGGGTAGGGTAGGTTAGGTTAGGTTAAATTAGGTTAGGTCTGTAAGGTTAGGTTAGGTTAAGTGATGTTAGGTTGGGGTAGAGTGCGGGAAAATATAGCTTCCTGTATTTGATATCTTTGAGATATTTTTTATTTCCTTTTCTGTTTAGTAATTAAGCATGTTTTTATTTTTCATTTTTATTAATTAAACATCTTTTCACTTTTCCATATCATTTTTTATTAAAATTGCATGTCTTAATATTTTACTTATATTTCTGGTTCATTCTATATCTATACTTTTGGATCATTTCACTGCTACATTGGATTGCCATTTCAGCCTTTTCCTTTATTAAATTCCCACTAACATAATGTATCTATTGCATTCTGTTCCCCTATCTTGTTAATTATCTATTCAGTTTCATTAGGAAACATGTAAGTTAATGGTCTTATATATCGATACCACCCAGTGAACAGGACTGAGCATTACAACCCATCTCTACTTTTGATGGGACAGCAACATAAATGGCGTCTCAGACGGCAGGAAGGAGTGAGCGGTGCATTATTGAAATGCTGTTTCCATGGAAATTACAATCTTTACATGTCGGGAATGACTTTTTCACGTAACAAGACTACATATTCTGCGTTGTAAGTATAGTTTTTCCTCAATATCGTAATCGTCACGCAGCCGGTGCGAAATGGACCGGTGACCTCACAAAGTGCTCTAAGGTATCCAGGTTGGACTCAGGATTGTGGTAAAGGTGACACAAACATGTTGCAGTCAGTGTTAGCCTGCTTTTCATCAGGAAACATTGCATTGCTTTGTTTTTATTGTGCATCTCAGTAAAATGAACTCTCCCTCTGCCACTGCCTCTAGATCTCCACATTACACCACATTCATGTGCTTTGGAAGATGGGAGAGGAAGCACTGTCAGCATGTTACAAATATGGGAGAAGTCCCATTAGAGTGCATAGTGCAATGACAGGTGGGCAGGGGATTGGTCTCTCCTTTTGTTAATTGGGCTTGCAGAGCATAAGCTACACATCCAGGATACATGGACATTGGCAGTTTAAATTTCAGCAAATTCTGTGTCAAACAACTAATAGTGATCCAAATTCCATGTCAGACAACAAAAAAGGCATCTGTAGATTCATTTATCATACAGGGCATATGCCCATGCAGTTATCCATACTCATAATCAGTATGGATGACAAAATAGTGCTCATGTACCTTCATAATGAGTCTGTTCCATGCAGTCTTCTCCATTGTTCCCATCACAAATTTTGATATGAAAGACCTGTGTCAGAAAGGAGGCTAAATTAAATGTGCAAAGCTAGCCAGTGACCAATACTGACCTCATTTGAGGTTATTTATGACTTGTATGACATGAGGTTGGTCTTTGTGTATTCCTGATGATGTCTTGCAGCCATTTCAGAAGGAGAATGCAGATGCTGGGGCCCTCAGTAATAGTACCTAAAATCCATGGCTACAGGGCCATCCATAAATTATGTAATGCTGAGACATTAGACATAAGACATTAGAACAAATATTGGGATGTTCCACCATACACGTGGCTATTACGGCCCATCGTCGGGAGTTAATAGAAAGGATGGCATGCAGGTAAAAGTCCAGCATCTAGATTAGAAAACTGAAAGATTATGCATTCATTATCACATACAGCAGTCAAGTGGCAGCCGAGCCCTCCTGCAGGTGGTGCTTCAGCGCAAGCCTGGAGCGTGAGACAGGGAACCGCTTCATCTCAGGTGGGAGTGCATTATATTGGGCAGCCGTCCGACAACCCAACCGCCGCTCGCCCGTTCCAGTGCGGGACCTAAGTACATTAGGGCCACTGTCACGCCTCGTACGTCGCTCGCGAGTCTCCGCTAACGTCTGACGGGGGCGGCAATGTATAACATTGCGTTGCAACGGGGAGAGCGTGGGTTTGGCAGAGCGTGATGCGACACTGTCACATCAGAAAAGAAAAGACGTTAAAAACCTCGACTAAAACGAATGTGTCACATTTGGAACAAAAGCGTAGTCTAAAAAGCCATTTCTAACACATCTTATAACCCCAGCTTCGGTTTATCGGTTCTTTTCATGGAAACTGTTAATAGGGAAATTAAAAGTACGCCATTCTACTTTTTGTTTTCAGTGTTGGGGAACTTGTTGGCTGGGCTTAACGTAATTTTGAGATTGGTGATTTGGTTGACTACTACGAAGCGTTACAGGAGGGTGGGGAGTTTAAACACCAAAAACTGCGTTATATAATTTATGGACTGTTCTGATTAGGTTTATGACGTTATGTGACATGGTGTATGGTGACATGGTCAACTATGATTTTGTTAAAAGGTGGCTGTGTTGTTCAGGTAGGGGTACTGAAAATTTGGGGCTGCTGCATTGTTCGAAAGTTATGCCGAAAAAGACATGGGGGTTATTGCCCCCAGTAACTGGCAGGTTAAAGTAGTACGGTAAAATGGTAAAACAATAGGTTACGGGTTAAAATAATTGGGTCAACATCTGACCGACTTTAAAGATCCTTGATCCATCACTGACATTTAGTAACACTTAATACAATAGTGCGGTGCTGTGATCCGATATTGCTTTTCGTTGTGGGGAAGTGGGGTGCAAAAGAACTGTTCCGGATGACAAAATTAAATACGCAGCTCAAGTAATTTTGGGTCACAAAGTGTATGACTATGTCTCGGGTCTGCTTGGCAGGCGTAGATGTCTCAGCGCAAAGAACTTGATAACTTATCGTGTTCTGTTCTTGCTACACAAAATACGCCATCTGGGAGAACCTGAGACGCTGGCCTGTGGCTTTTCGACTGTGACGAAGATCCCTGACAGGTCCACACGACCGGACTGTCGCCTGCATGTCCCACGGTCCCACACGGGAATGGGCACGAGACGTTTCAGCTGCCCGGCGGCCGCCCTGTACGAGCTACCGCCCGAGCTGTTCGGGTGTCGATTTGGCGTTTTGGCCGCCATCTCGCAGCGTACCTGCACCGTGTGCCAAACTGGAAGGGGTGTGGGTAAGCTGGGATTGTTACTGCTCCTCTTGCGTTTATCTTCGATAGTCTTTGTCTTTGTTTTAGATGCCGAAGGGAGATTATAATAGTCACCGCGCTTATTGCATGACCTCAGTAAAAATCTGAGTCCGAGTCCGAGTCTAAATCTGAGAATAATTTGCCTTAGGCACAAGAGAAATTTCTCATTGTTCAAAAGCGTATGTCGAGTCAGAACGCGAGTATCTCAGAAACTAGGACACAACTTTGGATGCATTTTCCGGGTCTCGATACTTTTGAGGAATGATGTAATTGTACGCTTGTTTGTTGGCACTCCTTAAAAAGTGGTGAGCTCAGCAAAAACTATAAATTCTGCCTAGCGTACGTACATGGAGCTCGCTTTCGGTACCGCTGTCTAACATTGTATTGACGAAATCGTTTTTGTGTGTTGTTTGTCATGTGCCTGAAAGTTCCGTATTTGGTTTGTTACAATGAGAGTTACCATTCGCTTCATATGGGACCTGCAAGGGGGTATGGGGAGGGGGCACTGAGCAATGCTCTCATCGCATGCATTCAGCTAAAACTCAGACATAGTGGTAGTCTTGGAAAGAAGACGATAACTCTATTAGATTAAAAAAAAAAACAGTGAAACATTGGCGAAAACGCCCAGGTACGTTTCCATTGCTTCTCATCGGCTCGCACAGTTTATAAGCAATCCATTCAGCCAGCACGAAGATCCGTGTTGATATTTAGGTTTGCTGTTATATAGCAGTTCTTGCTCAAAAATGTCAGGAAAACAAAAACCCACTTGTTTTTTTTTTTGCTCATTTACGCACCTGATGCCCTAAAACGCACTGGGTTGGGTCATTGCCCTTGGCAACCCTTTTAAACCATGTGTACCATGTAATAAGTTAACCCTCGCATACCATGTAGTAAATTGGAAATGGGACTTGTTTTTGCGTTTGTATGTTTTTGTGTATGTCAGTCCATTTGTGCGTAGTTTTCGTGGCTTGATGCAACGCCATGAAATGTCGCACACACCGTCCACGTGGCGACGGCTTTGAAACACGCTGGCGCTGTTTCGTCTAGTGGTTGTCGTGGGGTGACCCGACTTTGCACCCATAGTATTTTCCCCCATAGGGTTCAGTGACAAAGGTTTCGACAGCACTGATCGCCCGGTTGTCCACGTTTTCCTCAGTATTCGCTCGATGTGGCAACATGAAATATTGGACATGTCTCCACTTCATGTCGATCGGGCTCCGAAACATTTTCGTAGAGATCCGGTCTATGGTGCCTGTATGATGAGGCCCAGTCTGCACCCATGTCGCCGTATTTCGGAGCGCGATCCTCCAGCACGGGGAAACCTCCGAAGCACATGACTTGCACTTTTCCAGCTTGGCTCCTCGGCCGGAAGGGATCATTTCCGTTAGGCTGCTGTTGCAGCTGGTTAGATGGGTCCATGGCTGCTGCTGCAGCTTATTAGGTGGCCCATATACATTTTGAGTTTTAGCTTATCAGTACGTGCTTAATACAATTATTTGAAAAATCATTAGGCCTTATTTAACGTATTTATATTACTGCATAGCATGCCATACCGACGCAGTAAAGTAAAACGGTAGTGCTGACTGTGAAGCAGAGCAAAAAATGATCGGTAAAACAGACCTTATGACGGAACAAATATGGCTGCGAACATCTCCAGGAATCGACAGAAAACCAGCGAAATATTTGTAAAACAAGTTAAGTTTTAAAGGATACCACCAAGCTCATGAAATAGGTCAAGGGACGAAAATTAGGCCGGAGGCGACAGGCGTGAAACGAACAAGGAAAGAGAAACAGTAATGGGGTTACACCACTTTCACTAGTATAGAACGAAAATGACACACTTATGACACACATGATGACAGCCGGGGCTTTGCGAATTGTTATCCGAAGATTTAAGAGAGTCGTTGAATCTGAACTTTTCATAGAACGATCGTTTCCTTTTCTTCCCAGATGTGGCCAAATTGGAAAGCGTTTCTGAAAAGGAGCTTTACCACCAAAGAAAAGAAGGAAAACTTGTTATGAGACAGACAGAGAATTTACAAAAGAAGTTATTAATGTTCGCTTCGCTGTAGTGTTCGGCCAAAATTACATCGATCATAATTTGTTTTCCATCTTTACCGATGTATATATATATATATATATATATATATATATATATAATCTGTAAAGATGGGATAGGAAGAGTATATATATATATATATATATATATATATATATATATATATATATATAATCGGTAAAGATGGGATAGGAAGATATATATATATATATATACTGGCAAAATATATATATATAAAAGATTCACCAATCTCTCTCTGAAACATCGGAGAAGTTGTTCTCCTTGTGTCGTTGTTACATTTCCAAAAAAAAGTGGGTAGTCTTGGCCCCCAACCTATCCCCATTCCTATGCCTATGCATGTGTGTATTTATGAAGGTGTAGTTCTCTGTGCCTTATGCATCCCACCTCCGCCAGCTCGATCCTGAACTGAACGCAATCTGGTGGATATTCATTGTTAAAAGGGATCCTGTAAACAATGTTTTTTTTCAGGTCCCAACACCAAGGAGCTAACAGACAAACAGAAGGGCATAATGCGCCATTACCACAGAATATTAAAGAAGGAACACCGGCAAAGGGCTAGTAGGGATGGCGGAAGCGAGGAAGCCTCAAAAATCTCGAACAGGTACGCGCCTTTACACATTACAGGCATTGCCTGCTCTTATTCGTCTTCTTTTATGTCATCTGCGAGATGCATGTCCGGATTGTTTTTTTTTTATCAAAGGTTCATCTCATTGTATGGAACTGTTTACATGAGAACGAGGAGAGCAGCAGAAATATTGTGCTTTGGTCAAAGCTAGACATTTCTAAGGTCATGTTTTTGGAGTACGCTACATGACACCCAGGCTTATGTGATGAGCTCTGGAAAACTAATTCGGCAGGTTGTTTTAGGTTAATGCTACCATATGAGTCCGGCTTGAATGGCAGAGACCTGCCCCGACCAGTTCCATTCACATATGTGTGAAACACATGTAACCATAAGGTGATGAATTCAAGCTGAACTCCACGGTTGGAAACAAAATTTGATTGCTGTGTCAGAGTGCAAGTTTTGATCAAAAGGGAATCATATGGTATTGAAAGACATGATCGTTTATGTTTTGCTTCCAGTCTTTGTAGCGCATTTATGTGGACGGGCCGTGGTGCTTGTGTGTTGTCCGAGGGTGCGTTTGTTTGTTCACTTGTGGCTCCGGATAACAATTCAGTGCGTCGAATCGTACCAGAAAATATATTTTCTGGCATCGGTCATTGAGCAGTCGTTCCCCATAAATAGTGGAACGTACTGTTTGTCATGGCGGCTTATCAGACGAGGAACACGTGTCCGCTTCTCTTGCATTGAACAACTTTCAACAGTTTCTGAAAACGAGACATATTCAGCCTGCCCGTGTTTGGTTTTACAAGCGCTTATTTTCGCCATCGTCAATTAAATGAGTGTTTCGTAGATGCAACGGATTGCGGGAGGGACGCGTTCCCTTCAGTTTTGGTAAAATGGGCATTTATCCCCCAATGTTGGTCGGAAAGCGAATATCTTTTTCGCAGTTTCCCGCCCCAAAAAAGATTTTGGGTCGGCTTGTCCCCCTTAGATTCCGATTCTCCCCCCCCCAAATTTCTGGGACGTGGCTATATTCATGGATTGCGTGGTATGGCGCTTGAGCCCCCTTACTCACAGCACTGATGATGAACTACCGCACATCCGTAGAAATATTACGAACTATGATATTCTTTCAGCATTGCCGAAAACAAAAAACGAATGAAAATGACAGCATACCAAAGGGCCCAAATGGTTTACGAGGAAAAAGAAGCTGAGAGGAAGCGAATAAAGGAAGAAGAAGAACGCCAAGGAAAAGAGCGACAGGCAGCCCTGAAGAAGTACAGAAAGAAGAAATTTGAAAGACTTCACAAACTTTCGAAAAAGACGAGTAAAGGGCAGCCAGTAATGAAGGGACGAATTGAGGTCCTTCTGGAGAAAATTCAGGAGAATCTAGCGAAAGAGAACAGTTAATAAAGCTAAGTCCAGCGGTGCGTTTTACTCCTGCCAGCATGACAGCTGACTCAGACACGTTAAGTGGGGTTGCGATGTGTCCGGGAGTGAGGCATCAGGTGTTTACGGCCGCGAGCATTACGTCGGTGAGATAACAGGTGCGCCGCCGTCGTTCATCGCTCTGAGTCTGCTGCGTGGTCGGAAGCGACCGCCGCCGTCGCTGGGACGCGGCAGAGGTGCCGTCGGACCGCAGTCTGCACGGTTTCAGTGCGTGGCCGCTGATTGGTCCGCGTCGGCGCCGGCTCGTGCCATCCGACCAGTCAACGCGCCGTTCGCCGTGAACCAAACGCCTTGGGTCAAGTAACGCAAACACGTACGAGTACACTGCACTGCATTTTGATATGTACACTGCATTCGAATCTGGCCATGGTCGCGTGTGATGGCGAACTCTTGTACTCGTGTAGGCGGATTTGTCAGGGAATTTATTTGTCCTTGAGATACGTCTCATGTCTGAACATCACTGCGTTTTTCGCGTGACGCCGGGTTGATAAAACGACGATTGCCTTGTCAGGTGTCGGAAAAATATCGGGGTATATCTGCATTTTGGGAATAAATTCCGCACCTCCCAGCGCACCTTCTCACGAGCATCGCACTCAGATACTGAATTTCGCGTCGAATGGACTTTTGCCTGTGGCGCTGGCGAATATTAAACGCAACTTCGATGTGACACTAAGGGGAGATCCCGGCAACAGAGTAAAAGTTTTCTTCTCAGAAGCCGGAAATCTGCAACGCTGGCGTGCAACGAGATGCCTGGTACACTAACGCATGCTGTTCATTACAAATGACGGCACTTGAACATCGTCCTAGGGAAAAAAATCATACATGACTGCATTCAGTTCAACACCTTAGTTGTATTTGGAACATACAAAACTGTATTGCTAATGAATCAAATCTAAAAAGAATGTCAAACTGTTTATAAAGCACGTTTTGGTACAAAAATACTGTTAACCCATGCTTAATCTGTACAATGCAGTGCTATCATGACAAAGAAACCAACGTTTTCGCGAGCAATTAAATAATTCAATGACATGCGGAGACAACGATAACAACTGGTAGCACAACGAAGCGCATCTTCGCCGTAACATATCTATAACCGCCGACTACAACTGACGAACACCAAGACAGTGGCGACGTAATCCTTCGCAGATGGCGCCACGAGCGGGCAGAGCGCCGCATCCGGCTCGAGGCGCCTGAGATAGGTCACTGCCTTTAAAACTGCCTACCCTGTGAGACGGGCGCGCGGCCGCTGCACGTCAGAATCCACTACGCCGGGGTCGGTCCGACGGTCGCCGCGGCCGCTACGAGGCACGGCCACCGTCCGAGCACTGCCGCGGCGGCTACCGGAGCGGCCGCACCGGGCCCAGGTTGAAGAAGGCGACCGGGCGCGGGCTGGGGCCGGTCTTGCCGAGTCCCTGCAGGCTGATGATGGGCAAGCCCAGCTGGCCCTGGCGCTGGCTCACCTGCGACACGGGCAGGAAGCCGCGCACGCCCAGCGCCTCCAGCTGGTCGCGGCTCACCTGGTTCAGGTCGAACACGGGCACCACCAGCTCGGAGAGCGCGCCGCCGCCGCGGCCCTGCGGGCCCGGCGGCAGCGCCGAGCCGTGCCGCGCCTGCATGTGCTGCTGCAGCAGCGCCAGGTTCTGCATGACGATGCCGCAAACGCGGCAGCGCAGGTTCTGGTTAGGCCCGCTCAGGTGGGCCTTCTCGTGCTGGAGCAGGCCGGCGGCGCTGGGCAGGGTGCGCTCGCAGTAGCGGCACGTGTGCGGGCCGCGCGCCGGCGGCGGCGTCGGCGTGTCGGCCGTCAGGTCGACGGTGGGCGGCCGCGCCGGCCGCGAGGCGCTCGTCTGCTGCACGCCCGGCGGCCGCGGCACGGCGAACCCGTCCGCCGAGCCGGCCGCCGGCGTCAGCGAGATGCCCGCCGGCAGGTTCGGCAGCGAGAGCGGCGGCTGCGGCGCCGGCGCCGGCGCGGCCGCCGAGCTCGCCGGCGTGATCGAGATGCCGCGGTTGGCCAGGATCGAGGCGACGTCGGCGCCGGGTGCGGGCGCCGCGCCGCCGCCGCTGCCGCCGCCGCTGCCCTGCACGCTCAGCGTGATGGAGTCGCTCAGCCGGATGGTGGAGCCGCCGGCGCCGGCCGCGTGCGCGCTGCCCTCCACGTTCTGGATGACGGGCACGCCCTGCTGCCGGCGCTGCACCGCGATCACCTGGCAGTCCGACTTGTCCGGCTGGATCGGGATGCCCGGACGCGGCCGCTTGCTCGGGTCGTGGCCGACCAGCCCGGGTGGCGGCCGCTTCTGGCCGGGGCTGATCACTGAGACCCGGCCGCCGGGCGGCAGCGGCATCCCCGGCCGCGGCGGCAGGCCCAGGCCGCGGCCCGGCAGGCCGTTCGCCATGTGCAGCTGAGCCATCCGGTTGGGGTCGAGCGGCGGCCGGCCGCGCCGGATGTGCGGATACCGCGGCGCGCCGGCCAGCGCCATGCCCGGCTGCCCGCCCAGCGGCCGCATGGCGGCCATGTGGGCCGACATGTTGCTGTTGGGCGGCCGGCCGACGGCGCCCGTCTGCATCTTGCCGTGGAAGGTGACGCTGTGCGCGCGCAGCTCGTCGATGGAGCTCGCCTTGAACGGACACATGCTGCACTGCAGCGAGTTCTGGTGGGTCGCCAGGTGCTCCTGCAGGGCGCGCACGTCTGGCAGCGGGATGTGGCAGACGAAGCAGGAGACGGCGCCGGCCTGCTGCTGCGGCGGCGCCGGCGGCCGCGGCATCCCCTGCGTCAGCGGCGGCAGGCTGGTCGCCGGCTGCGCGGCCGCCGGCCGCGCGCCGTCCGGCCGCGGCTGCAGCTGCGGCGGCTGTGGCGACTGCGTCTGCGGCTGCTGCGACTGCGGCTGCTGCGGCGTCGCCTCGTGCCGGAAGCTGCGCTCGTCCGGGATGGTGGCCGCTATCGCCGCCATCCGGATGAGCGGCTGTCCGGCGGCCTGCTCGGCGTCCGGCTCGGCGCCCGGCTCGGCCGCCGGCTCGGCCGCTGGCGGCACCAGGTCCTGCAGGCTGGGCGGCACCAGGTCGCCGTCGCCGGCCGACGTGCCCGGGTCGGAGGAGACCGAGCGCGGCGGCGCCGGGCTGCCGGCCGGACCCTCGACGTCGCGCGGCGGCGCCGACGCCGTCATCCGCTGCTGCTGGCCGCCGGCCGGCGAGCCGACCGGAATGAGTCGCGGCAGCGGCGGCGTGGCGGCGCTGCGCGCGCCCGCGCGGTTCAGCGAGTCCAGCAGGCGCAGCACGTCGTCCTGCTCCTCGCCCTCGGCCAGCACGTCGGCCGTGACGCCGACGACGGCGCGCGGCGCGCCGGCCTCCGACTCGGCCGGCTCGGCGTCGCTGGGCAGGCCGCTGTCGGCCGGCTCGTCGCCGTCCGACAGCCGCAGGCTCATGTAGTCGTCGAACGGGCCGCCGCCGCCGTCCGGCGCCCGGTACTCCTGGTGGTCGGCGTCCGAGTCGACGCACGACCCGTCCTGCGCGGCGGCCGGCTCGCCGGCGCCGTCGGCCGGCTCGCCGGCGCCGTCGGCCGCGGCCGGCTCGTGCTCGGGCGGCTCGTGCTCGGCCGATTCGTGTTCCGCCGCGTCGCCGGCGTCCTCGGCCGGCGAGCCGGCGCCGTCCGGGCCGGCCGACCAGCGCGAGTTGTCCTCCTCGGCTGGCGGCGGCGGTGGCGGTTTGGTCTCGTCCGGCGGCGTCAGCGCCTCCTCCGGCAGAGGTCCGTCAGAGGGCGGTCCATCCGGCTGGTCAGCGGCCGGGCCGGCCTGCGCCGCCTCCGAGGAGTCCATGCCGGAGTCGGAGCCCGTGGACGAGCAGCCGTCGGACGGGATCACCTGGCACAGCGGCGAGGAACGTCAGGGGGCAGGGGGAGGGCATGACAGCAGCCTGAAGCGGGAGGGGGGAGCAGCGCCCGGGGACTGTTTGTCGCTCATCGCGCCAAACTGGGGAACAACAGGAAGACGAGGCAGGCTCCGTGAAGCACCAGATATCGACAGACCTTGATGGCCATTACGTGCAACCGTGTTCGGGGAAGTAACTCGATACTGGGCCGCCAATAACATCCCACCACGGATCCGCTCAGGCGGCCACGCAATGGCATAGCAGTCCCCGGAAACGCCATGCACAAGGGGATTCGAAAAGCCTTCGCAAGATGGGGCATACAGTTATCAAACGGAAAATCACACCCTATACGTCATGGAGCTGGTTTTGGCGAATTACGCAAGTGCGCTTGTGAACGATATTCAGCCCAGCACGTCAGTACAGGCACGATGAATTCGGCAGCGGACCGAAAACACATCCGGTTTCAAACGCGCGGGCTGCGGTTACGGTAAAAGAACGGTAATCTACTGTCTCTTTTTAATCGTTTTACGTTATCCCTTCTTCATAGTGTTACTCATCGAGTCTTAAGCCAGCCGCAACGGAGAAAAGGCTTGAAAAGTTACAGAAAAATCACAATCATCAATCTTCCAGCAACGGTATGACGGGGGAAGTCTCCAAGTGGAAAACAGAGTGATATAACTCAACATTCCTGGATACATCGAATGGATCTACCGATGCCCTAGCGACAGGCTTACACTTAATTCACCTCCAAGTGAATCCATTTACCACCTGATTCCAAGGTCCGCGAATCACTTCTGATTCACGCGCGGGCTTTTCAACAAGCAAATCCATTTAATTTTGATATAAGTGGATTGGATGGCAAGCCGACAATTCCAGTCCGATTCTGATTCGCTGCGGTTCTCAAGTACATTGACTCCAGTTCTGATTCACATCCAAAGCGCGACATTCCCGAATAGACTCCGAATCCATTCCGAATTGAGCACAATCCTGACTGGCAACGACTTAACTAAACTAAACCAGGGACGCCATTTTCTGCGCGGCAGGCGACTGCTGGGTGCCGGGCGCGCCACATCGCATCTGCCTCCTCACGGTCAGCGGCTAGCCCCGTGTGACCCTGGAATGGCTGCAATGGGGCGCGCCTGGGCGGGTCGAACCGCGCCACTGCTGCCCTCGCTCTGTGCTCCAGCGTTGTTCCCAGCGGGGCAGGGAAGGCGCGCGGCCTGGAGGGTCTCAGTGGCTCCGGTACAAACATCACCACGGGTGCAAACATCACCAAGCAGACCGTAATCTCGAAGTCAAAGGTGGGACTTCGCACCCACCCTGACCTTGGGTGTCTCCGACAGCGACATCCTCTGACCCTGTACATCCTCTCTCCGACCCTGAACCGAGGTCCTGCGGAGTGACTCGGGCGAGCGTCAGTGCCGTGACGTCAGCCACTGCTCGGCACGGCGTAGGCCGCCGAGTCCGTGACCCGCTCGTTTGGCCCGCCCGACGTCACCCCGACACGGAGGGCTCGGCCGCGTCAGCGGCGCCTGACCCCCGCCGCCTGACCCCTGACCCTCCGCCGGAGGCGCGCCGTCCGTCCCCCCCCCCCCCACTCCCGCGGCCCTGGACGGACACGGTCGCTCACCTCGAACTGGTGCGGCAGGCCGTTCTGCTCCTGGCTGCTGCGGCGCAGCGTCAGCTTGAGCGCGGCGGCGGCGGCGGCCGCGGCGCCAGACTGCGGCCGCTCCAGGATGACGCGCGGCTCCGGCCGGGTCACCAGGTGATGGAACACGTGGTGGTCGTGGAAGTACGAGAAGCTCGGAAAGCTGTCGATGCCGCAGACGGCGCAGCGCAGTCGAGGGTCGACCTGCCGACCAAGCGGAGGGTGCAATCTGAGGGAGCGCCGGCTGAACGGTCCCTTGTCAAGGTCACGGTGCGCCACGGCTGCCGCCGTCCCAAACAAAGGCCGTCCGAGCTGGCACAACGCTCAGCGACGGCAACGGACAAAACACATCCGGCAAGCGCATGGGAAAATAAATTCAAGATTTGTTGGCGTAGACTCTGCCCTTTTCTTTTCAGCTTTGTCGATGGACTATCAGAACCGCAATTTAGCGGCGCTTTCCGTACTTCAAATATGATCAAAAACTGCGATTAAAAAGTGGTTCAAAAGGGTTCCGACCCTTTTGTGGTTCAAGTCCTGCTGGTAACTACTTCCGGTGTACAATGCGTAAGACTTCATCATTCCTATTTAAGATCGTGTAAAAGTAACCGCTTTGCGCTTTGCACATGTATGTATGCACGCCTAAACACACAAAGTTTAACATATCCAACAACTTAACAACTGACGCCATGCGCCCGTGAGTTCTGCTTCACAAAGCAGAACACAATCAAACTGAGTGCCCCAGCCTGGCCTGACTGTAACACTTTGAAGGCTGACATCATTGCAACCACATGGCATCGAATGATGTAGTTTCAACCAAACGATTACTGAATTCGTTGGATGACTTGCATGCTATCAATATACGTTAGTTTGCACGAATGGTTTTGCCCGGCAGCAATTCCTGCAAAACTAGCAACTCCTTATGTGCAAATCAATGAAATGGATAAAGAAGTTTTGTTTGCAATGCAAATCCAGCACGAAATTGCAGGTGAAATGCACTGTTCGTAGACACCGCTCGTCACACGCGCATCAAGTTTTGCTGGTATCAATTACACTTCTTCTCTTCCGCACTCGCAAAACAAAGATCAGTACAGAATACGACGAGCGTAGGACAAATATCGGGACTAGAGCTTCATGGGATAAAAAGTGAATATGGCATTACAAAACGGGACTTCATGCCCATACAAATCCAGTTTGCACCTTGCATGTCCTGTGGTTTGTGTCATGATCACCTGACCTTTCCTTCATCTGGCCTAATCATGTAACCACAGACGCAGCCAGGGGGCCGGGGGGCCCGGCCCCCCTTAGGTCCGCATTTTTTGTGAAAACCATTGCATATCGTCTTCCCAGCAGGTGGTTTTCGTATGATTTCAATTCACAATGAGCTCCGCCTCCCCCCTTAAGAAAATCCTGGCTGCGCCCCTGCAAGCAACTCCAACACACGTGGGTTATCTCCCATCCGAAATCGGCCTTAGGACGCCCTGTCAGCACCGTGGACGAGATCCTGCCCAGGACTCGGCCGCATGGTTCTCCTGGCGTCCGCCAGACCGGTATCGGCCGGGCCGTGCGCCTGGACACCTCGACCGGCCCCGCATTATCGTCCTGACCTCGACGAAAGATCACAAGCTGCAGGTCGCGCGCAGGTCACGTGACCGTCCTCGTCCGGGCGAAGCCGCGCGCACACTCGCTGACCGGTCGGCCGTCGGGCAGTCGAAGCTCACCATCCCAATGTGGCCCCCGGCGCGCGGCCACCTCCCGCAGAGTGTGATCACCGGCCTGTGCGCCACGTCCTCCACGTCATCGCCTCGGCGACCGACGCCGCTGACGGCGCCGGCTGCCAGGGTCCGGACGCTCGGCGTTTCGCCTTCGTCTCACGCTGAGGCGGTACTTGTGTCTCTGTCTCGTCCAGGCGCGGGGACGCTGCGGGCGGCCAAGCCCCTTTCGGCGAGTTCAGGGCCGCGCAGTCGGCGGCACGTTCCCGCCGTGGCTTGAACAGGTTGACGGTTCGACGTCGCGTGGTCGGGAGGAGTTCCGGCTGCTGCCTGACCAGCTGCAACTGCGCCGCAAAGAACAGCGCCGACCGCCGCAGCCGGCAGCCGCGGATGGGTCATAAAGCACGAGTGACAACTGCTGCAGCCGGCCGTATGGTAGTGTGCCGACCACTGCAGCTGGCTCGAAAACATCTTATCGGAAAAAAAAACTGAAAAGATCGAACAGAAAAAAAGATCGCATCTTGTCCCTGAATGTGCACGATGGCAAACGCCAGCGGCAGCGACCAAAACGAGCTTGGGGTAAGGGTAAGCAACTCGTCAGAAACTGTACAGGGACTTCCAAGGGGGTGTAGCCTCTGCCCTACCATCGACTGTGTTCTTGTTCACGAAAATCAAAAACTCGTCCGTCCGTGCACAACAACGATCAAACTTTACGGATCTAACATTCCATTCAACCATATCTGGTACGGTAAAGCAATTTTGTTCGAAACTGTGAACAATATCCACTTATCTCTGGCCCACAGCAATATCCAGGCAACAACCACCGGGTCACACATCGCAAACGAACGAGTTGCAATAATACAAAGACGCTAATAATAATAATAATAAATAATAAAATAAATAATGAATGGGGCATGAAATTGGCGAAATATGACGCACTGTCTTTCTGTAACCAAGTGATATCATAAATAGCAGATGACATGATCTTAATATGACGAGTAATTTTCTGTAACCAAGTAATATAAGAAATAGAAGTTGACATGATCTCATCATTTTGTGGATTTTTTTGGCATATTTGTCAGCGTCGTTAACGTCATTCTTGTACGCCATTCGGAAATCTTGTCAGAACCAGAAATCGGCGTCAGCATTTTTTTCAAGCATTTTTCTCGCGACGTTCCGAAGCTGTTGTCATTTCCTCTTCCAGTGTCAAGCCACGTTTCAAATACGGAAGCTACATACGGTAGACTCGAGCATGCAGCCATACGCATTATGAATGAGATATACATTCATTTCAGTAGCCTCAAGCATGCAGGCATACGCATTCAACCATGTCAGGTACGGTAACATATATGTGTATATATATATATATATATATATATATATATATATATATATATATATTCATCAGTCCATTATACATTCATAACATTCTCATGAACATCCAATTAAATACAAGCGTTAAGACGGCACTTGCTGCGGTATGCCGCCGCCCGACAATTCCTGGGGGGCAGTCAGACGCCGTCACTCAGAACTCCATAATCAATGAACTGTTTCAAACAATTCACACGGTAATCGATTGGCCATGATGGTACGTCCCTAGGTATCCTACCTTTTTGACCTTCAAGACCATCAGTTGGGTCACAGGTCACGTAAAAGGCCAAATTTGGCTGACTTGAGAATGCCGTTTTGCGTAAAACGCTTGGACCACAGACACATTAAACCCAAAATACGTGTACATGCAAGTCTAACATACCAATACACGTCTATGACAGGAAAACGGTAACACAGGTCAGGCCAAATGGTGTGATACTAGTAGGGACGTAGCCGGGGGGCATGGGGCACGAGCATGGCATGGGCATGGGGGCCATGCCACCCCACCCGAGCCAAGCGGTCCTTACTAGATATATGGCGATTCCGCACGAATACGGAATAGTGGTTATATACAGGTTCCCAAAGCCAACATAAGATGTTTTTCTGTGCGTCAGAAATGAGGTAACATGCGTAAAATTGCTGTTTTTCCTATAATTTCGTCATATGCCAGTGGCATATAGCAAAATTTGACATTTGCGCCCCCCCCCCTCTGAGGAAAATTCTGGCTAAGTGCCTGGATACCAGTCAATTATTCAATTTGAATATACCTATTTTATTACACAATTATATATAATGAATATACCTATATTATTACAAATTGAATATACCTATTGACTATATATATATATATATATATATATATATATATATATATATATATATATATAGTCAATTTGAATATACCTAGTACGAACAAACTCCGTAAAAACATTACAGTCCATTAACTTCCTCTCGATATTGGTATTTCCACCCGAAATTCTTCAAACAGATGCCACAACTGGCTTTGTGGCGTAAATGTACATAACAGTTGAAAACTCGGGACGACATAAATTTGATATAGGATGGCCTTATATCAGGTCACAGGTGGTTCACACTAACCTCTCATTATGACACGTACAGCACACGCCGGCTATCCCGTTGCATCACGCCACTGACGAAGATCAAGCAAATGCGAAAAACGTCCACATCGTAAACCATCGATTTATGACGTTGCCAGCAAGCGCACTTCAGAATGCCAACGCCGACTGCCGATTTTCGAACTTTACCTTCAATGTGTGGAAAAGTACCTGATGATGAGTCGTCATTTTCGAGGCAACTCCTTGCCGTTCCAGCCTGCACATATCTACATATGGCGATTGCGCGAGCCTTTATCAAAGACCATGACTTCGCAAGGTTTTTCAAAGCTATTCATATACGAATACATATTCTTAGGCGACATGCGTTTAAGTGCCACCGCCAGTTACCAAGGCAACTCACGGCCATAATATAAATATACGCACTGAGAACCAGGAATGACCTGAAAGTTAACTCGGATTTCAGTTATTCATTAACCGAAGTTTCATCTCAGCAAAGTTGTGCTTTGAATCTCGCCCTAAAAAATATGCATCCCCGCTAACGCCACAAACACTCAAAGCCATACAAAGAATTCTTGAAGCAAAACACATTTCTCAGTGGCGCAAAAGCTTTCCTTCTATCTGCGCCTTTCCTTGTATCTGTTGACAAAAACGTATGTTTTTTGGCTCGGCCTTTGGACGGGTCGCGCATTTGTGATTTTCCAACCCCAGCATAGGAAATTCACGCATGACGCCAATTAGCTGAGCACCGGACGTAGGGCTGAATGCAAGATTAAGGATATCTTCGCAGCGCGCGAAGAATATTCTATTCTGCGTAACGTCACGCAGGACCTTTGTTGTCCGGGTTGCTGCGAACACCAAAACCCGCAGAATATTTGAGGTATGACGCCAAAGATATCATCGACGAAATAGATAGTTGCCCTGGCAACAGGTTCTACGTTGTCCGGGCCCCTACGAATACACCCTGAATGTGCTCTGTTATCAGGTATCTCGCGTGGTTACCATATGTGCCATCGATCAAAAACCATCGGGATGCCATACCAATGTTCGTAAACCTAGTTATTCTATGACCAAAACTGAGAGGATCTGTTCACGAGGTGGCGACATTTCCAACTGAGAATATGGAATGAACCACGATGATCTACGTTCAGATCTGAGTTCATGTCAACCATAGTAATCACTATGGACTTCTGTGCCTGTAAGACAACAGCCGTCATATACAAAGATAAAAAATTGTTTCTTTCGTAATTATTTTTGACTTTAGAGTAGTGCAAACAGTACTTCGCACAACACTACTTCCTGAGGCAGCAATGACTGCATGAAACACGGACAAACTAAAAAAGTAGGATATTCTTTGGAGAAATCATGTTTATCTATGCTCCTCATCGTACAAAATATACATGGATGCACAAAAAATATTTACTACTCACAAAATATATATCGATCAGCTGGCATGATTTTTGGCATATCAAAGTAGGTATTTGTAAAAGTTTGCCGTTCTCTTCAATGTTCAGTACTAAATAGATGACACCAGCCTTTGGGCACACGGACTGATACGGGTCGGATGCAAACAGTAATCTCCAGCTGAAAACTAGCAATTAATGTACTCGAAAACCCCTTATCCTTGCCTTTCTTAGGAATGACTTGTACTCATGCCTTATCGTCACTGACTCGGACTCGGAATCGACTATTATTTTTCGACGTGACACGGACACGGCAAGTTTACTCAGACTCAGCCTCGGACTCCAGGCATCCGGACTCAGCCATGGAATCAGATTCACTATTTTTACTCAAACCCTACTTTGGCTTTATTGTATCTAACAATGCCCGTCCAAACTTGACTACGGTTTTCTTGCTCTGATTCGGTAACTTGTTGGCCGGAACTGGCCTAGTCTGTCCTTGTTTTCCTGACCAGTGTCTCACTACGCTACGCAAAGCAGTAAGCTAACTAGCTCTGTATCACATTACATTCTCTTGTGTGACACAAAATTAGTTCACTAACGCAATTACAAAGTTGAACTTCTGTTTACATGACCAAAATTTGCGCACCAAGCTTCACCTTCGTCATCTGACCAAGATATAATATCCACAGCACAGGTGTCTGACGACCTGCATCACGCGCGCGTGTTGGGTCTTCCAATCAGCCCCTCACGTCAGGACTCGTCATCTAACACCTCGTTGTAAGTCAACCATTCACATACGGCGTATCGCACGGCTGAAGCTTCCTCTGAACGGTGGCACGCTTTAGAATTTCATACACAGCGCCGACGGCGAGCCAGGTGATTTCGCCGCAGGCTGTCAATGTCCGGAACCCACACCCGCCGTGCAGCCGCGGACCCGTAGCCTCAGCGCCGAGCGCGCCTCCCGGAGAGCTATTCAGCCGCGCCTGGCCCTGACGGGGCGGCGGTCCTCCGGCCCAGGCGGGGCGGGGCGGGGCGGGCGGCGCCGGCCTACCCACCTTGGCAGGAGCGGGCCGGCGGCGGCGCTTGGCCGGCGCGTGCTGTTGCTTGACGTGCTCCGAGAGCTCGGCGGGTCCGACGAACAGCGCGGGACAGTGGCGGCAGGCGGCGGGGTGCGTCTCCCTGTGGCAGGTCATGTGCTGCACGAGATCCTCGTGCAGCGCGAACCGTTCAGCGCACACGTTACACGGGCTGAAGAAGGCGACCAGCACGGCCGTCGCCGGCGACCCGAGCTCTGCAACAGAGAGGGGCACGGCGTGAGAGCCGGGCGGTCCGGTCCGGAGCCGGGGACGCAGCCACGTCCGGCGGCCGCCCCCACCGGCCAGGCCACCCCGAGAGGATAGCGATTCACCGACGCGGCGGCCGCCCCCACCGGCCAGGCCACCCCGAGAGGATAGCGATTCACCAACGCGGCGGCCGCCCCCACCGGCCAGGCCACCCCGAGAGGATAGCGATTCACCAACGCGGCGGCCGCGGCCCGGTGCTGTCCACAGAGGGCGGCCAACATCTGACGCCGTCGTCCACGGTATGGTGCAGTGCTCGGGCGGTGATGACGGTCTGATTCTGTCACGGGACGATGTTGACAGATACTGTCCAGGGAAAGAGTCCAGACGGGCGATGTTGACAGTCTGGCACTGTTCTGGGGCACTGCCGACGGTACGATAGTGTCCAGGTGGTGCTGATAGTCTGACACTGTCCTGGGGGTGACGACCGTCTGTCACCGCAATGAGTCAGTGTTGCAAACATGAACCCACACCATGACAGCGCCGACTATCCGGCACTGCCGGGAAACACTGCGGACGTGACACGTCTGATTCACTACCACGTTTCAGCTTTCGTAAGCCGAAGACAACTGTCCGCAGGGTAACGCCGTGACAACCGGACCATGCATATCGTTGACAACCGTTAGAAAAATGTTCCGCGATCTGTGTAGATAACCGTGCGGGTGTGTAGTCCCGACCCCGGCCGGGACCGCGGAAGTAGCTCGTCAAGGAAGGGAGCGACAACCCTACGAACACTGCAGCGTCTCAGCAGGATCGCCACGGTGATGCATGGAAGAAAATGGCCTGAAATGGCTGCGGCCCTACGAGCTTTGAAGCCGCCCCGACATCGATCGTCAAGCCGCTGTCCTGGTCCAAATCAGCTCCGCGGAAAAGACTGGTCCAAAATGTCCCGCCTCCACCGGTGACGACGGCGTCGTTTCTACTGGGCCCGACAGCGTCCAGTTCAGGCGCACGATCGAATGTCAGTCACCGAAGGCTACCGTCTACTGAGAAGCAGTACGGCCAGCAACAAACGCAATTTCCACCCCAAAATAGCAATGCTTGCACAAGCTTCAAAGGTGAATACCGGGTGGCCCATGGTCAATGCAGTCAGCAGTCCCAAAAAGCATGCTACTTCATGGCATAACCAAACACACGAAAACCTGATCAAAACGCATCCATTAACGACGGTTCATTGAACTACTACAACAATGAATGTTCCAGTATCTGACGTCTATTGCAAAATTTACATTTCTCGAATGCAGACAGAACATGTGTATTCAATGCGACGTTATGCCTCTTGCTGGTTACGTTCAGTGTTACCATTTTGCAATGGGCCGTTTCGGTTTATTCACTTCTGCAGCAGACCAGAACCGGGATACGAAAAAAACAATATCAATCAGCATGTCCGAACAACACCGCACTACACGCTCTGCTGCAGATTCCGGGCCGCAGCGTTCGAAAACCGAAACCTGAAGCCCAGCTCGTTGGCCGCAATCCAAACAGCATCCTCGAGCGATGATGTCCGTGGTGCCTAGCCGTGGCTTAAGATTTCTCCAGGAATCTTTTGGGTCTCTACACGAATATCGACAGTTACCCTACGCTCAGTGCCGTAAAGCTAACGTTCCTGAAGAGTCGGAGGGTCATGGAGGGTTCCTCCCAACCCTAGGATCTCCAAACATGTGCGTAGCACAAACCGAACACGACGCGCCGCCTCCCGGGTTACCACAGCCGTCGCCAACCACGCATCTACGCTTCAGACATTCAAGAACCACAGCCAAGCATTCCCAAGCCAGAGAACGGAACACAGCAAAGTCCGTCGCTCGCGGGGACCCACCCCAAGGCGGGCCTCCCGCAAACGGTGCCAGGCAGGAACGTGCAGGGCAATACCACACACACAGGACGCCCAGTCACCTAGTGTGGAGCGGAGCGGGGCGGGGCCGGACCGCGCGTGCGGCGTCACCGATATCTGAAACCACCAAACCGTGCGCTGTAACGTAGCCGCGGCGAGGCGCAACTGGCAGGACGCGGCAGACACGGCTCGCAGCCGGCCGGGCTAACCGCTCCGGTCCGCAGCACCGGCCACACAGCGGCCACACTACCGCTCCGGTCCGCAGCACCGGACACACAGCGGCCACACAGCGGCCACACTACCGCTCCGGTCCGCAGCACCGGAGACACAGCGGCCTCACAGCGGCCACACTACCGCTCCGGTCCGCAGCACCGGACACACAGCGGCCACACAGCGGCCACACTACCGCTCCGGTCCGCAGCATCGGCCACACAGCGGCCACACAGCGGCCACACTACCGCTCCGGTCCGCAGCACCGGCCACACAGCGGCCACACTACCGCTCCGGTCCGCAGCACCGGCCACACAGCGGCCACACTACCGCTCCGGTCCGCAGCACCGGACACACAGCGGCCACACTATCGCACAGGGGTGTCGATTTGTATTCTTTCGAAGGGGCCCTGGTCCGCCCAATGCTGATTTGGGCCCCTCCAATATTTTCTGCCAGTTTTAAAAGGAACTGAGCAAAAATAACGAAAGAAACGGCCGCAGTAGATAAAAGACAGACAAAAAGCACAGAATAAGGCATAAAGTGATTTGTTTATCCTTCTATCTTTATATATATATATATATTATATATATATATATATATATATATATATATATATATATATATATATATATATACCTAAATACGTGGTATACATGCAATTTCTTAGAAAAATAGTAACAAAAGCTCAAAAGTTTCCACTGATCAAAATAAAGTGGCCTAAATCCATTGAGAAACCCACATTTGGGGGAAAATTAGGTTGTCGGGCTCACGGCTCGGCCCACCCAATCATTTATAGAAATTGACGCCCCTGCTACCGCACCAGTCCACAACAACAGACGTACGGCAGCCACACTATCGTTCCAGTCCTCACGTCCGGACACCGCGCGGCCACACCTCCGCTCCAGTCAGCATGTCCGGACACCGCGCGGCCACACCTCCGCTCCAGTCAGCATGTCCGGACACCCGCGGCCACACCTCCACTCCAGTCAGCATGTCCGGACACACCGCGGCCACTCAGGACTGCCCACGGATCCAGTTATCCTGCAAGAGGTCACGCCTTCTTCCATACAGCAAGGCTTACTTCCTGAAAATATCCGTCTATCCCGGGGTCGCGGCCATTTTGATCGCTTCTAACGACAAATTGTGCTAACTGTAATGCTGTGGTGTCCGTGCGCGGTTCTTTGTCACAGAGTTCACCAGTGCCAAGTTAGAATTTTACTTTTGCAACCGTCAACCGAAAGTGGCGCATGATGTTGATCCCTCAAGATTCGCCAGAGGCAGAGTTCACCAGTGCAAGCTAGAATTTCACTTTTGCAACCTGAGTTTGATGGGAATAAAATAAAACGGGAAAACCGAAGTAACGCGTACCTCTGTGGCTACGTGCTTATGCCAATATTGAGAACAAAATTTACAGAGTGTACATTCAGACCTATTTGTACAGTTACGACCCGAAACGAGACTTCCGAAACATCACAATGATGTTCCAAATTGGGAACAGGTTGATAATCCTGATATGTCATCAACTATGAAAATCCATAAGAACTATTATGGTGGGGGAGTTGGATGAGTGTGCAGGGCATGACTCTGTTTTACTTATTTGAGAACAAAAGAACTGATTTCACCTAGGGGGATATCACCCCTATTAAATTAACCTATCCATTTTTTTAGAAACTGTGAAGACGCCTGCAAAGATGACGTCACAGCTTTCAGGGGCGTGTGCACGAGCTGTATAAGAAATGTTCCTCATTTCTAAAGACAGAAGGTATTCGAGGAAGATAAAATTTCAACGCGATTTTTTGCCATTTAACAAATGCAAAAAACCGAACTTGACTAAGTTTCGACAAATTTATACAAGTGGGGTGTGCCTCTGTACCCTTCTCTGTACACCCCATTGCTAACGCTACTGCAGTAGCAGTAGCGTCGGCCATGTTGTTTACCTTTCCTGTCTTTCCTTCGGCCGGCCGGAGATAGGTTTTGGTCATCTGTTATTGCCATAGATGAGGCATATTGCTGTGGTTGATTAGCTATGGATGATATTTGGGGCTAGAGATGTTTCCTTCACAAAAATACTGGTCTGCTCATTTGTGCTGTAGCTCCGTGTAAATCTGTGTCTCGTAAAGGTGTCTCTGTGCCGGCGGGGCCTACTGAAGGAATAATACCAGTTTGCATGCTATTTCATGGTACGATGGAAACGTTAATTTAATCTAGTCATAACAACAACGAAAACCATGAAAATCTTTGTGGAAAGTCTTCAGACATCCAGTCGGACAATGCATCCCCGTACAGGTCTAAGCCATGTAAAGATGACGTCACGGCCCGTTGGCTTGAACACGGTCGTTGGGCCGGATGGCCGTACCTGGTATTTAGGGCCTTGGATTTCACAAAGTGTGGAAATTTCGAGAACAAAATGTCCTGAGGTTTGAAAAGACTGAGAGGTACCTAAAGTTCTAACTGCTCCGCGGGGCAGCTAGCACTACATTTCGGGAGCGGCTCAGCTTATCAGGGAGGTCGTCGTTTGGCCGGGGTCCAAGAAACAAGATGACCCGCTCCGAAAACGCTCGTACTTCGGGATGATGCAGGCCGTCCCGTAGGCCGGGGCCCCTGATATTTACAGACATACAGACACCCTTTCGGTCGGTAACTCAAGCTTCAGCGCAACGCTCCATGATTACACCACTTAGCTGGGCACCGAATGTCTTATCCCTATACCCTACACTCTTAGTCACAAGCCTTGTTCGACCTCCATCGTGTACACGTCTGGGGTCGTCCATAACCTACGTCACGCAGGGGTAAGGAGTAAGCCAATGCAAAGCGTTACAACGGGAGCGTGGCAAAAAGACTAAAAAGCATCATATCTGGCAAATATAATTCTACATCCTGTTTATCGACGCCAGTAAACCAAAATAAGTGATGCACCATTCAAAGGGGCAAGATACACAGCGGTGGGGGGCTGAGTTTTACGCAGTTTTGGGGGTAGGGCTTTGGCTGATCGCTACGAAGCGTTATAAGGGGCGGGGGAGGAAAGCTGACACCGAAAAATACGTTACGGAATTAATAGACGGTCCCGTATGGTAACTTCATTCTTTCACACTGTCATTTCTCCTCCGTGTGAAGAACCGCCTAAATGCGATGGGGACGCACATGTGCAGTATGTAACTGCGAAATTTCTGAGGACAGAGGACCGCAAAATCCGAGAGGTTCAACAGATCTCCAGCAACTGCGGGTCTGTTCCAAACCTTCACGAAGGCCAAGCTGGAAATTCTCTCTTCCAGGAGCCCTGACATAGACAGAGAATAATGCAGATCGGAATGTTTTACTCCTGTTATTTCTCGGGCCCACTGGAACCTTTTCTCTGTATTAGCGTAGAATCTTGAACTCATCTCAGTGGCCTTGGGCCATCTGGAACTAGTCTGGCTGAGCTAGGTGCCAATGAAACCAAATGTACTCCACGTGCAATCGGATTAACAGGAATTACAACGGCGGAAAGAAAAAAACAATAGTTATAAAGCAGATCGACAGATCTATGCTTGTTAACCCTATTCCCGGCGGGGGGCTGAATCAGCCCCCTCGGTCTTTTTGCTTGCAAATTCCAGGGTTTTGATGTAGCTTCACGAAACTTGGTGGCTTTTCCTAGCTATTCTTTCTAAGTATTGTGACAAAATTCCGTATTTTTTTTTACTCAAGGGCGGGGCCAGACAATGTTTTCAAGAGGCACCTCAGCCCATTTTCAGATCTGTTGAGGGACAAAAAATGACTGCCAAAAGTAGCGTTTTTAAGATAGAACTTAAAGCATTATATTGATGTATGGGTTAATAGTTTGGCAACATACAAATACGTTTTTATTCATCTGGGGTCACTTTAGAAGGCCAGGTCCAGGCCAAAAATAGAAATATGGTTTCATAGTAATAATTTTGGCGCTATCTTTTCAAATGCCAAGCCCGGAATATACACGACGTAGAAGACAGTCATCTACTTATGTACCAAATTTCAGGCTGATATCAGGTCGGGTCACGGAGCTAAGACCTGAAATGTCAGTGCGCGTACCCTATATCACAACAGCCGTAAAATTTTAGAAAAAGAGTGAATTCAAACGACTTGAAATTTTTCCAGATAATATGAAGTGCACGCAAGATCATTCCAGGTGACTCTAAGGTCACTCGAGGTCATTTAAGGTCAAAGATCGTAAGGTGATCTGAAGAAGATATGACCATGGCAGTTTCCCTTTTTCATGCCCCTGGCGCCGCCTATGCTAGCATTAATAAACATTGTAATGCAATTTGTACTTCTTCAGCATAGCATGGCTAGTAGACGCTAAAAAAGTGTTTTTGACCTTTTTTGCTAATTCAGTTTTTGAAAAAACTAATCCTATTTTTGAAGCCCTGTGAACGCCTATGAATTTTCTCAAAATTTCAAATGTATGGACCACTGATAAAAGTCCCATCCATAATCTCTCGATTCATGACAATTTCATCAAAATCCGTCCATACACAACAAAGTTATAAGACGTCCAAAAATATCCCCCATTTTGACTTTTTTTCCTCCGTCCACCCCTACAAAATTTTCGTAACTTTTTTTCATAGAAATGTATTTTCGTCTTGGTAAATCGATTGCCGTTTGTTGCAATGAAATTGGATGCGTAGTTTTCGACATCTCGGGGGGGGGGGCGGGCAAATCCGCCCCCTGCCGGGAACTGGCCATACCGTCTAGCGCTCCAGGAAGAGGGTTAAACACAACGGCGGACTGAAAGCACTGTCAGGTGAAAAACTGGTTAGAACACCACCAACAATGGAAGTTCCAATCCATAACAAAAGCGCAGAAGGGGAGACATCAAATGGGATACGGGATCCCCTCTCCATCTTACTATGAGCTGTTTGACCAGTTTGAATAAATTTGGTCTGAAAAGTCAGGTGCCTTTGCACTTTTCTTAGTTTTATTTTCCGTCCGGAGGTTGTTGAAGAGAACGAATCTACCCCTATTTTTCGTCGGAAGGTCTGGTGAACATGACGAAACGTGCCTTCTTACAAATTACACCAGCTTTGTCATTACGCGGACCCTTAGTCTGCAACGGTCCATGAAGAGTTAGTGAAAGGTTCGAGTCTCGATGGGTTTTCTTTTCCACAAAACCTCACAGATCAAGCCCAGTCAATCCTGATAATATCGGAAATAATCACCGAAATAAACAAAGCAACGGGGATTAACACTGACAACAAGACGCTCATTGGCAGATCCGGCTCACAACCAATCGGAGTTGAACCCAAATCCTAGAATCCTGCCTTTCAGACTCCGGTTAACTTTTGAACGCGTACGAAGGGAGCCGTTAAGCTGGCCATGGTTTGGAAGCGCAGTGGCCAGTACTCGTGATCAGTATAATGGGAAACCGTGCGCCTAGAACCGCCATCCAAGCGGCCCCGCGGAGAACTTCAGCTTAAGCACCGTCTCACTTACGTGTGAATGCCGATGCATGTTCACGTCATTTACGTGCACGCTTCGGTTAACTCTTAATTTCGCGGCTAGTTGTAACACCGTTCTTTACAATCCGTCATCCACCTTTGCCTGCTGATGCCCGCGCAATAATGCAATGTAAAAAAGGAACACAATGCACACGTCACAAACACATAAACGCAAATATGGACCGCAGACATGACTGCGTTTCAGTACCTAAAGCAAACATAGTCCTGTAGCGGTTTGGGAGGGCACCGCGCACGGTAACCGCAGGCCACGGCAGCGAGTGGCGCAGAAGTGCCGTTCGGTTGTCGCCAGCCGTACACGATGTTGCCGAGCCGTCAGCAGGCTCTCGGAAAACACAAGGGCACGAGCAGGAAACAAGACTCGTATAGCGGAGCGACATGCAGCTGAATACAGCGTGGCCTCCTTCAGTCACTGTTAGTCGGCACAGATCGCATATCCAAAGTATCCAGTGCGTCCCCCCCTCGCTCCCAAACATGAGGACTTGTGAACTGAGTCCACCAAAGCAAGTTAGTGACTTCAGATGTGTTGCATACGTATCAGAGCAAGTACCCAATAACAATGTTCGTATATATATATATATATATATATATATATATATATATATATATATATATCACGTACGCAGTACAATACCCGAGCATCACAGCTGCCTTAGAAATAAATGGATGTTCAAGTGAATATGCGTCAGATAATTAACGGGCGCGTTACAAAGCGGCTTCGTATACCATTTACCGCGGTCGACCCGACTTTACCCGGCACCGCCGGGGGATGTCAAATAGAGCAGGCCACTCGGTTTTTCGTGAATAACCTTTGGACCGTTAAAGCCAGCCCAACCTAACATTCAGTACCTGTTCATCAATCAATTTTACACATTCTGACATCACAAACATTCCATACTGGATCAGGTCATGGTGATATGGCGTAATAAGTGAACCTTTGCATACATGTTTTTGCCTCTTCGGGCGGTGGCGCGAACATGCTCCGTTTTTTTTACAATATTCGCGCATATATAATGCATGGATTATTTGGATTTACATAGGACACGGTTCCGAGGATATAAAACCGCGGCACGCCAACATTACAGGTCATGCTAGGTCACATGCATGACGACAATCAGACTTTCACTGTGGGTGATAAAGGAGGATGCCGCTAACCTGCCCCATCGTTCAAGCTAAACAAGCAAAATTATATGAGCCCTTTACCAAGGTTCATCGACTGCAACGTGAAGTCATGTCAGGTCACGCCATAGGTAGATGTCAAAACGAAATGAAACACAACACTGCGTGTGGAAGACCGTTCAGTAGCAGCAGAGAGCAATTAACGGCCCTAGTCAGAAAAAGAAAAATGACTGTCTTGACCTGGCTTGACCTTGACCCGGTAAACAGCAGGGCAGGCAGATTTAATTATCACGAGATTTCAATCCAGGGCTGTACTTGACGCAGTTATGAATCCCTGCACGTAATTACTGCTCTTTGGCAGGAAGAGTTTGTGACACGTGGTACACGGGCATACGTGGTGGTAGCATGGTATGACAAAATACTGAACCTTTCTGTTCTGGCTTTCGATTCAACTTTCCTGATTTGGATCATACAAATGCAATGCAACAGTGTACGTAAAGTGCACTTGCCCATGTAAAGTATGCACTGTCAAATGTATCATCGCATATCGCGTATAATCGAACACCAGGTTACGTTTTGCAATGTCCACTATGAAGAACAAAGAACATACATCCACTATGAGCTACCGTGATCGGAAGTTCAGTTGGTAGAGCGCTGGTCTCCCCGTCCTGGCAAGACGGGTTGGAGTCGCCCCGGTGCTCGATATTTGGCCCGCGGGTCAGCTGGCAGCTGGCCAACACAGGGTTACGCTGCCTAAGACACGGTCGTGTCGTACCGTCAAAAAATCGAAAATCGCCACTGTTTTGTGTTGACCGGGAAAGACGCTCTGTCAAAACATGGTGTGTACTAACACTGTGACACTGCATAAAACCAATGCGCTCACACTTGTGAATCCAGCCCCCACTGGAGAGGGGCGGTTGACCGCACCTCCCCACGGTTTTCTGAAGATTGCGAGAGAACGAACGAACGCAGCATGAGGCTATGAGGGATTGTGCGCCTTTTGCTTGATCATTTTTACATCTTGTGTCGAAGTCCTGACCTCCGGTCAAGTTAGGTGTCCCACCTAGCTCAGGTCAAGTGGACTTACGTTTACAAAAGTTTAGCGCCCTGTAACCTTTTCGGAAAACACGATGTCCAGACAAAACTTCCACGGATCAGAGATCTTGAAGGATGCAACAAATCTGCTATCTCAGGTTTTTCGGAATTTTCCCGAATCACTGACCCCATTTTCCCCCATTTTCAAGGACATGTCGTTTTCTCGGAATTTGACGGATTTATTAAATAGCATTTTTAGTGTGGGTGATGAAGACATCCATTTGCCGTCAATGGACAAAGTATCAATGACTTGAAGTCACTGACGTGAGGTCAGGTCACGAATAACTGTTATGATCCAAATGCACCGCCTACTAAAACGGCGACGAATTATTCGGAATGGACAGAAAATGCAGAACTGGCTCGCACAGATGCTAGTAATACCAAGAAGTTCAAAGTTTAAAAAATCGCATATATTGGAAATAGACAGACTCGCAAATAAAGCTACGCCAATCGTTTACAATGATAAATAATGAATATCTGCAAAATTTAAGCATGAGGAATCATTCATTAGGATTAAGAAACGCCTGTCAGCAGTCGGCACGAAAATCGCCGTGTTTCTAACTTAACGATTTGGCTTACAGGTTGAACAATTATGGAAAATTAGACGTGTACCGGCACCTGCGGACTTTTTCCTGTTTAGAGGTGTCTTTACCTAGACTATTAATCTCAGTCCTTGAGATCCAGGCCGCTTCTCGGCTTCATGCAGTGGGCCGTAAGAAAACATAAATAGGGTGCAAATGGCTTAAATATTATCCAAAACCAAAAATGAGACCAGTTTCCAGCTCTACCTGTCACGAGCTTTCCAACCGTATGCTTATTTTTATCCTGCGACGAGCTGTTCGCGAGTTAGAGGGGATGGTCATCCCCCCGTCGAGCGTGGTCGGCGCTGACTGCCAGTCCGGCACGGGCTATTGATGCCTTTTTCAGCAGTAATGGAATGCCGAGTAGTCACGAGAATGTTCTCGCGCTATAAACTCACAGGCGCCTCGCCTCATATCATTCAACAGTCACAAAATCAGCTGTTACCTGAAATTGCAGGGTCGCCGCCCAACAAGCTCGGGTTTGTTGCAACGACTCCAATGCAATGCACGCGCTCCGATCCCTAGCATCACCCTATCACTACTCGGATCAAATTTATTTAAAAAAAAAAACGTTCAAGCTTCCTGGCTCTCTCGCCGGGTTGTTTAAAAACGCCAGGTTGATCCAGCGCCCGAATCCTTCACAGCCTTCCTGCTCAATGGGATGTCTGCGCACCTGGCCGAACGGCGGAGGACCCCGTGACCGCGCGCTGCCGGCGGTGTTCAGGTATAAAAACAAGCCACGATTATGAAGCATTTAAAGTTATCCCTTCAAAAAATCGGACAAATCTGGAACATCTAGGCAGAGATTTAATAGCTGACCAGGCCTACCTACAGTTACCATCACTATCGGCCATAAGCATCAGTACAAATAAAAGGGTTACATCGTTCCCATGCCGGTTTCTTGCACACTGCATTTTTCAATGTTGACAAGGGAAGCCGAGAACCTGCACGCTTCATTGCACACTATTATAATATGGGTTTTATTCCAGTACAACCCAAGGTCTATCAACAGATCAAAACCACCAGGTGATACTGCGCACGTGTCTTTGCCTCCATGCGTCTGGTTGCGATCCAGCAGACAACCGCCAAAGGCGCGGCGGTTGTCACTGTTGTGCCAAAGATTTGCATGAAGAAGCCACCCAATTGCTTCCGATTCCTAAATTTACTACTGCCTGCCCACTTCTCTCTGTTAAAAAGCAGGCTGGACAGATCGTTATCTCATCACCGTGGTAGCAAAGCAAGATTCTGAATAACAACGACAATGTTCAAGGTTGAGCAGGACCCGTGCCATTCATTTCAGTTGGGAGAGGGGCGTGGTTTGGGGCGTGGCGTGGCGGGGGATGGGCGTCGCCCATACCCCCCATTTAGTTGGGGGGCTGCTGCCCCCTCTCCCGATTCCAGCACCCTTGCTGCTGCGCGGCAGTTCCATGGAATGCTGGACAGATAATCTGATAGGTGCAACTGTCTGAATTCTGTTCCCACAACGAGCGATTGTTCGGCGTCCTGCCTGACAACGGCTAATCAGTGCCCGGCCGGTGGGACCATAGAGTTCCGAGGGCGTTACCGACCACCAGCGCCATCTGGCTAAATGCCTTCGCAAATTCCCTCAGGCTTTCAGCCTAGGGAAAGGCTGAACTATTGTCGATGGATGCGATGACCTCCATCGCTCATCATGATAGCGATGAGGCGCTATCAGGCTGGGGAGCAGTCAGGAGATCCTAGGGCTCCCAGCTCCCCCCCCCTCACAAATACCGGAATGCTTGACGGGGGCCGAAGCCGAAAAACCGAAGCTATCACCAAAATGCTTTAAGAACGGTGGATACGCGCACACAAAATACGAAGAGATAGATCCAAACCTCTAGACGGGCCCTATCGGCTTGTAGCGGCCGTCTGCCGGTCTGTAGATGCCCCGGACAGCCTGTGGGGCCCCTGCCAGCCTTTAAGGGCTTCCTGCCGGTCTGCAGGGGTCCCTGCTGGCCTGCAGGCAACACCTGCCGGTCTGTAGGGCCCCTTGCCAGCCTGTGGGACCCCTGCCAGCCTTCCAAGGGCCAACTCCTCTCCTGTGGAGGGAATCCCTGCTGTCCTGAGGGGCCACTGCCGGCCTGTAAGGGGCCCCTGCCTATCGATGGGGCCCGGCTTGTCTGAAGATGGCTCCTTGTCGGCATGCAGGGCCCCCTGATGGCCTGTGTAGGGGGCCACCTACAGGTAGCCAAGGGGCCCCTACCGGCCCGTGGGGACCTCCTGCCGGTCTGTATAGCCCCCTACCGGTCTGTGGGGTCCATACCAGCCTTCGGAGTGCCCCTGCTGTTCAGGGGGCACGCGTGAAATGGGGGGCCCACCGCTGGGCGAGGACCCCCTGATATTTCTGGCTGGCTGCACCTCTGCTATCTGGCCAAGGGACTCGTAAAAATTTCAGGTCGGAATCCAAATGTACGGCGAGGAAATAGCCACTTCACTTCTGAACAACGCGGTGCGTTATGTGGGCCTCTCGGCCATATCCGGCCGCCGGTCGGCTGTCAAGGGGAATATCTCGCGCGACACTGAGAGCGATGGGCGTGACAGGATCATTTTCATAATCAGTTCATTCCTCATTGAAAACGGCATTATCTGCGATTATCAAACGCTATTTACTGGCATTAATCGACATTAACCAGGTAATCCCAGCTTCGCAGCAGAATGAAATGACTTACCAGGTACAGTTGGTTCAGCCTTTATGTCGTCCACCAGGGAATTCATTCCCTGAAAATGAAACAAAATTAGTACTAGCCCAACTAGCAAGTCTGAACCACGTAAAACAATAACAAATAATGTCCAGGCGAGATTCGCATAATCCAGTGAGATCGGCATACAATGCCCAAGTCTAGCGGATCACTAGGTGGCGGTCGACGGCCGCAGACCGCCTCTGACACACGGCCAAAACAGCCACCACAGCGCTGACCACTGAAAATTCTGACGGCCGCAGACCTACTGTGACACACGGCCAAAATATCTACCACAGCGCTGACCAATGGGCATTCTGACGGATGCAGACCACCTCTGACACACGGCCAAAACACCTACCACAGCACTGATCAGTGAAAATTCTGACGGCCGCATAGGTAGATTAACGTACTGACGGTTCCAATCAAATTATATGAACAAACAAATTTACGAAATGTACCATCACACAAGAGGCCAGATGTTACACAGTGCCCGAGCCGACAATTGGCGTGCACCAAGCAACGGCAGGAAACACATGCACATGATAAATGGTTGATGTGCTCAGGCACAACACCACAGTTCATCTTATGTCCTTAACACAATTCTTTGTTAAATATTAAATTTACATCAATTTTAATTTCCCGCATAACATGGCGTACAAGGGAAGAAAGAGCAATCGAAAGTGCGGGTACAAAGGACCTGGAATTTTCATTTGACATTAAAAACATACAATCCTAAAGGAAATTCGGCCACATTATGCGCCGACAAATATTTACGGATCACAATGTGAGTGCAAAAATAATACTCGAAGACGGCCGCAGGTTGTCAGTGCTGGATGCCCCATTATGTACGTTCAGCATGAAGAGGAAACGCAGACAAATTCCGCAACATATCCAAATGCGTTGAAAGATTTCAGCTTTGCCAGGCTTCCACGTTAAATACGCCACAACCGACTCTGCAGTTCCTAATCGCGAGCAATCAACCGCCGAAGAACATTCCGCGACGACAATTCTTTATTCTTACACAGATCTGATCCAAACGCTGTGCGAGAAGACTGTTCGGTATCAGACTTTTTCGGGACTTATCACACGTACAACGCCACATCCGACGTTGTTATACATGTACGACGACGCAGCTGTATAACGATCAGCGACTGATCTCGTGGCGAAAGTTTTACGTGCTGTCAAGGGACACGACCGAGAGCCGTGGCGTGACTGCCTCCTGGCCAGTTGCCAGCTGGCTCGCAGGCTCAACACTGAGCGCAGCAGCAACTGGAACCGGCAATGCCGAAACACCACCGATCAGCGCGTCACCATCTCAGCTCCCGACTCCAATCATATTCCGTTAATCTACCCTCCAGGTCTCTCTTACGTACTTGTATTATGGCGTCGATAACTTTTCCCACGTTAGCAACTGGGATCTATGGTTCGACGACAAATTCACTGAAATTTACCCTTGCGTGGACGTGACCGCGTCTGCTTCGCTGTGCCAGGGCACGGATTGAGACCAAGGGTCTACCAACTCACCCAACGATCAAGACTGAAGGCATGTATGAAGCGTGGATGTACGAGGTTTGGAGCTATTTGCATTCAGGATTTATTTCAATATTTTTACTGGGGCCCAAGATACTCTTCCCGCCGATTTTTTGCTTGTTTTACCTTAGACATGGTTAAATGGCTGCATTCTAGACCAAGTGTGACGGCCTTCCTCGCCTTAAGTCCTACAAACTGGTATGCACTGATTTTAGCGAAAAATGACTCCTTCTGTAACCCATACCGGGGATCGCCTAAAAGTGAGCCAAAGCCACAGGCGTAGGAACCGAGGGGGATGAGGTCATGCCCTCCACTTTTGAGGAAATTCAACATTACCCATAGGGGAAAAACGTCTCTGCCACCCCCCCCCCCCCGACGTTTTTTCACTTTTCTGGATGTTCCTACGCTACTGGCCCAGGCTTCCCGGGGCCACTGCAAACTGAGCGGCAGGCGCAAGGCCAACCACGAGTGAGGCACCGATGCAAGGGTCGCCCAGACTGAGTATGTCACGTCTGGTTCAAAATATACCACTCCTGTGGAAGAACGTTGCAGGTAAATCTTGGAAGGATTACCGTGGCGCACATCAAAGTGTGTATCAGTCAATGAGAGCTATGGTGCACCAATTTTTATGGCCTATCCTTTCGTGAATGTCGGATATGTTTAGGATAACATCAGAAACGACACCATCAGGTACCTGTGCTGAATGCTCAACAAAATCCGAGGAAAGGCGCTGTTAACAATGATACATGATACAAATGAAAGATCAGCTCAATTATGGTTATAAGGACAACAAAAGGAAAAATAAGGTGACAATTAAGCCAAAAAACGGAACAAGAAAAAACTTTACCCATTCCTCATGGTTAACCGCCGCCCTGGGCGTAGCCTGCACGAACGCCTGGTGAATTTCGAGCTCTCCAACCCTCTGATAGGTTTCCAGCTTCCGTGGGCATTTGTTAAAGACGAGCACCCCATAACGAAACACTCGGGCTTACCCGGTGACCACGAGCAGCCGTGGAGCAATGAATGCTGGGAGCAGATCCGTAGCGCGCCATGCAGTAACGTAGGAAAACAGTTTTGATTCTTAACATTTTTTGTTTTTGTTTTGTGATTTTGGTTTGAAAAATACGTTCGGAAAACGACCGGTGACATTTCTTGGGCCAGCCGAATCTACTTTCTGCACTCCGATTACATGATTTTTATGACTGGTTATGATTAATATACGATTATTATAATCATTCTGCACGTATTTTGACCTGGGACTGGCAAGTTGTAGCGAACAGTCTTAGAAACCAATCTGCAATATCGATGCCCCAAAACTCTACACTTAAGAGAGTGAGAACGACTTCCCGAGCTTGTCCCGTGCGCCCTGTATGGCCGCATCCCAAGTACACCTGTTGCCTATCGCCACGAACGGTCGCTGGCCACTTAACCCTATTCCGGACCGGGGGCAGGAGCTTCATAAGCACCCCTTTTTCGCCTGCCATTTTTAAACGGTTCGAGGTACGACCATGGAATGTGGTGACTTTTCCTGGTAATTCTTTTTGCATACGAGAAAAAGCTGAGTTTGAAACTTCATCTTAGGCGGGCCCAGGACGAGTTTTCGGGAAGCGTATTTGGCACGTTTGGTCATTTTTCCAAGCAGGGCAATCCACGTGCTCTATTCGATGCCATGGGAATCAGGCCACATTTTTCGAAGCACTCACTGTTTGCATGCCTTGCGACATATCTCCTACACTTTATGCAGGCAATGGTGGATTCCGGGGAGGAAAAGGGACAATCAAGATCTTACTTTCGGTAAAGTAACTTATCTACATTGTCAGATCAAGAACACATGTGATAAGACTTCTTACGCTCTATTAATCCTTTTTGTTTTGAGACGAAAACGAGCACTGCGACAGCAGGGGCGGATCCAGGGCACCAAATATGGCAACGCAGTATATCATGTCACCAACCTAACGTCCGTATGACGCGACTCCAAGGACGTCTTTGGACTTTTTAACATATAACCTATGGTGCATATTTCCAGGGGCGGATCCAGGAAACCCTGCTTGAGGCCCATATATCGCGCCAAACACCGTTCTTGGTACTGCACACCACAGGCAAACCAACGTATTACACACTTGGTTTGGGTCGAAATCGAAGCTTGAACCTGTGACCACGCAGACCTGTGCATCCGCTTCGGACCAACATTACCTCCACCCACAAGTAAAAGATACTTACAAGTCATATTACCATTCACGTAACGGCACACTTGCACAATGAGATAATCCTGCATAACAACGGCGTTCTATAAGCTATGAGAATCGTCCCGGCCGGCAGGGCTCAAACCAGCTCCTTCGGATCCAAAGAAATACGCTCCAGCCATCCGGCCACGACCACTAGCGACCAGTAGCCTTCTGTAATGGGATCACTCAGAAAACTGCATACATCGCCTGACCGCATGTGTCGCCACACCTGAACGGCAAACGGGTACACCTTAGCATGTGCGTCCCGCCTACACCAGGCTGAAGCCACTGGCAAGCAATATAGTCACATATATCGAATGACACGTATCACGTGCTCCTGCCCGCCAATTTTCAGCATCCCGGCGGCTGCTGTAGTTTTGCGGCAATCAAGGAGGGACGTTAATCGCTTTGGCACTCCGCGCTTCACGTGCAAGCTGCACCCCCGCTCCAGCCTGAATCCATTGGAACTGATCGTCCAGCTGTCCGTCCGCCTTTCCAGGCCATCATCGAACCACACTGCGCCATTTGCGTCCCCGGCAATTCGCCCACAAGAAACACAGGAGAGCAGGAACATGCCCTCTGCACGTGGCCCGTTGCTCCTTGCGCAACAGCTTGAGTACCGTTGGATAGGCCTATTGCCGGTCTCCATACCCTCCAAATTTCAACCGCCTAGATCACTGTTTTCGGCAGTCAAAGAGGTCTCCCCGAGTCCTAATCAAAACTGCTGCTTTTAGGCTAGCAGACTGCTGCTTTTAGACAATTGCTTTTAGGCTAGCACGTGGAGTGCTCGTGGCTGCCAACCACAAAAGCACGTAACCCGCAAGTGGGGTCCATGTTGTCACCGTCTCGAGTCAACAGCATTCGTCGTTTGACCTGCACGCGTGATTAGTTGAATTCTGCGGAAGTCCGGCTCGCGCGTGGCACGTGGCATGTGACAATTCCCACGAATCGCTTCGACACGTACACCACAATTTGTCCACCGAGTCGGCATGCCCTATGATGCCACTTTTGTCGCAATCGCCTGGCGCGTTCGGGCGCAAGAGGCTCCGAAGCTTGGACACATTCACAACAGACACTTCGATCTCAACTTTTTCGAGCGGCCGCCGTGCATGTAATCCCACTGGCTACTTTAAAGCTCCTTCGATTTTGAACAAAAGGGATGACTGCGTACGAAAAAAAAAACACATTCCTTTTCCAGATTCTTGGCACCGCTTCTAGTAGTCAAGAATCTTGTAAGGAAGCATGCTGGGTCACAATAATTGTTTTCAGCAGGTGTTGGGCTCCATCGACATGCAAAAACATATAGGCAAGATGATAGCAAGTATTGCCCCCAAGTGGAGTTGCTGGCTACGCCACTGATGAAAGCTGTAACGTATACCACCACGTCCACATGATATCAGATTCTGACTTCGGGCGTATGCAATATAAGCGCCCATATAGACATTTCCGCATGCACTGGAAATCACGGCTCAGACCACCAATTCTTCGTTCCTGACAGACTTGTGCTTCATTCTAATCCGGATCTGAACCGAATCAAGAATCACATAGTTTTGGTGAATCATATTTGACTTGGATCAATTTCGAAAATGCAGCCGTGAATCACATTTCATTCGGATAAAAATTTGAAAATGGCCGTGATTCAGATACTGATCCGGATTCAAACAATGTGTTCCTGATTTTGATCCGGATAAACTACACCGTCAATCAAATTATATACGTAGAGGAAGATGCTAAAACAGAATGACAATATGCTTGTGAAAAATATCTCCAAATAGTGACCCACCAAACCAAATTACATAAAAGAGGATGCCAAGTGTGCCAGATAACGAACTCCTTCACAACACCACAAGGTTCAAACTTCCACGGTCCAGCTGTTGGCAACACACCTAGTGCCAAGCATACGCCACTAAGAAAAAGCAAGATTAAAGGTCTCCATGAACGCTTTTCGTATAATAAACACTGAACTCCTCTTGGTACTTCTACTGACGTCAAACACCCACCGCCATGTACTGGTTAGTTAGGTATCAGGCGACTAATAGGTATCCATGTTTGTGTAGGTCGACAGAGACAGCTGCCCTCGGGGCACCTGCGTGATTCGTCAGATCATTACGCGACTTACTCTGTGTTATTCAATAGTCACCTTGTCACTGGTTCCATCTATTTCTGGTTCAAAAGCTCCCGGGCGCCTGCCTATATCGACTTCTGTGTCTGACACAAAGTATAGATAATGATTATCACTAGTGCGTCGTAACTAGGAAGCCGGTGGTGAATAACATCCAGGGACAATCAGCATTAAAATGCAGTAGCCAGCAGCCTAAGCTACCGTGTACGGACATCCGAAGCTATGACTGTCGTGGTAATGTTCTGATTTCAGGCACATCCTTAAATTACGCTACAGTCTTGCCTGTTCATGAAGTGCACAGAAAGTAACGCCTACTAACTGTATGCAATATTCCACACAGTACATTTCATTACATGCACATTATATGTACGTCGCCATCTTCCATATCCATACATAGTGTAGCACAAATTTTGCCATTTTTTCAAACATTTTATAGACTCAGGCTCAATATCGTACAGCATTAAATGGTAACGCTATGTTTACATATAACACACACACACACACACACACACACATATATATATATATATATATATATATATATATATATATATATATATATATATATACATATATATAGAACTTTGTAATAAATGCGATTACACCAATATATAACTGATATTTTGAAACAATGGCTGATCCGAATCAATGAAGAAATTGTGAATCAATATTTGATCTCGATCAATTTTTGTAAAGTTAGGGCGAATCACATTTGATTCGAATCAGTTCTGAAAAACTTGCGTGAATCACGTTTGAATCGGATCAGATTTAACAAAACAGCCGTGATTCAAATGCTCATACGGATCATGTAATCGTGGCTCAGATCCTGACCCGGATCACCCAAACGATTTCGAGCACAAGTTTGGTTCCTGGAGCCACCATTGCAAGCAAGTTTACATTTTTAAACTCTGAAATATATAAAATGATCACAACCTCTCACTTCAGGTTTTTCAGACGGCACGAATTCGTTAACGTGCAAAAACGATACATTGTACATTACTTTCCACAGTCGCCGGATATGTCACTGGTAAGTCTTTGAAGACATTTTGACCTTAAAAACATGTTTTCAGCCCTTGGCCTCCCTTCCGTTCATTCTGGAGAACCTTTTGCCAACAATATCTGATCCCATGGCGACCAGTGAGGATGATACAGAACTCTTTTTTTGGTTCCTGACACCGCTATTGACGATTTTTTCGTGTTCTGAAGCAGGTGGAATTGTGGATTAGGTCAAAACGACTCCATTGAGCTGTCTCCAAGCAAAATCGGACGGTTTGTTCCCGAGATATAGGGGGAGGAGGCCCCACGGGGATTTACCTCTAAAATTTAGGTCCCGGAACAGGGTAAACTCTTGTGTTCAATGGCCCTGCGTAAGCCCATATTGCACAATACCGGCGGATGACTGCGGTGTATCGTTGTGGTTGATTTAGTTCCCTGCATTTTCCACATATTTTTCCGAAAAAGGGTACTGCGTAAAATGTTATCACCGACATTGTTCACACCAAGCAACTATATTTATGACTTCAACCAAGGTGAAAAGAGATTTCGTTCCATGCAACACCCACGTGCATAATCCCAAAGCCCGCCAACGTGTGTGTTTACAGGGGGGGGGGAGAATGCAAGCTGTCCCTCGCCTGAGGAAGTCCATGCTCAGACCAGAGAAAACGAGACCATTCAATACCGTTTCCAGCCTGCGTTATCGTAACCATTCTGCAGATTCCCTAGGCGCGACTTCCGTCATATTGCCATCTGAGAAGGGTCAGATTAATTGTCATCGATGAAATCAGCGGTAAATATAGCCAATGGCCCGCTCGAAGTAACTAAGACGTCAGCTGCGGGCCGCGACCTCCCTCGCTTTCAAAGATGAACTCTTCTCCTCAGAATAGGTCCAGGAAAAAAGTTGCAAGGGGGGTAGTTAAAAATTGGGTAAAATACCTGATCTCGTTCACGAAAGACCCCGAACATGACACCAAACCTTCCGGCTAGCGGCTGAGGGAAGAAGCTAGAACGCGAGACCCACTCTCCGTGTGTACGCCTCAGTTACCGAAAAAAGCTGCGCACGGCTTTCAGACGCCCAATCCAGAAACACGAAATATTTTTATTTGTATCATGGAAAAAGTTTCCAAGACCAGACACGGTAATTACGAAGTTCTTCACCGACCCATTCACCACCAGTTTAACAATAAAACGCCTGAGAGTGGCAACCAGCCTTCGAGCGGCGAGCGTATGAAACCGGAAAGCCTAGGCCCCTGGTGGATACCAGCTTGTGCTTTGTATTTGCATACGCGCGGAAGAGCATCCAGAACGGGGAGAGGGATAAAGACGTTTTTTCCCAAAGGGTTAATGTAAAATTTCCCAAAAACGAAGGTCAGACATGACCCCCTGACCTTCCCCGTTCCTACGCCCATGCATTCGCATATCCTGCTTCCAGCAGAAAACTTCTGCCCAACTCAGAATGACGTCCAGTTGACTCATAAGCCCGTACATTTTTCACCAGTCACGAGTCGAATCAAGTCCTTCAACAAGCGAGTCTGATAAGGAGTCGATTCGCTGCACGACGAATCATGAGTGGGTGATCATGAGTCATGACTCAAGTATGACCCAACACGGTCAAACGGCAGAACTGACATTGAGCATAAACATGACCAAGCAATACCGTACGTCTGAATTATAAGAGATAAAACTAAATTTGTCATTCGGCAATCGGTTAATGACTGGAATACGCAAGTACGACATATTAAACCATAAGACCAAAGCCGCTAACTATATATAACCAAAGCTGTATAATGAATAAGAAATGCCCTTGATCTGGACATTTCATTTTTCAGTGCTGTATTCCTTAACGCAAAGGGATACCTATTTCACAGCCATGGCTGAAGATTTCCGAAAGTTATTGGCAGGGGTCCACAAAGGCCTTGAGTCCGATTCTTTCCTGGCACTGCTATGGACCTAATGTTCAAACCCCAAAATAATGAGGGTCCGGACCAAGGCTGGACATTTCTTTTTTTATTCTTGGTGTCAGAGTAATTTTTTTTGTTTTGGAGCACAAAATTTTGCAAGCAGTAATGATGTAAGTTGGCGGTCTTACTGTAAGTCAGTTATGACATCATACCTGCTTCTTACTGAGTGGAAACAGAGTCATTTGCTTGCAGTTAGAAATTCAACATGGTTTTAATGTAGCCTTTTATGGAGGCACCAGATCAAACTTTTGTAGTATAACATGTTTTTCGAGCACATATTTTCTGGTGTTCTTCAGCACCGAAAACCAGCACCTTTTCCAACCAACCATGGTCCAGACCCCCCCCCCCCAACCTCTCCTGGGGATCGCCAGCCACGTTCACAGCCCAATGCAAACATATATTTGGGCATCTAATTTACAATTGAAACCTATCAAAAATAACATGGCGCGGTCGCCAAAACCGGTAAGTTCTGCTTTAAACGAGCGTCATCTGGTCTACAGACTCCAGCGATCAGCTATGAGTGATCTCATGGGTCGCATGTTTCAACAAACCAAAACTGAGACACGCGCTGAATTAGAGCACGAGTAGGTCAACAGGTGAAGTCATCCACTCAGCCATCCTTCATATCGCCCTTAATTTACCATTAACCAGCTGTGTTGATCTGTATTCTTTTGAGGGAACCTTGGCCCTTTCAGTGTTGATCTGGGCCCCCTAATGCTGGTTTGCCCCCCCCCCCATTATTTTCTGCCGGTTTTAGAGGGAAATGAGTAACAATAACGGAAATAATGGCTGCAATAAAGAAGAGTTGTATAGAATAAAGCATAAAGAGGCGTATCTATCGATCTTCCTATCTTTTATCTATACATACCTACTCATATGCATGGGGAAATAAGCAACTTTTTTTGCCCACATTTGGGGGAGGTTAGGTCGTCGAGCCCTAGGCCTACCTCCCCATCATTTACGAAAATGGACGTCCCTGCCACTGCCATTCTGTTTGCCAAAAACCTGTAAATCGGAGTCAAGTTTAGCCAAATTTTGAACAAAACGGACAATAGCTTCGTCGGTGAGCGCTAAGTCGGAATGGAGTCCATTCAAAGGGACTTCAGTACGGCCTATCCCCAGTCCGTGCTATAGTGCCGTTCAGACAGAAAAATCGGGTTCAAAACTTCAGGGACGAGCAATTGAAATATCTCAAAGTGATCCCACATGCTATACGCTACTTACGGAGATACACAGCTATGTCAGATGCCATTTTCACAATATCAGCCAATTTTTATTGTCACTACGGGTGTAACCAGGGGGGTTGGGGGCCATGTCCCATCCACTTTTGGCAAAATAAGCTGTTGACCCCCATCACAAGTTTTGGTGGAAAAAACATTTTTCGCAATTTTCCAATGAAAAATTGGATTTAGGGTCCCATCCTCCAGTTCTGATTTATCCCCCCAAAGTCTGGGACGTAACACACCCTAAGTCGTCACTACTGCTAGTCCCTTTACCATGACCGTAAACCCAAAACTCTGCATTAAGTGCACTCAAATTGCATCCATGACCTCCCATTTCGGCACCATCAACAAACGCGTTGTAGTCAATGATTGGAACACCTGCGGCGCGATCAGGATCAGAGCGCGCTGCCCAACGCTGGGCCCGCCCTCAGCAGCCACCGCTGGTGGCTGGCGCAACAATGGCGCCCAGCCGTCACCAGCCAGCCTCACCACATTTCGTCGGTTGGGGCTCCTAGCACATCACCAATGTCGTTTCCACACCCAGCAGGAAGTTGTGGTTGACTGTCAGAAACCAGAGAAAGTACACGACATTACCTCGCAAATTCTCAGCTTCTTCCGAGAGGCAACACTGGAAATTCCACTTGCACAATTTGAGACACATCCCTGCCGCCGCCCGGCGCCAACCGTAGTGTTTCGGCCTACCACATGTGACGCTAGTGCGCATGCGCAGAACCAGCCCAGGGCCACCAGGGCCCAGCCAGCAGTCACAGAGTCCCGACGTTTCACCAGCTGTGGGGCGGGGCTTAGGCCCGTTGGCTCAGCTGGCGCCAGGAAATAGGATCAGGCTACGGGCCTGCTGTGGTGTTGGCAGCGGGCCAACTCCGCGGTGATGGAGAGAGCGTGGCTCACAGGGCCGTTCTGCGCGCGGTACAGTGCTGGCCCCGCTGTTGTGTCGGAATGGTTGAAGATACAAATGCAAAGCACGTCAAAATGAGCCTTGATTTCGTCAACTATCCCACGTCAGTCCAGCGGATTTCGTCAGGCAGCCAGGACTAGTTACGGCTGATACCGTCGACTGAAAGTAAACAATATGCCACCCAGGAAACTCGCCAGCTCCTAGTGGCACTGTGCCCGACTGAAGGCGTCCATGACTCAAAACCAACGCGATACGCTTACGCTTCGGATCCGTCTTCATCTCAGCCCTGAGTGAGTCTTTCTGACAAAGAAAGTTGGTAACAGCTTAAACACAGCACTCTATACGCTAAGTATCGTTTGCGGGTGTCTCCTCACCCATAACTTTGATGCTGGCTCAAGAAGTGTCGGTGAGTTCGCAGCAGATGGAGTGATGAACCTTTCGTGCACGCAACCCAGTGGCCAGTTTGAAAAAAAAAACATGAGATAGATCATAGATCGACCTAGACCATATCTTACTGGGCCTATAATAACCTAATATTTGGAGTTTGTTACGTACGGCACTTGTGGTCATCCACAACCAGTGGCCGCGAAACGTTGCAGAACCGTGGGCAAGTCCCTCCACACCACGCCACACGGCTGATGTTACATTTGCAAAACCATACTAGAGTAGCAGCCCCGGAGTGCCAGCTTCCCATGTCTACAAGAGCTTTTGAAAGAGTTTCCCAATGAACTGCACCACCGGTGGAGGCTCTCGAAAGTTACCGGTTTGCCAGATTCTTTCAGGCCGACTTTTTATGTGCATTTACACGAGGCGTAATTCTGGATTTGCCGCCACCGCTCGTGGCGGTGGCGGCATTGCGTTTGCGGAGTTGCACTGACCGGTAAACATATTTCAGCGCCACTGGGTTCGGTAACCAGGACCAATGAGCGTCATGTTTTTAGAAGGCCTGTGTAGCTGGGAAGAAGTCGGCTTACAAGTGGCTATGGGTGTGGTTTTTGGAAAATGACTGTGGGTGCCCAAAACGCATATGGGGACATCCAGACATTGCGTATTGGTGGGAAGGGGGCCGTGACAGGCTTTTATGCCAAAAGTTCACAGAAATGAATTTAATAGATATTACGGGGAGTAATTCCAGAAGGATACGTAAATCATGGATGGCTTTATGGCAGCGACGTCCTTAAAGGGTTTGTCTTTAAGGATTTCCTTATCTGGTTTGTCCAATATTCCAAAAATACATTCTTGGGAATATTTAAGATTGGTTATGAATCATCACGTAAATGAAAAGTGCTTTTTGGTCATCTTAGACCAATATTCCACGTATTTTATTCCATTTATCGGCAGTGCTATCGGTGCTCGAAATACAATAACACATTGCTAGAGAAAGGAAGCAGTCAGCGAACGGAAAATATGTACGTAAACCTTGGACGCACCCGATACTTACCCAACACCCTGTCCTGCTGTTACAGACGCAGTTATAAACGGTAACGACAATTGTTTTGACACACAACACTAACGTATTTCTACGTACTCACGTAATGCATACCCGCGGGGGAAACTTGGGGAACTGCAGCGGTACTCTCCTGAATCCATGATGTCCAACTTAATAATTTCGGTGTTTGTCAGCTGATATCAGCTTCGACATCGCTGAGGCCAACGATACGCTATCACGTTTTATCGGCGATTTTAATGTTGAAAAGAAAATGGGGTAAAGAGATTAAACTTGGGCTGACGGCCAGCGTACATACCGTAGTAAAATATGACCAAACGAAGGCCGGTTGGCAAGAATAAATGGCACCTAGGCTTCGATTCATAAAAACGCCTCTTTTAATCGTACGTGCACAACTGAAAGTCACGACCTGAGTAGATATATTCCATTTAATGGAGGACCTTGCTCTAGGACCCGGCTTGACACAATTTTACTTGGAGGGTGATGAGGAAAAGCAATCGATGAGTGGCGATGGAGTAATAAGTCCCGATTATTGCTGATAAAGCTGACGTTAGGTGGTTAACGTTATGGGCCTGAGAATACATCTGTATTTCAATATTTAAACGTACTTTAAGTTGTGGGTACTTCGGTCGTATTGTGGGTGCCCATTGCCACTTTGTGGGTGCCGGGGCACCCACGAAGAGATAGGAAACCACACCTCTGGCTTAGAATGAACTTTGCTCCCAACGTTACCCGCTTCAAACCACTCGGGCTAAGTCCACCCAAAAAAAGCTACAAACGTCAAGGTTGGCAGCATGATAAATACAGGGGCGTTGTTGGAAGCGTCTGATAAATTACCCGGCAGTTGCTGGGGCGTGTCGACAGTATCAACCTCCTGGGGGGGGGGGGGGGGCGGCAGACGCCCCGCTCAATACCTCCGCAACCAGTGGACCTATTCGGCCAAATCGACAGCAATCGACTGCTCTCGGTGTAACGACCCCGGACATGTCACGCTTTGGGCTTCAAGGTAACCGGACACATGTAAGTAACGCAGATGTAAATACGTATGGATAATTTACGTATGGCAAATGTACGTATGCACAGATGTACGTAAGCGCAAATACACATAAGCGCAAAGGTACGTATGGCAAGTACACGTAAGAGCAAATGCATGCAAACGCAAATGTACGGATGGCAAACGCACGTATGGCTAGTGTACGCGTGAGCAAATGTACGTAAAGGCAAATGTACGTGTCGCAAATTTACGTATGCGCACAAGTACGCACGCAATTAGTACGTAAACGTGAAATACGCTCACGCAAGAACAGGAACGCATGCAACGATAAAAATAGCAATGGCTGGTTATCCGGTCATCGGTGACGGAATAAGGATGGAGAGCTAGGGTCACAGTTTAAGCCTCCTACGCCCGACCCAGATCAGCCTGGGACCCTTTCATAAATCATTTAAGCCTCGCTGGACTCAGGATTTTCGTCTGCGAACTCGGCGAGCGTCGAACTCGAGCGAGCGGGGGTGGTTGCCAGGCCCTGCCCATTTATCTCATGACTGGGATTGAGCGTTGAGAAAACGTGCATATGGTCCGTTACCTTCTGATTCAAGTAGGACCCAGTTTCACCCCGTCAGGTTACCTGTTGACCTCTCAGGGTATTGCGAAGCAGAATATTATGTCGCTTGCTGTCCTTGCCGTTGACGTAATTTTGCAACAGAAGTTCCTGCAAGCCATGCTTATGTAGCGATTTGGCTTTAAAATTGGCCGGCCCTTGTATTCTGTGATTGCTTTTGATTCTCCAGATCATGTCAGGTCATGTCAAGAGGTCAAATACCATTATCATCTTTTACGACGCAGCTAGTGCCAAAAAACTGTTTTGTCACCACAGAGTCGTGTTCTGATTATTGGGAGTGGTAAAAATAACTGTCATTACTGAAATCAGCGCCAAAACGTACACTGAGACCGGCCCAAATGCATTTTGAGGTCAGTAAGGTCAGAAATATCACTGACCTTTCAAAGCCCGACGTGGTGACAAGCATAAACTTAAACAGAACTACATCAAAAACTGACCTTCCTGGGCAAACTCCTGACAAACAAACCAAAACGTAGATCTGGAAAGAATGTCAAGTCAGCTAACGGAAATGTTAGGTTCTTGGCGAGGGCAGTTCGCCGATAGTCTAAAAAAAGCCATGGGGAGGGGGTGGCAGCCGTCTCCACGTGCGCCACGAGTTGACCCACCGGTCGTGAGGTGGATATATAACGTCCTCCTCGTGCATTTTAACATTTCTCAAACGAATTACCGCAGCGTTTTGAAACTTTCAAAACTTACGCTAACTGTCCAGGTGCTGAGAACAATTTGGAGAACAGGTTATTTCAGGTGTCGTCTAAGGGGCGTCATAAAGATAATAATGATTTGTCATTCGACGTTCGGTTTTGCTCCCCTCATTCATTTTCGATGCTTTAACGCTGCAGAATGACTGTGGGCTGCCTTACATACCAACATGACCTGACGGATGAACATGGAACGCCACTCACTCCACAGTGTGAGTACGGTGGTCCTGACATCGTGCCCTCGTCAGGGCGGTACATTTGCAAACTGGTATATTTGCGTGCGTAAATTTTGCTCATCCGTACATTTGCGCTTGACTACACTGCGCATGCGTACGTTTGCCATGCATACATTTGCCGCACGTATGCTTGCCATGTGAACACTTGTGCTTACGTACGTTTGCGCTTACTCATGTTTGCCATATATACGTTTGTTCGTAAGTACATCTGCGTAGGTACATTTGTCTTACGTTCATTAGCTTACATACAGTTGTCACGAAATGGACTTCGAAGGCCATATCACAGGTCAAAGGTCACACCAAACGGCATTATTCGACCGTTTTCAGGAATGCCGTTTTCGCGCACAAGTAAGATAACGCAAATATTCCGCAACACATCGACTATTGCCTGATGCACTCATCTCGCGGATTTTTGGCAAAAATTGGTATTCCATATTTGGCAAAAATATGGTAATATAATAAAAATACATAGGCGCCCAAGACGCCTGCCAAATATTTCTTCTCTCGAATTGATAGATTGGGAGTTACAGTCATAGCGAATTTAGAGTAATTGCTTGATACTGGTATCTTTGACAGTCGATAAGATTGACAAAATCTGTCACAGTGGTACATAAGAGTGCACTGTGACATCCAAAAATGTTCAAAGAATCTAAACGCGAAGCCATTTTTGGGCATTTAGTAATTCTTGTACAATGGATCTCGAGGCATAATATCACGTGGCCATGCTTGACCTCAAGCTAGCAAAACTTTAACTTCTTTCGAGTAAAAATAAAATTTCACTCTGTCTGCTTAAGTAAGTAAGTAAGTGTCTGCTTAAGTACTCTGTTTACTTGAGAAGTAAGCTTAATGACTCTTTTTCTTCACTTGTTTTGCTCAGGAGGTTTTCTTAATGCTAACATAAGTCATTATTTACCTGCTCGTAAAAAGGAACGCAACAGGCAGAAAACGTTGGCGAAAAGGGAATACGCTCACGTAAAAATCCCCGTATGCTTCAGATGTGTCATTGGTCGGTTTCAGTGCAAAACAGACGTTTCAAAATGGCGAAGTAACAAATGCGACCCAATATGATTCTGGGTCCGTACGTTTCGTCTTTGCTGCGAAAAGGATAATTTCCCGAAATGCCATATCAAAGTAACTGGTGTGAAAATGTTGTAACGTCAAGTGTTTCAGTGCTGATTTGACCTAATTTAATATCAATATTTTAAACGTAAGACGTCATATGGAGTCACATCTGGGGAAATATTTCAAACTCGCCGTTGCGAAAATGTATAATGGGATCGTCATAGTAAACCTATCCTGCCAAGACGCTTTCCAACTGCAAAGGCCCGATGTACGCTGTTGTTAGCAAAACACCAAGAGCACTGATCGAGGGGGTAAACGAACCTCTGTGTCAAGAGGCACTGCTTTCTGTACGACACGTCGAGTCTCTGACAAAGACATCCGGTGTTCTGCTAATGCAAGAGGCACCTTCGCTACCGAGGGGAGACGCATTTACTCTGCCAGTGGAGGAAGTGCCTGTGGAAGAAATCGCGTCCACGTCCAGGGCAGGAAATCAGCAATGCTGATTGCTAGATGCCACTGTCCGAGTCTGAGTCTGAGTCTGAGTCTGAGTCTGAGCAAGACCAGGAACACGAAGCTATCTACATTGTCAGAGTTGTTTTGCAAAGTTTCAAACGGCAAAAGTTGTGCCCACACTTTGCAAAGTTCATCGCGATAAAGGAAGACGGACGACATCAAGTCTGCGTCGGCGGGCTTGCCACTGACGGCAGTGAATGAAGTGTGCCAATATAAGAAGGCCGAGGGCCCGACGGCCTAGCCTCCCCTCAGATGTGAGTTTCTCAACGGATTTAGTTCACTTTATTTTGACTGACGGCGATTTGTCAATCTTCCACATTTTTGATACCTACGTATACATATATATATATATATATATATATATATATATATATATACGCGCACATTAATTGTATTAAGCTGGCTAACTGGCCATCATATGTTGCATATTGGCATGGCGAAAATCGTTCAGTCTTGTTGTAAGTACCTACCAACGTTTCATTTTTTTAAGGAACAAGAAAACATCGGAAGCAAGGGTGTAGGAACGTGACGACAAGTAAGGGGTACCATTCGTCGGGGGGGTTGGGGTGCCACCTCCAAGGGGGCGGCGATCTCAAGCCAGGGCGCCATCTATTTTCAGTCAAAATGGTAGCTTACTTAGATGTTCACAGATTTAAAAGCACATACATCAATGCATTTTTATCCTTACATACATTTGATGAGTGGTGTGGTGATGCCTGGTGTGTGTGTGTGTGTGGTGCGGTGAACTGGAAAAAAATGAGTGGTGCCTAGGAACCAGGTGAGGAGGGACACTTGTTTGCTTGTGCTGCGGCGACAATGTAACGTTCGATTTCAAACTTTTAAACGTCATTTTTACTTCTGTTTCGTTTGCTGATACTGGTTCGGAACAGCTGCGTCACATCCGATTTTTCATCTTAAGATAGAGAGTAACGATGAAGATTGCCGTCATACGAGCCTTTTTAATTTTAATTGTCAGTTATGAGGACCTCCAATAATTACCTCACGCCTCTGGGTAAAAAACCGAATATTGTGACATCTAAAGCTTAGTTTGATGAAGTGTAAAAAAACGAACGCATAAAATAGAAATGAAGATGCGCACAACCAGTGCCAGTATTATGCAATGTTTTAGTATTGGTTACGGTTTGCATTAATACTGGTAGACGCGGTTCCAGGGGAGCCATAGGGGCGATCGCCCCCCCCCCCCCCTTCTCGAGGCCTAAGAAGGGCCCCAAGAAAACGCTCCGAAGGAGCCCCTCTGGGACTCAAAAGGGCCCCGAAGGGGCCCTGTATGAGCTTCACGGGGTTTCTGTGAAAACCTGACGGGTTCTTGCTGCAGTCAGGAGGCCTCTAGGAGGGTTAGGTGACCCCTAAGATGTCTAGAAGGGCCCCTGGAGCCCCCGAAGGGCTCCTGAGACCATAACAGGGCCCCAACACGGCAGTGTCCCTGGGACCCCCAAAATGGTCATAGGGCCTCTGAGACGGCCAAGATGAGGACTGAGTCCCTAGGACGGCATAGGGGGACAGGGGCCCTGGATTGTCATAAAGCCCCCGAATGGGTTTCAAGGGCCCATGTGAGAAGCTGAAGGTTCCTGATGCAGTCAGAGGGCTTCCAGGAGGCCTAATGAGACCCTGGGACGGTAAGATGGCCCCTAAGATGGATAGAAGGGCCATGAAATCCCAAGGGCCCCTTGGACCTCAAGAGAGCCCCAACACGGCAAAGGGTCCGTGAGACCGCTCAGTGCCAGAGAGGCCCCTGAGATGGCAGGAACTTAAGGGGTGCCTAGCATGGCATAAGAAGACCCTGGCCAGCCAGAGGGACCCCCTAAAAGGGGATTCATCGGCAACCATCTCGACCTCGAGAGGGGCCCAAAATGGGCTACACTGGTCTTTTTGAAATCTTGAGGGGTTCACGATGCCGCCAGGGGGTCCCGGGAAGGTTAGGTGGGTCCTGAGACGGCAAGATAGCGACACAGCACGGCAGATGGCTCCTGAGACCGCCAAAAAGGTCAAAGGGCCCTGCGAGGTAAAGACGATAAGAGAGCCTTGTAGACGTGCGGGGGCTCTGGACGGCCAGAGCGCCCCCAAGTATGTTAGACAGGCTTCTGGCACGGGAAAGATCTTCTTGAGACTGCTATTGAGGCCCATGAAACGCCAACAAAGGCCCCTGATACAGCTAGAGGGGCTCTAAGACTGTCAAATATAACCCATGTAACAGAGCAAGACCCCTGATACAGCCATGGACAAAGGCATTGGAACTGAGGGGAGGCAGGGGACAGCTGCCCCCCCCCCCCCAACTTTGGGCAACATTTAACATTAACCCTGTGGCGTTGCATGGCAAGAGACGAGATAAGAATCCCGTTTACCCCCCCCCCCCATCTCCACAGAAGTTCCATCGCTCCTGGCCATGGAGACTATCGAGGACGTTCAGAGAGCACTGCAGAGGGCCCTGAAATCGCCAGAAGGCCTTTTGTCATTGCAAGGAGGTTTTTTGTAAGTGTATAAGCCCTTTTCCCTGAGACAACAAAAAAATGTTCCTCAGAGACAAGAAGGGCACCTTCAACAGGGGTTCTACTGACACTGACAGAGAGGGGCATTTGAGACTCCTAGTTAGCAGTCTCTAGCAAAAGGGGCCCCTGAAACGACCAGAGGGGCCCGCGAAAAATCTAAGCCTTGAGACGTCCGGACAGCTCCTGAGACGGCCAAAAGACCTAGAGGATTGCCAGAAGAGTCTTTGTCACGGCAGAGAGAGAGAGAGAGAGCGAGAGAGAGAGAGACTTATAAAGGGCTAGAGAGCCCTTGTTACCACCTGACTGGCTCCTTAGACGACAAAAAAGGAGGGAACCCGAGATGGCTTAAGCGTCCCTGCAACTGCCAGATGAGTCCCTGAAACTGTCCGAAGTGCCCCTGAAGCTGCCAAACGAGCACCGGAGACGTCCCGGAGGACACGTGTAACTGCAAAAAGAACCTGAGACCACTAGAGGGCCCGAGACCACCAAAATCACCTCTGTAACTGCAAAATTTAACATAATATACGCCGGCAAAAAAGTCTCCAGAAACCACGGGGGGGGGGGGGCAGAGGGGCTCCTGGACCACATACAAACACAACATTTCAAGCAGAGAATGGAACGCAGTCACCAAAAACCCGCCGTTTTTTGTAATATTTCGGCCACTTTGCAGGGAACGAAACGCAAAATTAATATGCGTAAATCTGGAAAATGAGGGTGTTAGATTGCTCTGCTGGCTGGTCGATTTGCAAATTATTTATATCCACAGTGCCCTAGGAGACTGCAGGCATCCTAAAGCCAAATAGGCGTAGAGGCATGCATGGCAAAGCAATACACATCTGTCTGAGAAAATGGCGACATATGTCGAGCTAGGTCATGTAATCGCTAACATATGTTAATTTTAAACATGCTTAGTATGACACATAAAACTACATAAAGACTGTAACGCACCATCAAATGGCTCTAAACATCGGCGACTGCGACAGGAAATCTTTTTATGGCTGCCTCCCCTGGGCCCTCATACACGGCATACGTCTGGTACTACGCTTCCCATTTATTGCCTCGTTTACCGACCGATCTGTGATGACCCACGGGCCGGGACGGTGGGCCCGCTGTCCCTGATCGGAGCGGGTCATGTGGGACGTAATGAGTAGGCTCCGCCACGGCCCAAATCTTCGGCTTCGTCTCGTCGAAGTGAGACGCACGTGGCGGCTCCGAATTCACATGCGGTGCACGACATCGCTTGGAGACTGCCGTACAGTGGCTCTTTCGGGAGAAATTCGTCTGGCTTAGAAGCGCAGTGATATACTTAAGTTGGTGGGCAATTTGATGCAAGTATTCCCAAGGCAATGACAACGTGTGAGCCGCGTTTTCAGTACGCAAACAAATGAGTATAAGTCTCAGTTAAATCTGGGGTCTTCCGTGAAGCGTAGCACACAAGTTCATACCTTTGAACACCACTTTTTAAACGGCAAGAGGTGCTTAATTGTTTATGTATGCATTATGTTATGACCAGCTATCATCTAGAAGGCTCCTCCCTAGAGTCCTGTCCCAAAGTCATATGCCATTGAGTCTGCCCAATCAGAATTGGTATTGTTGAAGTAGTACACAAAGAAATCAAACAAATTATGCATTTGTTTGGCACCGATGGATCCCGCATTTCTTATTCAGGCGCATTCAGTGACTCAAGTTCAGCCAACGGACTGGCCTGTCAGATGCGATTATATCCCGGGCGTTCAAATGTCAAATGTTCTGCTTGTCGCCATCTGGCGACTCCATCGTGATACATTTCTATGAAATGTTCTGAGGTCAGAAGCAGACAGGGCATTTTCTGAACCGCCCTTTGAGAAGTCGGTTCTTTCAAGATCTGGCAACGTTCGGAAAGTTAATGGCCATATTCGATAACATGCGATTCCTTTTTCTAAAGGCGGAATTCTTCGTCTTGGACCTGGGTGGTATATGACAAATGGTTACTGAGATTGACTTGATTGGTTGATCCTGAGATGAGACAAATACAAATTGGGCTCCCTCACGTCATAAGTCTCATACGTTGGCCTCCACGTTGGGCCCCATATGCGTCACAGTTGTGACGCTATACCAGTCGTCAGGCATTTCGCGCTTCGGGTCTCGGAAGGCTTAGGTGCAGCGGAAGCCTCCGATGTTCCGGACTTTTTGGCGGGCTTGGGGGACTCCACGCGTCGGGAGAGCTGAGGTTTCGGGGCCCCTGTCCAGGGTCCCTGACGTCTGAGGCGACAGCGGTCTGCACGCCGGGGGCCGCTTCCTCGCTGGGCTCGCTCCCGCAATCAGCGACGCTCAAACTTCCGGCTCTTATCGCTCTGGGGCCCTGAGACGTCGCTACTCTGCAGCGTCGGCGCCCACTCATGTGTCGTCACGTTTCGAACGCATCCCGGCCCTCGAATGTTGAAGGCCGCCATTAGCCAGAAACGTGCCCTTTGTTCCGGGACAGGAACTCCATTGTGCGCTTCGACGTGGCGTCCAGCTGAGCCTCGCGCTCTAGCTGCGGCTCTCACGCCTGACGGCGTGACCTGGAACCCTGTGAGCTTGCAATACTTCCGCAGTTTTTCATTGCGACGCACTTCCTCAGCATTACAGCCCCCTCCAAGAGCCCCGTAGAGTTGGAGGTTTAAAAAGTCTGCCTAACTTTCCTTAAGACGATGGGACGTAAAACCATCGTAATACAGGAATATTATAATGTAATAGTAATGTAAGAATACCATACTAATACCACCGCAATATCAGTATGGCATAGTAATACCGCTATCCAGGCACGTTGCCAAGGTTTTCCTCAGGAGGGGAGCAGATGTCAAATTTTGTCATATGCCAGAGACATATGACGAAATTTACAAGAAAAGTCAGCAATTTTAGGCAATTTATCTCATATTTAATGCACAGGAAAACATATGTTTGTTTTTGCAAGATATATATGACCACTATTACGCATTCATGCGGAATCGCAATGTATCTAGTGTACACCGCTTGGCTCAGGGGGGTCATGGCCCCCATGGCCCAACCCTTGGCCACGTCCCTGCCGCCATCATATCGCACCGATGCAGACGTAATTTCAGAAAATATCGCACTTATCAGATATCGTAAGACTAAAATTTCGCGAATTGCGGGCAAGTCATCGAATTAATGGATGGCGATTGCCGTCTTCGCGGGTCTCCGCGCACCAAAACACAAGTCCACCATAACCGAAACGGAGCCCACGCGGATCCACTCCTAGACGGGCACGCCGACTCTGCACCTCACCCTCTCGCCACACGTGCACTAGCAGCGTCGGGCATTCAGCTTTGCAACACTGGCGACTATGACTAGGCAATGAGGTACAGGTGAAAGGCATGCAAGTCTCGCCGCCGCCTGCTCCGTCTGCTGGCGGAGACAGTCCTGGGCCCCAGCTGTATAATATTACGGTTCCTGAGCGTCCTACTTCATCACTGTGAGCTGAGATTGCGCGTGCAAACAAGGTGCGAAACATTTCCTCCGTGCGCTACCGGCGGAATGTTTTGAGTGGGTTGCCCGTTACCACGGTCGTCAGCGCAGCAACGGCGCCCCAGGCATGACCGCCCTCCGCCAAAGGTTCCCTGTCAGCCGAGTGACTCAGCTGACAGGCAGCCGACAAAATCTACACCAATCAGAGCATGCCACGCAGGCGACCATGTGGTCTGATGATAACGCTGACGTACCGCCTGGCACCGACCGCCGCGCGTAGAACGGTCCTGCGCTGTAACAAACCGGTTCTGCTGCAGCGCCCGGGACCAGCCCCGCATATTGATCCGGGCGGGCAGCTGTCACGCGAGCCCGTAAGGTCGAGAGTTCCATGGTGAGCTGGGGAAGATAACCCTTAATGAGTTTGGGAAGTTTGCCAGGTCTCTTTGTGTGCGACGTAAGTCGCCTCCTGCAAGGCCTCCGCCCGGGCGGCGGGAGTCCTGGGGGCGCCAGCAACGCCGACCAATGAGAAACAGTTAATACCGACTGGATAGCTCCACGCCCAGCGGACTGAAATCGTTACCATAAAATGCTGGTTATTCCAGATATGATCGGTGGATCTTAAACGGCGCTTTTAGATCGACCAATGGACGCACTTGCCGGCGGCACGCGTCGCCCTGCACAGTGCGGTGACGGTTGCCCATTGCAGTTCAGAGCGGCACAGTATCGCGGTTCGCACCAAGGCAGGAGTTCACATACCTGTAAACCATGAGGAGCGGCCCCGGGGGTTGGGGGCCCTGACCCCGTAATATTCAGGGAACTTCACATTAGGCCTATGTCAATGACTCGAGAAAAATAGTCTGAAATCCTGTACGTCCCAAATAATTTTCGGAAACCTAGCCATGCTGTAAACGTAGCCAGCGGCTTAGCAAAGGCGGCCTTAGGGGCCACTCGCCTTCCACCCCGGAGGCGGTCAAGCGGGCCGTCCTGGCAGCCGAGCGGGCCTCAGTCTAGTGCTTTGGATAAAGTGAGGGGCCCGCAGGGCGCCTTGCACTGTACGAAATGAATGGAAAGGCAAAAAGGAAATATTGTAGGCATTAAAGAAGACTTGCGAACCTAAAACAACGTACTCCGAATATACAAGTGGGTTTTGTGTGCCATGAAAAGAGATCCGTGATCTAAATCGCCGGCGCAGCTAGGGTGGAGAGGCTGGCTCTCCTTAGGCCCGCATTTTTATGTAAGCCATTGCACATCGCCTTCCCAGCAAACGGTGTACGTATAAGTTCAGTTCACACTGAGCTCCGGGCCCCCTTAGAAAAATCCTGGTTGCGCCCCTGGTCTGAATGAGCGCCTAAGGGATCATGCTTGCTTGTAGGGGGTTTCACTCCTTGTCTGGAGATGGCCCTCTACCGACCAATGAAGGGCCTCTGTAGGAACTTCCTTTCGGTCCGTAAGAAGGTCCCTGCTGGCCAGCAGACTCTCCACCAGTTTGTAAAGGGGCCCGCTGGAGTGTTAAGGGCCCTGCATGCCTGTGAACATGTTCCTGCCAACCTGCAAGGGGCGCCCGTCTGGTAGACAGGAACCTTTTCACAACATCTGAGCCCCCTTACAAGTCAACAGCGAGTAGCCACCTCTACTGCCCAGCAGCCTGTTGGACGATAGTGCTGGACAGAAGTAGTAATGGTATGGTTTGTGTGGTTCAGGACGACGTGGAATGGTTATTAGTTTGTCAGACACTTGACTGCCATATCTTGGACTGGATGTTTCGACGGCAATTAATTTACTTGCACCTTCTTGGGGCGGCAGTTAGGACGCCGCCTAAAACGTTGATAGTCCGCTGCGTCAAAAATTCCTATGGATTAATAAATAACGAGACAACAGTAAGTGAAACCTTAAGCTACTGCAGATTAAAATGCAGATGTGACAGCTGTCCGGTTCTCAAATTGGCGGTCGCAACAGAGCCTTATGCGAATCCTCTTCGCTGCAGTTCCCTCCCAGGGAGGCCATGAGCCTCTCGGGCCCATCGTCCTGTACGCCCTGCTCAGATCCTTCGAGTGCATCCGAAACTGACCCATCACGATGGCGTGAAACGACGGTGGATGTGGAACGTGGGTCATATCTTACCTTTCCATACAGTTACGTACCACAATTCATGAAGACTATTTTCGGAGATGACAGATAGATCATTTTCATGATGATCATTGCCACCCTTCCGGTGAGTTCATGATACATACGAGGTGAGCTTTGTAACGAAGAAAAAACGTGGCAAAATAGATTCGTTTCGTAAGAAAACATTGGTCTTCACAGACTCAAGTCTCTCGTATCTCTGTAGCGCCCTGGGCCATGTTTAGTCTCCGAAAATAGTCCTCATGACTCGTGGTACTTGACTGTATGGAACGGTAGGATATGACCCACCTTCCACATCCACCGTCGTTTCACGCCATCGTGATTTTAACCGCATGGGCTCCCACTGGTTACGAGGGCCCCCTGATCTGATCTGCCCTCCCCCACCCGGCGAAATCCTGGCTACGCCCTTGAACGTAGGAATACGTATGAGTATCGTAATCAGAATTTCTAGATTCTGCTCTTCCGACTGCCTGACGGACCTGCCTGCTGTCTCAGTAGTTCCTATGACCATGTATTCCTATGCCACGTTCAGCAGCCGGAAACCACGGCTGAAGCCTTGTACGTGTGTGGGTGACCTGACACTCACCAACGTGAAGGTAGCACCCAAAACAACATTGATTGTTCACCATTATTTGAAATTTTGAGTTCATATGTAGAATGTCTTGACCAAGTTCTGGCGAACGAGTAGCCTTCGGGGAGGCGTTTCGACAGATTTTACTGCCATTTGTGGCCAACTTTCTGAATCCTGGCCGCTCGTAAGGATTTTCACCTACGTCCCGGAGCAGGGCATGCGTGGAAATCACAGTTCTTTGTCAGTTAAGATGGAGCACGAAACATAAACGAATGGGTAACCCGTCTGTTTTGATTTAAATGATGCCTGATTTGACCCCCTCAAGTCACCTGGTGACCTCACATCACAGAGAAGCGAGTACCTCATCGTTTTCAGTCTCCGCTGTTATGTTAACAGTTGTACAGTCTCTCGGTTTGCAAACTATTCTTTAACTTTTGTAGGAACCTGGTAATGAAGCTGGCCAATCATTGTCCTCTGACTGTTGGTCAGGTACAAGGGTGGTCAGCCCAAGGTGCGGTCAAGGTCAGGCAAAATATCACTGTCAGTCTTGACTGCGCTGCTGAGACCAAAAATTATGATCGTCATCAAAGACTAGTTTGGATCATTGATAAGGGTAAAATCATTTGATTTTTGACAACTGGAAAAAAATGGCCGAAACTCCACCGGTAATCGACAATTAACCCGCGCTCTTGGTGTGGAGGTGACGGGCTGAGCGTACCGTGCTCAGCCCTCCAGCACAAATGGCGCTCCTGGTGTAGAGGTGACGGGCTGAGCGTACCGTGCTCAGCACAGATGGCACTCCTGGTGTGGAGGTGACGGGACGAGCGTACCGTGCTCAGCCCTGCAGCACAGATGGCGCTCCTGGTGTGGAGGTGACGGGTTGAGCGTACCGTGCTCAGCACAGATGGCGCTCCTGGTGTGGAGGTGACGGACTGAGCGTACCGTGCTCAGCCCTGCAGCACAGATGGCGCTCCTGGTGTGGAGGTGACGGGCTGAGCGTACCGTGCTCAGCACAGATGGCACTCCTGGTGTGGAGGTGATGGGACGAGCGTACCGTACTCAGCCCTGCAGCACAGATGGCGCTCCTGGTGTGGAGGTGACGGGCTGAGCGTACCGCGCTCAGCACAGATGGCGCTCCTGGTGTGGAGGTGACGGGCTGAGCGTACCGTGCTCAGCACAGATGGCACTCCTGGTGTGGAGGTGATGGGACGAGCGTACCGTGCTCAGCCCTGCAGCACAGATGGCGCTCCTGGTGTGGAGGTGACGGGCTGAGCGTACCGTGCTCAGCACAGATGGCGCTCCTGATGTGGAGGTAACGGGCCGAGCGTACCGTGCTCAGCACAGATGGCACTCCTGGTGTGGAGGTGACGGTGACGAGCGTACCGTGCTCAGACGTGCAGCACAGATGTCACCCCTGGTGTGGACGCCGCGCTGCTACGGCCTTTGATGCACCTCCCAGACTCTAGCTTTGGTGCGTTAGCTCTACAGCGCGACTCGGAATACATTTTTTACTTTTCTTTTCTTGAGACAGAAACAACTTGCTTGTCCCTGGTCCACGACTGTTCTGATTCCGCAATACCACTTTAGGTGTACGTGTCCTGGCGGCCATAATTTATGCACGTTCTCAACAGACTGAGGGTAGTTACGGACACGAACCGAGGCGACCGGTTTAAAAGTAACGGTTGCGGTTGAGCAAAAAGAAAAAAAAAACATGGGCGCCTTGGAATTGTAACCTGTTTTAACAAAAGTGTTGTTGACCAGCATCCCCGCACTCATTTTTATCACATGCTAATGAAGACGATTTTCTTTATTCCAATGTATGAAAAAGAGCAGACAGGAAAGCGACCAGCCCACAGAATTGCCCTGCAGTTATGACGACCGACTGCAGTTGATCACGAGGGAAACAACCGTATTAGCACCATGGGCTCATCGGTATTCCACCTTTCATTGTTCGCCTGCAATGCACTTCCATGGTAGCATGGATCGCACTGCACATGGATTTAGCACGTGACGAATACATCGCTATTCAGGACAAAAAGAAAACTGAACGTAACCACATTTAGTGCCCAAAAACAACGAATCAAACCAACTCCTATCGACATGCCACTGTAGGGCAGAACCAAAATACAGTGCACTGTGGCAATGGTCCCAAATACTAAATACTGCTCAATGGTCTTCGTAAGTATGATTGTATCAAACCACATCCACATACTGGGCCGATCGAGCGTTTCACCACTCGATCACAAAGTCAAGTTATGGCCCTGGCCCCGCCAACTTCATGCAGTAAGTGTTCTCTGACTGGAATGGTCGGAAAAAGGTCTGCCGAGTCACTTAGTGCCACTAATTCGAGCCAAAACGCGGGGCTAAAGCACACCGCTTTGATGGAGAAGGTTAAACAACACGTACAGCGAAAAGAAGATCAGTACAAATACTATGACCATCGCCAAGGACTTCTGGTTTTCTCTTCGCAGGTTTTTCAGTGTTTTCTCGTGATCTTTGAGCGTGTTCCTGATGTCATCGACCTCCTTCCTGGCCGATTCCTCTTGAGGCGGTGGGAGTTTTCGCTGCCTCAGCTGCTGTTCAATTTCCGACAGCCTGAGAACATAGTCGCATTTCGCATCGCCACTTCACAAGGTTAACAACATCTTAGGCATTAGATCTGACCTACCCCAAAACACCAGGGCCATTCCCCAAGTGCACGTCGTATTCTAATCTTGCCCTAACACGGAACAGAAATATCGAGCATAATATCCATAAATATACAACAAATGGGTGCAATATCGAAGCGCAAAGTACCTGGAAGAGATCTACAATGTACCAGATAATTTTTGAAGTGAAAATGCCGCAAGGCAAATCAAGTAGCACAACATCGTGGGTGTGGGCACTGGCTGCCCGGAAAAATGCCGGGGGGGAGGACATCCCGATAGGAACGTCGCTACGCATTCTCGAGGATCCAGGCAGAATCTTCCGAATCCTTCCCTCTGTTTACGTCTAATTTCCTTGAAATGATTCTTGCGGGGGACCCATGCTATCTCAATGGACTGCTACACACAAGCGTCCACAAAAAATCCGGGGTTGAGTCACTGATGGTGTGGCTGCGAACATGCCGGCATTTTACGCCCAGTACGCGGGGTTCAAGTCCTCAGCGTCCTAACTTTCATCCTCCTCCTTTCCCGGTGGTCTTTGGCAGTGTTCGTCCAACTGCTAAAGGTACGTGACGGTGGGCTAGAGAATGGTTTTCCCTGGCGTCTCGGAGACGACGTCCATTGACCACATCGTCGTTCCAGGGCACAACCGGTGCTCACGACCGCATCTGCCGTCAACGGCCAGAGCTCGTTCTGATCGACGGAGATCAGTCGGCAGGAAGGAAAGAAAGAAAAAAAACACTGAATAACTGGGACTGGAACCCCGTCCGTAGTCTTACCAGATGTAAGTTTTGACGACTATGCCAGGTTCCTGTTTTGGTGTTTCCTTTGATCAGCTGTTACTGATTCTCCCACTGTATATTTTGCCTATGCAAAAACTGTCCATTTGATCCTTGTCCCTGTACAATGCCTACTGACTTCTATGATGCCCTCCAGAATATTAGGTATCCAATATTTTTCCCATTCATTGTTTACCCAGGTCAATATTTTTCTAGTATGACATTCTGAGTTTTTCCATTCAATATTTTGTACTGTGATATCTTCCATTTTGTTACGTGATCCTACTTTATTTGATATTATTAGCATTCATCTGTGTTTGGTATTTTTCAGTCCGACATTTTGCCTGTGAATTACTCATCTTTGTTGATAGTGTTCTGTTTGATATTTTGCATTACCTGTTTTGCTTTCACTATTTTTCTACTTGATATCATACCATAAGATATTCTGTCAAGAATGAATACACCTTGAGAGTAATGATTCACAGTCTGCATAGGAGAAATACCTTTCATAATGTTCCTTTACCAGGTTTTCAGTCTTGTCTATTTCATCCACAATATTTTTATTCTCCTCCATGCTACAAGTCTGGTGACCTGCAAAAGAAAGGTGTAAGCAACAGGCTCAGCCTAATGACACATCCACAGTTAACACAGTGCCTCAGAAATGCTCCAATTAGGCTATGGCCATTGGATTTATCCACCATTCCTAATGACCTCAAAAGAAAACACTTCAGAATACTGGAAATGGTCTCAAAGTGAAGCAACAGCAAAAAAATATATGCATTCCTTAACAATAAACACCAAATGTTGATAAAATGCTAAAAACACAAGATACTGTGGATGACTTGGCTGTATTGCCTTCTTCACAAAATCCATGGATCCTAAAGCATGCAACACCTATGTGTCCTAAAGAATGCACTGCAACCAAATTTTGGCAATATCTGGCATTTATAGCAGTAAGCACTATCTTCTATTTTTGGCACCTGTGTCCTGAAGAGGGCAACACCCAAGTGTCCTGAAGAAGGCAATACAGCCAAAATGCCAACAATATCTTGTTTTTTTGGCATTTTGTTAACATCTTGTTATTTCAAACCTGAAACACCATGCAAAGGAACCCATTACACATATCCATGTATTTTCAAACTTCTATCTTGGCCACTTCTTTCAGTAATGGTTCTTTTTCATGACTTACATGTAGCTATACAGTGTAGATGTACAAATGTCTTCAAAACCAAATGTGCAATGCCAGTATGACAGTTCTTTTGCAATGTGCACTTTTTAACAATATAAATTACTAGATGGCAATATGGACTGACAAATCTTGCAATCAGTTCCATATGGAAACCAATACATGCAGAAGATAAGAAATGAATGCTCATACCAACCACAAAAATGCATATACTCACTACATCCTTTGTTATAACCCAATGAATATTGAAAGCACCTATATTTCATACAAAAAAATACATATTCACTACAGGCCTACCCAGGCCAGTCACACAACTTACTGTCTTTTATCACATGGAGAAAACCAGTAAAAGCAATGTAAGAAAAATGCAAATATCCCAGTTTCTAAAGAAAGCTCATTACACAACACATACCCATTTTTGCATAAAATCTCATTCCTTTGTATCTTAGACCATCTTGGAATGCAAAACTGCATATCTGTTAGTGCTAATTTCAGAGTCCTGGAAATAACCATTAAAAGGCAAAGGGACATGTATGGGACACATACTTAACTATGATTTGTTAGTGACAAATTTATTCCATGCCTCTGCAAATACATCACTTTGGCTTCTGTAACTCTTCAGTTCTAACACCACAAACACTACTCTCCGATGGATAACATGGTGCAGCAATGGCCGACTACGCATTTGAAATGAGGTATCAATATACGAGCACTACAATTTACTTGGACCTCTACCGCATGGAAAGGCTGATAGCGGATTTACACCGTACAGCCGTATCTGTGGGTTTTCCGGCTTGTGGTTTGCTTTAGTTTCTGTCTATCAGGACTCTCCTTGCGCTTTGGCCTCGTAACCAATCCACAGCCCCTATGCCTTGCCGGTTGTTCGAGCGCGGTCTCGTTATGTTATCTTGGTTCAGGCGTACGGCAGTTTTGTCATTTTACAGTTCCGTGTTTCGTATCGGAAGCGCCAGTTTTGTCGATTCCCCACAGTGGATCGTCAATAGCAAATAAAAACGCCCACGGTTCCCCGATCGGAGACGGCGGAGCCTAAGAAAGGAAGTAATACATAACGGGAAAATTGTCCTCGTACCTTCACAAAATTAGCCGCATCACTCAGAGAAAATGTTGATCTTGAAGTGGAAACAAATGCAAACCAAATAAATGAAATTTGCGACGGGTATTTCCATACCCAGTTACACAAATTAAAAGGACGATGTTTCAGAAAATCTTATCTCCTTTAAATAACTTGCAGTATGCAAGAACTTTCCAAATTTCATTGTCCATTGCGTTTGTATGAGGAAGGGAAAAGTAAGAAATGAAAAAAGAAAAGAAACAAGTCACACAGACACTAAAATTTCGTCTAATTCATGAGATATCGTCACGAGAGATAAGACGGGCTGAATGCACCATTTTTCGTCTTTCGTATCTAATCGCTGATTTTGTATAAATGTATGAAATTTGGCATGGTCAAAAGCAACAATGGCTGAAGGAAGAGACAGATCCCGGAGTCCTAACATTATGTAACAAACATGTCCCCTATTCAGCAATTATGACGCCATGTGACTGGACCTATGGTAACCTTTGGTGACCAATTCTTTGTCAAGTATTTTTGTCAAAAGATACCTAGGTTGCTCTGGCAAGATGAAAATTTGGGGCTGCTCAAGGCTCTATTTAGAGCCGACGTCGTTTGTGACGCTTTGTCGTTTGCCGTACTATGACTAAGCACGTTTGATCGCGCAGAAACGTGAAGAGCAAACTTCTTTCTCTTACAGTATAGGCCAATCCAAACGCATCAGTATTTCTTGTCTTGTATATTTAAATGCCCACTGTCCATGCAATCCATATGTCCAGTTACTGAACGGTTAATAACCTACACATACTGAAAGAGGGGGACAGGCGGCTTCTTTGGCAGGCGTCAGGTGGAACGGAAGCACTGCGGTCTGACCTTGCGCCCGTTCAGGTCTCTCCTCGATCTTATCACGCAGAGCCAGACTTCGTCTGCTGTGCACGTGGCCCGCGACTGTCACCCGGTAGTTTGGATAACTACTAACTGTTGGTTCAGTTCCGTATGTATTATTTTTCAATACGTGAGTTGTTCTATTGTATGAGGACAAAGTACAAAGTACAAAGTAGCAGCCGAAACTCTGCAGCACGCTTTTGCGAGGCAAGCAGGGTACTGAGGACACAGGTTTGCCTGTCAAAATCACACGCAGCACCCGTTGCACCGCACGAAATTAGCACATTCTGTAGCACCTTTTGCCCGTGACTAGTCCTCCAGACACGCTAAATGACGGTAACATGGCCAAATACAGGCTTTTCGCGACCCTGGTCCCAGCAACCACACACATATTTAACGGCACCGAAAAGCAGAGACAGAAGGGCCTGTTCTCGGCAAATCCGTTGACGAGGCGACCGCCCGAAGCACAAAGATGTTTTCTGATCAGTCCATGGTTCCCTTTTCTTTACGAAGACGGAAATTTTTCTTGCATGTTCAAGAAAAACTGGAAAAGCAAACGCATGTTGTAAGCTAACAATGGATACTTATAGTCACTAGGGAAAACGGTAAATTAAACAATAACCTTTTCAGAGAACGCTATACATTTACTTGAGTAACAGTAAGAAACTTTTGAAACATACAAGCCAGGACATTGGGCTGCAGAAAACGACGCAACTGAACGTGCACGAAGAAATGCGCTGCAGCCGTAAGTTAACGCAACTCCGTAATTTTTCTACCTGAAAAAAGAACGTGCAGCAAGGCTTCTGCAAAAGCGCGACACCCAGATCCCAGAACGGAAACAGGTATTAAAATTAGGTACCAACTAATACAACGTCGTTAGCACCAACTTAAAACAATCATTACCGACAGGTGACGGTTGTTTGGGGGACGGGGTGTATATGTGTCTGTGCGTTTGGGGGGTGAAAATTGAGAGGCGTCAGCGCTAGAACTGAGCCGGTGCTTGAAATGCGTGATCTCGACTTAAAAATGAGCACTGTTCGGACCCGATTTCGCATGAGCTCACCATGCACTGTTCATTCCTTGGATCATTGTGCAGCTCTTTTTTACGGACCGCTTTGCTCGCCCACGCCCTACAAATATCGAGATGAGTGATGGCTGAGTAAACCCTGCGGCGTCAAAGTAGGTCGGGTCATTCAGGTTAACGTCAGGATATCCAGGTGCACCGACCACAACGGTGATCGTCCGGATATCCCGGGTTGCACCGATCAGTGGTGGTCGCTATTCAGACGGGCGGACCCACAAGGCGGTGGTGTACGCTCTGGCGTCTGCAGCAGGCCGCGGTGTACCCTCTGGGGTGCGCGGTACGCCGCGGTGCTGCGCGCCTGAGCTAAGGCGTGGTCACAACAGGGCGGCGTTGCCGACACGTCAGCGGCGTGTTCGCCGGCCGTCCTCTCGGGGCTGGAGACGGCGCTGCCCGATCGTGAGTCAGCGCGACCCACCGCGGGGCCCCCGCTGACGGGTGATCAGTGTGGCATCAAGGTCGTCGCCGATGATTATCGGCACTGCCACAATCAGCGACACACCCTGGCCAACTACGCAACGCAGTCCGGGCGACCGCGCAGTACGAAGGACGCTGGACGAAGGAGCGCTGAAGCGCAGCGATACCGTAGCGTAACGCGCCGGAATGTGGCACAGGGAACACCGAGCGACGAGGCTGACACCAACACCGAACACCAGGCCGAGGGGCGCTGATGGCGTGACGGGATACTGCAACGCTCTCGAAATGAATTTCAAACGGGCATTTGAAGCGGCCGACGTCGGAACGCGATGTCAAGCTAGGGATAGCTTGTTATGCATACTACGCCGCCTTAACGAAGCAGAATCCGGGGCTCTCTTGCCCTGTGTCCCAGAAAAGGCAACGATGGATCTCCTCCGTACCTTGGGACCCCTTCCCGGCCGCTCCGTGGTCTGGGTGATTCTTTCAATTTCGAACAAAATAGCGCCGACACCTTGCGAGAATGGAACCGCGGTGTCTGCTAGTATATATAGTAACAGCGGGTATAAGCCCAGCACGTTACCCAGCAACGATACATTACAACGTCTCCTCACGGTAAGCTATCTTGACGAATCGTCACATGGCACGTGTCGCACGTGTGGTACGTTATGAGGCCAATCGTTAAAGGCAATGCAATACTGGGATGACGCAAAGCGACAATGCGATAACGTGGTTCAGCAGCCGTGATACTTCAGCACCAGAACGCATCCACTGCTACGATTTTAGGCGAACTCTTGCCCCGGCTGGCGCGACGGACGACAAAACGCGCGCGCTCCGCCAGGCTCGAACCCGGCCTCCCCGTCCCCAGCCTCGACACTCCGACAGCCAGGTCACCCGCCCTGAGTGGTGGTGCGGCGATCGGCAGCGGTGATGTCACGCCCTGCAGCGATGACATCACGCGGCGCTGCAGCACAACGACCCTATCGTGACGTGATGCTGTCACGGCGTGACGCGTCACGCTGCGGCGGTAACGGCGCACCGTAGCGCCGCCGTACCGAGACGCCGTGGCAGCGTGATGATGCAGCGAGCACAGATGCCACGGAAGGATGCAGGAGCAGCGTGACGATGTCACACCGCCGGCACGCAGAGCGTTCTCGACATACCCACATGGGACACGAAGGACACTGCTGACTTTCCGAGCGAACTGGTCCAAAGTAACGGCGACCGTGACCCGACCCGCACGACCTGCTCTGTCCAGCACCGTCTCACTTGTCTGAACTGACCTCAGCCCCCTGACCTGTCTGACCTGGCCTCAGCCCCCTGGGCTGTCTGACCTGTAAGATCTGACTTCAACCCGAGCTGCCTGACCTGTCTGAACTGACCTCAGCCCCCTGAACTGCCTGACCTGTCTGATCTGACCTCAGCCTGCCATGCTGTCCGACCAGTCTGACCTGACCGCAGCCCCTGAGCTGTCTGACCTGCCTGACCTGACTTCAGCCCCCTGACCTGTCTGTCCTGACCTCCGCCCCCTGAGCTGCCTGACCTGTCTGACCTGACCTCAGCCCCCTGAACTGCCTGACCTGTCTGATCTGACCTTAGCCCCTGAGCTGCCTGACCTGTCTGACCTGACCTCAGGCCCTGAGCTGCCTGACCTGTCCGACGTGACCTCAGCCCCTGAGCTGCCTGACCTGTCTGATCTGACCTCAGCCCCTGAGCTGCCTGACCTGTCTGATCTGACCTCAGCCCCCTGAGCTGTCTGACCTGCCTGACCTGACCTCAGCCCCCTGAGCTGTCTGACCTGTCTGATCTGACCTCAGCCCCCTGAGCTGTCTGACCTATCTGACCTCAGCCCCCTGATCTGTCTGACCTGTCTGATCTGACCTCAGCCCCCTGAGCTGTCTGACCTGTCTGATCTGACCTCAGCCCCCTGAGCTGTCTGACCTATCTGACCTAAGCCCCCTGATCTGTCTGACCTGTCTGATCTGACCTCAGCCCCCTGAGCTGTCTGAACTATCTGACCTCAGCCCCCTGATCTGTCTGACCTGTCTGATCTGACCTCAGCCCCCTGAGCTGTCTGACCTCAGCCCCATGATCTGTCTGACCTGTCTGACCTGACCTCAGCCCCCTGAGCTGTCTGACCTATCTGACCTCAGCCCCCTGATCTGTCTGACCTGTCTGACCTGACCTCAGCCCCCTGAGCTGTCTGACCTATCTGACCTCAGCCCCCTGATCTGTCTGACCTGTCTGATCTGACCTCAGCCCCCTGATCTGTCTGACCTCAGCCCCATGATCTGTCTGACCTGTCTGACCTGACCTCAGCCCCATGAGCTGTCTGACCTATCTGACCTCAGCCCCCTGATCTGTCTGACCTGTCTGATCTGACCTCAGCCCCCTGATCTGTCTGACCTGTCTGACCTCAGCCCCCTGACCTGTCTGATCTGACCTCAACCCCCTGAGCTGTCTGACCTGTCTGATCTGACCGAAGGCGGGACCGAAACGCGCCTGGTGCTGCAGCCTCTGGCGGATCCAGCCGGGCAGACCCTCGCACGTGCTCGGCCGGCTGTAGCGGGCGTCACACAGCACCACGCAGGCGTAGTCGTTCCTGAGGGCGGCGACCCAGCGGCGTGACCGCGCAGTCTGACACCATATCCGCTACTGGCCAGGACAAAATGACGAAAACGATGACACCAAAAATATTCCAAAACGCCCTTGCTCGCCACCAGTAAAGGCCGGAGATCATTTCATATCTGATCCCATGATTGCTGGGGCGGTACTCGGGATCGAAACTAGTGTTAAACATAACTTGTTACATAGACTCCGACTCCTGCGTCCGATCGAGCAATTCAGGTATGCCGGTGCTTCAAACTTGGCACAGATAAAGCTAGGCTGACGCGTTTGCATTTAGCAGGCTACATCCGATGAAGGAAAACGCCGGAGTTGTTTTGTGGCCGCAGGCGCGTTCGCCGGCCCGCGTCTGACCTGTGGCGAATGGCGCGTCCTATCGACTGATTGACCGCCTTCATGCACAGGTTCTCATAGAGGAGCTGGCCCGGCGACCTACCATCTGGTGAGCGGCTCTGGAACCGGCGGTCAACGGTGAGGTGACGACATGTCCCGCGGCAAGAGGTCAGAGAGAAAGATTCGATTACCGAAAACTTAACGATACGAAACAACGGCACATGGGTACCAAATTCAAACGAATGTTTCACCTGTCCTTACGCAATTCGCAATATGGAGACGAAAAATGAGGAAAGCAAACATCAAAGTGTGCCTACCGGCACAGCAATACGATAAACGATCCGTCAAAAAAACGTATTTTCATAGTGAGTGTCGCAACGTCTTGTTAGAAATGGAAGATAATGGACAACAGCGTGGTAGGCCTTTTAAAGAAAATATCCAGAACATTCCGATCTTTGGTCAACGCACCACGTTGGCGTCCAGGAACTTCATTTTCTCCACGAGTTCCGGCGACTTGGAGTTGGGGTAGGGCAGCCCGACCACCACCACACACCTGCCCAGGTCATCGCTGAAGTTGATACCCTCGCTCATCTTACCGCCTGCAGGGGCAGAGGGACAGCATGTTCTTTAACGGATGCATCTAGTGCATGAGCGAGACATGCCATGTGCCAATCTATGACGCAAAGCATATTCTCACACACTATCGAGTACGCGCCTGGAGAAAAAGCATGGTGCTAGGAGTGTTTGCACGCAGACTAAAGAAGAAATCTGTTTCTCTGTAAAAGCCGGACTTGAACCATGTCAACCGAAATCACCGATACTGCCGTACGACGAATCAACTTTACAAAGACTCCAAAGAGAACTGACTTAACTTGAACAGACTTGAAGGGCCGCATCGCACATGAAAGAAAACGTCTGAGAGTCAGCCGGCAGCCTCACCGACCACGCAGAAGAGGATGGCGCCCGTGGCAACCGGCGATGCCCGGCCGGCCTGCACCGCCTGCGCGTACTCGGCCAGCACGGCATCGGCCCGACCGGACTGTTTCGGCTCCCGGAACACCTGTCAGCCCAGAGTACCGTCACTCGCCCACAGAACACCCACCGCGGACACACAGAACACCTGTCAACCCATAGTACCCGTCACCCACCCACAGAACACCCACCACCAACACACAGAACACCTGCCAACCCAGAGCACCCGTCACCCGCCTACCGAACACCTACCGCGAACATACAGCACACCTGCCAACTAAGAGTACCTGTCTACCGACCCACGACACACCCGTCAACCCAGAGTATCCGTCACCCGCCCACAGAACAACCGTCAACCGACCCACGACACCGCTGCCAGCCCGGAGTACCCATCACCCACCAACAGAACATCTGTTGCCAACTCACAAAACACCTGCCAACCCAGAGTACCTGTCAAACGACCCACGACACACCTGTAGACCCAGAATACCCCTCACCTGCCTACAGAACACCTGCCAGCAACACACGAAACACCTGCGATTGCCTGTCAAGCGACTCACGACACACCTGTCACTTGACCCACGACACATCTGCCAGCCCAGAGTAACCGTCGTCGACCCACGGAACACCTGTCTTCGATCCGCAGGACACCTGTCACCGACGCACGGGACACCTGTTAACTCAGAATACCTGTTACCGCCCCTCGAAATAACTGTCAACCGATCACGACAGCAACTGGCACCTACATCCCGAACACCTCACCCTACAGAACCGCTGCAAGACGTACCGTGCAACACCTATCAACCGATCCCGACAATACAGAAGACAAGTGAACGAACATGGCAACGACGAGCTATGAGTGCATACAGATTCGCGTTGCATAAAATGCAGCCGATTACACAAAACCGACGTAACACGATCACCGCACGATCTCCCGAGAAAAACAAGCGACTCCAACCAAACCCCGGGCGTTATCTCACCCGTTTTTTGGCGGCGATCTTGTCCAGGAGGCCGGTGCTGGTCAGGTGGGCGATCACGCGGGCCGCGTAGTCGTACGACGGCAGGAAGCACACGACGCCGGCCGGCACCAGCTTGCAGAGGTTGAGCAGGACGCGGCCCAGCTCGTCCATCTGTTGGCGCCCGCGGCGGTGCGGTCAGAGCCGCCGTCACAGAGGCAGCACCGCCGGCCGGCGGCGGCCCGGAGCAAGGCTGAACTCAGGGAAGTGCGTGCTTCGAGCACGACCCCGGCCTGCTGAGATCGGGGCGGCGAGCAAAGGTTCAGGCGACGCCATACGGGGAATATCATCCTCACAGGGGTCACTGGGCGACTGGTCAGTGAGGTCCATCGCGCTCGACCTGGACTGTTTTTCACTCAGGATGTCGAATACGATTAATACGATTCTAACGTTCGTGCGAGACTGTAATTAACACGCGGACCTTGCCCACCATTACCCAGTGTATTTCTGGACAGGGAAGAGCGATTTTTTCTAGGTAGCGAACCAATCAGCGCCCCAGGTCCGTGAATCGTGTCGTGTAGCCCCCCCCCTCCGATATGCTGCCCCCGATCCGATGACCCCTTCCAGTCTTCTGCCAACACGCAGCGCCCATTCTCCGACTACTGTCAAACGCCGGCCACGTCTGCGTCCTTACACCTCCGTCACGGCAGCAACATCAACTCAGCACGCAATGCCACATACACAGTAAGCGGGGACTTCGGACAGAAATTTGGTAAATTAGTTAAGGACACTTACTAATATAGGTTAGTCAGGACAGTCAGACTTGTTAGGACATACATTCTCGGACGACGCACGACCACAACACGGGTCACCGTCTCTCGAGGCCAGCGGCGTCTAAACCGCCAGGTGAACCCCGGAGGAGACGGCCTCACCGTGGCCGGCAGCGCCCGGCGCTGGTAGCTGAAGAGCAACTCGGCGCCGGACGGGCCGGCGGCCAGCGCCAGCGCCAGCAGCTGCTCGGGCGGCACCACGTGGCCGCAGGAGAACTCAGTGACGCGGCGCGGGTCGGCGCCGGCCGCCACCAGCAGCTGGTCGCGGAACTCCGACACGGGCTGCATCGTGCCGCCGGCCAGGATCACCGACCTGGCGGGCGACCGCACCGCTGGGACGGACCACCCGGCCGGGAACACGTCACCGAGCCGAGGACGAACCACCGACCCGGGTCTGCGCTCGGCAAACCGAAACCAAACACAGCCTGTTCGCTCACACAGACAGCGAACGGAAAGGAATGCCACTTTTCAAATCACGCAATGAAATACTCAAAATGCAGGGCATAAATGGCAAAACATCGAGCGAAGCCATCGCCATAGTTGCAATAGGTGTCGTCCAATCGACCCGTCGGCTCTCACCGCGCCTCCTGCACGACCGTCTGGAACTGGGCGGCTGCGTTCAGCGACAGGTACTTGACGGTCGGCGGCTCCGCCCTGGTGGTCGTGATCAGCAGTCGAGAGTCGTTGTCGGCGTCAGACAGGGCGCTGACCAGCTGCAGGGTGGCCATCAGCGGCATGTCTGAGGATTTGGACTCGGCCTCGACCGGTTCAGCTGGAAAACAATCGTGCTCGCTCGTCAAACGCCTGGCCTCCTGTCAACGAACGCTTGAGGTCGGACGAGCGACGCAGTCATAAACTAAACACTCCGACTCCACGGACTGTAATCAGGAATATAAAAGACAAACGATGCACACCAATCTTCCAACTCTATCCGCATCCATACGATAAAGCAAACGCGAACAAACGTATACAATATGCCAGGAAAAAACAGCAACACAACTTCAAACGTTAATGCAACGTGGAAGAGGAACTGCAAATAACACACTAATACGATGCAGGAGATACGTCATTTCGATCAGGGCTGATCTTCGATCTTCAGTTGAAGAAGATCAAACAGGTGACTTGGGTCAAGCCATACAGTGGCTTGGGTCGGACCAAACCAGTAATCCGGATCACGTCAGAGCAGTGACCTGGATAAGAGTAATGACATGGGTCTGACCATACCGGTGATTTGAGTCGCGTCGCAGCTGGTATGAACCGGGTCAGGGTGGCCGCCCGGGTCAGGCCAGGTCACGTTACTAGGGTGGCTCAGGTCACGGCAGCAAATCAAGCCAGACCAGAACGGAGGCCTGGGCAAGGTCAGATTAGTGACCCGGGCCAGGTCAGGTCAGCAGGGGAGGCCGGGTCCAGTCGGGTCAGTGGTATGACCCACGTTATGTCGGTGAGCCCGTCAGGCCAGGGCGGCAATGTCTGTCCGTTCGTGTCAGCGACCCGGCCAAGTACCTGGCGGGGCGGGCGTGCGGGCGGCGGCCGGCCGCCGGATCTGCTGCAGAAACTGCGACACTGACGAGCCGCGGGCCACAGGCGTCAGCTGGCGGCGTCTCCAGCAGCCGCGCAGCTGCGGCGGCAGACAGAGGTCAGAGATCATACCCAGGTCAGACAGAGGTCACGCCAGCAGAGACAGACAGACAGACGGAGGTCAGAGGTCACACCGGGGGAATCAGACAGGCACAAGTCAGACAGAGGTCACACCGGCAGGTCAGTCAGAGGCCAGCGAAAAGTCACACCGGCAAATAAAGCGCGGACAGAGGTCAGACATACGTCATACCGGCAGAGAAATCACAGCGGCAGACGGTGGTCAGAGGGGTCAGACCGACAGACAGAGCTCAGACAGGCAGATCGCCTGGATACCGCGCAGCAGGGCTGGAAAAGGCTACGTTCTTTGATGTTGAAGAACACCAAAAATCTGTGCTCCAAGAAGCATGTTATACTCCAAAAGGCCGATCTTATACCTCCACCGAGAAGCTACATTATAATCACGTTCACAAATTTCTAACTCTGAGCAAATGACTCTGTCTCCATTCAGTAAGAAGCACGCATGACCATTATACGACGAACGCCAACTGAAACCAGTATTATTCTAAGTAAAAACTGTGCACTCCAAAACAAAAGTTATACTCCGGCACCAGGACCAAAAGCCAGATTTCCAACTCTGCTGCGCAGCAACCATTGCTGCCGGCAGCCGCCAAGGGTTTCGTATCCGCAGAGCCCAGATCAAGGCAAGATCGTGAGCCGCTGCGTGCGGCGTCGACACCCGACAGCCCCGGCCCAGTGGCAGACAAGAGACGTCCACCGGAACGCCGCGCTTCAGTGCGGAGACAAAGCTAAGCACGAAACCATCCACCGTTCCTAGTCCAGCAAAACGGCCACGCTGGCAATCACTCTCAGCCGGTTCATAAGCGACTCCGCCACGCCCCACAAACGCCGACTGGGAGCACGGCCGTGCGGCGGCCCGGCCGGCCGGCCACGCACCTTCTGCACGAGCCGGCTCTTCTCGGCGAACAGCAGCAGCCGGCGCAGGTTCAGGTTGTCGATGCCGGCGCCGCAGACGAACTCGGCCGGCCGGAGGACCGCCGTCTTCCCGTCGGCGGCCGGCGCCGGCGTCTGGCCGCCGCCGTCTGCGGAGCGGCCCGGGGACGTCACCGGACCGAGAGCACGCCCACGGAACACCGGCGACACCGAGCGAGAGCACGGAGTTCCCGAGAGACTGAGGACAGACGCCCCCGCACAACGGACGGGATGCTGGGGCCTGATTGGCAATCGGATTCCGACAGAACGCCGATCAGTTATCGTGGTTTTATTAGGGAGTCGTTTACTTCAGGGCGGCCAGCAATTACCGACGGAACAGTTGTGTCAAATGATAAATGACACATACAACTGATGTCAATTAATCTTATGCATATAAATGACAACAGATCAATGACACATGGTAAATGACACACCGGCGTGCGGTGCGGAGGCGATCGCACCACTGTACAACCTAAAGGTTTGTCCGAACTCGCATATTCGTCAAAACTGGAAAGTGTGTGTCATAGTCAAAAACGACGCGTGGTGTGCTGGGACTGTGTGTGACTCAGGTACTGATCTTACTGCTAAAATGTCCGTGGTATGTAAATGATAAAGAAACAGAAAAATGATTAAAGACGCAACAATTATTGTGAGGACTTTCGTCTTTGTTGATTTATCGCAAGAAACGGCTTTTTATAATCATAGCTAAAGGTCTGATTTCAGACTAGTTTGATTTGAAACTGAGGTCTAACTTTCTGATCAGCCCAGTATAGTTTCTAGGCGACTGATTTCCCCAGTTCACTTTATGACAACAATGGTGGCAAGTGTTTCCACAGTACGTACCGATAACTTTCAGAATTCCTTTGTGAACGAACAAAAGCTGACGTAAGTAGAGCAAGTTCTTCGGCGAAAATCTGCTCCTGTACGTGTCTATGTAGAGCTGAAGCTGATCGAAGGCATCCGCCATCTGAAATTTAAGACCGTGTTAGTAAAAAACCGCCCCTTGTCACACGGCCAAAGATCGGACATCGATAGGCCCATTTCATACAAAGAACTACACCTCAGCTGGCAGGGGTGACTGATCTGTCCGTAGGTCAGCTGGCAGAGAGTGACTGACCTGTCTGCAGGTCACCTGGCAGGAGCGACTGACCCGTCTGTAGGTCAGCTGGCAGAGGGCCACTGACCTGTCTGCGGGTCAGCTGGCAGGAGTGGATGCTGTTGATGGTCTCCAGCAGGTTGTGGGCCTCGTCCACGATGACGACGCTGTCCGCCAGCCGCAGGCCGCTGGCGGCCCGCGTGCCGCTGTGCAGCAGGTTGTTGTATGGCACCACCACCAGCTGCAGCACACAGACATGGCGGTCACTGTCAATGTCACTATTGACAATGACAATTGACGTTGTTGTATGGCACCACGACCAGTCGCAGCAGACTTAATGCCAGTGCCGCTGTGCAGCAGGTCGTTGTGCAGCAGCATGACCACCTACAGCTGGCACACAGGCGGTCTTGGTAACTTAACACGACAACACAGCCCAATCAGAGCCTCCCAACACGACCACAGGCGGATCCAGACAATGTACTTGGAGGGGGGGGGGGGGCAAATCCCCATCCATGCAACCTAGCCTACCCCAAATACCGATCTTCCCCGGATCTCGGCCATTTTGTTTCGCCATTTCCGGAAATTAACACGTTTCAAAAAACACTTTTCAGTCTGAAAAAGAGCGAATATGCTGCATGCTTTCCTATGTTTCCTAGCTCTTTCCTTTTCCTGGTCAGCGCGCCGTATCCCCAATATTATGACAATACACTTCTACAGCAGGACAGGCAGGGACGTGTCGGGCGCATCGCCGGTGGACGTGACTTGACCTGGGCATCTCCGACCGCCCAGCGGAAGACGTGACCTGACCTGAGCCTCCTGACCCCCACGGGAGGACGCGACCTGACCTCGGCATCCCTGAACCCCGGAGGTGGATGTGACCTGACCGGCGCGACCTGACCTGAGCGTCCCTGACCGCCCTGCGGCTCGCATAGTACGGACACGCCTTCCGCCTGCGTCCCTCCTGTACCAGCTGCTCGATGTCTCGCACCTCGGACAGAACCTGCCGGCAGAGACGACCGTCGGTCGGCCTGACGCTGGCAGAGTCGGACGGTGGTGCAAACAGCCGCAGGCACCGACCGACGGCGCCCGGAGACGGCTACGGGAGCAGACACCCGGACGAGCCGGTCACAGACACTAACCCGGACCACAAGCAGCGGAGCGACAGACAGCTAGCGCTGTACGACCGGACGGCCCCTCCCCGAGCTCCGAGACACGCCGCGGCGCGCCACAGACACCCATCAGACCGGAGACAGGTGTCGACACGCCCCGGCGGCCGGCGGGCGCCTCACCTCGGCCGCCAGGTCGTCGGCGCGCCGTTTGAAGGGACACGACCCGGCGGCCTTCTGCTTCTTCTGAGCGCGGCCCTGCTCGGCGGCCCTGGTGGTCTTGGCGGCCGGCCTTCTGCTGCAGGTCCAGGCACCTGCCGGCCAGCCGGTCCGAACTTTACAGGCGGCACGACCGTGACCAGGGCGCGGACCAATCTTCTAGATTCAATATCCTCACAGCCGGCGCAATAAAGCCGCGTACGCTATTACAAAATGTTATACATAAATGCAGCATACAACAAACCATTCACCTTGGAGGCAGCCCACGAGTTTCATAAAACACAGCTTCCACTACACCGCTTACTTCTCCCCCGTTATAGTGACCACCGCCACAGGCCACTGCCCCCGTCTCTCCGGCGCTGCCCCCCCCCCCCGACCCGGCCGGCCGCCACTCACGCCTGGTTGACCAGGCTGAGGCTGGCCAGTCGGCGGACGGCGTCGTTGACGCAGAGCTGCGGCCGCGAGGCGAGCGTCACCACGCGCACGTGCGCCGCGTGCGGCGAGCGGCGCACCTCGCCCACGAACTGGCTCAGCTGCGTGTGCGTCCGGCTCGTGTAGATGATCTGCGGCGGCGGGGGCGCCGGAGGTGGGTAAGGGTGGTCAGGGCAGCGGCTCTCAGCAGTACTGCCGAGACAACGCGAGGTCTTGAAACGAAACCAGGCGTCTCATACGGAGTGTGAGCGTGTCAATAAAAAAACAAAACAAAACAAAGCGAAACAAAAACCAAAACAAACTGGACCAATGTTCCGTTCTGTTGCGCAATTTAGTACCACAATCAGCATTATGGTGATACCACTGCAAAACATACCGTGCAAATACCACATATGACGATGACATTACAAAAGCCTAAGCGGCGATTACACAGAGCGATTACCTGTGTCCCGCGGTACGGCTCCTCCTCCGCGTCGTCGCCGTCGTCCGAGGAGGCGGCCTCCTCGTCGCTGTGGAAGTCGTCGATCAGGTCGTCGTCGGTTTCCGTCGCCGGCGTCGACTCGTCTTTGGCATCGTCACCGAAGAGCTCCCGGAATTCCTCCTCCTGACGTCTGAGCTCCTTCACCTGGAAAGCGTTATGAAGCGTTGCAACCGCGTTCTCAGGTCCGCGTGCGTGTGTTACCACTAGTTCACTATCGGCGGCTGCACCGGAGCACACAGGGGCAGGTCGGCCATGAACGGGGCCATAATCCCATTTGGCAACAGCCGAGTGTTTGCTCGATAAGCTACCCATCACTGCAGTAGACTTCTCATCACCAGACTTATCATCACCGTGCCTAGCTCTTGCCATTTAGTCGCCAGCTCAGTCAGAAGTTGATCTTTCTGTCTGTTCCGCATCGAATGACTGTGAAGGACGAAAAAATTGTCCACGTTTGACAAGGTGCGGGAGTCATTTTTTAGCTCACGATAATGCTGCTACTGTACAGCAGAACACGACGTGCTCTTCTTTACTCTGCATCTTTTCAGTTTAAAAAAAAACCTCTACATTGCAACAGACACATCGCTGTTTTGCTTTACCATCAATCGGTCTTGTTTGTAATACATCTCACTTTATGGAGGCGAAAAGTATACGGACCCAAACACCTCCCATCGTTTCCACGCTCAAGGTGTTCATTATGGCCTTGTGTGAATGTGAATGTGAATCAGTTCTGAGAGTATGACACTGCGAACACCTGAGACATATGACACTGCGGAGGCCGACCTATGACGAATCGTGGGACACCTGGTCGGCCGGCCGCCCGGCCCCTGCACAGGCGCCGGCCGTCCGGGGTCATCGCGTTTGGTCGACCTCTGACCCTGTGGTGTCACGTGATGCTCTCGCAATGCATCCCCCCGATCATCCGGCACTGCAGACGGTGTGGCAGATCAGCATGGCTTCGGCTGGGTCCTGTACTGACTGTTTAGTCCGTCCAAAACTGCGCTGAGATGAGGAACTGACACGGTCTGTTAGAAATGGAGATAAGCCTTAACAGAGTGAAACTGCTTAACACCTTGAGCGAGGCTGGTGAGCTCAGCAAGCAGTCGAAACGGGGCTTGGAAGTTGGTCTGAGTTTTATTTTTGAACAAGCGACTACCAATCCCAATGGGCTGATTGTGGAGTCCTCTGAAAAAAAGCGAAAAGGCAGTGTCTATAGTAGTGAGGAAAATCAAAGAGAAGTGGCAAGCATGTGTCTGGAAGGAAGACAACTTTTTTCTTGGCAGGAAAAGTTCCTGAAGAATGATGTAGTACATGCAGAAAATACCGATACAGATAGAGAATATGCCGAAACGTAAGTTCCAAATGATTTAGACATCAGTGTACATTCACGTCGTCCGAAACAGCCATTCAAGGAGCTGAGCAAGCGTGCACGCAAGCGTCTCTTTGGATGTTGCCAAGACGTACGAAACCTAAAAACTTGTTAAAGCATCCTCTCAGAGTGCTAGGCCGTATCGCTCCCAGACGACCACTGAAGATACGCCGGACAGTTATGCTGGCGACAAATTTCTGTGAAGTGTGCGACTGACTGACGAACAGGCACTTGCGGTGTGCGTTCTCGCCAGCTGACAGATGATAACTGACTGCGTTCTCACATAGGCGGACATCGTGCTCCGTTACCAAGCGGACGGCCTGGTCCGTTCTCACCTAAGCGGGCGGCCCGCTCCTTTCTTACTTAAGGGGACATTCTTTTCCATGTTCACATTAGAGGAAGGTCTGTTTCGCTCTCACCTGAGCGGACGGCCTGCTCCGTTCTCAGCTGAGCGGACGGCCTGCTCCGTTCTCAGCTGAGCGGACGGCCTTCTCCGTCCTTGCCCGAGCGGACGGCCTGCTCCGTTCTCACCTGAGCGGACGGCCTGCTCCGTTCTCAGCTGAGCGGACGGCCTGCTCCGTTCTCACCTGAGCGGACGGCCTGCTCCGTTCTCAGCTGAGCGGACCGCCTTCTCCGTCCTTGCCCGAGCGGACGGCCTGCTCCGTTCTCACCTGCACGGACGGCCTGCTCCGTTCTCACCTGAGCGGACGGCCCGTTCTGTTCTCACCTGCGCGGACGGTCTGTTCTGTTCTCACTTGCGCGGACGGCCTATTCTGCTCTCACCTGCGCGGACGGCCTGCTCCGTTCTCACCTGCGCGGACGGCCTGCTCCGTTCTCAGCTGAGCGGACCGCCTTCTCCGTCCTTGCCCGAGCGGACGGCCTGCTCCGTTCTCACCTGCACGGACGGCCTGCTCCGTTCTCACCTGAGCGGACGGCCCGTTCTGTTCTCACCTGCGCGGACGGTCTGTTCTGTTCTCACTTGCGCGGACGGCCTATTCTGCTCTCACCTGCGCGGACGGCCTGCTCCGTTCTCACCTGCGCGGACGTGCGGCGGCCGGGTCTGACGGTGACGCGGGCCCGCGCCCGCCGCAGGCTGGCCAGCTGCCGCTCGGCCAGCTGCAGCTGCTGGCGCCGCTCTCGGTCGGCGCCCTGCGCAGCCAGCCAGTCCTCGGCGTCAGCGGCGGCGGATGGCGCGCGCAGCCGCTCCACGGCCGCCTCGGCCTCCGCCAGCTGGCGCGCCTCGTGGTCTCGCAGCCAGCGCAGCGCTCCGCAAATCAGCGCCAGGGACTTGCCCTTTGGCAGTGAACAGAGGAGGAAATGAACGGACGACTCCTGTGCTCATCAATGTGCAACAGATTCTGAGAAAATTGCAAACCAAGTTCTATGACCACAAAATGTGAAGACATTATGCACTAAGCATTCTACCATACATGGGTCCATAAATTCTACATAAACATGGAATTAGGTGATTCTAGAATTAGAACTGAAAATAGGACATTCTACCATAAATGTGAGAGGTATTTCATAAATTACCAAATAAATGGTATTACACTAATGTTAAGAGAAAGGTACCTCATCTGAAAAGGTGCTATATCTGAAAGAGGATGGGCTAAAAAACATACTAAACATGTACAACACTTTCCAGAAGCCAATGACTCACTGCCTATAGGATATGAAAAGGTGCTTCTTGGAATCCACAAGCTTTTTATATTCATCTGAGGCAAGGATCCCAATGGCCACATACAACAGATATATAGTACAGCCATATATTAAATTTCTGAGTTAAGCAATATGACACTATGTTACAACTGGGAATGACCTTTTCCCAAACTCAGCTGCCCACTTAGGTGGTTTCACTTACTGTTCCAGTAGGGCTTTCAAAGATTCCAAATTTCTTCTCTTCTAGTGTCTGATATAGCTTTCTCATAAAATCCTCTTGTGGCTTGTAAGGAGGAAATGGAAACTCAAATGTCTCAGGGGTATCCATTGCTGCTCAGCAAACATCCAAGCCAAGATCTGTTGAGCAAATACCTTCAATTTTAACCAGCAGGTTTTGACAAAACAGTACAAACATTAACAATGTCTGTGAAGACACCTTCATATTAACATCAATGAGACCAGTTGAATGATTTCTTGACATATTTCTGTGAACCAAAAGCTTGTTCTTTACACAGATGTCCCCTCATAAGCATGGGGATACCTTTTCTTTTACTGCTTCCAAACATGCACAAATGACAATATGCCATATTAAGACAAAAAACTAATTCCTAATAATAAATATGCATTTGCATTGCACAATTATAAAATAAAAAACACCCTAAACTAATATGGGAAATACCTCTACAATGTTTACCCTGGCCCAACATGCCATCTAGGAAAACCACACTGTCCTAATTTGACATCTAAGAAAATCACACAGCTGTAGAAAATAATTAGGTTGACAAAGAGCCACAACGAAATTGGCACAGCATCTGTTAAGCTGTGCAGCCTTTCACATTACAGTCACAATATGCTCAAAGTAATCTGAATGCCTTCACCTTCAAGCATATTATTGATCTGATGTGACAACTCAAGAAGAAAGCAGCTCTCAACCACTGTCAGTGACCTAAATATGCATCAGTTTGTTTGTTTGTTTCCTGCTTCTTTTTCCACGCATCAGTCAGTCTTAATCATGAGATTATTCTTCTTATGTTGACTCGAGAAATGATTTTTTTTGGCTGGAAGACTACGATACAAATATTAGACATTTGTGGGCCCCTATGCATAGATCGCCTTGTTCACTGATGCAGAAAATGGTTGGACGTCTTCAGAGGTATCAGGGAGGCACGCCAAGTACAGGATATTTAAATCTCATCCAACAGCTGCGTTCCTCTCACTTCTTCCTTACCTTACCCTCTCCACGAAGCCGCGACTACACGCCGCGCGCCGTTTTGTTAATGTTTTCATTCGCCCGCGTAAAAATTGAGTATCAAGGATAGCATATTCCAATGTTGTAATTCACTCCTAAATCGCCATTTGCTGCGCTGCACAAGCTCTCCCAACGTAACTCAGATGCAATATACCTTGTCCTAGGTACTGAAATGTTACCTAAATCGTTATCTAAAGAGCATAGTATCAAGAATCATGAGAAAGCCAGTAATCTTTGGTCTGTCGCATTGCTTTCCCCGTTCCTTTTTTGCAGTGGTTACATTTATCATTTAGCATTGGTTACAACTTCATCCCATGTAGCACAAGGGTATTTCAGGCCAAACTATTTACTTCCATACTGTTCGCTTTTTCAGGCATAAATAGCAAGGCCTACTCTATCTTCTGTTTCCAATGGACCTCCAACAACACGGTTCAATTTTGTAATGCATTCCAGGGTTAAGGACGCCCACTTGTTGTGCGGCCTTGGCAGGACTTTTCACCTTTAGTGTCATAATTGGCGGTCAGGGCCATCAGCTTATTAAATGATTTATAGCCGGTCTTGTGCTGGGCCAAGGGAAATCTTTGGGTTAACCCGTCTTTATCCACACCATGCACAAAAAACAGCAGCACAGGTTTCCAATGTTATTGCGGGCTTATGACAATAATATCCTTGATGATGTTCCTGCACAATTGCCCATGCTGAGGTCAGAAATTCACACCACCAGGTAGTGCTCCAAAATGCTTCCAGCACCCCGCACGAATCTGGGTCAAAACGACTACAGTTCGGCCAGCGGGGAGGCCCAGTGTTACGACAGGGGCGCCACAGTCGTCCAGGGGCTGCTGCGGCTGCCGGCGTCCGGACGCGGCCGCGGCCGACCGGCGCCGCTCGGTGGGGTTTGCTGTGACGGTTCTGGCGCCGCCGCGCTTAGGATCCAGCCGGGCTCGGCCGATAATGTCCGGACCGGACGGGCAGTGATGTCACGGCACGTGGGACCCCATTACCCAACGGCGCCGGCTCAGGCACCAGTCTCTAATCTCCCGCACAGCTCGCTCCACTCCCGCGCCGTCTAGTCGAATCGCGCTCCGCAACACCACGTCTGGCACCACCTGATCGTCTCCGGCACCACTCGCTAGCCACTGGCACCACTCGTCCTGCCTCGCACCACCTGATCGCCTCTGGCACCAGTCATCCTCCCCTGGCGCCGTCCTCTCGCCTCCGGCACCGTTCACTCGACCCTGGCGCAACGCAATCGTGTCCGGCGCCAGGTGGCCGCTGGCCGATATCGGACTGCCTGGATCGTCCGCGGGCGCCGGCCGCCAGCGCCCGGCAGGACTAGCTGGCGCCGCTGCCGGCCGGCTCGGACCGTTCGCCGCCGCCCTCCTGCTCCGACGCGTCCTTCTGGCGCCGCTTCTTGGCGCGGATGTCGGCCAGCGTCTCCTCTATCGAGCGCTTGTCCGTCTTCAGCGAGCTGGACACTGCGGGCGGAAACGCGCCGGATCGGGTCACGACTGGTGCATCGTTCCGGAATAACTTCTACTCGATACACAAAAGACCTACCTAAGTTATACCTGAACGTTCGGTTAACCTGGGTAACATGAATTCGGTACGTTATGAGAGTGCGCATGTGTGTTATATAAGACAGGGCTGAGCGGAAACGGGTGGTACTTAAACGGACCTGGTCCAGTCAGCAAGCAGTCCGCAGTACTCGCGCGGGATAGACAGAAGCGAACTGCACCGACAAATGTATTTCGAACCCAGTAGTCTAAAGTCATTTTCCCCCTACAACATAAGTCTCGAATCACCTAGCGTACAAAGACTATAGCAGCCGTGTGCCATGCAACATCAAAAGACCCCGACAACAGTGCAACGCCGCGTCGCCCGCCTCGCTTTTGAGAGCAGCGGCACCCGGCCGAGTGCGGCCGGCTCACCGACTCCGAACGAGACGTTGACGGCGGCCCGCTGCGCCGAGTCGTCGGCGAACAGGTGCTGCCGCTTCTGCAGGAAGGCGGCCGGCGGCGGCGGCGCCTTCTTACCCCGCTTCTGCCGCTGCTCCTGCTCCGCCAGCTGCTGCGCCAGGTCCCGCTGCCGGCGCCACTCGGACGTCAGGACCGGCTCGTGAGCACCGGAGCTGGTACGCGGGCCCGTCGGAGCTGGCATCGGGGAGACGGACTGGAGGACTGGATGCAGTGGGTACGCGAGTTAAAGGCGCGAGAGGGCTCGTTCGTGGAGTCGGTAGAGGCAGCAAGAGGGAGAAGATGGCACCTACAGTGGAAATATCTCACAACCGGAGCATGTCAAACAAATGGGACCAACCGCCAATGTCACACCATTAGTCTATTTCATCAGGAAGAACCTATTTGATGTGTGTAGTAACATTAAACATGTCAACACACCATTTACGTAAAGAACGCAGGGCCGTAAACACCAGTCTCCAAGCCTGAGCCATGCTCGAACACGTTGCAGAGCCATGCCTGCCATCAGCTGGCGCTGAACGTACCTGGAAGGCCTCTTCCTTGGCCTTGACCGGGTCGTACTCCTCGCCGCGTCGCAGCGCGGCCAGCTCGTCGGCGCTGAGCTCGTACTCCTTCTTGAACAGCATGATGTGGCGGTCGACGCCCTCCTCCCCGAACGAGTGGCACACCAGGCCGGCCACTTCGGCCACGTCATGCCTAAGACAGAGCAGATCGTGAAGCGCCCTCTGAACTCTCTGGTGCATGCCAGGCATATCATCCTAAACTCCTGGGAACACTGCAAGAGGGGGATTACCATCCGAGATTTACATGCCACAGGCAATTAACGCCAAACACCACAAAAAACGTACCTTTCTACCTCAGCCGGGATCGTTTACGAGCACAGTAATGACACGAGGTCATCGGTTCTGTAGCTAACTGCCACAGAGTGCTGAAAAAGGTTACAATGGAAACTTACAATATGCTTCTTTGAACTTCATTCATTGGTGGGAGTTGCTTCTTCTGTAACACATCATCCTTCATGAACTTCTGAACCTCTTCTTCAGCCTGCAAGTATCCAGCACTCATGACATCAGTCACAGTTATAATGTGATGTAAACATGCATCCAGTCTTGTGTGTTTAACCTGGCATACCAAACAGTAAAAGTGGCAAGTGACAGTACATTGCACCACAAAGAGTAAGGACTACATATGCACTGAAATCAGACAAAATGAATGCACCACAACAATTTACAAAACACATTATTGCTTCAATATCCTACATGATCCTCTTAGCATAAAACCTTGTCAACCATGATGTACACACTAGACTGCACAAACATTCAGGCATTAGTTATTTCATCACAAAACCAACTCTCTGTTTATGACTGAGATCACAAGAATGCAAATGGGTGATGTGGACAGCTAACCACAAATGCCCTATGTAATCCACATACATGGCGGCGAAACTTCAAAAGCATTTCTTTTTCTCTTTCCTTCATTTTCTTTGCCTCTTCTGCTTGTTTCTTTTTGGCATCTCTTTGTGCCTGAGTAGTGGTAGTGGGAGGTCTCTCCATCTTGCTCATAATTGACCCTAAAAGGTCCATTTCTGTTTCTTGATATACAAATTATGGATTCTGGGGAGAGTTAACACAATGAACACATACTATCAACATAATTCCTGTAGATTCCAAATGTAGCAAAATGACAGCTGTAGCATAGTCCTGGTTCATGAAAAATATATTTGGTATAGTTTCAAGCCTTCAGCAGAACAGAACATGCAGAATTCACTTCTTCCCATGCCATGAACAAAATGTTGCATTTTTCCCCAGCTTCTTTTTTTGATGCATCAGTCAGGCCTGACCATTAGCACTGTGGTCGGAAGCCAACTAGTCTTGTGTCAATTTGTGCGTCATGTCACATGTCAGTCGGTCGTCCGTCAGTCCGAAACATCATTTAACATTTGTTTTCAGGCCTCTTAATCCAGCATTTGTTGGCATGTTTAGAATTATGTCATCTCCTAAAGGTGGGTCATTTTTTCACCCCATCTCGCTTTGTAACTAAAAAGCATATCACAATGCTTTCAGTTGCAAACAATAGTCCTTGATAAAAGCTTTTAGAAAATGTGTGATTTTTGCAGATTAGGTCACAGATGGCATCACTGGTCAGTTCTACAATTGCAAAACCGTAAATTGTAAAAAAAAACAGACGCTTCTATTCTTGAAGACTTATGGATATCCTAAAGGCCAGAACTGTAATTTATCCCACTAAATTGTTCCAAAGCTTTACAAATATGTTGGTGGAAAAAGTCAGAGGTCAGGATAAGAACTCAGGGTTACACATCAAGGTCAAGGTTAGCTTGAAGGTAAAGGTGAACTTTTTCATAAAAAGGCCTCAAATGCCATGAAGCCATTTTTTGCACCAGTTTGAGGGTAAAATGGAGTTTGTTATAAGAATCAGCAGCTCCAGTTGCCCAATACACCATGTAAACAGGGTTGCATGACAGAAAAAATGCATGACTTTGAAAAAGTTTCATTGACCTTGACTCAAGCAGAACTTTATGTGAAAATTATGATATTTCTGTAATTTCTGTTGGTTAATTCATGCACTTTTCATTACTTCATTTTCATCACTGAATTTCTAGCAAATGTTTCAGTCCAGTTGAGACTTATGGCATGTTAAGAGAGGATGAGGAGTCAGATCATACAGACAACTCCAATCATTTGCCATGCCAATGCATCCCTTTCTGGGAACCTTTCAAGGCATGTTGTGAAACAATTGGTGAGTAACTGTTAGTCCTGAATGGATTTATGAATTACAAAAGGAACTTTCATGTTTGAATTTTGGAACAGGTCTGTGCAGGTGTGCAATAAGAAAAAACACTGCAGAAATGGGTGGAGATGAATAGCCCTGACTTAATGCAGATTTGATGTGAGTAGCTTCAAGAGCTTTACATGCACTGCACTGCAGCTGCATTTACCTAGTATGATTTTACTTTAGGAAAACTAAAGTTTCAGTTCAGTATGCAGGGCAGAATTTACAAAATGACTAAATATGGGCTATCAAATGTCACATGTCTTTTTCATTACATTAAATTACAGTTGACACATGTTTAAAAGGTTATTTGAACTGGCCTCTTAATCTAGTACAACAATGAGGCTACAACTGAACCACTAATGGAAACCTTTTCATGGCTTCTTACTGAAATCACAACATTTAAGAACCTGAGTGTGAATTCCAACTTCAGTAAGTTTGTATATTACAATACATATTAGCAGTAAAAATGCATAATCAAATGGGTGCTACAACTCATTTTGGATTAACACTGTGCCACATGCACAAAGTTACAATATATCAGACCTAATAGTGAGTGAATTCACATCCTGAACCTTGGGCTCCATGAGACAGGCCCTTAAGGCTTTTCCCTCTTTGTTCAAATCACTGTTAAGGTGAGGCAAAGCAGGTACTGATGCCACCAAAATGATATACAGCAAGACATCTTTCCAAAAGACATGCCACTGGATCCCAATGGAATGCAAGTTAGCCTCATTCTGTAACTGTTCTATGCTAACCATGCTGAATGCAAAATCTGCAACAGCTCTCTATCTTTTGGGAAGCAGCATTTCAGAGATGACAAAATGACAACAAAGTCTGCAAATTGAACATATGGGAATGGGAATAAACTGGGAAACAAAATGGGAATAAACTGCACTCCATCAACATTCACCAGCATGCCTGGTTACAATAAGCTCAAACCCTTGTATATTTGCCAACTACTCCTAAACTCACTGAATTGGTCTGCACTGAATCTGAGCCTGTTTTCATTGATAAACGCACCAGAAAAATATGTATATAGAAATGGTTTTAACTACAGATATCAATGGAAACTTAAATCAGCCACCAGTACCAACAAAAAACCATGGAACACATTTACCTACAATGCAGGATGTAAGTTTCAAGAAGGGAATGTCAGTGGGAAGGCCAATTTACTGCTGCACAAATTCCATGGACAAGCTTGTTCAAGATGAGAATTTAGTTAATGGCTTGTGACAAAATGATGGAAATAGGATACATGAAGCCACTAACACGAATAATTTAACAGTGTAAAATATATAGTTTTTTGCTTATTATCAGCAGCAAATGCAATTCAGGCAATAATTAACGGAATGAAAGGGGAATAAAGGGAATTCAGGCAGAGTATAACCAGCTCACACGTTCAAACAAAAATTCGTGTCTTGTACCAAAAACACGCATGCACTCTGGGGCGGAGGCCCAACCCACGTCCCACGATACCAAACTACTCGTTCTTACCGGATCAGGATACTTAACCTCTTAACATACCAAATGCCAAACCACATACAAGAATACTACAATGCAACAACGAAAGCGAGCAAAATGCCCTCAGCAAGTATCAATCCATCATTTTGTCAGAGATGCGCCACAATGGATATTTCTGCGAGATGGGCATTACTGATATCTAAGTACTTTTGGTGCGTGCAAGTACTTTCCCGGATCGTTATTTCTCTGGCGCTCGCAGTCCGCCGCAGCATGGATGGAACGAGTAACTATGACAAAACAACAAGCGGCGGAACCATTGAAGCCATTGAAGCTCTGGAATGCTGCGTCCCTCCTTGGACAATGAAACTTTACCTTATCCTTCTGGTGCAGGACCTATTTTAAAAGCAGATCACTGGGGAGATTTCGGACAGTCGAATTATGAGTAACATGAATACAAAATCTGAGTATTTCGCCGACGTTGTTTTGTTTGATCCCGTCGGAGGTCGGTTTGGACGGGCTTCTGTGATGAGACTAGCGGTCGCAAATGGCTGAAACTTGGCCGTCTCAGAGATTTGATTGCGCATTGCATTATGTTAGATTTTCGGATTTCGAGGCGCCGTGTGGGCGAAATCCAACACATTTTCGAAAAGCTTAGATCCACGCCGCTTCTGGGCGCTCGATCTCGGAAATAACAGGTCGCAACGACACAAAACCGGGTGCATTCGACAAAGAACCGACTGAAGAATTGTACTGCATGGAAGAGGCGGAGCCAAGACCGGCCTGTGTTACGTGTTGGCCTCGGAAACACAAGAAATGCCCGTTTCGCAAGGTTTCAAAATGGGGTCATAATCTCAGAGAACGTTTAAGATAAGGATCCGAGGACACGATGACCAACAACAACAGAGTATCGGCAGAGGACCATTCAGCGGAGTCAACCTCGTCCGCCGGACAGGGTATCTCGAAGTGGTTTTTACTGTGATTTCGAATGCAAAGGCGCAAGTGATTGACACGAAATTGCAACCTACGGAAAGCCCATTCTTTTGTCGTTCCGATCACACCAAACACTAACCAAATGTGCCGCTGCCGCTCGGGCAATACGACGCTACGCCAGCCGATGTAGGAGGCGATTTGGCCCATTTCCAATCGAGCTCGAGGCCATTTCCGACACGAAAACCTGTTCGCATAGAGACCAAACCTGATCTGTTCAACAGAGAATCGATTGGAGAACAGCATCATTCACAGCACCGCGCTCGGGGACCAGCGCGTGACGCGCACGAGCCACGGGAACACTTCGAAGACCGTTTTGCAAACTTTACAAAATATGGTACGTCCAAATTCAATTTTCAGTTACAACTGGGCGACTATGTGGTCCCGCGTCACAAAGTGCCGAATGCATATCTATTCACAGGGCTGACTGCGTCCTCCAAGCGGGGTAGCTGCGTCGCGCGTTCAAAGCGGGGTCATTCTCGGTTTTCGGGTCCTTTGTATTTACACCATGATTGCATTAACACCAACGGAACGATCGAATTTTCTTCGTTCTGACATTGATTTTGCCTAACTTACTGCTATGACACATCACGTAAACTGGTGCAAGTCGTGATTTTGCACAAAAAGGACATCTTTCGAGATATCTGTGCTCGACTGAAGACTGTGGCGGCGCCATTCGGAACATACCGTTAAAAATGCTACAATGTTCCTCAATCATACCACCACTGTGTTTCAATCGTGAATACGCCAGTATAAGCCATCTGGTGTGTCTGGTGTGATCGGTTCTATAAAATACTGCGTGAGTTCGGGTTAAACACTCTTTAAAAATCGAGGTGATGGTTTTGATCTTTTTCTGACCGAGCGCGATAGCGCGAGGTCAAATTCAAGACAACACAGAAGGTTTTAAAGAATTATTGCCCGCCGAATGTAGTATGTGTTTTACCATATGCCTTTACAACTGCAATCCTGGTAAGATGTATGCGTATAGGGTGGCGTGGGGAAACCAGTTTGCTGGGACCATCAGACATGAAACCCGAGTCGTGACAAGTCGAGTTATCACTGACGTCACCAGTAGTGCTTAAGTTCAGCGGCTGCCACGACGCCATCACTGACAACTAGTGCTAGCCATGATCTGTCATCAGTGCTTTGTTGTCTGACGGGAAGGAAAATTGCCGTCGTCGGTGTAAATACATAACATTTCTTCTGCCAGAAACGTTTTCCATTTCAATGAAAAACACAACTAACAGGGGTCAAGCTATACTTCAGCACTATGATCATGCCATTCCCGAATATGGGCACCAAATTGGGCATGATATAATCAGACCCAAAGTCATTATCCTTAGCGAGTGAAGGTCATTGAACTCTCTGGAGGTGTGGTTCAACATTTCTAGATTGATGTTTTAACTGTGGCTTTTTCTTCACCCCAGGGATAAAGCGTTACCACAAAAATCTTAACCCAGATTTTCTGCACAGCATGTGCTAATCTTTTTTGCTATCTTCGGCATGCGGTAAAAAAGGATCTCTATGCCACGTTCTGCATGCTTTTTTCGTCGATTCCGAATGAAAACCAGTTTCTCTTGCATTTAACTAAAATTTGCATTATTTTATCCTGCTCGGTTTGACCTTCACGCTACCTCCAATTTCGGGATTTCAGATACGTTACAGGACTAAAAAAATGTCGCAATAATAGGCATATAGCTTTGGTTAGATACAAATGCAGATAGACAAACACAAATAGGGTTACACAGAAACTGATCAATATTGGACGGCAGAAGTATATACAGATACTATAAGAATGAAACGAAGATAGAAAGAAGAGACAGAGGCATAGAAACGAGTGACTCTGGGGAACAAAGAAAGACTGAGTATATGTGGGGAAAATTGAGGAACACCGAGGAGATCGACGAAGACAGGCGGAGAGCAGCAGACCGGTAAAAACCGAAAGAATCCGACAGAGACCGGATGAGACCAACACAGATCGACAGACATCAAACGAGATTTAGAGAGACCGAAAGATTGATGGGCTGATGGAGGCCAATGGAGACCAATAGAGACTAATGGAGATCGAGCTAGATGGAGGGATACCAACTGAATCGGATGGAGATCCAGGGACACCGAGGTAGACTTGCTGATACCGACCGGGGCAGACAGTTCGAACGGTCTTCATGGAGAATGGTGCTGTGAACACTGACGAAGATGGAATAAAAAAAAAAAAAAAAACATTTTGCATCTGTCCAACACGGGAAGGGAAGACAAAGCAGCGATGCGGGAGTGGCTGCTTCGTGCCCCAGCGTGCTGCATGAAGGAACATTAAATGATCATATCTGCAGAAAACGATCCTAACTGAAACGCACCGCACTCTTTCGCGTGGCGTTTGAAACAGACAGCATGATGCACCGTGTTCAAAGCGAAAGTGCGTCCGAGAGCGAAGAGCGAGGACATACGGGTAGACCTAACGGCCGAAAGCAGTCTGTTTCCATGGAAGCTCGCAGAGCGATTGTAAAACAGCATTGTGAACAGCTTGATCAACCGATGAACAGTGACCAGGCTGAAGCGCACAGCGGGACCATCGAACGGTGCTGGGGTGCTGGCGTGGGAATTTTGCGGAGACCAGACTGCCGACATTTGGTACAACAAACAAAACCCGTTTGCTGGAGATGAAGTGTGCAATGCAATCCTGGGGCGGGCTAGGGATGAATTCAAACAGCTTTCCACCCGAAATTTGATTTGAATGAAAAATTCGTACGCGCAAAGGGTTTTTAGACACGCGGTGTGGCAAACGGCCGGTGCGTCCGAGAAACATTCGCTCACCTTGTGACGTACATGGGGGCCTAAAGGGGTCGCGTGTTGGGGTTACATGAGTGGGTGCAAGCCAGCCAAAGGCTGCCAAAGCGTCGGCTGCCGCTTCTTTACCTGATGGGCCCGCCAGCCATATGCGACCTGTTTTACCTCGCTTGCTATCACAGCGGTTCATGAAATTGAGCCAATCAGAGCGGAATCTAGCAGAATCGTCACAAGCATGAAGAACCCTTTTTGGTTATCCTATATATTGTATCCTATCTATTATCCTTCCCCAATCTTTGCATTTATATACGCCAATCAAATTCCAGCTGACAGAATTTGAAACCAGTCTACGTTTTTCTCCAAGAACTGAAAAATAGTTGTGCGCTCGTTTTCCGTTCCCATCTTTTTATTCACGAATAACTGCCTCAAGATACAAATATGCTAATCACGATCTCTGCCTGAAGTGAGTCAAAGACCTGGTCGGATGTGAACTGCCGACAAAACAACGTTTTCACTGGAGGGGATTTCGCTGTGTACTGGGGGGAGGAGATTTGGCGATCACTGGCGGGGATTTAAGTTAACATGTTAACATGTTAAAAAACGCTCTGTTATGGTGATGACTGTAAAGAAATGACTTAAAAATGGCCTGCGCCCACCGCTTAAACCCGGATGCTCGCCGCCGATGAAGAGCGACAAGTGTCAACACCGAGATATAGCCGGCGTAAAATTTGCTCATGTGCCGTACTCTTCAGGGCAGAGCACAAAGCATCTTTGTCTTCCCCTCCCCGCCCCCGCACACATGTTCCTAGCTGTTGTAGGTTTGTTCCGAAAGAAGTACAATACTACGGTACTGCCTTCCATTTATTTCCTCCGAAACTGAAACAGAGGGTGAAATCCGGAGAGAAAAAAGGGATTTCGGGGTGAGGGGTGAGATCAGGATCAAGATCAGAGGGATCAGAGGGAGATCAGGGTGAGCGGCGTAAACATCTGCATGTGTGTGTAAACATCCCCCACTCAGGAGCCTGAGATGGCGTCTCTAGATAGGACCCGAAAGAGCTTTCGGAAAGAGCGTTCCCCCTTCGCTGAAACCATTCGCCAGTCACGTAGCCAGGATTTTCCTCGGGGGGGGGGACGAAGCGTCAAATTTTGCCATATGCCACTGACGTATGACGGAATTGATAGGAAAGAGCAGCAATTTCATGTAGTTTATCTCATATTTAACGCCCAAGAAAACGTATAATGTATGCTTTTGCAACACATATATGATCACTATCGCGTATTCCTGCGAAATCGCTACATATCTCGTGTAGAGCGCTTGGCTCGGGGGGACATGGTCCCATGTTCCCCCCCCCCTGGCTACGTCCCTGCCATCCGATGGCGCTAACCTATGTCAACGGGTATTTTCGCAACAGGTTTTCGGCGATGACACCCCACTTAGGAGACGTGGGTGACGGGGGTGACGAAAAGGTGGGTGAACATCATTTGCTGGCACTGATAGCTCGGAAACTGACTGTTGGATGGGGCTGCTTTCAGTGCCGACAGGATGTCGAGGTCCATGCCTCGTGATGGCGTAGGTCGTTGTCCGAAGCGAAAATACACGTATACGCCGCCTCAGTAATACAGGGACATTAAGATGTAACCAAACGCTCCATCCCCGGTACAGTTGTAGACCTCTTGTTTTTGAAAGGCATTTAACTGGAATAATGATGTGATGTCACACCTGCAGAGCCGAAGGCGACCATGAAGGCGAAGGCGACCATTTCGAGACTTTGCCTCGACCATGTGCAAAGGGGAAGAGGGGAGAGGCAAGTCTCTTTTCGTGTAACATAATATACCGCCAAATGTGCATTTTTTACCGGATTTCGACCACTATGTTTCGTCACTTTTTGGATATGTCTTTTGGCCCACTTATTTTGGTTCCACTGTTTGTGAGACCAAAATATTTCCACGTTTCGTTTTGAAAAAGGGGGCCAAAAGATATGTTGGTCCAGGGGTGTCGATCTGTATCTTTTTGAGAGGGCTCTGGCCCACCCAATGTTGATTTGGGCCCCGCCTCCAATATTTTCTGCCGGTTTAAAGGGAAATGGGTCAAAATAACGAAAAGAACGGCAGTAATAGATAACAGGGAGGCAGAAAGTAAAGAATCAAGTCCAAAGCGACGTATCTATCTATCTTTCATCTTTTGTTTATATATATATATATATATATATATATATATATATATATATGAATACTTTTAAACATTGGAATAAATGGATGTTCAATTGGTAACTCATAACAAAAACTTACAAATTGCGTTGTTCAAAACAAAGTGGGCTAAATCCGTTGAGGAACCCACATTTGGGGGAAGTTAGGTTGTCGGGCCCTCGGCTCGCCCCCCAATCATTTACGGAAATTGACACCCCTATGTTGGTCCCCTTTTTAGCAAAACACCGGGGGCCATGACTCCGATGGCCCTCCCCTGGATCCTCCAGTGTGCAGAACTGACGCTAGCACGCTTGGGCCTGCACAACAGCACAATACCACACGTCGTATAGAACTTTACACTGAGGTCCCCACAACGCCGGCACAACGTCCATTCCACTCATCATCACCACGGTGTCAGAACAACGTCCATAACACGCTGCGACGAAGTCCTTACATCGTCACAACAACAATGGAACGCCATGGGATGTTCCCACGGCGTCGTGACAGCGTACATAAAACGTGACTGGTAAGTAGTAGTCACGACGTCTCCACAAAATGCTCACAACGTCGTGGCGGCATTACATGTCGCAACGACGCTGTAGAAGACGTGGCCACGCTGTATCGGAATCTGCGCGTTTACGTTGTGACCGCGTAACACCAGAATCTTGCAAGAATATAAAACGTCGTGATTATGTTGGGGCAATGTAAAATTGTTTATTAGGGTGTTCGGTGTTCCGTTTTCGTCAGTATAGCGTAGCTGCAACGCATATTGCTCTCATGGCTCTATATTGGTATGTTGAGAGGCCAAATTCTCAGGGTCATTTGTGTATGGAATTACAGGCGCAGGAACCAGTGGTTTAGAAGGCCATGAACCCACTTATCTACATCGTTATATTCCAGCTCCATGACGTTGCAGGGGGAAATCTGTCATAGGATCTGCCGCTGTTTCTCCCATTACTCCGCCCACATTTGCTTCCGCAGTTTAACATGTTTCTTTGAAACAGAATTGCCGGACACCGTCATTGTCATTTTTCCATTTATTGCCGCGCATCTCAATATGATTTATCGTGAATTAAAGGATATCACTGTCACGAATAACACAATATCCCTGAAGCAGCCTGGTGCGGCGACCAGGCGAGGGGGAGACCCCCTGCTGTCTACCGCGAGCTGACATCACGCAGACTGGCCCCGCAAACGAAGAACACGTCCACTGGTGGCGTGCTGGCGCTCAGCCGTGCAAGCTCTCATCGCAGGCCGCGGCGAAAGACGTCGGCTGGGCTGCGCGGGTCTTCCCAGGCATCCAAGAGCGACACCGGCGCTGACGTGCCCTGCGGCTCTTCCTCGGCGGCAGACTGAGTCCGTCAGGACGCCGGGCAGCTGGTATAGGCTGTCGCCAGTCCGTCAGGACGCCGGGCAGCTGGTATAGGCTGTCGCCAGTCCGTCAGGACGCCGGGCGGCTGGTGTAGGCTGTCGCCAGTCCGTCAGGACGCCGGGCGGCTGGTGTAGGCTGTCGCCAGCCACCATTAACGCAGCCGTGAGGGTGTAGCTCACGTGCCCCTCATTAGGCCCTGATCCCGATAATAAAATGAACGTGTTTGGCTGACAAACAAGTGATTAACTCGAGTTTTTTTATATTATTACGCGAAACATCTGCTGCCAACATCAGAAGCGGCATAAGCACCGCTGGATGTCCCTTTTTGTGTTCTTCAGGGAGACAGAGTTTTGCAGACACGACTGTGCTTCCCCTGTGACGAGGGCTGCTGTGGGCCTGCTGTGGACCTGCTGCAAGCCACTGCCGGGGAGTGGTGAGCTCGCGTGGACCGGCGGCCGCGGTGGGGACTTTCACGCAGGCGATAAGCGCCGGGACTGAGCACTGGTACTCCAGGGCTCGGCCCAATTCGCAAACGCTGACTGGATCGAAATTGTGATGGTCAGTCAGCGACGAAAACAGCGAGACAAATGACCCCTAGCCTAGATCTCACGGCCTGTGACGCGTCATGGTTGAGCGCATCAGTCTGCTCACGTATGACCTGGGCTTCTCATCACCACCCATTAGGGGTTTGTCGGAGTCGGTCTGCTGTCTGCTGTCAGTCAGTCACGGCTGCGTGCTCTTTGTGCCAAAAACCAAGTCTGTGTTTCGTGCCAGAGACCGAGAACCGGCATCCCGTTCTTCTAAGTTTTTGCAGAGGAACATTTAACTGCACTTAGAGTAGTATCCTCTAACACCCAATGTTGCCGTGTTTAATGGACACGATATGTTTTATGTGAATTATCAATAAGAAGCTAATAATGTCCCATTAGAACAATGTGTTGTACGTAGCGTAGCATTAGGTGAGATTTACAGCATGTCAACAGGCTCAAACAGTCCCATGTCCAACTTATAACAACAAGTTATATATATAATATACATAAATATTATACATAAATAAATATAAATAATATACAACTTATAACAAATAGGTCTCACTGGTTTGTGCTACAACGTCCATCTCGTTGTAAGTCTGCACGCTGTTTGCATACGAGGAATGTAAACGTTCAGTTTCATCCGGCAGCGATCGAGGACAGCTGGATGACAAACAACGAGCAGATGAAAAGATGCGAAGTGACGATCGCCAGTCGTCACTCTTCAGCCACCTCATGATAACAGAGGGAAGTCCAGGACAGGGTATGAAGCTCCCATGCGTAACTACACGGACGTCGACCGGCGACAAAATTATTCACGCAGCCGGGTTAAAGCATCGGAGTGAAAAATTGGCACGTGTTGCGGCACCAGATCTACAGCTGTGGTACCAACTCTCTGCTGCCCGCGTTTAGCGCAACAGGGCCCCAGATCCAGGCTGGTCTGCCTTCTTTTTAAATGATTAGCGATTGCTTAAACAGCTTCGACAGGGTTTGGAAATACGTCGATGACCTCGCTGTGAGTGTTTCAGGTTCTCAGTCACAACTGCAGGAAGTACTGGACCAACCTGCGGCTTAGACCACAGCGAAAAACATCAAAGCACCCAAACGCACGTTTTCAGCGTCAATTTTTCGGACAGACATCATCTGCAGAACCTGACGGTCGGAGTTTGGAAAACAAAACACTCTGTAGGCTTCTGGGTCCAAACCTAGTATCTGATCCTAAATGGAATGTTCACGTCACTGACTCGGTTCGGTGGACATTGCGGCGGATCTAGAAGCATGCTGAAGCAGCTGAGGAGAGCAGGAGCCTCCAGGGCCTATCCGCTCACAATTTATACGGCCTTCATCCGCACATCGCTAGAATTCGCAATGCAGTGTTTGAATCTGGGCTCATTTCGAATGTGTCTGACGAACTAGAATACGTGCAGAAAGATCATATCGGATCACTAGGGCGATTTTACGTCAGCTATCACTCGATCTGGAAAGTCCTCAGTTTGACAACGCTCAGCACCAGACGTCAGAACTATATATTTGAGGAGTTCGCTGTCGGTCTCAGAAAGATTGACTGCAGTTTGTCACCTCTCGTTGCCCCGCGTTGTGCCCCAAGGTGAAAAGGTCTACGCAGAGGCGCAGCCGAGGGGGGCCCGGGGGTCCGCCCTCCTTAGGCCCGCGTTTTTGTGGAAACCATTGCACGTCGTCTTCCCAGCAGGCGGTTTTCGTATAATTTCAGTTCATTCTGAGTTCCTCCCCCCCCCAAGAAAATCCCGGCTGCGTCTCGGAGTCTAAGGTTGCCCTAAGGTCTGCGTCGCGATGTAGTCGCCCGATACCTTTTGTGCGCACCGAACAGTTGAATCAAAACATCTGCCATACCCGAGATGATTCATCTTAAATGATCAATGGCTGTCAATGTTTGTATGTTTGTGTTTGAACATGTATGACTCAACAGCATTTTGACTGTGTGGCTGCCTCTATCGACGTCGCGAAATAAACCACAAACCACCAACCACATCCCCTTAACACTGATGACCGCATTAAAGCTAAGGAAAACAGGCCGTCGTAGTAGCGGACAAGCTGAATCGTCTTCGCATCGTGAAAAAGCTGGAGGCCCGTGTCACACTTGTAGCGCCAATGCGGTCAAGTCCCTCTAGCCCGGGCGGTGGCCAGCACTACGTCGTAGCCGCCTGACCGGGCCGAGTGACCTGCCCGCGGCCGCGCTCTCTCGCAGGTCGGCGCTGGTCGGCTCCGGGTCGGGGAGGCCCTGCGGGCGCCGGGCTCACCCGCAGGCCGCCGCGGGCCCAGCTGGGCCGCCTCCCTCCGCCAGCGCCGCAGATGCCGGCCCGATCGGGCACAAAGGCCGCCGGGCCGGCCCTCCGCGCTTCCGGCGCCGCCGCGTCGGCGTCGACGCCCGCGCGACGCTTTGATCTCGCGCCGCGGCGACGGAGGCGCTGTTTTTGCCGCGGTCCCGCCTCTGGCGCCGATCCCCCGGGCGCCGGCCGCGGCGCCGCCGGCGGGCCGCCGCTCGGGGGCGCTGCCGCCGGCCGTACCGGCCCGTCAGGGGCGTCGCGTGCTGCAAGAGGTCGTTTCCACGCAATCTGGCCCCTGGGGTCGGAGAGCGAGCACGTGCACACGGGGCGGTCTCACGGCACCGGCGGTGTTCCCGCGCCAGGTTGGAAAACAACGGTAAGCTCTCGCACTGATGAGCCCATGAGCCATACGAGATGAAAAGGACACGGGAAATTCGTGTGTACGAGGTCCCGCTGAATTCATGCATTACATTTGAAAAAATGTTAGTTTCAACAATTATCTAAGCCATTACGTGTAAAATGTGTGTATAGCTGGAGATCAAATGCATGTATAGCTTGCTAAAAATGCACTTTGCCAGGGTCCTGCGCTCCGTTTCGCATTGGAGTACTAGGGTGAACGGGTAGTTCTTCATATTTATTCGACGACTACTCACAGGGGCGCGGGAACTCCTCCAGAGTTGGGGAGGAGGGTGCAAAGAAGCATTTTGGGTCGCTTCTTCCCATCAACATCCATAGGCTCGATATTAAATTTTAAAAAGTTGGGGGGACAACTGCCCCCCTGCCTCCTCGCGAACTTGGCTGCTCACCGGGAGAACTGACTTAAAGATATCCTACGACAGACAATCATTTTGAAGGTTTGTCTAGTGCAATCCACTTGCGTTCCGTAACTTTAAAGAACGTCCGTCTGCACGGATTTCTTACGTCATCTCCATCCTACTTAAAAGCCCATTTAGTTCCTCCAGTGTCGGGTTCAGTTAACAGGGGTCTGGGTTCAAGCATAGTTAACGATAACCCTCCACCATGCTACGCGTTTGGTAAATCTGTAGTGTTTTATGTCAAATCATTTCATCCCCAGACCTCCAGCTGAACGAGAAACAGTCGTCCATTTCTGCAGAAGAATATCCCTTTCGGCCAGATTTATCATTTGCTATCCGTTACTGAAGGTTGCCATTTAATTTGTTGCGGATCACCCCAAACCTTCAAAACTATAAAAACGAATTTGTTTTGCTAATTTACGCAAGTGTGGCACGCATTCCGACGTCAAACTCAGCTAGTCAGTAACAGCAGGCATTTCTTTGCCGGATGTGAGCTTTACTCTTTCTATTCCGTGAAGACAATGACCTCATATCCAGCTGAGAACAGGGCTGCGACGAAAGTGTTAACTGAATGATCCTTCCTAGTTCGATCAAGATTCCCTGTTTCCTAAGCGATCATGTCTTCTGTTGCGGCATCGCGGGTAAACAAGATGAAAATAGATACTTCTTGTCATGAACGCCTTGTGTATGTTGGCTTCTGGCGCCCAGTATCAATCCACTTTATGGCGAAGTGAACGTAAAAAAGTCGCCATTGAAAGTGATGGTTGATGGAAAAAAGTGAAATTTAGGTATAGGACATAGGCAGATATTTGATCTGATAATAATCTTACCCCTCCGTGAAGCCTTACTAGTCGAGTCCCGGGTGACGAAATTGAAGTTTTAGCCGGTTCGACTGCCAGGCGGTTTCGGCGGTGGGTATTGCCAGCCTGCAGTCATCAATATGATGCAGACCTTGAATTCAAGGAATGTGAACGTGAAATGTTCGTGTATATGTGAATAAAAAATGAAAAAAACGAAAAAGAGGAAAAATGAAAAAAACGTGGAAAAGCGCGAAAATGTCCCGAAACTAAACAACTGATACCAAGCAATCGCGCGAAACACGCATGTGTTTCCCTGCGATAACGAACTTCATAAACTGCGTAATGAAATGCTTCTTCTTGGACTATTTATGAATAAGAATAAGAATAAGAATAAGCCTTTTTTCGTTTCAAATCTAACTTAGGCGGGGAAGATGATATGACTCTGAAAACACGCAGTGCCAAAACACATATATTAATACACGCTTTTAAACTGTTTTCGCAGCATTTGCCACAACATTCAGATGCGTTTCAGTCACGATGCATAACACAGCTGCAGCCGCGTAATTTTCGTTGTACAAATGTCGGTCTTACAGAAGGCACCAGTGAACCTGGTCTGATGCTGGCGGTGATTACGAGGATGATCTCGAGTGTTCTGTGTCCAGTATCTGTGACTGCTGTTGGTGACCCTGTTTTGCGTGTGCCACAGACGGTCGCCAGATATCACCATGCTGCGCATCCTGTTCCTGCTGGCGGCAGCGCTGCTTCCGCTCGCGACCGCCGTGACCTCGTGAGTACGCAGTCAGCACCGCCGTGAGTGCACAGTCAGCGCAGTCGTGAGTACACAGTCAGCACAGTTGTGAGACCTGCACATTGAGCAGAGTCGTGAGACCTACGCAGTCAGCTCAGTCATGGGTACATGTAAAACAGCTCAGGCGTGAATACACAGTCAGCACAGTCGTGGGTACATGTAAAACAGCATGGACGTGAGTACACAATCTGGATAGTCGTGAGAACACAATCATCACAGTCGTGGGTATAAATGAAATGACAGGAGCGTGAGTACACAATCAACGCAGTTGTGGGTACATGTAACGCAGCATGGAAGTGAGTACGCAAACAGCACAGTCGCGAGTACACAATCATCACTGCGCTCGAAGGATGGACACTAAATACACGAGGAAAAAGCGAAACAGTCGTGAGTACACAACCAGCTCAGCCGTGAGCACGCAACCAGCACAATCGTGAGTACACAATCGGCACATTCGTGAGTACATAACACAGTCGTCAGTATACCATCAGCGCAGTTGTGAGTACACATTCAGCGCAATTGTGAGTACACAATAAGCACAGTTGTGAGTACACCATCAGAACAGTCGTGAGTACGCAATCAGCACAGTCGTGAGTGCGTATGAATCAGCATGGGCGTGAGTAAAGTCGGCATCGCCATGGGTAACAATTGGCAAAGTCGTGGGTACGCAAATGGCACAGTCAACCGGAGCCGCATTCAGGTCTGCTGCGTCAGTCCCATCGGCCCGCACTGATGGTTTCTTGGCCAGAATGTCAGAGAAATCGACATCGAAGACCGTCTTGCTGGTCAGTTTATGAGGGAAGCTAGAGAACACGCTGCGGTGATTATGAAGGAATTCCGGAATTTAGGCCTGAAGCTTTGCAGTGTGACAGCACTCCCATGGCCATCATGTTCGTTTTCCAAACACTGAATGATTGGAGCCACCCAACTGCATTTGATGAGACCTGAGGTCTCCCGAAAATCCCTAGACTCCGCTCTTGTCGTCACGCATAAATGTATAAAGGGATTACTCTGTATTGGTTATTATTGCTTATTGTATTATTATTGTGTATTATTGTCAGTAAATCTGTATCGTTTTGTGCAATGCGTGCTGGTGTCAAAACTTTTTTATGTGCCTCAAAACAGCTTCGGCCCGAAAAGCAACAATTTCAAATCGCCGAAGCAATGGCCACCTGTTCAGTAATGTATCCTAAGTTTTCTAGACTAGCACAACTGCGAGTGCTTTCAAGGGACCTTATTTGGCGATAATACTCTTGTTCCCGATGTGGACGCCTCTTGCCTTACTGAAATAAAATGACCGCGAAACATGAAAATGGAAGGAGTGGAAATATTACAGCACAACAAGTTGACACGAAAGACCACACAATTAATGTTTAGTTTAAGGAGGTCAGCATATAGGCATCGTAATAATGTATTATTTTGCGGGATGTTCGTCAGTATTCTGGCACGGCAGACGCCAGCGTGGCGGGAGACATTTCAGCAAGATGTCGTCTGTCGGTATCCCGGTATCGCTGTAAAATTGTGAGGGGCCGGGCGTCGGGCCGTGCGGCGAGCCCTCGGTCCGGCCACTGTCTGCTGACAAGGGCGGAGACAGACGCTGTCTTCCTGACCGCGAACATCAGCTGCCGGCACACTGACATTTCTCAGTGCTCCGTCCTGCGGGTAAATAACGCAGTGCACCTCTCGACCCTGGAGGTCACTCCGACGCCAATGTCTCATGGCGCGCAGAATGATAACGACGCGGACCCGTGTGTTGTCCTCTGCTTCTCAGCACGCTAAGCATGACGTTGATCAAAGAGCCGAGTTCTGGCACCGTTGTAGCCTTGCGTGACAACCCATTTCGCGAGCGTCGCTACTGAGACCGTTCTGCCAGCTGGCATCTCCGGCTCACGAGGCCTCTCCCATCCGATGAGGTCCCAGAGGGGGTCGGCGGCTCAGGTCTTCTGCTGGGTAGCAGGGTAGGTTCGCAGAATACCCTTTCGATCGGTCCCAGCGCACAGCGGTGGGCTCTGGGCGACTTCACACACCATCGCCCCGTGGAGAGGAAACGAAAAAGTGAATCATAGCGGCGACTGACGGACTCTCAGTCTCGATCTCCCAGTCTTTTCACGGTGGGGTCACCAGGGGGGTTCGGTCGGTTTCCCTGCGGCCGCAGGTCGGGCCGTGTCCCCACTTCTGACGGACACGCCGCGCGCCAGTAGGCCGGGAGCCGATCCAGGGGCCAGGGCCGAGGACGCGGCGGCGTGACTGATAACGAGCTCTTGGGCCACCACTTAACCGACTGCGCGGATCGTATCAACAACGGGCACGTCCCTCCTCTTTTGATGCGCGTTCCGAAGGCGATTCGAACAGAAGGGCACTGGCTGTTGTGCGCAGATCGCGTGGAAAGCTTTGCTTGGATTAGGGTGTGTAAAGGCCCGTCTGTTGGGCCGCGCCTTATACCCGCCTACGCTTTATGGGAGCTCTACATCGGCAAGGCCGTAACAGGGCAATCTTTGAAATATAGCGCCAGCCCGGCAAGCACATTTGGCGATAAAAACGCCCAAGAGAGCCGTTCCAGGCCGCTTTTTGTTCCACTCAGTGAACAGACAGCAGTGATGTCATCTTCCAGCAAAAAGCGCGTACTGGTCTGGGGCGTCGTTTTATATCCATTACGTAGGCCCCACATCCACATCCAGTACATTTTTGGGACCGACGGATGAAGTTGGTCAGAACTGGGCTGAAAAAATGTCATTCAGAATAGGATGGATGAAAGGAGATAAAAACACAGCATGGTGTAGTCACGACACTTACATTCTGTACGTTACAAAGTTGTTTTATGGTAATCAGACGTAGATCAAGAGAGGGGCAATGGGGGCAATCGCCCCCCCCCCACCTGAGGCCTGAGAGACTAAAAAGGACCCCAAAGGGGTCCCATATGAGTCTTTGGTGGTGTCTGAAAACCTGACGGGTTCTTGATGCAGTCAGGGGCCTCTGGGAAGGTCGCTCTCTGTCATTCTCTGCCAGTCTCCTCAGTGTCCCTGGATTTTCCCCATATTTTCTCAGTCTTCCTTTGTTCCCCAGAGCCACTCGTTTCTATGCCTCTGTCTCTTCTTTCTGTCTTCGTCTCATTCCCTGTATATACTTATGCCGTCCGATATTTATCAGCCCCTGTGTAACCCTGTTTGGTCACCAGAATGGTCATAGGGCCCCTGAGACGGCAAAGATGAGGACTGAGTTCCTGGGATGGCGTAGGGGCCCCGGAATGCCATAGAGGTCTGGAACAGGTTTCAAGAACCTGTGTAAAAAGCTGAAAGCTCCAGATGCCGTCAGAGGGCCTCGGGAGGGTAAATGAGACTCTGAGACGGCAAGATGGCCGCTTAGATGGAAATAAGGGCCCCTGAAACTCTCCAAGTGTTCCTTGGACCGCAAGAGGAGCCCCAACACGGCAAAGGGCTCATAAGATCGTTCAATGTTCCAGAGAGGCCCCTGAGATGACAAAAACTTAACAGGGCGCCCAGCACAACATAAGGGGCGCCTGACCAGCCAGAGGGGCCCCAAATGGGGTACACTGGTCTTTTTTGGGAACCTGAGGGGTTCTTGATGCAGTCAGGGGGCCTCGGAAAGGTCAAGTGGGTCCTAAGACGGCCAGGTGGGTTCCTGAACGACAAACCGCTCTTGAGACCGCCAAAACGCCACAGGGTACCTGCGAGCAGAGACGATAAAAGGGCCTCTAAGACGGTATGGGGTCCTGGGTGGCCAGAGGGCCCCGTGCGTGTTAAACGGGCTCCTGGCACGGAAAAGGTCCCTCTGAGACTGCCAGTTAGGCCCCTGAAGCGCCAACAAAGGCCCGTGATGCGGCTAGAGGGGCCCTAAGACTGCCATATATACCCCATGTAACAGAGGGAGACCACTGGTACAGATACGGAGTCCTCCGGAGACGTCTAGAAGGCCCATGACACTGCACAGGGGTTCTGAAATCGTTGAACGGTTTTTGTGACTGCCAGAGGGCCTCTGAAAAGACAAAACTGTCCCACAAAGACGACAAGAAGGGCGTCGAGGACAACAGGGGGTCCACTGAGACTGCTAGAGAGGGGCCTTTGAAACTGCTAACTAGCATTCTCTAGCAATAGGGGCCCTTGGTACGACCAAAGGAGCCCCTGAAACTAATGAACCTTGAGAAGTCCAGACAGCTTCTGAAACGCCCAAAGGACATAGAGGAATGCCAGAGGCGTCTCTGTCACGGCAGAGGGCCTTACAGAGGGATCTTATTACTGCCTGAGGGCCCCTCAGGCGACGAAAATTTCCAGGAACGATAGGAGGGAGCCCGAGATGGCTTAAGCGTCCCTGAAACTGCCAGATGGGCCCCTATAACTGCCCGAAGTGCCCCTGGAACTAACAGAGGACCGCCTGAGATGTCCTGAGGGAGACGTGAAAATGTGAAAGGAACTGGGTGCCCTGACATGGCAGACAGTCCAAGACCACATAATGTGCCCCTGTAACTGCAAGAGGGAAACTCATCTGAGCTGGCAAAAAAATTGCCCAGCAATGACGAGGGGGCAGACGTGCTCCTGGACCAGATACTGCTAACTAGCATTCCCTAGAAGTAGTGGCCCTTGATGACACGATGACATTTCATGACACGACATGACAAACAGGGGGAGCGATGCAGCCGCCTAAAATCAGACGACACCTCTGTTATTCACAAGAAGTGCGCCGCCGGCGTGCTGAAATTTGGTGTCAAAAAGCCTTTGGTCACTTGCATTCAGTGAGATTAAACACATATATGTATATGCATATATATATATATATATAACATACATAGGTGGGCACTGGTCCGTTACTCCGTTACTCCGTTACTAACGAAGTTACTTTTTTGAGTAACGGAGTAACGGACCCGTTACTTTTATTTTACTGTAACGGACTGAGTAACGGAAGTTACTTTTGTGGTCCGTTACTCCGTTACTTTTTGGTCCGTTACTCTGTTACTCCGTTACTTTTTCAACTCCTTACAGACACCGCCCGGCTTTATTTGCATCGACACACCCATTGGCTACTTGAATAGCCAACACCCAATAGCGTGCGGCGATACAAGCGCGGCTGGGCGCGCACTCAGCTGACAATCGCGGAGTAGACTTGTTCACAATATTCGTCAGCTGATAAACGTTGACGGCAAGCTGGCGGCAATGGTTCAGTATAAAGGCCAGCTGACTTTGGTCTCTTTTGGGACAAAAGTATTGAATTATGCGTAAGTTTGATATGACTTAAAATGATAAATTAACCAGTGGTCATTTTTCAGGCTAAAAGATATCAAAGTTATTGTCATTTATACTGGAACAGCCAGTTGACGGCAGTTTTCAATGTTGTCTCAAGTCAGTCACGGATTGCTTACCACCGCCACACGGTTCCCCGCCAAGATCACTCAAGGCTGTTGAGCACATGATTACTGCCGCCATGGCCTTGGATCTGTGATGTCCATGGGGCGATGGAGTGGTGACTGATTCTTGACTAGCCTGAAATTTTAACTACCTGACACTAAAATGTCCCATCAAGGCGTCTTTACGCCGCCACTGGAGGTCGGAAACTTTGACTCCGAGTCCGACGGTTCCTCAGCTTCGGAGGCAGAGGACGAGCCCGGTCTGGGTCACCCATGAGCACATCTAGAAACGTACTTTGAGTTTAAGGAGGAGGAGAAAAACATCATTTTTACGTATGTCCTGCGCCGACCGAAAGAGGTTATAATCAAGGGTCACAAGAGTAGCCTTTCAAACTAAAGGCACATATCAAGAGGAAGCATTATTTACGGTATTTCCAGGTGAGAACAGAATGTACACAATAAGTTGTCAGTAGTAAAGCATAATTATGAAGCTTGTCGACTATTGCTTGGACTATTTGCCTTAACCACATTCTCTGCAGGCAGTGAGATTCACATTACCCTGGGGGGGGGGCTGATCTGCGGTAATCTACCTTGCGGCCGACGCTTACGCGTAATTTTTGGAGACGCGGAAGTGGCAACACAAGTTGTGTGAACAGTTCAGCCCATTCAGGTATTTTTCTAAGCACAGGCCCCTACTGGGTGTGTAAACTGACTTGGTTAGGTAACTCTTGAATTTTGATTCAGTGGACACATGTTTGCCTTCAGCCGATACGAGCTAACCAAACCAAAAAACAGGCAAATTGGACCTAACAAAAAATTAGTTTTACATGCCCATATAGGGCAATCCCTGCAACCATACAGTAGGTTTTAGGTTAGGTTAGGTTAAATCATTTTTAACTTGGAGGACAGGCTACGTTGTCCATGCGATTCGAGTTACCACTTCTGCGTTCCCGAAAAAAAATATCGACTGGCCGAAACACCTTTCGGCTGACACATTATTTTTTGTAGACGCAGAAGTGAGGACCCAAACTCAAACATGATATGAGCCGTTGCCACTTTTGCACCTTCGAAAAATATGCATTGGCCGAAAGGTGAAGATTACCAATTCTGCCCCCTCCCCTCCCCCCTCCCAGAGATCTCGAGATTCATTCATCCAATGTTGATGGGATGAATGCCATTTAATATTTTTCAACAAGATCTCCAATTCCGGACCCCAAAAATTCAAAAATTGCGAAAATAGGGCATGGGGCAAACAAACTCCAAAATTTGGGGATTTTTGAAGGGTCACTGCGGCCGTGTTTACCAACCAATTTTCATGGGAATAACACGGTTCAGCTTGGAATGTCCAAGTCTTTTATATACCGAAAGCTGAAATTTAAAATAGAAAACCATAGGCAGTTCCAGGGAGGGAAAGAAGGGTGATTTTTGAAATAAGAAATTTCCTTTGTTTTTGTTTGTTTTGGGTGATATAAACATCAGATGTACAACTAGCAAGCCAGTTTAAGTTTATATGTAGCGCAGAGGTGGATCCAGGTAAACAAAACTGGGAGGGCACCATAAGCACAATAGCGTGCTCCCCCATTTTTGCAGTACCTGGGTGTGCGTTCGCCTGGAAATGTGTGTGCATACGCATTGTTTAGGATGTGTATGACTATATAAATGAGTCAGTGATCTTTATTTCTACTCAAAATGTCACGATAGTGAACCGCACAACTTTGCAGCTTCACGTACAGCACATTACCGCCGAAAACGGGGGCTTCGAACCGCCTCTTCGGGACCGATTTTTTTTTAATGTTGACAAAACACGTGTGTATCAATTCCATGAAATGCCAGAAAATCTCGTGGCGCTGCGGCAAACAGTGTGGGAGCGACAAGCAAAAAAACACGGGTAGCAGAATCTGCCCCCCCCCCCACAGGGAATAGGGTTAAATGAAGTGTTTTTAACCCGTCTCGGGCGGGGCTCAGAATGGCCTTTGCCCGGCCGGAGGGGGGGCGCGGATTTCCGCACCTCCCAGCATCTCGGCTCCCATATATCGCACGGAAAAAGGAAAACACCGGCGGAAAGGTTTTGTCAAACCGAGACGAAAACATTCAAGAGTTTTGACCTCAGGTCAATTTTGAGGCCACCAGACGTCATGAAAGGTCAAAACACGCCCTTGGAATTAGGTAAATAGACACAATACCTTGTCCCTGAAAAGCTGAACTTAAGCGACATATACTGAACCGTAAGACAATAGCGAGTTCATTGATATCAATTTTGGCCTTTCACAGGGGTCAGGTCAGGTCACGTCATCGTTCCAAAATGTTCCACTTGTGAACGGCTAACTTCCTCCGTTGCATCTTAGGTACTTATGACCATGTTTTTATAGCTAATTTGTCTTTTCAAGGGTGCTGAAGAGGTACTAAAGCACCTTTTTTAGTCTTTTATTTCACAATAATAAAATCCATATCAGTCATGTTTTTTTTGAGTCCTTCGTCGTTTGGTATTAAAAAAAAGTCAGGGGTATCAGGAATCTTACCTCCACGCACGCGCACGTACACAAACTAATACACACACATAATTTCAAAACAAAACAAGAAGTTCGCGAGACCGAAACGAGCTCTGAACGGAGACCATTATGTTCAGGGCGGATACTTCGAGAGGCATTGTTGATCAAACCCAGTCGATAGATGTCCGCTGTTTGTCGCATTTTGCATGCGTCCGCTGCAGCGCCGGTTGTTCCCACTCCGTCGGCGCCTCGGGCAATGAACAGGAATTCGTTGGTTTGAACATTGTGGCTAACACAGTGGTAGAATACCCGCCGCGGCTATTGTCCCGGCGCCGCCGACTCTGCAACGGCTGGTGAGGGCAGTGGGCAGCTAGCGGAGTGTTTGGGGTAAGCGTTTTTTGTTTCTTCCCTTTGTATATGGAATGCGTTTTACAACCACAAAGCAGCATAAAAGACTTAAAACCCGCGTTCGCTTGGTTTTCACTGCATTTCAAAAGTAACGGAATAACGGAGTAACGGTAACTTCCGTTACTTTTTAAGGCAGAGTAACGGAGTAACGAGTAACGGACTGGCTTTTTTGAGTAACGTAGTAACGAGTAACGAAGTTACATTTTTTAGTAACGATGCCCACCTATGATAACATATATATGTAATACATATTGTATGATATGATAAACTCCTCAGTAACCTGGCCATGGCTTTATGAATCTCCTGCTTTCTGTTTCAAGCCCATACATACGATTTACCTCAGAGCGCAGTGTCGCATGAGTCAGGGGCTTTTGCGGGAACAATCGTGACTTGAATCTGCGACTGACGATGCTCTGTCGTTCGGTCACGGTGCGACAGCGAAATAGTACAGGCGCCTGACTTCCTGGACAAGTCTCGGGTTGATAATGCCGGGCAAAATGCATCTTTATGTATACATGTTTGGTATGGTAAACATTTACCATACATGTTTGTGTTTGGTAAATAAACATCTATGAAACTGCACCTAGCGTTTATTGAGCGGTTTTATCTTTTTAATCTTTTATGTTTTATCTTTTATCGTACCAACAAGTAAACAGACACATATCGCGACCGTTGCATATGTTTCAATACCACAAGATGTCATGCCTCGAAGCGGAAGTGACGCCAGTGTATTTCGTCAAAGCATCGCGTTGTCATGAACAGCGACTTGAAGTCTTCGCCCAATGAATAACTATACACGTAAAAATAAAGCATTTACACCATTATTTATGCACGACGTGCGCAATTTACGCACAGTGTTCATGGCGGAGGGTGGATGTCGCGCAGGCTCCGGTCTTAATCGGAACGCCACCGGCCATTCTCGAACGTTTCGGCACGATCTCCGTCCGGATGACGTCACGTGTAATCACGTGTCGCACGTGTCGACGGCGGGGCGCAATAGATGGGCCGGCGGATGGCAGGCTGGACATCCGTCGTGTCCCCTGCCGGGTCGGCTCGCCGCTCGGGTAAATATTTGTACCCGCTCCACCGGATGGTTGCATAAACAGCGTCACAGGGTGACAGACACGCAGCCCCAGACCCGGGGAGCTCCTTGTTCGGCGCCCCTTAGAGCGACGCGTGTGAGGCCTCGGCGGCTCAGGTCGGCGGCAACGCACGGCGACACTGTGTTGCGGTGGAGGCGCTCACCAGGTCGGACGGTCTGGTTAGTGGCAGCGATGGTGACACCAGCTGAAAAGCCGTCATAAAGATGATGAGATATATAAATATGAAACGTGATGCAGGTTCACGTCGCACTTGTCTTCGCTGACCACTGAATCATTATCACTGTCACGTTTTCGGTAACAAAGGAATGTTAGCACTTCCGTTAATTTCGGATGTGGCTGAATGTGCCAAAAGACAACAGGTTTTGTTTCTTTCTTAAACGCTGAGAAGCAGTTGCTGCAGTCCTGGAATTCCATAAGAGTTGGCCGTATGGACGAAGGTGGCTGACTTGTGTTTCATTGTGTAATGGCGTTCCTTGCGAAACTGAATCATGTGTCCGGGACCCGGCGCCGTCTTATTCTACAACCTAGAAACAGAGAATCCCTCGACAGCTACCAAGACACCAGAGTTCCTGTGTCCGGGTGCTGCACCGCCAGACTTGTCCAGTCTTCAGCATGGTCCGGTACCTAGCAGCTTACGTCATTAACTCGAAGCGAGTAGATGACATAATTCCGCTCCGTCAGACTCGTGAGGTGTGGCTGGCGACGTCGCATGGTGCTGTCGCGTTGACTGCAGATTCAGGCCGGAGATCGAGGTCACCAGCGGTAAAAGTGTCGGCTAAAAACAGTCACATGCTCGGTCTTCAAAAGAGCATATGTTCGACGACTATGAAACGGTTCTCTTGCCGCTGTCTCTCCGACTCGTGTGCACAGCAGGGAACAGCTCTTGGTTTTGCCTGGTATGTAGCAAACGACACAGGATGTGTTTACACATGAACTGATACGGGCTGCATACATGCACCGATATGCACTAGTCCGTTAAGCTATAACAAGAAGGATGTTGAACTTAAAATCCTGGGACTCTGCGCAGTTTACGACGCTGGATTATTTTTGGTAGACTGGTTCCGGATTATGTATTGCCGGCGCTGGACTTCGTTTTGGTCAGTTCTGATAAAGCCGTTGTTTTTGGTACACTAGAAGCTAGTGGCTTTTGAGTCCAGTTCGTCATAGGATACACCACCGAGAGCTATACGTTAAAATCGGCCCTCTGTTTCTGTTTTTATCATTTATGTTCCAGCAAAACGTTGCCCAAACGTATAACTGGTGGTCTGCCGTTTCGGCAGATGCATCCACCACAAGGAGTCAATGTCAGCTGGCGTCAGAGCGACACCAGGCGCCAGAAATGCGCTCTAATCTCTGCCTGAGCAATACAGGGAAGACATGCACCGATTAGCTGGTGGTCGCATTCCACGGTTTTTCAGTTGTCCCACACATGACAGTCTGACCTGGCCCGTTGAGGGGATCGAAACAGACACAGGTACTGGACTGAAACGAATTGATAGTTCGTTTCAGCCCATCAGCCACAGGACATCTGCAGCCGCCCGAGAATCGCTGAGAATCGCTTAATGATGGTTGGGAAGTCGCTTCATAAGGTCCGGGGTCAGGGACTTATTAACGGAAGACGCGGGAGTCCCTGAGGGTGGTGTGGGGGCCGCTCGGTTGCATTTCGAGACGTGAGACTCGGCAGCGGGCCGAAGTTATTTCTTGCCGAGCTCAGGTCTGAAGTGGTGGGACGAAAAGGCCGCAGTGGCCGCAGCGCTGCATAAAACCCAACGAAGTGCTAGAGCCTGCTGATGTCCAGTGCAGGGCGCTTCGCGCTCGCTGCTCTGGTAATTGATGGACTGCTGTCAACGACAGTTATCTGAACTGGCCCGGCCGTCAGCTGTCAGGAGGTCAAATTCATCGCAGCCCACCAGACGGACCTTGTTTATAACGTCATGAGATCATTCATTGCCGTTACATCTATCGCACCAGCTGCGACAGCAGCGTGACGGACACGAATGCTATTTCCTTTTCTTGATACAAGTATTTATTGGCGTTTATTTATTTGGCATATATCGGTATTTATTGGCCCTTCCCACTTTCGTGCGATTACCACATATACTTTCCCTCATCTTTCTTCTCCTGTTGTTTCCCCTTTCACCGTCCTCCTATCTCATTCTCCCTCCTCATCTCCTGTCGAGATTTCCATCCATGGATTTCGGTTACACTGAGGCTGAATGCATAACGTCCGGGAGACGCATCATCAACCCATTGACTGATTTTGTTCTGGTCTCGTCTGACAGTTGCGTTCTCTTTCAGTCTGCAGGACATGGAGAAAGCCATCGTCAGTCTGGACACCAAGATGAGGGTGGTTGCCAATAAGCTGCATCGGCACGAGGCCAGGTGGGTCAACGGGCGGCGGGAAAGGCAGGCAGGTCAGTCTGTTTCACCATAGCGGCGCGCTGCAGTACGATCCAGGAGAAGCCCCTCGTCAGCCGTTGAGTGCAGTGATATTGGCCCATCGCACTGATCTCAATGTACCGGATGACCTGTTCTGTCTGTCTGTATGTCTGTCTGTCCGATGACTGTCAGTGTGGGCTCGAGACCACCGTCTCGTTTATTTCTGTTGAGTGTGATTTATTGAGAGAAGATGAAGGATCGAGCGACCTCCAGATCAGAGTACGACGTAAACAAAGATCGTTTAGATGTTGACCCTGCCGCCGGAACGGCCCGAGGTGTAACGTTTCCCGGCCTGCCTTGCTTTGCTCCGCTGGCCATCTCCCCATTCAAACGCGACACACGCGTCTCAGCGATACTGTCGCTAGACTTTAACGAGTCCCAAGGCCGTGCTGTTACCGCGGCCATCTCCATTGCCCCTGTCGCCGTATGCTGGAGCCGGCCGTACAGTACACTGCTGAAGCCGTGGTCAACGGCAGCGGTGAACATTCGATGAGACTGAAGGAAAGGCGGCTGACGGAAGTATACGACGGCGGCTGACGGACATTCGATGAGACTTCCACGACAAGGAAACGGCCGGCTGACGGACATTCGATGAGACTGTCCACGACAAGGAAACGGCCGGCTGACGGACATTCGATGAGACTGTCCACGACAAGGAAACGGCCGGCTGACGGACATTCGATGAGACTGTCCACGACAAGGAAACGGCCGGCTGACGGACATTCGATGAGACTGTCCACGACAAGGAAACGGCCGGCTGACGGACATTCGATGAGACTGTCCACGACAAGGAAACGGCCGGCTGACGGCTTTGCTGAGCGGCGGCGACGGCCCTTCCTCGGCGTGCCCGGGCCACCGCCTGTTCGCGGGTCACGTGACCCCTCCGTCTGGGCCTAGCTTCTCCTCAGCCGGCGGAAATCGGCGGCGATCGGGACCGGAAGTGGCCGCGATAGACGCCGTGCGTGCCGGCCCGCTCAGACGGGGAGCCGGCGCTCTGGTTCCGAGCGGCCTCTGACCGCTACAGCGCCCTCTGCCGGCCGGGCGTCTCAGTCCTGGAAACTGCGGGACTGAGAACGTCATCGGGACTGAGAGACGCGCCGGCGCCGTCGTCTCTCGTTATAGAGCACCTGGACTGATATGAGAGATTCAGAACTCTCAAAAACGCAAACCGCAACCCACCCCTCTCTGGTTCAACTGCAGTCAATTCCACTAAAACCCGGCATTTCACCCTTTTGACCTGTACTCCGCAAACATACCTGTAATTTAGGTACTTGGGCAAACAACGTCTTTTGCCTGTGAAACGCCCACATTTGATGTACATAGAGGCCAGGAAAGAGCTCGATGGTTAATCCCAGTTAAATGTGTGCACTGGTCAGGAAGACGATATGCATCTCCAGTATGCATTCTATTCGGCCGATTGTCTATCACTTGGACTCGGTTTCCTCGTAAGTTCTGCCACTGAACTTGTTGTCATGAAAGGGTGGCCTAACCCGAGTTATTGGCGTAAATGATCTATATTCTGAAATTCAGAATCTCAAATTCATCGCTGTTCGAGCTATTGCTGTGTTCTATTTTTTCACTACCTTGCAATGTGCGATAGGTGTCTCATTGGTAAGTCTGAAAACATGCCCCACTTCTCGCGCATGCTGTGACCGACGACGGCGTCGGAACGGCATAAAACTATGCCGCGAATCGTCGTAGAGGTTAAACCTGTCGTTTGCACAAACTCCATCGTCATCGATGCAACCTTCTGTGCTGTGCGTCTGGCTAAGAACTGCAAATACACAGAGAGACGGGAGGACGACAGACCGACAGATCGACAGACACGCGGGCGTTACCTATTTAGTTGTTTGAGTTGAATAATACAGAAATGTTTCGGACAGAGCCCATTTTGATCAAGAAATGTTTGTCAACAAATTAACATTGTTGCATTATTAACAACATGTTAACAATATTGTTTTGTTAACAAATTAACATGACATTTATGGCTTCAAGGCTATTCGTGCGTTCTTCTATTCGCACGCAGTCTGATGTTTAAACAATTGCTTGCAATTATCCGGTTTTGGGATGAATGTCGTAAATCATCGTACGGATGTGCATAAATGTATGCAATAACTCATGAAGTGAATGAGCGCCTCAGCACTACCCTGCCTTCGGCCTTAGGCAAAGTGGACGCAACGACTATCCTCTGGGACTCGTTGAAGAGAACCACTCGGACGAAAATGCCACGTGCTGCTGGTCACAGCCCGTTTCTCTCCTCCGGTCACCAGGTCGCGTCAGATGAACGAGGTGACAACCAAAAGCCTGCGAGCCATCGTAACGCAGACGGCCGGCCAGAGCAGGAACGTGGAGAGCATAGCCGTCTACATGGCCAAGATGGAGGGCCGGCTGATCAAGATGGAGCAGGCTCTGCAACAGGTGAACCGTGCTACTGCTGGAGAGAGAGCGAGAGGGAGGGAGGGAGAGAAGGGGAGAGAGGAGAGGGAGAGAGAGATAGGGAGAGAGAGAGAGGGGAGAGAGAGGGAGGGGAGAAGGAAAGAGAGAGGGGAGGGAGAGAGAAAAAAGAGAGAGAGAGAGAGAGAGAGAGAGGGAAGGGGACGAGAGAGGGAGGAAGAGAAAAGGAGAGAGAGGGGAGGGAGAGGGGAGAGAGAGGGGAGGGAGAGAAAAAGAGAGAGGAGGACGGAGAGAGAAAGAGAGAGAGAGAGAGAGAGAGAGAGAGAGAGAGAGAGAGAGAGAGAGAGAGAGAGAGAGAGAGAGAGAGAGAGAGAGAGAAAGGATGGGTAGGTACAGGAGGTATGACGGGGACTGGGACCGAGACTGTCACAAAGATCACAGAGACTACGCGGCAGGCCGAGAGGCGGCCAGATAAACAGAGGCCACAAAGGGACGCGTGCCGGCGGCCGCGGCTGCATTGGGTCCCCCCTCGATGGTGGTGGTCTTGACACCAGGTCGAGTATATCACCCTGAATTTCCTCTGAACGTGATGGACGGCTAAACATTGCCGGACAACTAGCTGTGACTGTGCCGTAATGGGTCGTCTTCTGAGCTGCGCTGACGTGTTGGCAAGGGACCAAGAAAAACACTGCACAGTCACTGGGCGCCAGTGCCGCTGACCCGAGCCGAGGCCAGTGATGTCACTGCGAAACGGTGCTGTCATGAAGCAGCCCGGACGGCCTTTGTGACTTACGTTCAGGGTGACTTCATCGTCGTGATATAATGAAGGAGTTGGCTGATGGCGTTGCCACGTGAATAAACACCGTGTCCTGCGAAAACACGGCGGCCGCTCTGAAGGAACTCCAAACGAGACCGCTCATCTGAAAACCGGCCACGTGACTCAGACGTTCTCATAAGGCAAATCGTGTGGTGTTTAAGCGAGTCAGGATGAGACACCGCGAGCTTTGGTGTCGGCCACCCTCTCCGGCGGCGCCTCCTTCGGGCAGTCATGAGCGGCGCCCTCTCGTACATAAACACACCGCCCTTTGTTTACACCCTTCCGAACAGGAGGCCGGGACTCCTGCCGTCTGCGCGGAGACGCGGAGAATCCTGCAGGAAAAGCGCTGTCCGGTGTCGCTAGAGGGGAGTGTTGCGCAATGCGCCGTTGGTGCGGTCCTTGAACGTCGCGATGCGAAATCCTGAATAACGCCATTAAACTACGGCTTATTATTGTATGCTTTCAGAACGACCGGAAGATGGGGGAGATACTAAAGCAGCTGAGGGCGCAGGAAAGCCTGGAGATCGAGACCAGGTCGGGACCTTCTCCTGACATCATGGCCAAACTGGACACGCTCGACGGAGGACTCAGCTCAAGGTCAGTCGCTGCGTCTGGTGAAGCGACCCAAACAGCTGGACAACGGGACATGTTGGAAGACGTTGCTCTTCCAATCCAATCCAGGCATGGCGCTTACGAGCAGGATATGAACGGACTTGCTGCCAGTGAGAACATGTGAAGTAATATTCTTCCTGTACAACATCCGACGTGACGATGTTTTTCCCGGCTGTGCTTCAAGACGGATCGAATGACAGAAGCCGGAACAAGAAATATATCATGCCAATCCCCATGGGTCCAAATTTCCGCTTCGACGACGCACATTGCTCGTCCTTAAGCGCGCCACGGGCGTCAAAAAGCGTTCAGCGAATCTGCGTAGTAACTGAGTGACGCGATAATCATGTGCTTGAGTTTACCGCCGTCTGGCTGAAGTGACGTTAACTCTTTGTCACGTGCCGGATTTCTCGGACGTATGATCGGCCAACCAGACACGGGTAGTCTGATTTGACCTGACCTGACCTGACTCGGATTATGCCGCTCCGATCTGACCTGGACTAAGGCCAACCTAATATGTCATAGCCTGACCTTATGTGAACGGCGCTGGTCTGACCTGGACTGGCACGACCTGCCTTGATTTGATTCTGCTTTACCTGACCCCGCCTAGTGTGTTGGTATTTGGGATGATCTGACGTGACCTGACTTGACCTGACCTGACCGTGTGTGCAGGATGAACGACCTGATGAGCGAGGCCATGACCTCTCGGGAGACGGTCATGTCGCACCTGCAGCGTCAGGACGTCATGATCAACGACCTGACCAACAACCTGGGCTCCGTCTCCGGGTTCGCCGACTCCGTCCAGAAGACCGGCGAAGAGCTCCGTGAGACCGAGACCAAAATGTCCAAACTCACCCAGGTGCGCTTTGATAGTCCGAACGCTGCGATAGAGCACTGTCTCCGGAAGCAATTTTGCGCTTCAGGTTTCTTTGGTTGTTAGGAATGTCGAAAACTATTAGTAACGTACACGCATTAGTAAAACCATAAGACAACAGGGGTAATCCTTCCAAACACACCGTGTTCAGCCTACGGCACTCCGTGGCCTTTGTCTGACCCTGGTACCCCAGCAGTGCTCGGTGACCTTCGCCTGTCCGTGGTACCCGGGCAGTGCTCCGTGACCTTGACGTGGCCTTGATACCCCTAGGGCGCTCCGTGACCTTTCTCTGACTTTGGAACTGCTGTGGCGGCCGTTCACAGGACGCGGAGACGATTCTGACGCAGTTCTCGGTTGGCGTCGGCGTGCTGATCGACAACGCGCACAAACTGGGGAACGACTCGAGGCTGGTGGCCGATGACGTCAGCGCGGTGCGCGAGGACCTGCGGCGGCTACAGCAGGAGATGGACGTGCGCCAGGTCAGGGCCGGTCACGGCTCGCCTGCGTCTGCTGAACACCGGCAGACCTTACCTACCTAACCTTGCCGTGATCAGGGACGCAGCCAGGGGTGGGAATGGGGGGCCATGTCCTCCCCCGAGCCACGTAGTGTACACGAAATATGTACCGATTTCGCAGGAACGCGGCATAGTGATCATATGTATGCTGCAAAAAATAAACATTGTGTTTCTTGTGCGTTAAGAATGAAGTCAATAACACAAAATTGCTGCTTTTCCCATAAATTTTGGCATATTACAGAATTTGGTATTTGCCCCTTCCCTAGGAAAATTCTGACTGAGTGCCTGATCGCGATTCACATACTGGTGCTGACAAAGTATGGCGCTGAAGGTTTTTGGGTGTCCTCTGAACAATGTAGCCTTGAGCGTTGTTCTGAAGAAGTATTTTTCTGATGTTTTCCTTGGTATTTCGGTACATGTAGAAGGCTGCCGTCTTCCCCTCAATATGGCTCGCACCGTGCGATAAGCAGCCCCAAGGTGATGATCAACATAGACTACAGCGGCCGCACTTTGCTTGCGATTCTTCTTTGTTTGCCATTCCTCTACCCGGGAAACAGTGGCACATTTCACGTCACAGTCGGGGAGAATCGATTTCCTCCGACTGGATTTGAGCCAGCAATCCCTGCCTGGAGTCCCGGCTGGACGGCGCGGCCGGACTGCTGCAGGAATTTGGGACGATGTATTGTATTTCCTCCGCGCGATGGCTCTTAGGGCCCAGTCAGTGCCATGCAGACACGCAAAATACATCCTGCATTATAAAACACTCCCTTCCCGAAGTATTGCAGTTCGTCGCCTGTGCTGTGCGTGTCGCTCGAAGCGATGACTCCCCCGCGTTCGAGGCCGTCGCGCGTTTGAATGGCGGCGACGTGGCTGAGCGGGCACTGACCCCGCCGCTGCTGCGCTCTCCGTCCAGGTGGAGCTCTTCAACACCCACTACCAGACCAGCCAGTCCAGCGACCTCTACGACCAGATCAAGGCCGAGATTGGCGAGGCGGCCAACCTGACGATCGGGGAGGTGGAGCGGCTGCGCTCAGAGGTGCGGACAGGCGCTCCGGAGACGGTGGGGCTCAGAGGTGCGGACAGGCGCTCCGGAGACGGTGGGGCTCAGACGGCCATCCGCGGGCCAACCACGGCTCAGAGGTGCGGACAGGCGCTCCGGAGACGGTGGGGCTCAGACGGCCATCCGCGGGCCAACCACGGCTCAGAGGTGCGGACAGGCGCTCCGGAGACGGTGGGGCTCAGACGGCCATCCGCGGGCCAACCACGGCTCAGTCGGGACCGAGACCGGGCCATACCGCCGCTCAGTCGACACTGAGACCGGGCCACACTGCCGCTCAGTCGACACTGAGACCGGGCCACACTGCCGCTCAGTCGACACTGAGACCGGGCCACACTGCCGCTCAGTCGGCACCGAGACCGGGCCACACCGCCGCTCAGTCGGCGCTGAGACCGGGCCACACCGCCGCTCAGTCGGGGCTGAGACCGGGCCACACCGCCGCTCAGTCGGGGCTGAGACCGGGCCACACCGCCGCTCAGTCGGGACCGAGACCGGGCCCGATCGAGCGGCGGGAGGGGGTTGGCCGTACGCAGGAGTCTCCGGGATATGGAGAATTGGATAAATTGTCACGAGAGAGGCCGCCATCCGATTACACCGGCCACTGTTCAAAGGGCAGTGTCAGTGCTCACCTGCCTTATGTCTTCACAGCCGAGTTATCTGTACCTCAGTCGGTGGTGTCTCGCTGGAACGCTGGGTCGGATCGGCATGTTCTGTCCTGTTCTGCAGCTGTTCAGGTGGCGTGTGACGTGCGCCTAGAATGGCTTCCGTTGTCACACCGGATGTACCCGTACGCAGCTCGTCCCCCCCTCCACTTGTTAGCTGTAGCTGTGCTTGTCGGTTGAGTACACTCAGGCAGCCGTCAGACGTGAGGTACTGCTCGTGTGAAATACGTACGTACGTATGTATAAAATAGTGTCTGACGGAGAGTGCTGTTTTATTTTCTCACTGACTATTTATCGTTTGTCATTTTACTTTCGACACAAATCAAATCTGCGTCAGTTCGCGTTTTACACAAATGTAGAACACAAATCTAAGTCACATCTCAGAGGGATCCAGACAGGAACATACATGAGTGCAAGCGGTAGTGACTGCTGATGGCACAGATACCGCATATCATGTCTGTTGATGTCGCAGGTGAAGGACATCAGCGGCGAGTCGGTGCAGCACATAGGCTCGCAGGTGGAGAACCTGAAGACGGGGCAGGATCAGCTCACTAACATGATCCAGGAGTCCATGACCATGGCCGAGGGACTTTATGAGCGGGTCAACCAGGGCTACAACGAGCTGAAGGACGAAATTCAAGGTAACTGGGTTCGTGCTGAAGCCAGCATAACGCCGCCAAAAGCAGTTTTCTAAATCCTTCTTTGAGGGATCACGAAATATTTACAGCAGATATTCGATTCGTAAAAAAGCGAAGTTTCATTTTAATATCTTTTTTGGCATCGCAAGGCGAAACTTCGCGCCGTCTCTGACTGCTCTCAGAACAAAAACCTACTACGCTATCGGCCGAAATGTGAGTCTCGAACATCATGCGTGCACTTTAGGTCGGAGAGATTAGACGCGAAAGCATCATGCAGAGGCACGAGTCGAAGCCCGGTAAGCCGTTTTGACTCCGTCGCTGGCGGGAAGGTGGCGGAGGACGCGGCGGGCACGTCATGACGTCACCGTGCTGCAGGCCTCTCCAACCTGGAGGAGGTGATGGTGGACACGGCGGACAGCGTGCTGGACACCAAGCGGCGTCTCGAGTACGGCGTCCAGCAGATCCTGCTGGAGGTGGAGGCGGCCGTCAAGGCGCAGGGCATCAAAATCAACGGCACCTTCTCCAGCAAGTTCGGCACCATCTCGCAGGAGATCCTGACCAACCAGTCGATGGCGCTGCACAACATGACCAAGTCGATCGAGGGCGAGATCGCCCAGGTTTGGCGCCAGATCGGCGTCATGTACCAGACCCTCTCCACTTCTGCCCAGGTCCTCGACAAGATCGACGACAAGACCACCCAGTACGTCAACGGCACCCTGGAGAAGACCGAGAAGGTGAGCAGCGCCGGGTGTGGTGCAGCGTCCGGCTCCGGCAGGGCATGGGGCAGTTTATTGACGTTTCCCTTTGGTTTATGCTGTGACATACTAGCGCTGACTTCTGCAAAGCCGGACTGGGAACGCGATGTCCGTTGCGCCAGCAGCAGAATGACTCCGTCCCGCACGAGCGTCGTCCTGTTTGCACGTCACCGCCATCCGTTTGGTTCCGCCCGCCAGGTGGACGGAACGGTCGGAGACGTCGCCAAGCGGGTCGGCGAGGTGGAGGAGAACCTCAACTTCCTGCTGGGCCGGCTCTCGCTGGTCGTCTCCGAGTTCAACCAAATGAAGTCGGGCATCGGCGCCGAGCTGGACCTGCTGCGCACCAAGTTCAAGACGTTCGGGCCGGAGCAGCCCTCCGATCCCGACCCGGCCGACGCCTACGACGGCCCGCGGAAGGTGCCCATTCAGTGACGTGCCGGCCGAGCCGCTCGACCGCCGCCGACCCGGGAGCGGTCCCCTCGAGAGGCGTCCCCTCGGGAGGAGTCCCCTTCGGCGATGTCCTTACCCCGAGGGATATCCTCTCGAAAGATCTCCCAGCGAGGCGTCCCGCCGATGATGTCCCTCTGGGGCGTCCCCTCAGGAGATCTTTCGGGGGACGTCCCTTGGGGGAGCCCCACCGGAACGCGTCCCCTGCGAGACAGCGCTCGGACGGCGTCTCTCTGACGTCGACGAGCACGAGGAGACTCGTTCGCGGAGCTGGGCGTGGCGATCGTGCAGTGCCTTTTCGCCGGGACGCCAGCCCTCTGCGACCAGCGCCGGCGCCAGTGACTCGTAATAGCCGCGGTGCGAATGGGCTCTTTTGAGCGGCCACTGCTTTTCACGAAATCCTTTTGTACGGTGTGGCGCAGCGCTGAAGTTAGACCCCGGCGGTTTAGCGCGTAGAAGCTTGAAGTGGGCAGTTGCTATCGAGCCATCCAGGTTAGCGGAGTTTTTCGTGCTGAATGGCAGCATTTCCGCTTCGCCGGTGCTCCATAAGGAAGAGGAGTCTTCCCGAGTGTCACAGGGTTTCTGTAGGTGCGAGAAGCACTCACGGCTCTAGCGGGGTTCGGGGCCCTGCGTGGTCCCTGCCGGCCGGACAGGGTGCCGAGTTTCACGCGCGCTTCTCATAGTCGCGTTTCCGTAAAAGCGCCGACGAGTCGGTTCGGCCCGCACGAGGCCGGCCCTTTCGGCGGCCGATCTCCGGCCGCACGTCCTCCTGGCCGAGACCACGTGCCGTGGCCGGGCCGTGGCTCCGCACCAGGCCGCCCGGCTCGCCCGCTCTGTTTACAGTTTCGCCGAGGGCAATAGACATGCTGGCCGGCCGTTGACCGTCCGGGCGTGGCGAAATAAACGGAGCGTCGTGCCGTTGTTGCGAGTGACGCACGCGCGTCAGACGGCCGGACTTTGGGCCGCGGCGGCCGGACGCTGCATCCGCTGCCGGGCGGGGTCGGGCACGGACCTCGACGGAGAGGCGCCGCACGCGACGCAGGGTCGGGGACCGGGACACTGCACGTGCGATGGGGCAGTGAGTCGGACAGCAGCGGAGAAGCTCTACACGTGTGGCAGGGCAAGAGACCAGACCCCGAGCCCCGCCGCAGGGAAGCCGTACGCGTAGCAGGGCCGGGAAACGGACACGGACCTCGGCAGATGGACACTAAACGTATGACGGCCACAGATATGACAGCTGTAATGCTAATGACGCCGCCGAGCGTAAGGTCTCGTCAGATAACTTGCATCGATCGGCGTTTGAGTATGGCGGATTAATACAGCACAATGATCATCCTGAGCCGTCTCAGCAATCAACGGAAAACCGGTGTTGGCATTCCCGGGGCGACCAATACTAATACATCGCATAAAGCATATCACGCATGTATTCTGGGCGTACTACGCAGAGTGCGTCTCTCTCGCTGTGAGGCGTCGTTTGGTCCGTTACCGTGAAAGTAAGGCACATAGAAAGTAAACGAACCTGACGTATTAACCCGCGCACTCCCGTCGGTCGGCGACCACGCCCGACTGGGTGATCTCACGAACAGTTGCTCGCACGATGAAGATAAGCACACCGTTGGAAAGATTGTGACGAGTAGAGTTCGAAACTGGTCTCATGTTTTAGTTTTAGATAATATGTAATCAATTTACGTCCTATATATGTTTTCTCATAGCCGACTGCATGAGACCGAGAAACGGCCTGAATCTCAAGGGCTGTGACTAATAACGCATAGGTAAAGGCACCAGCGCACATGTAAAGGGACGCAAATGCCGATACACATCTAATTTCTCGGATTTGTTTAATATATACGCCGAAACGTTGAGTTAAAGACACGACAATTTTCGCGCCGGCTGTCGGCGTGCACCGCAGCCGTACGCAGTAAGAAATTAACGGAAACTAATTTTAGCGTTTCTTTATTTACGGGAAAAAATATCCATGTAAATTTTATTGATCTTGCATTCCCGGGGCGGCCAATACTAATACATCACAAAGCATATCACGCCTGCATTCTGTGGTTCTTGTGATGGTTTCTCATGCTTAAATTTTGGAAAAATTCATTTGTTACCAATCTACACAATTGGCGAAGCCTTACTCGCAAGAGCCTATTTATTTTCAAAATATGCGATTTTTTCAAACTTTTTGAGGTTCCTGGTATTACTTACGTCTGTGCAAGCTAGTTCTGCCATTTTCTACCCATTCTGAGCAATTTACCGCTGATTTTGACCGTGGTACATTTTAGCTCACAACAGTTATTTGTGACCTGACTTCAGGTCAATGGCTGGAAGTCATTGATGCTTTGCCCAATGACGGTAACTAGATGTCTGCTTCAATCCACACCAAAAATCTTATGAAATGTTCCGCAAATTTCCGAAAAAACGACGACATGTCTTAGCAATGGGCTTGACCTTAGGTCAATGACTGGGAAAATTCCGAAAAATTTGAGATAGCAGATCTGTTGCATCTATCAGATTACTAATCTCTGAAAGTATAATTGTGATATCTTGTCTTCCGAATAAGTTACAGGGCGCTAAACCTTTTTGGATATAGGTCCGTTTGACCTGGCCTAGGTCAAGCACCTGAGCTGACCTGAGGTCAAAACTTTGACACAAGGTGTAAAAATGACCAAGCAAAAGGTAAGCAAACTTTTATGGCTCTGTGTTTGTTCGTTCTCTCGCAATCCCAGAAAAACCTCAAGGGGCGGTCAACTGCCCCCCCTAGTCGGCGGCGGGTTAATATCCAGAGTAACAAGTCCTTTGAGTAACAGACTCTAACAGACAATTATGCCGCGAATGTGACAACATTGCGCAGGCACGAAAGACGGCGGACGCGGTTTCATTTCGGGGACTCTCTTCAAAACCTATACAGGACCTCGTCGAAAACTAGTTTTCTGTTTCTGCCGGCTGGTTTTGGTGGAGGGGAGATAATTTGATCAGGAAATGGACCGCAAGGGAGCATCTATAGGACCCATTTGAAGGAAATCGGCATAACCGTCTACTGTGCCATCGTGGCAACATTCCCCATTATAAGGTATGCGTAATTAGTTGCTCAATACGCGGGCGTTTTTGCACCGTGGATTGACGACCAAGAAATCCTCATGTTTCCCCATATCAGGTGAAATTTTCCAAAGCTTAACTGGCATTGGTGAAACCTAAATAGATTTGCAGACTCTGCAAGGAGAGTCAAGATCATCATACAGTGGCAATAAGAGTACTAATTGTTACATGCTTTATCATTCAGAAATGCTTGTGCAGCAAATATGAAGGAAATTGCAAAATGAACATAATTATTACTGAAGATGATTAGTGTCATTTTCCCTGTTTATGTTTCAAGATGCTCCATACAGTGCCACATGGACTTCTTCAAACATGGCTGTGGATGGAAAGAAAATATTTTTTTTTGAACCAATGGTAGAATAAATCTCACAGAAATCATGCACTGTTGCCACATAAGTACTCCTTGCCCCAGGCCATTGGTTGTTTCAGTGTGAATAAGCTCAGCTCAGTTCTGCACCTTACTTGGATGGATGTAACAACATTTATTTTGTGAATAGCTGTTGCAATATTTGTTTTATGCCATTTGCCATATTGGCAGTAAGCATGTGAGGTAAAATAAGGACTGGTAATGTTAAGCAAAGCTTATGTAACCTAACTTAAGTAAACTAACCTAATGTAATGTAACCTAACTGTAAACTAACTTAATGTAACTTGACCTATGTTTTAATTTTTCTAACTGACTATGGACCTCACTTCTTTAATTACTATCACTGCCATGCCTAAATTGTTTTTTTTCCCATGGTTTTGCTCATTTATGCCTTAGGACAGTGCTAGCAAATCCTTGCATATCAGTTGCATCCAGTTTGTTGACATTGCCACAGATCTCTCAGTTCTCAGTGGTCAAAGCTTAAACTTGTTGGTTTTGGTGCTGATAGGAACATATACAAATTAAGTTTGACTCCCAGCAACATCTACTTCATTTGTTTACATTGCCAGAAGTCTCCCAGTTCTCAGTAGTCAAAGCTTAACCTTGCTGGTCTGGGTCATGGTAGGAAGATATGCAAACTATGTTTGATGCCCAACAAGCAGGGCTTAGAAGCCAGGTAAGCACAGCTAAGCCAGGTATTGCATTCTGCAAAGTCAGTATTTTTTCCACATTGGAAAATTATGACCAGCTAAACTTTAACCTAAAGCTCAATATTTACTCCATATCTTATACCATGTCTTGACAGCTTTGGAGCTCTTAGGTAGTTGGACAAAAATGAAGGACAGAAGTGTGTGATTTTAAAGGAGGGAAATGATGGTTGTGCTTTATGCATCTTTTTTCATTCCCATTTTCCAGGATAGAAGGAAAAACAGTTCAGCCTAATCACAATATCATGCCTGTCAGGAAATAGTATTGCATGTGTATCATTTTAAACAATTTTTTATCAGCACATGATATTATTTTATATGTTATCCTTGATTCTGAAGATGCTGTGAACGCCATTTTTCTGTTATTTAGAGGTCATTTAGTGACCTCTGGAATGTTACTTGGCATGTTCTGGAACTCATATTAGGAAATAGAAAATCATACCCGCACATGTTGAAGTTTTTTGAACATTATGCATTGTCCAGCAATAGACAGTTAACCTGTATTTTTCAGCTGGTGCTCTCACACATTCACATTTATTGTCTGGTGAGGTCTCATCAGCACAAAAAATTGCTATGTTCAAAGTAATTGCCATTGCAAACAGGGCCCTGTGAATGCATGCTTGTGGATATCCCTGTTGTCATAGAAATAATCATAAATGCTGATTGGCCACTGATGGGAGTATCAAACAGATGTGCCTGGATCCCAGTGGAATACAGATTATCCCCAAGTTGAACGTGACCTCACATTGACTTTGACAAGCCATTGCATCACCTTGGAAAGGTCATGTCCCTTTGGAGCGAAGTGCTTCTGAGCTGATGCAGCATGTACCCTGGTCAGCTCAGAATCTGACAGAAAATAAGGATAACCTACATTCCATCAGGATCCTGGGACATGTCTGGTATCATGGCTTGTCCCGTGCCAGGTTTTAGCAGTAAAGAGCAATGCTGCCCTAAGCATGACACTAAAGGATCATCACATAAGCTTACTGTTTACTTCTTACTTACTTACTGTTCTTACTGTTGCTGTTCTATCCTTAACTCCCTTAGCCAACACTACCTATGTCTAATCAAAAGCATTGTGACTGCTCATCCTTCACAGCACATGACAAGCTTGTAAGGACATCTGTCGATTTGATCACAGCTGATTTTTTAATCCTTGACCTCTTGCAGGCTAGCACATAGGAGGAAGCAGCCATGTCTGCAATGTACTCAATCCACAAGACTATGCATCAGCCAACTTGCATAGAGATGAGTCTGTACTGCAACCTGATGGGCCTTGGAGACCAGCAGCTGGTGGTGGCAGGCGCCAACATGCTCAAAGTGTTCCGACTGGTGCCTGACCCTGATGCCGGCAGGCCCACAGAAGAAGGTATGTTGTTGGAATCAAATGTTGATCTGTGAAATATATGTGTTGAATGGAAAAGGAAGGGATGTCAGGAGTGGTTGAGAGCTGTCAAATGTACCACAAGCAGTACTGATGCCAGGTAAGTGTGTCCAGTTTATATAACTGCTGTTTTGTTTGCTGGACATCATAGTAGTTTGCCTGGGTGCAGTGGCATGGTTGGCTCAAAAGTGATAACTTTGTTCTCTCAGATGGTTTTGTGGCCCCAAAATGCTGCATCACATCTTGTCCAGAATCGAGCTTTCAGGCTGAAAGTTGATTACCTCCAAACCACTGTATGAACTTTAGGGTCACAACTGAATCATTAATGCATGAATGTTTGCAAAATATAGTGTTGAATTGAATAATACACTCTGATACTGTGGACCATCAGTTTTACTACCACTTGTTTTATTGCGCCCCATTACGTTCCACTATGCTCCATGACACGTGGTCGGTGCATCTGCCGTGCAGGCGAGCGGCCCAAGACCAAGCTGGAGTGCCTGCTGTCGTTTGCTCTGCACGGCCGCGTGGCGGCGCTGGCGTCGGCGTCGCTGCCCGGCGCCCGGCGCGACTCGCTGCTGGTGGCGTTCGAGGAGGCCAAGCTGACCGTGTGCGAGTACGACCCGCAGCGGCACGACCTCGCCACCGTCTCCATGCACATGTTCGAGGAGGACGAGATGAAGGTGGGACAGCGCGCTGCTCCGCCGGCAGGCACGTGCGTGCGATTTCGTGATACACGATGCCACCGGTGTTTTGGTCTGTCTTGATAAACTGGTGTCACGCATTGGCCAGTATAACCATCGGGAATGTTTGTTCGCGGGTTGATTGTTGGAAGCAGCCTCGTGTTTTGGGTTTCCTTTGTGTGATGCTGAAGAGCGTCACAGTCTCTGTGCGAGATTGCGGGAGTGTTTGGTGCTGGCTGCCTCTGGCTGCTGCCCCCTGAGGGCGTTGTACTGGCCCGGTGTGGCGGCGCGGAGGGACCTCTGTCCCCCCTCTGGCTGCTGCCTCCTGAGGATGTTGTACTGGCCGGGTGTGGCGGCGCGGAGGGACCGCTGTCCCCCCTCTGGCTGCTGCCTCCTGAGGATGTTGTATTGGCCTGGTGTGGCGGCGCGGAGGGGCCGCTGTCCCACCTCTGGCTGCTGCCTCCTGAGGGTGTTGTACTGGCCCAGTGTGGCGGCGCGGAGGGACCGCTGTCTGCCCTCTGGCTGCTGCCTCCCGAGGGTGTTGTATTGGCCCGGTGTGGCGGCGCGGTTGGGCCGCTGGCCGCCCCTCTGGCTGCTGCCTCCTGAGGATGTTGTACTGGCCCGGTGTGGCGGCGCGGAGGGACCGCTGTCCCCCCTCTGGCTGCTGCCTCCTGAGGGTGTTGTATTGGCCCGGTGTGGCGGCGCGGAGGGACCGCTGTCCCCCCTCTGGCTGCTGCCTCCTGAGGGTGTTGTATTGGCCCGGTGTGGCGGCGCGGAGGGACCGCTGTCCGCCTGACGTTGCCCGCCTGTCTGTCGCCCCCAGTCGGGCGGCACGGAGGGAGTCGGCCTCCAGATGCGCGTGGACCCGGAGAGTCGCTGCGCGGCCATGCTCATCTACGGACGCCGCATCGTCGTCCTGCCGTTCCGCCGAGAGGTACGTGCCACCTAGCGCAGGGGGTCTGGTGATCACGGGCGTAGCTGGTGATCCGGGGGGAGGGTCTGGACCCTCTCTGTTTCAGATGTTTTAACACTGGGCCTGATGCATTGACGAGAAAGAAATGTTCTGAAGACCTGTCGAGATCTCTGTTCCTATCGTCTTCAGAAATGTTAAGCCATGATAGCATGCTTTGGTGTGCTGAGGAAAGCGCGACCTAACAGAGCTCAGGATCTTGACAAACAGTTTTACCTTTCTATTGTTGTCCGCTAAGCAGAATACTTACATCGGTCTCCAGCCGTCCACTAAATACAGTCGTGGCTTGGATGAATCGCAGGTGCAAAGAAAATGTGTAGTAGAAAGAATAGGAACGGATCGACAGACTGAACGGTTCCTCCTCTCGGCCGGCTTGCGGCGGCCCCTGACCGTGGGTCTGTCGGCCGTCTACTGCGTTCCGATACCGCACGCCGGCTCGTCCGCTGCGTCACCGTCATCCAGTGGTCACCGTCAGGCTGCGTCGTCAGCCGACGGAGATCGGGTCTCCCGCTGCCCCCGGTCCTCTGACTGATCCTCCGACCGACAGGTGGCGCTGGACGGGGAGACGGTCCTCTGATCCTCCGGCCGACAGGTAGCGCCTGACTGGGAGACGGTCCTCTAACTGATCCTCTGGCCGACAGGTGGCGCTAGACGGGGAGACGGTCCTCTGACTGATTCTCCGGCCGACAGGTGGCGCTGGACGAGGAGACGGGCGGCCGCCGCTCGCCGCTGCTGCCCTCCTACGTCATCAACCTGCGAGAGCTGGACGAGCGGCTCTGTAACGTGGCGGACCTGCAGTTCCTGCACGGCTACTACGAGCCCACCCTGGCGCTGCTCTACGAGCCGATCAAAACGTTCTCCGGGTGAGTCGGGCCGTCCGCCGGACCTGGCCGCGGGATCGGACGGCTCCGTCCGCCGGACCTGGCCGCGGGCTCCGGACTCCTCCGTCCGCCGGACCTGGCCGCGGGATCGGACGGCTCCGTCCGCCGGACCTGGCCGCGGGATCGGACGGCTCCGTCCGCCGGGCCTGGCCGCGGGCTCGGCCGGCGCAGCTGCTGCTGCAACAGGAAAATCGCCGCCATTTCGCCGACGATGCGTGATGACTGACTGGTGCTGCCCTCTGCCCGTTAGCGGCCGCGTTATGCCGCAGCTGCGCGCGCCAGCGGACCGACTACCTCCGTCTGTTTTGGACCGTCCGGGCTGGTCTGGTAGCGGGCGGCGCCTTGGTGTGCTATGCCGGTCGGTTGGCCGACGGGGCCCGAACCAGCTGACTCCTTTGATTGAGTTAGTGTTGAAGCCACTGGTTGTTGACCGTATCGGCGTGATCGAACTTGCACGGGGACGTGTATGACAGATTTACTGAACTGTTGGAGTTGTCATTTGTGTGTCGGCCATTTTTTTTGGCCGGACTTGAGCCCCTTGCGTCGCTGTGGGACCCGCCGGGCGCGTGGTGACCCGGCTGGTGACCGCAGTGTGACGCTCCGCTCTGACCGCCCCCTGCGGCCGGCCCAGGCGGCTGGCGGTGCGGCGCGACACTTACCAGCTGGTGGCCATCTCGCTGAACGTGGACCAGCGCGTGCACCCGGTGATCTGGACGGTGGCCAACCTGCCGTTCGACTGTCTGCGGATCGCGCCCGTGCCGCGGCCGATCGGCGGCGCCCTGGTGCTGGCCGTCAACAGCCTGCTGTACCTGAACCAGAGCGTGCCTACGTACGGCGTGTCGCTCAACACGCTCACCGACACCAGCTCGCGGTTCCCGCTCAGTGAGTCGCGCTGCCCGCTCGGGGAGTCGGCCGGGTTGTTGGCCCACCGGAGACTTGGCTTGGTCTTATGTCTGACGCTGGAGGAACTGTGCTGTTAACTGCTCCTACAAGTGAACTGCTTTCACTGCGAGCACAGGCAGGTGGCGTAAGCTAGCCTGTAGTTTCACGGACAGACCTAGAGAATAGTCAGGGGCGTCCGGACCCGAGTGCCGCGTATTGTGGACGGCGAGTCGCTGGCTCACCGTCGCGATCGTTTGTTGTGCGGGCAACTGCCAATGTGTGGCTCAGAGCACCGCCGTGTTTTTAGTGTCGAACTTTCCCAGCTGCCGCTGTCCGTCAGAAATGGCTGAGGAGCGACCGATGGCGGCATATAGCGAGCCATCAGGGGCCGGCCATTGTTGGCAGCTGAGGCCAACATCTAACATGCTTTCGAACTGGAGACAGCTGTCTGCCACCTGCTGCTGTACGCCAGATTATCGAAGTGTTGCCGGGATGACATCGCATTCGATCCCCTGTTTCAGAGGTGCCGCCAGGTAACGTGAAGATGACGCTGGACTGCGCCCAGTCGGTGTTCGTCAACCCTGACCAGCTGGTGGTCTCTCTGCGCACGGGCGAGCTCTACGTGATCACCCTGGTGGCCGACAGCATGCGCAGCGTGCGCGACTTCAACTTCGAGCGGGCCGCCTCCAGCGTCCTGACCTCCTGCGTGAGTACCCGGTTTCGTTTCCGCACTAATGGCGACTGATGAATGAGCTGCATTAGAGGTCGGAAGATCGGCGGTGAGAGTTGATAGAGAAGGCACATCTGTGTAACTTGTATAGGAGCTTAGGTAACAGCGCCAGGCATTTCCGCCGGTGCATCCAAAGGTAGCGCGCCAGAGGGGTTGGAGCGGGGGATGTGTCGCAAGGCCGAAATAGGACTCCGGTTGCCTGCTTTGCTCCGATCTGATTAAGTGACTTTGTGACCAGAGACTGAATGCCTCTGCCGCTGCCCGCTGTGTGCTGGCGAATGCTGTTGCGCCCGCAGCAGTCACCTGCCCAGGTGATCGTCTGCTGGGATGGCTGCCTTTGGAGAACAGCCCCCCGGTACTGTTCAGATGACTGTGTGAGGATCGCTGATTTGCGAGGATGACCCTCCCTGTTCGCCCTCAGATGACTGTCTGCGAGGACAACTACCTGTTCCTGGGTTCCCGGCTGGGGAACTCGCTGCTGCTGCGGATCCAGGAGAAGAAGGCGCTCGACAAGGACGGCGAGCCGCTGGGCAAGAAGAGACGGATGGACGGTGGGTGACGCCCCCCCCCTCCCCGATCTTTCCGCGTATGTTTGGAAGTTTGATGCCGGCTCGTAGTGTCTGATCTTGTCTTTCGTTTCATGGTGTCAAAACGAGGAAAGTTATAATGCCTACCATGTGTCTTCATTGTTATCCCTGATATAAGTGGATCCCCGTGCCCGCACCCCCAAATATTTGGTCCGAAGCCACAACTCGTGTCACCCGTGCCACGCATGCATGGTCGCGCGTAAAATCCGTTATGTCGTCCAGCACCGTAATGTGGACAGTATAACATAGCTATAAGCTGAAACATTGTATTGGAACATTGGGTCTGATTGCTCGTCAGTAGTCCGGACTTTGGTCTTTAAGCCGTCGGAAAATTAGGTGTCCCGTGGTGAGGTTTGCATTTATATGATGTAGAGATGGTCAGGATGCCCTTGATTATGGGAATGGTTGGAAATTTCCAGTTATACATGTACTCTCTGTTGACCATGTGTCGTGTCGCGTTCACGTGGTTCTGTATGTGTTGTATGAGGACCTCGGCCGCCCCTCTGACTGTGCGTGCCGCGCTTGTCCCACCCCTCAGGACCGCTGAGCAACATCGAGAGCCTGGACCTGGAGGAGCTGGAGGTCTACGGCAGCGAGGACGTGTCCCTGACGCAGATGAAGCAGTACACCTTCGAGGTATGCTTTGCGTATATATGCTCGCGGCCGGACACCATTAGGTGGGGAATCCAACCGCTTTTACGTTGCTGTTGACGGTCATTACCTTCAACTTTTTGCAAACTTAGGCCAGAGGTATGGCACATTCGGTTTACTTAATCTGCATGACGGTAAAAATACTATTTCATTTCCGTGCCCGTTTGGTGTTGCTGAATCTTAGCAAATACGCACCAAGTTCTTTTTCCCATATATGGGGCACAAAGAGTTTGGCCGGTTGAGCAGTTGACTTTCTTTCCCAGCGTCCGTTTATTGGTAACGGAAATTCTGTTATCGTCACGGATGTGTTACAAGTGGCCAGCGGAATTTGCGAGGAGATGCGCGGTCCGTTTCTTCTTATTTCAGTAGATTGTGTGGGATCGTCTGGCCGCCGAGGCAGGTTTCAGCAAGTTCTGCCCTTTCTGGCGTCTTCTTTGTTGTCGAGTGAACCGAGTCCAGTGTCCATTTTCATCGTCTTCCACATAAGTATCGTGCAACTTCAGTAGATTAGAACTTGCTCCCCAGCCATGCCATTGGCTCGTAGTGGATGGTAAAGTCCGATCTCAGTAATACCGGGGGTGTGTTCCCCAGTCGGTCTGTGTGATGTGTGCAGAATCAGTGACCATATGCCATACCACAGGTGTGCGATAGTATCCTGAACCTGAGTCCGTGCGGCCAACTGTCGATGGGCCAGCCGGCGTTTCTCTCTGAGGAGTTCACCCTGGACGACCCGGACATTGAGCTGGTGGTCACCTCTGGTCACGGCAAGAACGGCGCCCTCTCCGTGCTGCAGCGCTCCATCCGACCTCAGGTCAGGCCAGGTCACCTGTGGGGTGAGGGGTCTGCTGCGGTGTCCCTTCCGACCTCAAGTCAGCTCAGGTCACCTGTGGAGTCAGTCTTCTGCTGAAGCGCTCCATCCGACCTCAGGTCAGGCCAGATCACCTGTGGGGTGAGGGGCGTTTGGGCGTTCCCCCGACCTTAGGCCAGGTCACGTCACGTGTGGGGTCAGTCTTCTGCAGTGCTCCATCCGACCTCAGGTCAGCCCAGGTCACCTGTGGGGTAAGAGGTCTGCTGCGGCGCCCCCTCCGGCCTTAGGTCAGGTCAGATCACCTGTGGAGTCAGTCTTCTGCTGCAGCCCACCATCCGACCTCAGGCCAGGCCAGGTCAACTGCTGTGGGGCAGGCGTCTGCCGTAGGGTGACGTTCAGACATTAACCTGTCTCACGTCCTGAGGAGCCAGGCGTCTGCTGTGGAACTGTGACCTTCGGTCAGATCAGGCCGTGACCTGTGTGGCACTTGTGCTGGCTGTTGGTCGCCGGGTATGACTGGTGTATCTGCACACACAGCCTTTTAGCACTGGCAGCGGAAACGCTAGTAGAAAATCGAGGTTCTTGAGCATTGTGGTGAATATGCAGGATCAGTTATCACCGGATTGTTGTGGCTGATTTCTGTTTTGCCAAGTCCTCAGTGGCGCGGTGAGCTCCAGGACGCTCCCTGGGCCGTGACGTCACGACGCTGACCGGCCCGGTGGTGCCGTGGTCGCCAGGTGGTGACGACCTTCACGCTGCCCGGCTGTCTGGACATGTGGACGGTGCTGGGCCCGGACGCCAGCGAGCAGCACGCCTTCCTCCTGCTCAGCCGGCCCGAGGCCACCATGGTGCTGCAGACGGGCGAGGCCATCAACGAGCTCGACTCCAGCGGCTTCCAGACGGCGGCGCGCACCGTCACCGCCGGGAACCTGGCCGGACGGCGCTACATCGTCCAGGTGAGCCGCCGGACCGGACCGGACCGGACCGGACTGGACTGGACTGGACTGGAGCCGGCCAAATTAGTGAGGACCGGACCGAACCTGGCGAAACCAGACCAGACAAGACCAGACCGGATGAAACCAGACCGGACTGTTTCCAGGTGAAGTAATTCAGAGTAGCTTCATCAAAGGTTTGAGAAGATTTTAAAACGATGGCTTCCCACCCGCATCGTAGGTGGACGACAGGTCGTGCGTAGCCGTCTGAGTGCCGTTTATCTCTGGTAACCAACGACAGCCGGTGACAGCGTTGTTTTATTGTTTAGTTTACACTACGACGGTGGGTGTTGCCATTCTGAGCACCAGGGACGGGTCCCCGTCGTTGGGGGAAGCATGTCATGCCGAGGGCATCGCGACTAAGTGTGTTATTCAGTGCTCAGTCCGTCCTTGTTATGCACAGCTTCAGCCAGTGCTAAATGCTGGAATGCTGTTAGCTCAAGTAACATGTCTGTATGAACTTTTCTCAGCTCAGTTTACCACTGGGGCCAAATATAGATGATGCATCGTGGTGATTACTGGTTTCTTTATGCAGGCGTTGCCGAATCTAGAACATTTCATTAGTCCATTACCATAAGCTTTGTTGTGTAATTCTGCTGCCTCTTCCAAAGTGGATTGGTTTTCTGTGCTCTGTCCAGGTGACCACAGACGCTGTCCTCCTGCTGGACGGCTCCACGCTGGTCCACTCTCTGGCCATCAACCTGGGCGCTCCGCTGGTAGCGGCCTCTATCGCCGACCCGCACATTGTCGTCTGCTCGGAGGACGGACAAGGTGGCGCTAGTGTCGCTCGCTTCCGACCGTCTGGTGATAAGCTTGCCGGAGGTTGATACGGAAGGTGCGGCCCGCCCGGCGGTGTGGGATTAGGTCTGACCTATCCATAATATGGCGTCGTTAGCTCATTCCCGTTCCCACTATCGGACCCTGGAACTAGACCACCGTCGTTATCCGTTTTGTTTTTTTCTCTGCTCTTATTTCTCATTTGCTGAGGCTTAATTCGTAGTCGTGGATAACATCCACTGGATTTGGTTGCCAGCATATCTTGTTTTTTCTTTAATTGGTTGAGCTTCAAGTGTTTGTAGCTTCATCACTGTTTCCATGCCTGTTGAGTCTTGTAGGTAAGCCATGGATGTGCTGCCGTGAGAGTGGCCGAATTAAACTGATACGCACATGCGACATGACGTGAGTGTGACCACACGTCGTCGATTGTTATTGGGGCGCGGCTCAGGTATTCCGTGCCAGATTAATCGCGCCGTTTCGGACGCGGTCGCCGGCTGAGCGGCGGCGGGCGCCCGGTCTCGGCTCGGCGACGGCGCTCTGACCCGCCCCGCCGTCACAGGTCTGGTGCTGGCCGCGGCTTTCCTGGACAGGAGCGGCCTCTTCACGGCCGCCGTGCCGCCTTACGTGCGGGACGTGGACGACCAGGCGGCCGGCGCCGCCGAGCGGCAATCGGACGCCGACCAGCTGCGGAAAAAGTACGTCCGCGCCGAGCAGACATGTGCACAGATGTCCACCTAGAATAGGCAACCCGGCGATCGCCGTGCGTATTCTCCGTGTTTGGTGCTTTGAAGGATACAGCATTTGATCTACTGTGCTGCTGTGCTTGCTTCCCTCACTCGAGACCACCGATGCGGTCTGCTGTAGTATTCACTCGCCTGCCGGACGGATGTCCATGTGTCATTTTGTTTATCCGTGTGTGGATGTTGGATTACTACAGCCTATTACTACAGCCTTGTTGCGCAGTGGTAGTTCAACTGACGCTCTGCGGCGTTTTTGGCCGCCATATTGGCCACTGCTGTGTGGCTGCTGGCATTATATTGCAGCTGCCACGTCCCGTAGCCGACCGCGTGGTGACTTATCGTACGGCTTTGAGGCCGGACTGCTGGCTGTTGACAGTCTCCTCTGGCGACTGGCCGTCGACGATCCTGGCTATTTATGATCCCCGTCCTCAAATGCTGACGGCCTGTTGCCGGTTGACAGGGAGCTGGACGATGAGGACGAAATGCTGTACGGAGAGTCGGGCGTCTCCATGTTCGCCACGCCGTCGGCCGAGGAGGACCGACCGGCCGGCGCCGGCTCCGACCCGCCCAGGTTCGCCTTGCCCCCTCTTCCCTTTCCGTCCCTCTGAGGCAGCTCACCTCGCCCCGTACCCACCCAGGTTTATCTCTGTACAAGTAATGTCCCTGATACGGCGGACGCACAGAACCGACAAGACTGTCTGCTTCCGTCCATCCTAATAGGACTTTGTTTGTCAGTCGTTGTGATTGTCTCCGAGTGTTCGTCAGCACCGTCAGCTGTTGTTTTTTCGAACGATTACTTGTTGCTCACCAAGTGGATGGGGGACCGTTGATGAGGATTCGCTGGCCGTTGGCCGGGCCGGACAGGGTGGTTTCCGCTGATCGTTGTCCGATGACGTAGCTGGACTGACCGTTGTCCGATGCTGCAGCTGGACTGACCGTTGTCCGATGCTGTAGCTGGACTGACCGTTCCCTGGTGCCACAGCTGGACTGACCGTTCCCCGGCGCCGCGGCTGATTGACCGTTCCCCGATGCTGCAGCTGGACTGACCGTTGTCCGGTGCTGCAGCTGGACTGACCGTTCCCCGGTGCTGCGGCTGACTGACCGTTGTCCGGTACTGCAGCTGGACTGGCCGTTGTCCGGTACCGCAGCTGGACTGACCGTTGTCCGATGCTGCAGCTGGACTGACCGTTGTCCGATGCTGTAGCTGGACTGACCGTTCCCTGGTGCCGCAGCTGGACTGACCGTTCCCCGGTGCCGCGGCTGATTGACCGTTCCCCGATGCTGCAGCTGGACTGACCGTTGTCCGGTGCTGCAGCTGGACTGACCGTTCCCCGGTGCCGCGGCTGATTGACCGTTCCCCGATGCTGCAGCTGGACTGACCGTTGTCCGGTGCTGCAGCTGGACTGACCGTTCCCCGGTGCCGCGGCTGACTGACCGTTCTCCCGTGCCGCAGCTGGCGCCGGTGGCGGGAGCCGGTCGCGGCCACGCCCTGGGCGCTGCTGGCCTACAGCGGCGGCGACGTGCTGCTCGTCTCGCTGCCTGATTTCCGGCCGGCCATGAGGCTGCGCGGCCTCGCCCACGGCTGGACCGTCATCGGCCACGACGACCCGCAGCCGGCACTCGAGTGAGTGGCGCGCTCCGGACCGGCGCCATGGGCAGGCGGCTGCCCTCCCTGGCGGCGCGGCAGAGCGCCGGGAGAGCGGGAGGAGAGAGGAGAGGCTGCAGGAGAAGCGACGTCCCGGCCGAACAGTCCGTCCGTCGGATGATCGTGACAGTTGAGATGTTCATCCGCTTGACTGACCGCGCTTCTGCCGATCGCCGCTGCAGTCAGTCGCCGCTCAGAAGAGTCAGTTGTTATTGGCCGGCGGTAGTTGTCTTTACGTTCACCAGCTGCTGTCGCCCGTTTTTATCTCCTTAGCCAAGGTCGTGCCTTCTTGTGTTCCCAGTTGTCTCTCAGTTTCAGTGGAATACATCCCGACCGTGTCCCTTATTTCAGAGGGGACAGGTCCTGGCTGTCCGGCGTTTCACAGGGGCAGGTGCTGACCTTGTCCGGTATTTCACAGAGATACGTCCTGACCGTATCCAATGTTTCAGAAGGACGCGTCCTGACTGTGTCCGGTATTTCAGAGGGAAAGCTTTCTGACCGTGTACATTATTTCAGAAGGGCTGATCGTGTCCGGGGTTTCAGAGACCCTAACCATGGTCCGGTGTTTAACAGGGACAGGCCTTGTCTGGTGTTTCACAGGAACTGGCCGTGTCTGGTGTTTCAGAGGGACTGGCCTTATCTGGTGTTTCAGAGGGACTGGCGTTGTCTGATGTTTCAGAGGGTCTGACCGTGGTCTGGTGTTTCAGAGCTACTCACCGTGGTCCCGTGTTTCAGAGGGCCTGACCTTGGTCCGGTGTTTCTCACCGCGGTCCCGTGTTTCAGAGGGCCTGACCGTGGTTCGGTGTTTGAGAGGTACTTACCGTGATCCGGTTTTTCAGAGGGCCTGACCGTGGTCCGGTGTTTCAGAGGGCCTGACCGTGGTCCGGTGCTTCAGAGGGCCTGACCTTGGTCCGGTGTTTCTCACCGTGGTCCCGTGTTTCAGAAGGCCTGACCGTGGTCCGGTGTTTGAGAGGGTCTGACCCTGGTCCGGTGTTTGAGAGGGTCTGACCGTGGTCCGATGTTTCAGAGGTACTCACCGCGGTCCCGTGTTTCAGAGGGCCTGACCGTGGTCCGGTGTTTCAGAGGGGATGCGGCTGTACCGGCGCCGACCCGTGAGCTGAGTCTCACCTGCATGGGGTGCCAGCAGTCGCGGCCCGTGCTGATGGCGCTGGTCGGCGACGATCTGCTGATATATGAGGTGTTCCCCTGCTACGGCCAACCGGAGCACCAGCTCAAGATCAAGTTCCGGCGCGTCCAACATGACGTGATCGTCAGGAGCAGGAAAAGGTTGTTCATTGCGGCATCTAATGGCCCGCACACTGCTGGCGCGTTGCTTTTATTGATGGCCTATCTTAGTTGATAAAGTTTTGAAAACAGTGATGTGCCAACACCTTATCGACATTGTTTCGCAGCTGCGCGAAAGGAATAAGCTAGGCGAAACGCTCTGATAACGATGTTAGGTATTTTATCTTGTCCTCTAACCCTATTCCCGGCAGGGGGGCTGAATCCGCCCCCCCCTCGGGTTTTTTGCTTGCCAATTCCAGGCTTTTTAACGCAGCTTCACGAAACGTGGTGACTTTTCCTAGCTATTCTTTCTACGCGCTGTGACAAAATTTCACAATTCTTCCTTGCTCAGGAGCGGAGCCAGGCAACGTTTTTGGGAGGCACCTCAGGCCATTTTTGGCCATGTTGAGGGTAAAAGGAAAATGTCTGCCAAAAACAGAGTTTTTAAGATAGAACTTAAAACTGTATATGGATGTATAGCTAAATAGTTGGGCAATGTACACACAACATTTCGTTTATCTGATGTCACTTTACAGGGTCAGGTCAAGGTCAAAAGTCAAAATTTGTTTTTTTTTTGGAATAATTTCGGCGCCGTTTTTTTTTTCAAATGCCAAACCCGGGATATATATGACGTAGAATGGTGCCCTCTACTTGTGTATCAAGTTTGAGCTTGATATCAGGTCGGGTCACGGAGCTATGACCTAAAATGTCAGTGCGCGTACACTATCGCAATAGCCATGAAATGACATTTTTGAAATAGAGGTGAATTCAAATGATTGAAAACGTTTGCAGATAGCATTAAATGCACACGAGATCATTCCAAGTAACCCCAAGGTCACTGGAGGTCATTTAAGGTCAAAAGGTCACAAGTTGATCTGAAGAACGTGTGACCATGACAGTTCCCCCTTTTTCATGTCCGTGGCACCGCCTATGCTAATATTATACAAACATTGTAATGCGATTTTTACTTCTTTAGCATAGCATGACTAGCAGAAGCCAAAAAAGTGTTTTTACCTTTTTTGTTCATTCAGTTGTTAGAAAACTAATCCTCCTATTTTTGAAACCCTGTGAACGCCCATGAATTTTCTCAAAATTTCGGATTTGTGCACCCATGGTAAAAGCCCTATCCATAATCTCTCGATTCATGCCAGTTTCATTGAAATCGGTCCATAAACAACGGAGTTATAAGAAGTCCAAAAGTACCCCTAATTTTGACATTTTTGCCCTCCTGTATCCCTTAATTTCGAAATTTTGAAAATTTCTTGTTATAAAAATGTAGTTCACGTCACGGCAAATCGATTGCCGTTTGTTGCGATGAAATCGGACGAATAGTTCTCGAGATCTCAGGGCGGGCCGAATCCGCCCCCCTCCCCGCCGGGAATCAACCATACCGTCTAGCCCTCCGGGAATAGGGTTAATGGTTTTTGTGAACTGTTTCTTTTTAGACGTTTATTTTGCATATTTGGTAAAGACCAATAACTATGGTGATCCTGTAGCTGGCCAGTTCAAACTGGATTCGCCTTCTTGTCTTTGTTTCTTATTTTGTAAACTGTAGGGCCCGGCTGTCTTTCGTTTTTGTTGCTGTTTTTGTTTGTTATGAAGCACTGGAGTCCCCCATTTATGCGGGCACCAGTTTCTGAGTTATTCCCAGGCGTCCGAGCCGACCCTGCCCTGCCAGGCCGTGACCCCGACTCGCCCCGCGTCTAACGGAACGTCTGACAGGACGTCTGACGGGACGCCTGACGGAGCGTCTGACGGGACGTCTGACGGAACGTCTGACAAGACGTCTGACGGAACGTCTGACAGGACGTCTGACGGAGACGCCTGACGGAGCGTCTGACGGGACGTCTGACGGAACGTCTGACAGGACGTCTGACGGAACGTCTGACGGAGCGTCTGACGGGACATCTGATGGAGCGTTCGACAGAACGTCGTACGGAACGTCTGACGGGACGTCTGACGAAGCGTCTGACAGGACGTCTGATGGAACGTCTGACAGAGCGTCTTACGGAACGTCTGACGGGATGCCTAACGGAACGTCTGACAGAACGTCTGACGGAGCGTTTGACTGGACGTCTGACGAGACGTCTGACGGAGCGTCTGATGGATTTTCAGCCGGACGAAGCCCGCTGCGGACTCGGCCGAGACGGTCGGCGCCCCTTGCCTGCTGAGGGAGTTCACCAACGTCTCCGGCTTCCACGGGGTAACTGATCTGACGCGCCGTCGCCGACCAGTGCACAGCGCCTGGTCGGCCGGTTGTTGAGCTCGAATTGGGCGTCTCTTCTGCCGATCGGCGTGCGAACATCATTGTGAAGACAACGGTGTGGAGTGGTTTATGTTCACCTTTGACGAAGACTGCTGATGGAGACTGGTGTGCAGACTTGTGTGGGCCATTCTTTGAGGCGATCCGAGGGCACCAACACCACATTCGTGTCTCTTCGTCCAGCCTCGTTCCGAAAATGGCATGGGCTATCTTCTCCGTTCTCCACCGACTCTTTGTACTGTTCTCGCCATCTGTGATGGTCTGTTGAAAACAGGTGTCGGCCGGGCACCGTTTGTTCACCTGCGGACGCTGTCCCGCTGGTATTTTGGTGCGGATCAAACTCTCACTGGATGCCGGCGCCCTTTGTGCTGGCGTCCTGCAGGTGGTCGTTTGTGAACCGATCGTTCACTGGGTCCGCGTCACCCGCAGGTGTTCCTGTGCGGACCGAACCCGCACTGGATTCTGATGACGACGCGAGGCGAGCTGCGCTTCCATCCCATGACCATCGACGGCAGGCTGAAGAGCTTCGCCAGCTTCAGCAACGTCAACTGCCCGCAGGGGTTCCTCTACTTCAACAAGGAGGTGGGTGGGCCGTCGCTGCGCTCTGCTGGCGTGATCGCTGAGTCTTTGGACGTCTCGGACAGTCTTTGCCGGATGTGTAGAACGTACTGGTGCCAGTACGGCCGCAGACCTGAGAGGCAGCAACGCCAAGCTATGGCATCGGCGTGTGTGTGGTAGGGACTTCACTTGAAAGTCGCTCTGTATTGTGCGTCACCCGCATGCGCTGCCATCATATGGTTTTTGATGCACACGTTGCGTTGGAATTTCCAATTTCTATCGTAACACTCAGCTCGATTTAACCTACAGCATGCTTCTTTCTGTTCGGCGACCTCCACTTTCATCATAATGAAGTTCTAACAATCTCACAACTGCTGTTGTACGGATGTCATCCTCGACGTAGACTTTTATGCTCTCGGTGCTTTTCCCAGTGCGTCACACTCCGAGTGGCCGCACCTTGGGGCCGAGTCTCGCCGTGGCCCTGCAAGACCACGTGTGGCCGTCGGACTGGTCTGTCGATCCGTCTGTTAGACTGTTGTGATGGTGTCTGTCCGTCTGTCAGACTGGTGTGACGGTTCCGGGCCGTCTGCCGGACCGCTGTGACATCTGCAGTGGTCCGGCCCTCGGCCGGTCGCTGGAGCCGGGCCCAGGAATGCAGCGGCCGGCGCCAGGCGGGCCCGCCAGCTGTTCAGACAGTTCCCTCCTCGTCTGACCGCGGCTGGCCGGCTGCACGTGCGGCGCCAACAACAAGCCCCGATCCATCTGATGACTGTCCGTGTATTGGCACGACTGAGCGGACGCACGTGCGTGCCGCGTGGTAAACACAGACGCTGTCCGGCACAGCGTCCGACCGTCCTGTGCTCACACCTGACGCAGCATAACCTTCCACGCGATTGTAATGATGTCATCACAGTCACGGGTTGGCCGATGCTCACACGTGGCTCAGCACAACGTTCTACGCGAATCAGTCGCATACCGTCGGCTGCGCACACCTGGCGCAGTAACGTTCTCTGCGATTGTGATGACGTCACCAGAGTCACGGATTATCCGCTGGTCACCCCGGACGCGGCAGAACGTTCTGTGCAGTTGTGGTGACGTCACCAGAGTCACAGATTGTCCGCTGGTCACACCTGACGCAGCGTAACGTTCTGTGCTATTGCTATGACGTCATCAGATTTGCGCATTGAACAGCCCTTCCGTTAGTAAAGCCGCACTTCATGTGCCATTGACTTCATACCTCACCGACGGACTTCGCTATTTCTCAAAACTCACAGCCCACAAAGCGATCAACTCCAGCCAGCCCTCCCGCGCACGCACTGGCGGGAGATTTCGCCCGCTACGTGTAGAGCGTCTGCTCGATATAGCACGACGTTATGGCCACCCCGGTGGGCGCCAGGCGCATGCGGTTCCTCGCCTTCTTGGTCCGGTTTCCGCACGGCTCGTCGTCGCTGCGCTTGCGGCTCGCGGCGGCGGCGGAGGCGGTCCCGCCGCTGTCCGCGGCCACGTCCGGCGGCGGCGGCGCCGCGTCCGAGCCGTGTCCGGCGGACGGCGGCGGCGCGGCGTCCGCGCGCCGGGACCAGGGCATGTCGCCCAGGCTCAGCGAGCGCATCTGGTGCACGAGCGTGCGCAGCCGCTTGGTGGCCGGCTCCCAGCCGTCCGGCGCCTGAAAGGCCGGGTAACGGCGGTCAGAACGGGCTGGAATCAGCGGCGCCTGAAAACACGGCGTCCGTATCCAGGGATGGAAACAGTCCGCGCCGGCTCAGACCAGCAGCAGCCGAAAACGAGCGTGGCGTGCGAAACTGGCAGGAGCCGATGAGCTGGACAGTTAAGCGAGAAGACTTGATCCTTGTTTATTTCAAACTAACTGATGTCTTTCGTTTTTATAGACCTCGTGTGTTTCAACGCGAGTGCATTTGTCCCTTTTAGTGTTTTGTTGTTCGCATTTTCGGTTATCCTGTATCTACGGAAATGCTTAATATTGTTGTATTTGGGCTTAATTTTTGTTCTGTGTCAATAGTTCACAGCCGGCACCGCCATTACGAAGATTTCTGTCTTTGGTCAATGTACATGCGTCTGGCTGGGCAGGGACCAACTCCGCGGAAATAACACCGTGGGGTTGCTTGTCTCGCCCACAGTCTCTGAGATCGTCCCCCCGGCCTCTTCACCTGGCTACGAGGACCGTCCTCCCGCGCTCCTCACCTGGCCGTGGGGATCGTCCTCCCGGGCTCCCCACCAGGACGTGGGGACCGTCCTCCCAGGCTCCCACCAGGCCGTGGGGACCGTCCTCCCAGGCTCCCACCAGGCCGTGAGGGCCGTCCTCCCAGACTCCTCACCTGGCCGTGGGGGCCGTCCTCCCGGGCTCCTCACCTGGCCGTGGGGATCGTCCTGCCAGACTCCTCACCTGGCCGTGGGGGCCGTCCTCCCGGGCTCCTCACCTGGCCGTGGGGATCGTCCTCCCGGGCTCCCCACCAGGACGTGGGGACCGTCCTCCCAGGCTCCCACCAGGCCGTGGGGGCCGTCCTCCCAGGCTCCTCACCTGGCCGTGGGGACCGTCCTGCCAGACTCCTCACCTGGCCGTGGGGACCGTCCTCCCGGGCTCCTCACCTGGCCGTGGGGGCCGTCCTCCCGGACGCTGGCGCTTCTCTTCCTACTGGCCTCACTCATACTCAGCTGGCGGGCCGACGGCGGAGCCGAGCCATGGGCTCGTCCGATGAGGCCGTGCCGTCGGCGGTGTCGGGGCGGTCAGCCGTCGGACCGCGGCGGTCCGGCGACTGCGCTCGTCCTGGTGCGGTCCTCCGGCGGCTCTCCTCGGCTGGCGGTCTCCCGGTGAAGCTCGGCTCAAGCTGCAGCCTCTCTCCGCCGCTGGTGATGGGCTCTGCTGTCCTGCCCTCTCGTGGCAGGCACCGCGGACGCTGGTGGTCCGGAGGCCGCGCCGACCACCGCTCGCTCGGCTCCACACCCCGCTGGGACCGTCTCCTGTGCACACTGTCACCGCTCGGCCGGCGCCGCTGACGGGCGTCGGTCGGACCCGCTCCGACCGTGGTCGGCCTCAGTCGCACTTGCGACGTCTGGCCAAGGGCGCGCGGCGTCGACAGGTCGGCCGACGCCGGCCGGCTCCGGGCCAGGCAGAGAGCTAAAGATAGCGCCGCCGCCGTCGGCGGGGGAGGGGAGGGGGCGGCGGTCAGTCGACGGCCGAGGGCTGCAGCGGTCAGTCGTTCGTCGGCTGCGACGGTGGTGGGCCCGAGCTGACCTGCCGCCGTCGGCCGGGGGGCGGGGTCAGTCGGCGGCCGAGGGCTGCAACGGTCAGTCGGTCGTCGGCTGCGACGGTGGTGGGCCCGAGCTGACCTGCCGCCGTCGTCCCCTTCAGCCCCCCCCCGGACACAACACGAATGCTGCGTGTCGCGTCGCCTCGAGCCCTGTTCGCCTCTGGGATTGTCAGGCGGGAATAGACGGCCGGCTTCGCTCCACACATTTGCTCTGGGTAGCTTTGCGTGCGTTGTTTTACTTGCCGACCGTTTGTAGCGTTGGCTGTCCGGTTGCCGCACAAAGGAGAGTGCTTCACCTTGGATGGGTTTGGAAAATGTCGCCTTTTACGTTTTAGTCAGTTATTTAAAAAAATATGTCACTGGCGTTGTAAATGCAGTTGCCAAAAAACAGCCAATTAAAAACTGTACTCCACGGTCGTCCGCCGACATAACGCTTTATGGGCCAAAGACCGCACGCTTTCTACAAACGTGCATTGGCATGCAATTGCCGCGCTCTTTACATCGCTCAACAGCTGTAAATAGGACATAGCTGAAATTTTCGCAGGGAAAACGGTGGTTAATCGCTTGGAACCCCCGTAAGTGTAGTTTTGAAACATCATTCGTGTTACAGATTGATTTTACGACTACAGGTCGTAACTTGGCTGTCCCAGCTCAAAAGATCTGTTAAAGGTGGGACGTTCCCATCAGCTGCTGCTGATCGCGGCCATGACCTTTCGTAGGTTGTTTTTCGCAGCTGTTTCAGCCCGCTGCTCACCTGCTTCCAGCGCTCTTTGTTTTTTAGATTTCTGAGATATATTAAAGTGTGCAAAAGGTAAGATAAGGTGCTCCATTTGTGAGCTTTTGTGTTATGCGGGGCCATTGAGTTCAAGAGAGATATCCCGAAAGGGCGTGAAGTTTCCGAAGTCAAGTCTGCGGGTCAGTCTGGCGGATCAGAGTGGTCCGAACTGACCCCGCACCAGTCGTGTCTAGACTGACACGGCGTCGGCGTGGTCGGTGCTGACACGGTGTCAGTGTGGTCAGTGCTGACACGGTGTCATTAGTGCCTGGATTAACACGGCGTCAGCGTGGTCGGTGCTGTCACGGTGTCAGTGGTGTCTAGACTGACACGGCGTCAGTGTGGTCGGCGCTAACACGGTGTCAGTGTGGTCTGGACTGACATGGTGTCATTGTGGTCAGTGGTGACATGGTGTCATTGATGTCTAGACTGACACGACGTCACTGTGGTCGCTGGTGCCAGTGTGATCCGCAATGACACAGCGTCAGGACGGAGCACACCGACACCGTGTCATTGCGGTCTCGGCTCAGTTGCGCGGCCGTTTATTTCAGAGCGAGATGCGGATCTGCGTGCTGCCGCCGCACCTGCTGTACGACGCACCCTGGCCCATCAGGAAGGTGCCACTCCGCTGCACGCCGCACATCATCTGCTACCACCTGGAGACCAAGACGCACCTGGTGTGCTCCTCAAACGCCCAGCCCTCCATGAAGGTCTACAAGTGAGCTCCATCGCGCCGCTGTCCAGTTTCATCTTGTTCGTCGCGGGTCTTCTTTATCATGCGTGTCGTTGTTGCATTGCGGCACGGCGAACGTTGCCCGGTGCTTTCGCTGACGCGTCGTGACGGTCGTCACGCCTGGTCTCGGTTACCCCTGCCGTGACGTTACGCTGTGGGCGTTACGGTGTTTGTCGCTGCGGTTCCGACCTCACGGCGCCACGGAGCCGCTGTCTGGCCTCCGTTCAGGAGGGTCTGATGGTCCCCGTTACTGTGTCCGGGCGGCACTGCTGTCAGAGGCGGCAGCGACAAGCGTCTTCTGCTGCTGTGTCCCTGAACCAGTGTAGAGTCGGCCCGGACACAGTGGTCCTGTTGTTGTGTCCGGCTCTCATTGTAGGCATTCAGCAGGGACACGGCGGCGGTCCGTGCTGCTGTGTCTGGCTCTCAGTGTAGGCAGAGTCAGCAGGGACACGGCGGCGGTGCCTGCCGTTGTGTTCTGGTCTCGGTGTTGACACTCAGCAGGGTCGGTCGTCTCGTGCGGTCAGGTTCACGGGCGACGACAAGGAGCTGAGTGTGGAGGACCGCGGCGACCGCTTCCCGTACCCGTACCAGAAGGTGTACACCATCCAGCTGTACTCGCCCGTCTCCTGGGAGGTACGTCTCCGACCGAAAGACCTTCACCGTCGCCTGGAAATATGCGTGAGCTGCAGCATGATGTCGACAGGGCTGTCAAGTTGCCGAAAGACTTAACAGTGGGGCGATTGTGTTCCACGGCCATCAGAAAGTAAGAGCGTGACTAAATATACGTCGTGTGTCAGATTTAGTATGGTTCGGTTTAAAAGCGACGGTTGTTGAAATCTGTTATTAATTGCAACATAAATCCTTGAATGGCAATAAATCCCTTGTGGTAATAAATCCCGTGTGATGATGACCGTCGCTGTGTAATGACTAGGCCCCGCTCATGACCGGCATGGCTGGCTCGACCGTGTCGCTGTTTGCAGGCATTCAATGCCCCCGAACAACATGAATCACGGTGCTGGTGTCGCCACACCCGAGTTGGAGTCCAAAACATTAAATCTGGTTCCGAATCCGAGTCCGGATGCCTTGAGTCCTGGTCGAGTCCGATTCGGCCTCTCTCGGATCTGGTGATTCCGAGTCCGTGGCTGGATTATGCATAAAAGGTTTATTCCGTGTCCGGGACGAGAAGATCGGAGTCCGAGTCCGAGTCTGAGTCATGCCTGAAACGATAAAGATAAGGGGATTTCCAGTGGATTTATGGTCCTTCATTATTTTGGTGCCATTTCATGCGAGTTTTCAACTGCAGAATTATATTACGCATCCAATTCCGATGTGTATTAGTCATCCTGTCCAGAGCGTGGCGTGATCAATTTAGAAGTGAAGATTGAAGAGTACTGTTAAGTTTTACAAATGTCTGTCGTGCTATTTTTACGTTGACCAATGCGTACTATGCTATGAATATTTTGCTTTAACTAAAACTCCGTATTTTCTGTAACAGGAGGAGCATGCATACAGATGACTTTTGCTGTCGTATCTGGTTTCGTATGTTGCCCATGTTTCGTACCGTTACAATTTTTCCTCTGTAAATAGCATTATCCTAAATAATGCTCGTACTACTTTACGTATGCACAAAAATGAAAGTCATAGTAATTTACTTTTCTTCCATGAATATAGAAAACTGTAAGTCTCAGATGCACATAAATCCGTGATGAATACTTGAGTTCAGAAATTAATGTGGTTTAAGACATGTATTACTACAGTTCACGACGAACTTATTTTTAAGCCAGGCTTGATTCTGACGCAGCTGTAGTCTGAGTCTGCACCAGACTTGTGCTTTAGTCCGATTCCGAGTCCGGCATTTTACAGTTGTGTGAATTTGTCTCGAGTTATTGTTCTGTAGCTTTGTGGATCTGAGAGTGAGTCAAGTCATGGGGAATTTTAAGTCGACTCACAACGAAACGGGGCGAAGCAGGTTGTGTTTCCGGACTGACGTCTGGGCCGGCACGGTCTCAAACCCAGGCCCGGATGTTGCCAGTTTAGTAACGTGAATCAGTCTCGCTCGCCCGGTCGTGTGTTGGTCGCCTCTGGCCGTCTCCCCGTGCCCTGCCCGTGGTCTGCCCGTCAACTGCCCGTGGCCTGCCGGCGGCCTGCCCGTGACCTGCTTGCGGTCTTCCTGCAGCCTGCTCGCGCGCTGACCGATCCTGGTCGTGTCCGGCCCGTGGCCTGCCCTTCATTTGCCCTTCACCTGCCGGTGACCTGCCCGTGAGCTGGCCGTGACCTGCCCGCGCGCTGACTGGTGGTGCCGCCCGCAGCCGGTGCCCAAGGCGCTGATGGAGTTCGAGGAGTGGGAGGTAGTGACTGTGATGAAGAACGTCAGTCTGACGTACGAGGGCCACCGCTCCGGACAGCGCATGTACATCGCCGTGGCCACCAACCACAGCTACGGCGAGGACGTGGTCTGCCGCGGAAAGGCAGGTGCTCCCGGCCGGCGCACGGCCTCGCGGGCCGGAGATACCGTGCGCCGGTCACGCGCCTGCGGTCCGGCGCCTTCGGGCCGTTACCCTGCTGGCGAAGGACTGGGCGCAGGTTATGACTGGACTGATAGGTTGTGCGTTTCTTGTTTGCGGGATGGTCGTCGGGTTTGGTGCCAGGAGCCATCGCTTGCGGATGGTCGATGCGCCTGGATGGGATGTTGACGTTTACTCGTCGTGAAGACCCGCAGTAACTTGGCGTTTGTTCGTCCTGTCAAACATGTGCAAATTGTTGCTATTGGAACCAGTGGTGGTGCACAAAACCTTTCAGTTGCGACGTCCCTGGCGCTATTGGCGACGTGTGACAGCTGTTGACGTGCGGTGACGTGCGCAGCTGATGCTGCTGGACGTGATCGAGGTGGTGCCCGAGCCGGGCCAGCCGCTGACCAAGAACAAGCTGAAGGTGCTGCTGACCAAGGAGCAGTCGGCGCCGGTGACGGCCATCAGCTCGGTGGCCGGATATCTGCTGGGAGCCGTCGGTCAGAAGGTGAGGTCTCTCAGGATGAGGGCTCCGTGTTGGGGGCGGAGGAAGGGGAGATTTACGGTGTCGGGATAGCTAACCATTATAAGTTTCATTGTAATGGAAATCACTGCCGTTCAGCATGATATTGAGTTCATTCCAAGATAACTATGCAGTTGACTTTTATCTCCACGCACGACAGTGATCATGTTCAGACTTCTGAGTTGGTGCTGCCAGACCAGTTTATCTTAAGGCGTCTTGTGTGAACGCATGTCCCGATGACCGAACGTCTCACGTCGGTGGAAGTTGGCGCCGGTCCTGTCCGGGTACGTGACGTCTTCTCTGAACGTCAGTTTCTTGACCCGCTGACGCCGGCTCCGACCGCCAGGTGTTCGTGTGGACGGTGAAGAACAACGACCTGGTGGGCCTGGCGTTCATCGACACGCAGGTCTACATCCACCAGCTGCGCGCCATGAAGAACCTGATCCTGGCGGCCGACGTCAGCAACTCGGTGTCGCTGCTGCGCTTCCAGGAGGACTTCCGCACCATTTCGCTGCTGGCGCGCGACTTCAAGCCGCGCGACATCTACAGCGTCGAGTACCTGATCGACAACACGCAGGTCGGGTGAGTGACTCGGGAGGACAGGTGCGGGGCGTTCGACGGCGGCGCGGGGGGCTCCCGTTGAGACGAGACGGGTGCCTGGAGACGTCAGCTGGGCCCTGGGAGCAGCTCACCGCATGACAGGGTCCTTAAATCCTTACACCACGAATGAGACTGTTTGTGGTGCGCTGCGGTTGGAGATGCTGAGCGCCGCTGGCTGCCGCTGCCGCCAGGTTCATCGCCACAGACGCCGAGGCGAACCTGATGGTGTTCCTGTACCAGCCAGAGGCCAGGGAGAGCGGCGGCGGCCAGCGCCTCATGAAGAGGGGAGACTTCCAGGTGCGTGGCCGCGCGCCACGCTCCGGCGTGCTCCGCCGGGGCGTACTGATGATACAGACACACAAATTAGAGAGGATGAGAGGATCTGCAGCGACGGCTTTCGTTTTGAGGCTCGGCGTTTCGTGCTCTGCTTTGCAGTGAAGTGGTGGAATTTGGCCGGGTTTATCTGGGGTCTTGGCGCCGATTCTGTGCCTCCGATAGCTCGCCACTGGGGCCAGCCTGGAGGTGTCTGCTACTGTCGTTCACTGTCCTTCCGCCATCCTGCCGGCGGCACCGTTCTGTTCGCCGGCACTGCTTAGGTGCATTCTTATTAATACGGCATCCACCGCGAGCCGCGCACTGGAGCTAACGGCGCGCGCGTTTCACGTAACAGCGCCTCTGTGCCCCTTGGCCGTCTTTTTACGTACTGTAATCGTTTTATTTCGTTGCTCCGTGCCATCCTTTTTACGTCCACGGTTATCGTTTCTGTGTCGATTTTCCCTCGTTTTGCATGCGCAGCTCTTGTTTGTGCTTCATGTGGCTTTCTTTTCACATATGTGCATAACCTGTTCATCCGTCCTCCGCTCACGTGAGAATATTTTGCCGCGGTTAGCCTCTGCGTGTCTTGTCTCGCGTTCCCGTCCCGTCCTCCGCATCCCGCAGTTTCCCCGGCGGCTGCCGACATCACTGGCGGCGCCTCGTGACGCGCCGTGTGTCCGATCCCCGGCTGTCCCAGTGTCCCGGCCTCCGCGGCGGGCGGTGCGGACCGGCCTGGAGCCTGGTGCCGTCGGCGCTGTGGCCCGGCCGTGGCTTGACGCCTGTCCCGCCGCCAGCTCTCCTCCCGGGTGACGGCCATGACCAGGATCCGCTGTCGCCTGAAGGACACCTCCGGCGAACGGAAGCATCCGCCCATCGTCGCCAAACGCCACATGACCATCTACGGTGAGGGGCTATTCGCGCGCCGGGAGAGGACGATTCGCGCACCGCGGCCGGCCCGCGCTCGTGTTGATTTGTGACACCCAGAGCCGTGATGAATGATAGCTGACAGTAAAAAGGCGCGCACAGCGCTTGAAGGCAGTGAGCAGCTTAGCGGGCTGCGACGTTGAATTGCCATTTCTGATATGATCGTTTCGTTGAACGTGAGAGCACCAGGTGATCACCCATAGGTGTGGTGGGAAGGCGTGGGAAGGTCGTTTATCACTGCTCACACGCACCGGACATTCGGTTAACATTTTAGCCGTACAATGACACGACTGTCCACCCGACCTCTGAAGAATATAACTAAACAGCCCGTTAGAAAGCAGACATGTCCGTACTGCTTTTCTCCTTTGATTGGTGGTTTTCACCGCCGACCATTGGGCGGTGGTCTAATTCGCCTCCGCTCAAGGGCCTACGGTTTGGCTCGCCTCGGTTGATTGGCGGCTGTTTGGCTCGCCTCGGCTGATTGGCCGGCGCGCCGCTGACTCCGCCTCGGCCGGCAGCCTCGCTGGACGGCGGCCTGGGCTTCTTGCTGCCGCTGCCGGAGAAGACGTACCGCCGCCTGCTGATGCTGCAGAACCTGCTGACCGCGCAGGCGCCGCACCGGCTCGGCCTGAACCCGCGCTCGTTCCGCACGTATCGCAGCCAGCGGCGCGAGCTGGCGCCGCCGGCGCGCGCCGTGCTCGACGGCGACCTGGTGTTCTCGTTCCTGTCGCTGCCGGCGCCGGAGCGGCACGACGCCGCGCGCCGCATCGGCTCGCGGCCGGACGAGATCGCCGACGACCTGACCGACGTCAGCCGGTACACGGCCCACTTCTGAGCCGCCGCCCGCCCCATACCGCGCGTGTAAATACATTCGGCCATCGTCAGTGCGTGTATTGTTCGCCTGGGACGCGGACGGCGGCCGGGCGCGGCGCGCCGGACGACCGGTGGCCGCGCCGCGCCCGCGGAATGTTCACACGAGCGGCGTCCCCCAGACAAAGATCGCTAAAACAGCTGTCACGGCCGGGCGGCGCCCGGCCCGGCGACACAGGAACGGGAAGAGCACTTGTTAGGACGGGTTAAATATCGAGACCGACTCTCGCAGCTAACATGCCTCTTATCACAAAGAAGACATCTGCGGGCTCCCGCGGCCCTCCGTAAACGCTAATCACAACGCCGTCGCGCCGCCAGAGGGCGGACTCTGACGGCGGAGCGCTTTGGTCCCATCTTGATCTCGATTCTCGGCGACCTGTCCGGGTCACCTCAGGGCTGACCCGGCGGCCTGCGTCGGCGGAGCGCCGCCGTAAAACGCCACACAACGGAGCCGCCCCACAACCACGCAGAGCACCGCCGACGGGGAGCGGCCGCCGCGGCGCCGCCCGCTGGCAGACGATATCTGCTGCAGTGGTCCACGCTGGACGGTACCGATTCGCCCCCTCTCAGACGCCCGGGTGGGCGACTTCAGGTGCGAGGGGACGCAGTCGGGGGCGCGCCCGCGACAGGGACTGGAAACGGCACGACCTCGTTGCGGGAGACCGGCCCTAGAGACAGCACTGCCGACCGGCACCAGGAGCGGCCCCGTCAGCCGCAGTAATTCGTCTCAATCGAGACACGACGCCCAGTCTGACTCCACACGACGGGCGCGCCCCCGGGGAAAACAAGAAACCACAACGCCGGCAGACGGCAGCTGCCTGGAAGACGTGACGGCTCTGGGGACCCGGCGTCGCTCACGTGACCCCGTCCGGCGGTCAGGGGCGTGGTCGGCGCCCTCAGAGCGCCAGGTCGGTCGCAAGTGGCGGCTCCGGCCCCGGACCTGACGGCGGGAGCCACCTCAACAATCGGACGGGACAGAGAGCGGTCGCCGCCGCCGACAGGCGCCCGGCTTAACAACGTCCCGACGGTGGGGCACCGAGACCCGAGATGCAGCCGCGATCGGCGGCCGGCGTACACACCCGCCCGGTCAACAACGTCAGCGGCCCGGAGTCCGGCCCGTCCCCGGCAGGAACAGCCCGCGCCGCTGCCCGGAGAAAAATGAACCCGCCGCGTCCCGGGCCGGCGGATCCGGCCGTACCGGCCCGAAGACCGCCGGCCCGCCGCCTGCCGGGCCGCGGCGGCGCGCCCGCGGCCAGGGCGATCCCGGTCTGTCCTCGGGAGCGAGCACGTGCCCGGCCAGCGGCCGCGGGCGGCGGCAGACGGGCGGCCGGCTCACAGGTGCAGCACGCCGTCGGAGCGGGCCGCCAGCAGCGAGACGTCGTCGCCGTCCTCCGAGCTGCGCTGCGACTGGCCCGAGACGCGGCTCAGCTGCGACGTGCGCGCCAGGCTGCCGCGCTCCGCCTCCAGCGGGTACCGCTGGTTCGCCGGCTTCACCGTGATGATGAGGTTGGACGAGTTGGCCACCATCATGTCGGTCACCTGCCGGCCGGAGGGGCGGTCGGACTCCCGGGACGGTGCGTATTCACCATACGGGGTGCAGGCAGCGATATCGCCCGAGACCGTAACAACGGACCAGCAGCCATCGGCTGTCGCACAAACGAACATCCTGATGGGTGACAGGGTGAACCAAAGGGCATACGACCATGGCAGTAGATTCAAAAACCGGATCAACAAACCCGGGGACCATGCCCGGGACAGACAGGTGAATGGAACCATGTACTCCGTGCTTCATTTTTCGTCGCGTACGAATTTCCACTACCGTTCGGTGTCGGGATTTTGCCAACGCCACGTAAATCTGCCGACTGTTCCGAGTCAGTCACAATGTGAACACAATGGAAGACACCTCCTGAGTTTGATTTTGGCAACCTTTCCGGTCGCCTGTATTTCTGAATTCACCCAAGCAGTTTGGATCTGACGATCTCTCGCGCCGGCTGCCGCGGGACAGGCGACGTCTCCGCCGCCCAAAAGACAGCGCCGGGCATCGGGCGTACCTGGTCGAGCGTCTTTCCGGCCACCTCGATGCCGTTGACCTCCAGCACCTCGTCATTGACGGCCAGCAGACCGGTGCTCTCCGCCAGACCGCCCGGCACCAGCCGAGAAATGAAAATACCCGGCACCTGCGGAACAGATTAACCATCGCCAACAGGGCTTCGGCCCAAGGATGAAAATGCTGGGCACCAGTCAGTCAAATGAATTAACACCAACAGGGCATCAGGAGCCAAATGAAAACAACGGACGCCTGTAAAACGGGCAGGTCATCGCTAACAGGGTACCGCCGACAGATGGAAATACCCGGCACCCGCGGAACAGAAAACCTGTCACTTACACCGGACCTCAGAATGGCAAACAGCTGACCACTAAAAGGGGAATGATCTGGACACCGGACCGGAGACGAAAATACCGGTCACCTGCGTAGCAAACAACAGAGCACCAGGGCACCAGGCGGAAGACGACAGCACACCAAACAGCTGATCACATCAATACCTAAGCACCATACAGATGTCCACATACAAATCACCTGGAAACCACAGAACTGACCATATAGGACCCTGTCTGGAGACAACACAGCAGCTCACCATACATAAGAGTCCTGGGATCCCCAAAGCTACCATACACTGGGCATACCACCAACCACAAATCTGATCATATACCGGGCACTTCAGCACGAAGTAGCTGATCACGCACTACAACACAATGATGTAAGCGGGAAAACAGGAGAACAGTCACCTACTCACAAACAGAGAACGGCCCGGCGCAGACAGGCGGCACGAGACGGACTCACGCCCCTACGTCTACATTTCAGCTCCCCGGCCGTCCCATACACGACCCCACATCAAACGGCACCACACCACCGCAGCTCGGACGGGGACCCACAGCCCCCTCCCCACAGCAGGCGGGTCTGAGCCGCGCCGTCGGCGGCGCCGGCTCCGTCCCGGCGGCGCGGCGGGCCGGCCGGCGGCGCCTACCTTCTCCAGGCCGGTGGGCGTCACGCGCAGGCTGGTGCCGTCCCGGATGTAGAAGCCCAGCGGCTTCTCGGAGCCGTGCTTCAGCAGGCGCACCCGCCGGCACCGCTCCGGCACAATGTCCACGTCGATGATCTGGGCCACCTGACGGGGAGAGGCGACAACAGCCGTGACTGTACCGCTCACACGGCCACCTCAGTGATCTGGGCCATCTGACGGGGAGAGGCGACAACAGCCGTGACTGTATCGCTCACACGGCCACGTCAATAATCTGGGCCATCTGGCGGGGACAAGAGACCACATCCATGACTGCACCGCTCAGATGACCACGTCAATAAGCTGTGCCGCCTGGGGGATAGGGGGGAAACCCGTGATTGTACCGCTCATATGGCCACGCCAATGCTGGGCCACCTCACAGGGAGAGGGAACCCGGGACACCCGTGACTGTACCGCTCAATAGCCACGGTCCGTAGTGCCCTTCTGACTGGGACGCACGGGGACAAACCGGCCCGCCCAGCGGCGTCGCAGCTGGCCTACCTGGCGAAAGTCCTCCGGGTACGAGATGGGCGGCTTGGCCTTGGGCGAGCCGATCAGCTGCGGCAGGAACTTGCCGCGCCGCACGGTGGCCGACCCGCTGACGTCCCACATGTTCTCGCCTGCCGTCACACGGCGGCTCAGGTCAGCTCAGACGACGGTAACGGACGGGAACCTACCCGGACGACCGGCGCCACCTCTGCCGTGGAATGACTAGCTCTGATGTCGAGAAGCATCTCCAAAAGCCATATCAACTCGTACACTAGTCAGAATACATTTTCAAGGTGACAATCTTCTTTGAAGCAGCACTGTTTCAATGTCATGAGACATTTCAGAATTGTACGTCGAAATTATAACTGGAGGCAATATGGAAAATTAAGATACTGTGGACACTGGAGCTGTGAGCAGTACCATCTCCGGCGGTGAAAACTGGACACATGTGCAGTGGATTCCCGCTATTCGCAGGGGTAATATGTACTGGCCCTCAGCGAAAAGACCGAACTTCCCCCACCACTGTTTTTACTGCGTAAGTATTCCCACTGCTTACAGACCCTTTATCGGACCAGTAAATACATTTCAGGCAGAGTTATACAGAAATGCTCCTTAAAAAACCCACACACATAAAGATTGCGTTACACAAGTCTCACAGTACGCAGTACTCACTGCAGTACAGAAAAATTATCGTACGTCTGTGACTGGGCACCAGCCTTTGGCCAGCCAACAGGAAGGGAAGAAACAAGAAGTGCAGGCGTACACAAAGGGACCCTTCAGCCAATCACAGGTCAGCTCTCATCACGAGGAAAAGCCCGGCATGGTTGTAATCTCTGCGGGGGCTGCGAGAGGCATGTGCCCGCAGTTTTCCAGAAGATAATTTGTTCCCCCTAATTTTTAGGGGGGATATATATATATACATACAAATACATATCTCCCATTGGCAACACAATTTCCTGAACTATGAAATCTAACAAAAGGGATTTCAACAGTAGTTTGCCATGCAATGTTCGAGAAAAGCGATTTCTACCACTGCCCCCCCCCCCCACCCTCACCCATTCTTGGTGGACAGCAGTCAGCTTGTCCTCCCTCCTCCCCCAACCTCTGAACAGTGGCTACATCCATGAGTGGGAGAATCGTTTATACTGTGGAATGCATGTTTGGTGTGCCGCACAGCACATACTCAGAGCAACTGCACCGCATAACCATATAGAACAGTATTTTGCACCAGAAACATGCCTTTAAAGCACTATGAACCGCAAGGAACAGCTTCCGCTGCGAAGAATGCAGGAGACATCCTCCTGTGATGTTTGAAATTAACTTCCCTCACAAGTCCACGATATGCCAAACCGCGAATGCCGAAACCACAAACAGCGACGGTCCACTGTATGTCAGTATGTTTGTCAGTATGTCAGTATACAAATGGTGTCTGCAAAAGGCGTAATGAGCATGCGTTGGTCAAGCATGTCAAATACACTTTGTATTTGACATGCTTGACCAACGCATGCTCATTACGCCTTTTGCAGACACCATGGCTTGAACAAATGAAAGCATGAAAGATGATCTCTTCAAATCTTCATAATACGGCGAATATTCCTGAACTGTGCGCTGCAGTACCTTTTCGCTGCAGAATGATCCTGAGCAGTGGCCGAGCACACTCGAGAGACTTGGCGAAGTTGTCGTCGTTGTTGATGGGCAGCAGATAGCCGTCCTTGGGGTCCGTGTAGCTGATGGTGAAGGCGATGTCTTGAAGGAAGTGGAGCCGCTGCAGCAACTTGTACAGGTCCTCGAACCGCTTCATTTTCCCCCGCTCGATGCTGTACCTCCGAAATTCGGCGTCGAACTACCGACAGTTCCAACAGAAATCGGTCATCAAGAGCAGCAGGCAAGCCTCCGTCTGGCTTGTAGTCACTCATTTTGCGTGGGTTAAATGAATAAAACTCTCTTGTCCAAAACAAAGTTCTTCAATACCTCCATTCACAAAAAAGGCTGGTGTCAATGGTACGAAGTCACACAATTCCATGGTCTTGAAGTCACGATTTAGATGACGATACGGAAAACTCACAGGACCACAGGCTTGACGCCCCTGGGTTCTCCAACAGACTGCCATTATGGCAGTGATAACAAGTGGAAGGCTGAAGAGCTGTATTACGACACCACTCACCTTTGATTTGACTTCAATTAGAGGTGGTAAAGGAAGCCCTGGTTGTGTCTTCTGGTAATGTTTTGACATCTCTGTTCACTGAAATGTGGTGTTGCCTACTTCAACAGTGCAAAATTTGTTGTCCCTTCTGAAACAAAGAAACTGCTGTGAACTCAATGAACAAATGTAGCACAACCGGTAACACGGCAAATGTACGTAAAACGCAAGTAAATCTGCCTCACGTGCGCTGGCTTCACGTACATCCGTCACGGAATCCTTTCATTGCTCCCCAAGACGTGCGTCACTGAACTCAATGACTGGCAGAAAATATGCGTCTGTTGTGTTCTATTCTGTTCTGGGTTGTGTACTGTTCTGCCCTGAGTGAATTCGTGGTTCGCATGCATAGTTATGTTGTTAGTGCATTAAGTGCTGTCGATTCCATGACAAATGCAAGTAAAGGTGCATTAAGTGCTGCCGATTCCATGACAAATGCAAGTAAAGCTAATAGGAGTACGGCAAATGTACGTACGCAGACGCACGTACACAAATGTACATAAGCGCAAATGTACGTATGGCAAATGCACGCATGCACAAATGTACGTACACAAAAACACGAATGCGTAAATGTACCGTCCTGACGAGGAGACGGCCCTGGCGGTCCCTGTCCTGACACCACGGAGTCAGTGGTGTTCCATATTCAACCGTCAGATCATGTCGATATGTCGTGAATGCCAAGCGTGCCATGCAATGTAAAAGTTCCGGCGAAGAATCGGCAAAGGAAAACTGGCCGTCGGATCGCAAAACATGGCTGTCTTTGTGACGCTTTCGGATGTGACCAGATATTACCTGCTTTTCCAGTTGCGATCATCACCAAAGCAGTCGATGCAAATAGGCATTTGAAGTTTCAAGGTGATTTGGCAATTCGTTTTGGAAATGCTAGCGGGTTAAGTAATTTGTGACAGGTAGTTGTCACAGGTAGCTGACAGGTAGGTAGTTGTCACCTAGTGAACTTGACACATCTTTTCATACAAAATATTCTCATGCGTTGAATTTTACCGATTTAAAGGCAAAACAGAACCATGATCTTCGGCGATTTTGGCAGCGCGCGTGGGCCGGGGCGCGATGAACTTTTATTCGGCAATGCAGCTATGCCTCCTAGAAAAAAAATGCGCACTGGTTTATAACGAACTGACGGGAGACCGAACGGCGAAAGCACTTCGTGATTTCAGTGGTCAGAATTAGCAATACAAGGCAAGTGGACGGTCTAAATATGTTCGAAATTTCTCAAATCGTCTCACAACTGACATCCAACGGAGTCAGAGATCATGACTGATTTCCGACCAAAACATAATGGTTTAATTTTACATTTAAATGTGCCAAGACCGTACCGATCCGATCCAGCGCCCGCCGGCCGCGTCGGCTGCCGCCGGGCGCCGCTACTGTTCGCCAACTGCTGGCAATGCGAAACGTAATTGCGTATCGTATTGCGCGACGTGCATGTGACTGTAAACTGAAATAACAAAATGGCAGAGGGAGAAAGCAAATTCAGAGGAAGAAAGAACGGCCAGGAGTACGATACCGATGTAAGGGTATGGCGATCACCGCCACCGATCCGGCCACAACTTCACAATCGGTTGGTTGGTTGGTTATTGGGGCTCGGTGAGGTTTTAAAACTTTCCCAGGCTACTCCAGGATAACGTCTTCTGTACTTCAGGCATCACAACAGACACGCCAAACTGTGATCTTCCCTTCAATAAAAACTCCAGTCTCCACTCTATTGATACACCTGCGACATCTGATGGCAAACATCGCGAATTTTCGGTCATAAATTTTGACATTCACGTCGCTTCTGACGCCACTGCTCAGCGCAAGAGGTACGCTTTCACATTCCGAGACGATAAAGATATGCCCTATCGATTACACTTGTCTGAACCGAGAGTTCAGACCGGACTCTCGGTTCCTGAGAGAACAAGGGGTCGATTTTTACCCCCCGACTGTCGCGAGGCGAGAGACTCCTGGCGGCGCTGCGTTCAAATAACTGAGTCACCACTTCACCAGCAGTACAACCGACGTGGCCGTTTATATACAATTTCCACAGGTCTGTCCCAGAATAGGTCAATGAATTATACACTCCTTTGTTTATAAAAAACTAAAACCTCTGATCTTTACCATGTTACATGCAGAACCACATCTTTCATGCAAGGGAAAGGTGCTGAAAGGTGTTTGGCATCAGTTAAAAAAAAAACATAGACATCAACCAGGTTAGTCACTTACTTACCAATGCTGGGGAAACAAGGTTAGTTCTATGACTGCATGCTCATGTATCCTTGTGTATGAATAATTTGCATATGAGTGCTTAACCCTGGTGTACTACTGTGCATATGCACATTTGCAATACATACATTTCTGCATACATGCATTTTGGATACATACCTTTGTGCTTACGTACATGTGGTATGCATACATTGGCCACATGTACATTTGCCATACATATATTCACACTTTCATACATTTGCACATGTGTACATTTGCCACATGTACATTTATGGTTACATACATTTGCCCTTACATATACCTGTGCATATGTCCATTTGCCATTCATACATCTGTGGCACAAACATTAGCATTCATGTACATTTGTGCTTACATACATTTGCATATGTAATTTGCTTGCATACACTATCTGTTAATACATCTGCTTTACATACATCTGTCCTTTTTAACATACTTATGGTTACCAATGAAACATATTCAGACTACAGAAAACACTGCAGATTGCAATACATTTGCCTGACAAAGATGATATGGTATGAGCATGCAAAGTGGTGATCCAGGACGGAAAAGCTGTTGTTTTTTATGTTAAAGAATACCAGAAAGTATGTGCTCCAAAATCACTATATGCTCCTAAAGTTTGATCTTGTGTCTCCATCAAAAAGCTGCATTATAACCATGTCATCAAATTTCCAACTCTGCAAGCAAATGACTGTCTCCATTGAATAAGACGCAGGCATGATGTTATGACAGACTTACACCGAGGACAAAACCAGCATTACTCATTGCAAAATTTTCCACTCCAAAACAAAAATTATACTCTACCACCAACAACACAAACCACGTTTCCAATCCTGATGGCGACAGGAGAGAGTATAACAGCCTGTACGGAGCCACAAGGCAGGACAGTAGTCCACAGAAAATGATGTGACCCAAAATGGCAATGTTTGATGGCTAGCAATCCTGGGGATGGCCCACGATCCCACTGTCCAAATGTTGTGACACAAACCTATGACCATGACGTGAAAGAAACAGTCTGGGACTGTTTTCTAATCACCCATGATTTCAGAAATGTACAGCTTGTACAGTCAAGCAGCCTTGTAAAACCAGTCATGTACAGATCCATACCCAATACTTCAAAAGCAGATTCCAATAAAACTGATCATACCAGATCCCATAGCTTCTTGCAAAAAACTACCAAAATATTTAACCTGGTGATACTAATGCAGAGAAAAGGATACATTTGACCTCAAAGTGCCTGTACAAAAGCCAAGGATCACACAGTGTAACAAATACTGAAAATCCAGAGGTGAATCATCAAATAATTGAACTAACACCTTATAATGAAATTAGCATGGAATATAACAGAAAACCACAAAAGAAAGAGAGTAACTCTAAATGTTGGTCTGGTTATGCTGGTGTACAATGTATGTGCAGGGATCAGTCAGTGCAACAAGCACTGCTTAGTGCAGTCTCTGAACAAAATCACAGGAATGCTTGTACCTTAGACTTTGTTAACTTAGTAAAATTTGAAAATGGTATTCAATGCACATTTTGTGTTATTTTGCAAAATCTATTTATTCTGATAATGCAGAGTACAAAAATGGTCCAGTATTCCTTCTGTTGGTATCCTCAGCAGTCTGACCACATAACAATGATGGTGAGCCTTTGAACCCTAACCCAAATCCCACATCATATGATTAATAATGGGCAAAACTGCATGATGCTGCATGCTAACACACTGTAATAAGAGAATGCTAAAGCTGCAAATAGCTAGAAAACATGTGATAGTCTTCTCATTACTGTGCCATGATAAAACTTTTCCCAAAAATGGTTTTCCACATTACTCATGTTTGAAGCTGAAAAACAGAATATCATGGGCAGATCAACTGAGGATATTTGGGCAATGACTCAATTTTATTACACTCTTTGGCCATCATACCTTTCTACCCCATCTCATATTTAAAACAGTAGCAAACTTCTCTGCCTGCCACATAATCTGAAAATGAACTGATGGATCAGTCACAAACTGACAAGAACAAAATGGCTCAAAATAAGGATTTCAGTGGTTCTCAAAGTCTTCAGACATTTAAGCATTTTGTTCTCATTTTTTGACTGGAAGAGGCCCATTTATTTGTTCTCAAATAAAGAAAAATGCCTCGCTTGGCACACTCATCTGGTTCCCCCATTACAGTGTTGCCTACCAGCCATTTTCATGGTTTATCACACATTAAGATTATCAATCTACTAACCATTCTAGAAAACTAAGGCAATATTTCTGAGACCTAAACACATGTTTAAACTGTACAGATAAACTTGAATCTGTGCCATGTAGAAATTGCCCCTAATATAGTACCCTCTGCAAGCAACACAATCATAAATGTTACTTCATCCTTCTCCTCATGTTTGTCATGCCATTTTCATCAGCCTCAGGTCATGAAGGTAAAATTCTGTCATTGAAATAGCTTGTGCACATTCCCACCATTCCAGTTAATCCCATTTGTTTCAAATGCCCAGGTACAATATGCTACAGTGAAGTGTAACAAAAGCATACTCTGAGCTACATGGTTTCAACACATTTTGAGCAGCCTTATTTTCAGATGAAGGCAACAAACAGCCGCATAAAATAAAGTGTGAAAAACTAATATACTATCTGCAATGGCAAGAAAGTAATTAGTGATCTTCACCATGGCTTCATAACGGAAATACACATATTTATAATGAATCTCAACAGATATCAAGCATCCCTACCTTTTTGAAAACTATCAGCTTCACCAAACACAGCACAAATCGCAGGAGAATCCCAACGCGGATCCACAGGTATTACTCAGCGCCGCGGTCTTGCGCGCTGATTATTGTCGACGAACAAGCTAAGACTTTTATGACAGGAGTGTGCAGAAAAAGAAACCTTTGATGACGTCACAACAAAACTGTGATAAAAATTGCCCACTGCGCCGCATAAAATTTATAAATACCCGCATTACAAAAAAAAAAATATAAAAAGCGCAAAAGTTCATGGGAAATGTACAAATGCAGCCTTCAAGAAACCAAAAACATATCTTCAAATGCATGGAAGACGTACACAAGGTTCTGAGATTATAAACATGCATATTCAAGGGGAAAATATTCCATCATTTCCAAAATAGTGTGCAGCCCTGCTCTTGCTGCACCTCAAGTAAAAATACATGTTTTCAAATCGTACGGAAAACACAATTGGTAGAATGGAGAAAAGAGCACAGCAGACGCTTTACTCTCTACGGACTTCTTAAAGCAACATTAGAGGACGTGGTTGTTTTTCACGGGCTTCCGGGCAACGATATTACACTTTTGATTCAACCAGTTTTTAATAAAACAATTTCCTTGCGTTGCGCTGACCCTGTCCCGCTAAGAACCATGTCGTCTCTGTCCTGACGAAAGTGAATTGATCTTTTGCAGCATACAGACATCCGCGATAACCCGAAAAGTGGGGAACTTTGCTTAGCTTACAGATAATACATCCCGCATGCCGTTACACATCGCCATTCCTGGCACATCAACTCTTGTCATTTCGTAGCCATCCTGTAACAATTATGGTTGTTCCTGGGACAACTAAAACTTATCAGCTGGACATTAACTGGGTGCCTTTGCACCCAGACCAAAGAAAGTCATAATAACAACCAGACCGTGTCCAGCAGTCCGTAGCATCTGTATCGTATGTGCGAGGTTAGGAACGTATGCGGGATTTCGCAATGGGGAAGGTACAACTCGAAGTTCTGCACTAAAAACCCAGTTTAGCGCCACGCAGACGGGTGATTTTTTGCATGGCTTACAATAACACCGCATGTTCTCGATCTACTTATTTTCATCTACCTACCTCGAATTTTTAATTGCCGGCATTGATATACATGCATACTAATGCATATAAAAAACTGACTATAGAGGGTAGACATGCCCTCTGCGCCTCCCTGAATACGACATTGTGCGAGGCGTACGTGATATAGATATCAGTACACATGTTTCTCGTCTCGGTGTCGCACATTTACAAGTAACTCTGTTCATCTCACGAAACTGACTCCGCTGCAGGACTTGCAGAGATCCCAGTCATCCTTCTCGTTTTTGAGGTTGTTACCCTTTCCAGTCCTTGCAAGGAGTGTTCAGTCGCCTCGGCAGAACTTCTCGAACTTCCTCAAATAATTTCAAACCCTGTCGTGCCCCATCAGGGCCCAGCTCAGAGACCCATCTCGACCAACGGCAGCGGGCCGACCTGAGACCGGGACGTCTCCACGGTCCGTCCTCGCTCGGATAGACCGTCCGTTGCCACGCAACGTCGCGGCCACCGCCCGAGATCGACCGTCACGACGTGCGTTCCCGAACAGCGTGACGCCAGTCCGAGTGCCACTTAGGCAGCTGACGATTGCCGAGGTGCAAAAGTGTGCCGTTGATATCGCAGACGCTGCGCAGTGAATGACGCGCGATACGGCGAGGACTACCCCACTCCGGCCGACAGCGCTCAACTGCGCATTGCTGCACGTGCAGCGCATTAAGATACCACAGGGGCGGATTTTTTCAAAATCACTGGAATGCGAACGCCACTTCAAACCGCAAATTCTTTCCATGCAACGCCGTAGCAGGGATGCTGTTTTCTGATGGTGATCGGCATGCAGATGTATCCCGAAAGCGCTTATTTAAGCTCCACCCATGGATCATTCCGCTGCACCCATGCAAGAATTGTGAGCCCCGCACTGATCTTCGAAATTCATAAGACATCCGATCCGGCTGTGTCATGCCGGTATTTCTGCTGAAAAGAGAACGTTAGCAAAGTCGACCGTCCATATACTACACGTTACCTCAACCGCACTCCACGGCAAAGCTCATTGGCGCGCGATATGACCGCAAAATTCATCGTCTTCTTAGTGTTTTCTGAGAAGGCGCTTATACCCTCCCAGAAGTGTTACGTCTAAGTGAAGTAATTCAGGTCAGACAGCAGTTATATGGTACAAAACGGCTTGACCTGCTGATTTTTGTTTCAAGGATCACCGGCTTATGTCTGTCAGGTCAAAGGATCACCGGGTTATGTCTGTCAGGTTAGGTCATCAGTCCAAAGAAATCAGAGTTATTTTTGCCAGTATGTCAAATATCGAAACATTTTTCAAAAGTTCATGACTGGATTAACGTATTAAACACAAAATCAATGATGCTAAGCTTCACCCACTCGTGTAACCAAGGTAATTTATAAAGGTCGTTTTAGGTCAGATCCTGCATAAGTCATAACTCCTTTAACCCGCCCACGACTGGGGGATAGTTGACCGCCACCCCTGAGGTTTTTCTGGGATTGCAAGAGAACCAACAAACACAGAGTCACGAAACTTTGTGTACGTTTTGCTTCATCATTTTAACATCTTGTGTTAAAATTTTGACCTCAGGTCGGGTCAGGTGCCAGACCTAGGTCAGGTCAAACAGACCTATGTCCAAAAAAGTTTAGCGTTCTGTAACGTTTTCGCAAAACATGATATCCCAATAATTCTTTCAGGGATTAGTGATCTTGATAAATGCAACAAATCTGCTATCTCAGATTTTTCAGAATTTTCCGGGTCATTGACCTAACGTCAAGCCCATGTTTAAGACATGTCGTCATTTTTTTCGGAAATTGACGGAATATTTCATAACATTTTTAGTGTGGAGTGAAGCAGACATCTAGTTGCCGTCATTGGGCAAAGTATCAATGACTTCCAGCCATTGGCCTGAGGTCAGGTCACGAATAACTGTAGTGAGCCAAACTGTAGAGGGTACCACCGTCAAAATTAGCGATAAATTACTCAGAATGGGTAGAAAATGGCAGAACTAGCTTGCACAGACGTAAGTAATACCAGGAACCTCAAAAAGTTGAAAAAGTAGCATGTTTGGAAATAAACAGGCTCTCGCGAATAAAGCTCAGCTAATTGTGTAGATTGGTAACTAACAAATTTTTCCAAAATTTAAGCATGAAAAACCATCACAAGAACCACTAAGATCAATAAAACTTACACAGATAGGCTTTTTTCGCAAAAATAAAGGAACGCTAAAAATAGTTTTCGTCAGTTTGTTACTGCATACGGCTACGGCGCGCGCCGACAGCCGGCGCGGGAATTGCCGTGCCCTTAACTCGACGTTTCGGCGTATATATTGAACAAATCTGAGAAATTAGATGTGTATTGGAATTTGCCGACCTTTACATGTGCGCTGGTGCCTTTACCTATGCGTTATTAGTCACAGCCCTTGAGATTCAGGCCATTTCTCCGTCTCATTGCAGTCGGCTATGAGAAAACATATATAGGGCGTAAATTGGCTTACAAATTACCTAAAACTAAAAATGAGACCAGTTTCGAGCTCTACTCGTCACAAGCTTTCCAGCAGTGTGCTTATCTGTATCATGCAACCAACCGTTCGTGAGTTAGAGGGGGCGGCCAACTGCCCCCCTCCGCCAGTGGCGCGTAATCGTAACCGAATTTGTTACCAACGCTGCAAAAAGTACCAGGTTGATGTGGCTAGTTGACATGCAAGGTCATGGAAAACTGGAAACCGTGGAACTTGAAGGATGGTTGAGAATGGTGAAGGGGAAAGGGCCTTATTGACGCACGGCGCCTAATGACCCCACACACAGACACTGTGGCTGTCGCGCATAGTACATTTAAATTAGCTGATTGAATATCGGGCGCGTCGTTCTTTGTTGTAACGCGTGGTGAAGGTATATACACCGGTATCGTAAGTAAATTTGAAAGGATATGACTGATTGCTTAAATCAGTATCAAAATCGCCTCGCGGAAATACATTTGATATCTTATTGCTCGTTTCGATGTTACACGGCCTTGTGAATTCGTGATAAGCGCATGCTTTTCCAGTCGTGTGCTACTAGGACGTAAAAACACGCGTCTCGCGGCCCAGCAAGACTGACGTCCACAACTATTACCCAGAAGGCTATAATACTGAGTTTTGTTGCCGTGTGTGTCACATGGACATGTGTTCGAAATAACGTACGATCGTATATCTCCTAGTTGGGGATGGTGTTACTTTTCAATATACTGAAAGAAAATTAAGACGTGAATGCTGTTCTAAACAGATTCGGCGCTTCACTATGCCACTTGCCAAAAACTGTCAGGGAGTTTATTCTTTTACTTATTTTATTTAAGGCTTTGTCCCTGGCGAGTATGCGCTATTTCGTCCTCGATATAACTTTTTTCTCTTTTTACAAAACCCTAGGCATTTCCAAACCTGACTGAGCAACGAAGCAAAAACGAGCGTTGTTCTTTTAGCAACACAACCAGTTTAAGCCCTTGAGGTCACAGAGCAGCTTTACTGGTGACCTCAGAAGAGGTCATGGCGGTGAGTTCTGGTTTTTATTGGATCCTATCAAACGCAACATAAAGGGCGCTTTTAAGAGGACAAAACGACTTTTGGGGACGAATAAGGATTCAAACTATTATTGGTATATATATCATCATTTTCGATCACATCATGACCCCTCCAAGGCTGATAAAAGGTGAAAAGGCCAGCAATTTTCATTAATGACATTCACCCGAGATAACTTTGACCCACATAAGAACGGCAGTACAGAGGCCACCGACACCATGGCTTACGCACGTTTAATGCCGAGTAAAACTTAATACAGTAAAATAATTCAACATGTCTTCATACTATGAGAGCCATCACCATAACCGTGCTCTCGAGAAAGACGTCAAATGTCATTGATCCGTCAAGTGTACCAGGCAACACTTTAAACGATTCAACACTCACCTATGCAAAGTTTCAGAGCGAACACAGAAGTCGTTCTGGGGCAGTTTGTGAAAATCCTAAGCGGGAGTGCACTAAGTGCACTCCCCCAAATCCTAAGTGCACTCCCCGTACTCTGTTCTGTGTTTTCCACTGCTCTATGTTCAATATTTACAGTTTTTAAAAGGAACGCCCACACGGGCAGTTTTTAAGAGTACGTGGACTACATGTTTAGCCCCACGTCACACGAACTGAAACTCAGCAAGCACATAAGTTGTCCAATGTCCCTCACACAGAATCGGCAGGTGGTCCATAGCAACGGTTTTATGGCCGGAAATCCTTTCATGCAGGGGACGCCGGAAACTATTTCGGGATGGGGGGATGGGGGCAAGCCGTTTGCGAATTTAGCCATCCCATTGCGCCGAACCTGAAGTACCCATAAATTCTGATTTATGGTTTCTCTTCGGATTTGGGTCATTTCGTGCTGAATTTAGACCAGGTATGACAAGAAATGAACGTGAAAGGAAATAAATGAAAAAAAAAATAAAAATATATAAAAATTAAATATGACCAAATTACGGCGATGATGATCAACGAATCAAAGGACTGCCCATTGTCCTCCGGTACGATATTTTGAGTCTGCAGTGAGGTCTAATTAATTGTCCGCATGCTTTACACATAAACCGGATGTACGCAAATATGTATCGCTTCGTCTGAGGGATGGTTTAGTCTTGCGCGCCGAAGGCGCTAAACGTGCCGCCTAAACAACAATGCTAACCTCCTTTTTGCGTAATTTCTTGTCATTGTGCCAACATTTCATCCCATTTGATATGCTGGAAGGACTGTGACTGAAATCTGCAAGCGAGTGTTTCAGATGACTTTATTGGGCTCCCATGCATGGAGGACACAGCGCAAGTACTATGACAAAAAATACAAGATTCCGAAAAGGTACAATAAACATCAGTCATGGCGGTTCAAATTGGTGGCGTGACCAGGACTTTTTTCTGGGGGCGGGGAGGTCTTAGTGATTGCGGGTGTCCCCCGCACCGAGAAGGCCTCTTAAAAACTACGGGGCGCCCGTGGCTAAAACATCAGGGGCACTATCATCAGGGTATTTGTTTTTCAGTGTCACTGAGAACGAGTGTGCCCGATAGCATGAACGACATGGGGAGTCCATTTGTATGGCACCAGGTCCACGCTGCGCAAGGCTGCCAGCCTACTCCTATTTCATCCACTGGTGAAGCCCCTATCTTAAAGACAATGTTGCAGAGGTGAATTATACGCTCAGCGCTATTCAAGTTACTTGTGTGTTACGACATTTCGACCTGCCCAACGATTTGCCCAGCACCATATCCCTGAACTTGGGCCAAACCCACGGGTAGGTATGCTGCATTAGTATCTGACAAATGGCATCGACTGGAGAATGTGAATAATGATGTCCACGCAGAAATTGCGCAGAAATAACGGACAAGGCGAAATTCCTTTATACTTGGTTTACCACATTTGGACGATACGTCGGATTGATCTGGGTTTTACCAGCATAAAAAGCGAATATGTGTTGAACATCTTGAAAATAATGCCCTCTTTTTTCATACAGATTCCCGACCCAGGACGTACCCACGCCCAAACCCGGCTTATGGTGCGGGGTGTTGTCAGAGCTGCTTACTTCCCGCGCTGTGGCGATTGTAAGTTTAGTTGCAGGACACGGAGGCGGTGCAGTGTACCGGCATTACGGCGAAATTCATAGCGTGGTTGTATCGTTGTATCACAAGTAGGTGGGGAGTGCTGCAGGCGTACCATTACCCTGTTCAAGCTTGGATGATTTGTGTGGGTGCGACTGCAGTCAGACACAAGCGCGCTCTTCTCATTTAAAAAATTCCCCCTACGCACATCAAAATCTACACCTATCTGTAGGAAAGCTCAAAATATTCTTTGTATGTACTAGTCTTATTTAGTTCAGACTTTGGTTCAGACCATCTGCTTCTAATTTGGTTCGTTGAGAATTGAAAATTTGTGAAGTTAGGATGATAACACCCCAATGGCCCTGAACTTAAGGTTGCTGGCTTAGGTCACCGGGACCCTTTCCCTACACACCGACACGATCCCATGACAGATTTTCGGATCCTGACATATGCCTTCTGGTTGGTACAAACCGGGAGACCCAATTACTTTTCCCGGTCAGGGTGTACCCCGGTACCTGCCAGAGCGGTCTTTGCCTGGGGTCTGGGGGCCCTTTGCGGAGGAGTGGGTTTGTCTTTCTTGGCCACGAGAGCTCCTTTAGGGGGGTGACAAAAGTTAGGGGGCCCATTTAAGCATTTAAAGACATTTCATTAGACATAGACAAGACATAAAGACATTAAATGTCTTTAAATGGACAATGTCTTTAAAACAAAATTAGGAGGGTCCTGGGACCCCTAGGACTTCTTGGCTACCCTACTGGCTCAAGTATTCGTACACAGGGAGGCATATGGGTGCTTAACAGTTACTAAAAAAAAACCATCTAGTTCTAATTTTCCAGAACTTGTCTTCTTGATCTATCTCTGTCAATCTCTGTCTGGACGTCCAGACACAGTTTTTTATACCATTTTTGAAATCCCGAAATCGGAGGGTGTCTCAAACCCAGCACCTTCGAACAATTCCATTTCCAGCTATGAACAAATCGAGCTGGTTTGGACTGCGACCAGCAAATGCACGCAAACGTGACCTGCAAACTTTTTAAACGTTTACATCTGAATCAACCTCAAAGAAACACGACAAATCATTTTTACATACGTGTACTCACAGGGGAAAAAGTATGTTTGCCCCCAATGTCTTTAAATGCGGGGGGGGGGGCACTTTGCCCCCATTGTCCCCCCCCCCACTTCTACCGCCGCTGCTTCCATGAGACTCTAATAGGCACCATCTGATCTTGACCCTACCACTACCGTTACCCCATACGTCACTGAACACCAGGGCCTATTTTAAGCAAATATGACTGCGGGGGCAATTCTGCGAACGAGGGCAACGTGATATATATATATATGATACCATCTATCCCCCGGCATATATATATATATATATATATATATATATATATATATATATATATATATAAGGTGTTAACTCCAGCGCAATTGAGTTTTATATCACCTTATATATATATATATATATATATATATATATATATATATATATATATATATATATATATATATAGGATATAGGGGCGAATTACCATGAAGAGTTTTCCAGAGTGCTCTCTCATTAATCGATGCGTCTTTGGGAGGAAATCATACGTGCAAAATACAGCCTTGGTCCAACACTTTTAAGCACTGTCACGCAAAGTCTGCATGTCTCTTGTGCTGGGTTTTATTTTTATTTTGATGAAATTCGCACCGGCTTTTGTGCATTTCGAGCCCATTAAAGTCAAAGAACGCTTTTCAATCTATCATAAGTAAGACCTCATTCTCCACGGACCTGTGATCCCTGGGAGATTCGGTCAGGGAGAGGTGTTTCTGAAATGCCCCAAACATGTTTTGTGCTCCAGGTTGGTAAACCAAGCCCACGATGTGCATAAAATGTACATCATAGTACTCCTTTTGACACACTGGATCAAAAGACACTTTACATGTTGTCTGAGGTCATAGGCCACTGGCTCTGTCGACAGCAGTGTGGCTTAGGTGGGAATGATTCTTCAACTCTCTTTGTGTCTTCGGGGTCCTGGCGACAATGCCATTCGACGACTTGCAGCAGGTAATGCTTTTGCCTTTCATCCTTCGTCATTACCTCGTTGTACGCTTGGATAAGAGCCACAGCTCGTTCGGCGAAGTCGCTGACTACCGCGATCCCGCGCTTAGCGTTCTTAATGCCAGGTGCTGTCTCCCAATCAGCGGGATCGACGGCAAGGAAGTCCATATTGATGCCGTAGGCCTTCAGGTTGCCCACCGACTTTGTCGTAATGAAGTCGACGATGATCTTCCTGGCGCGAACCTCCTTTGCCGCGAGATCTATCTGCGCTCGCTTGGGCGGACTCTCCGACCTCTGTTCCTGGAGTGCCGCGACCATTCTCCTCTTCATCTCACACGGCACGCCCTCGTCGAAGAACGACACATCAGCCAGTTCTTCGCTGAGGTACCATTATAGGTTATTGCTATAGTAAATAGTATGTCGTATATAATGTCATAATAGATAATAAATGATTGGCGAACTTTTTGGAGATCGCCTACGAGACTTCAGCATTCAAACCAGGCTTTGCAGGACGGCCAGGTCGTGCGAGGGAGCCTTGGCCGCCGACGAAGAGCAGAACCACGCACTGACGTAGGAAACAACCATGAAAGAGACGAAGCGCCTGAGTGCTCCCAATTCACTGGGAGTCACGGAGAACTGATGGCGAAGCAAGAAGGTGAAGCAAGAAGATCTTGATCCCGCGAATTATGTGTTCCATAATCTAGGGTGAAGAGCACCTGATTGGGGAGCTTAATTCCCCGAGGAAACTCTTGACCAAAGAGGATGATCAAGACCTCAAGGAACTCACGATAATCATCGCTAGGCTGGATTTTGGCGAGCGTCTCATGGCAGAAGGTCACGACACTATCCTTGGAGGAGAGAAACGTCTCGGCCACTGCTGGCTCCAGGTCTTCACTCATCATGGGTTCAAACTTGCTCCGATCAATGAGTCTCCATCTCTTCTTGAAGCACTTGAACAAGGGAATCCACGGTCCAGAGCACGGACCGAAGCGCGTGGAGAAAGCCGCCTCTGCCACATTTCGATTATATGATGACGACAAGCGAAGTGAAGGAGCTGTCGCCCAAGCTTCCGTTGAAGAAGCGTGCTTGCTCCCACAACTTGTCCAGTATTGCTGGAGTGGGTGTCGAAGCTCATGCCGACGACCTTATCCGAAATCTCCCGGTCTTCCAGACAATGTGCGACAACGTCGGCTGTCGCTGCTCCAGCTCCGCTGACAAACTTCGGAACACCTAGGAGCTTGGCGGCCTTTCTTGGACCGGTTACAATGACAGGGAGTCGATCCACCTTTTCCTTTCCATCGCCAGGTAACAGTTTGCCGTCCCAGTGGACCACCAGGCTGGGTGGCACGGAGAAAGAATGCTAGATTTCGTCCGCAATGGCTTTCCTCTGCGATCTACGAGCCCGCCTGGTCAAGTTCCTGTTATCGCCAATTCAGAGGGGCCGTAGCCGAGGACTGAGGCCGTCGCCAATAGGAAGTGGATTGCAGAGCGATCATTGAGCTTGGCCCGATCGAGAGCTGCTGCCAGACCTCTTGTTCTTGGCTCTCCTGCGGGGCCGCTTCAAGGAGAAGGCATGGCGAAGGGCTACGGGTCCTCTTGATCTGTCAGTTCTGTGTTGTCGATAGACGAGCATTCCAGTTCGACAGCTGTCTCCTGTTCGGTCTGCTGTTCAGCCCAACGGCGGGCCCCTTAAAGCTTCGGCCTACTGTTGTTGAAAAGCTCACTCCCCCTTCTCAGAAAGAAACTTATCGAATACCACCATGACGCCTCGACGACCTGGCTCCTTTTGGGTCTGTGACAGCATGTGAAGTGTCTTTTGATCCAGTGTGTCAAAAGGAGTACTATGATGTACATTTTATGCATATCGTGCGCTTGGTTTACCAAACTGGCAACATGTTTGGATAATTTATCCTCTTGGTTTTGATGATCTTCATGGTGCCGACAAGTGCGCTGTCAAAAAGGTTTTTGAGGTTGTCCCTAAATTCATTCTTCTTGGCAATTTCCGAGGCGGACCTCCAGCATTTGCCTTTGATGACAGCTCGGTATTGGTCAAACGTCCTGCTGAGCTTCTTTATCATTTTCCTCGCCGGTGCAGAGAGAATACGGGTTTGTTCCACACTCTCATCACTTCGCGGACGATCTGTGTTTTAACCTCCCTCTAGGTAAGCCTATCCACATGGTGGGATTGAAAATATTGCTGCAGCACTTCTCCCCGCGAAGGCAGTCTGTTGCCTGACACTGGTTCGACCGGAGCATCGATCAACCAAAGCTGGGCTTTTTCTCGTGGTGCAGCCATAGTGGCACAAACTTCCGTTATAACAGGTACTTGCTGCATTGACGCAAGCGGTCCTTAAATATCCCGGCGTCTAAGAATGCGCGGGAAATTGCCAGACCGGCACCGTGGGTTACTGTGGCATCGCCAGGTGGAGTACTTCAGAACTGTTCTATTTAAGTCGCAGTTTGCAAATGATGGCCAGGATACTAACGAGATGCTGCGGCAGCTTCGATTCTTCCCTAAGCGGGACGGCAGGTTGCCTGTCCGGGATACTTTCTGTTGCTCTAATCTCTCCCCAAAATACGGTTTCTCACCAAATTTAGGCAAACATGTTTCGCAGCCCTACGCAAAAGTGCAAAAGCTGTCCCAACACAGGCATAACAAATTGTTCCATTTCCAGATGAACGGCCCCAAAACAAAAAAAAAACGCCTCAAATTACGATATTCGCCTTAGCCCCACCCAAAGAGATACCGTCAACACTTGCCATGATCTGCAGTCTGGGCTATGCCATGTTGGTGAAGCAGATGGAACATGCTCATGGGATGCATAAACTCATGCACAGGAAGCAGCAAGAGTAACGGTTTTAATATATGACTGATTACTTTTCCTTTTTCCCCGCATAAAACTAGGGTTTAGCCGCCTAGTCCAGTGAAGTTTCACTAGTTAGGCACTGGGATTTTAGCAGGGTTTTCAGATGATGATGACGACTACAGCACTGCTGGGCTGCTACCGCAGTCATATAAACATTATCCCACCATGGCGAAACCGCCCTGACCACCAGCTCACCCTTCAGTTTTCTTGCGTTTTAACATGTAATACATGGTCACCTGCCTCGTTATCTCTAATGTGCTTACAATGCAATGAAACGCTTCGGCCGCCCACGAGACAATCGCGACATGGGGTGCCAGCGTACCAACAACCAAGCACGCTCGCCAGTCGTCATTAGGCATGCCTACAATACGTATCATAAAGTGATGCTTCTAAGTGTGCTCCCAAAGTAGCCAATGATTCAAAATATCCTTCCTAGATAAGGTGCTGTTTCGCGAGAGACTTGTGCGCAGCGGTGTATGGAAAACTCTCCGTACGGTTTATGGAAAACTCTGGTTACGTTAGACAGCAATGGTCGCAGTGGTTGCTCTACTCCTGGCTGTTTTTTTCTTTGCATGGGCAAAGACTCTTGACTGGGGGGCAAAGTGTAGGACTGTGGGGACATTTGCCCTCCCAGTTAACATGTTAAAATAGGCCCTGCTGAACATGGATGGGAGCGAATGAAAAAAAGACAAGACGCAGGACGCACGCCCTGTTTTCCGTCTTTTTTGACGCGCTCTCTTTGTCGCCTTTTGACACGTTTCGGGAAGCAGTGCCATTTCACGGAGAAATTTGAGCTTATGTGATCCCGTGCCCTCCTCATGCCTCTTTGGCAACGGGTGCCTCCCAGTTTAACGTCCCTTATCGGCGGCTGGGCATTAGTTTAACATAGTCTGCTTTTAAAATATGTGCTCTTAGGAAACCTGGCTATGCGGTATTGGAGCATAGGGTTCCTATTTCCGCACATTTGAGTACTTCCATTAAAATGAGTGCATCACATTTATGATTTCCTTAAGGTCCTTTCTTCCCCCGCACTTTGTAGGATATTAAACAGGCTTGCTGTTCACCGCATTATACGTAAGAAAGTGACATAGGTTAGGAATTATCATTGTTCCAATCTTAGAAGTGAATTATTAGGGCCCCTTCCCGTACGTGTGGGCAGCTATTTTCTTCTATCTAAATACATGGCTGCAATTCAGGGCCTCCCTTAACAGGTGAAGGTTGGGGAGGGGCAGGCTCCCAGGCATGACTGAGGTTCCTTCCCATTCATGTTGAACTTCCAGTTTCTGGAGGCTGCATGACTGGGACGGCTAGGATTTAACCCCGATTGTGGCAGGACCTATTTTAACATGTTAACTGGGGGGCAAATGTCCCCAGTCCTACACTTTTCCCCCCAGTCAAGACCCTTTGCCCATGCAAAAAAAAAACAGCCAGAAGTAGAGCAACCACTGCGGTCATCGCTGTGTAGGGTAACTAGGAAAGCATTCCATAAAGCGCTGCGCTCGAGAGTCTCTCTCGAATCTCGCGAAACAGCATCTTAGCAACAAGGGATATTCTGAATCATTTAATTATTTTGGAGCACAGTTAGAAGCATCACTTTATGATACCTATTGCAGGCATACCTAGTGACCGTTGGCGGCCGTGTTTGGTAACTGGTACACGGGCACTGATGTCGCGATTGTCTCATTGTCTCGTGGGCGGCCAAGGCGTTTCATTGCATTGTAAGCACGTTAAAGACGACGAGGCAAGCGACCATGTCTGACATGTTAAAACGCAAGAAAACTGAAGGGTGAAAATAAAAATAAAAACGCACTCCAGCAAAAGCGACATACAATCTTCTTGCAAAAATGGCTAAAGACCATACTTTGCACTCATGATTTGCTCCCCAAAACGAAACAGTTCATAACAGAGCACTCTGGAAAAGTCCTCATCGTAATTCGCCCTTATATACGTATACATAAATGAAGTGGTTACAATTCAACAAGGAGAACGCAAATGTCGGGGGGGGGGGTGGTCTCGGCCAATGCCCCTCGTTCGCAGCGTTGCCCCCGCAGTCATTTTCCCTTAAAATAGGCACTGCATTGTGGTTAATGCGAGTGACCCATGCGGTGCAATTCTGTTAGAGCGTTGGGTTGCATAGGGGATGCAAGGGACCTAAGATATTTTTCTTAGGGGAGGGGAAATTCTGTCATAATAGGGATCTAGAATTAACCATCATGCTTTTGTTCGAATGTGCATCACTATACCTAACTGCTGAACAGGCTGTAGCTTTTTGCTTTTACCAAATTTGCAAAGGAAAAACCCAGCCAGTGTGATAGAGAATTAAACCCAGCCACCAAATAGAGAATTAAACGTGTAAGGCTGCACAGACAGACAGCTGAGTGGTGGACCCCAGTTCCTCTTTAAACAACTGTAGCTGCTGAAGCTTCCTCCAGTGACCATGGTGAGGCCAAAGTCGCACGCTGAACGGGTGGAATCACCGTGGTGGTATCAGTGCCAGTGTGTCCACATTGTACAATTTGGATCGCGAATGATGCACAAAGGAAATAATAGCGACATGTTGCGTATGAAGAATCATATTTTGATTTACATTTTGACTGATCGGCCCTCCAAGACCAGTTTAGCACCTAGCTGCTGGGAAGAAAACTTTTTTACATGCAGATGATAGCAGAACATTTTGGTGATATTAGAAAAAAGTTATCTTGAATATACTGTCTGCAGCCCGTTAAGTATCCAGCGAGAGGAGGCTCCCCTTGCCCTCTCCCTCTCCTCGTTCCCCTTTTTTGGAACAATTTTGCGTTTGCACCAAATAAAGTGCCAAAAATGTCCAAAACTTCTTTTTGCGGGGAGGGGCTGCGCTTGTTCAGCTATAGCGTCCATATTGTGAAAAATGTGTAGTCTAAACCAGATTCATTCCCGCTATCGAAAATCCGTAGCGACGCCCCTGGACCCTACCTAAGACTGCACGGGAGCTTTCGTTCATTTTTTATATTGTTATATGATTTAATTCAAAATGGGCACACGAATTTATATCAACATGGGCTTCAAGAGGTGCATTCATTCTATGGGTTACCATAGGCTTAGTGTCAAATTCCGTAATTTTCGGTGATGCAGTGGTAACACCAAAAATACAGGACACCAACCATGCTTCGACCAGTGGACACTGAGATTTTGAATGTTGCCAAACAGTTTCAACCCAAAAGTCTTTTGCCATAACTACCATACATACCCCATGACAACGCAGTTGTACATTACAGGCGTATAGACGTTGCACTGGCTGCACCAAAAGCACATGTCCCACCGTTGTATGTTTCTGTCACTTTTCTCTCACAGGGATCCTGGAAATGTGCCTGCAGCAATGATATTTCGATAGCGCATTGTCAGGGGTCGTGCGGTAGCCCTCGGGTGGTATCACGTGACAGAACGTGGCAGTCAGGGATCGGCTAGTCACTTTGGTCCATTTTGCCTCGACTATGGTCATCTTGTCAATACGTAACTCCAGCGCCACGGCGTGGCGCTGGTATGACGTACTGGCAGCTTCCTCGTCCTGGAAACGCCATTGGTCCGCCCTCAATTCGGGATTAAAACAACCGACGGGCCGCAACGTAAGCTATGGAGATGAACTCACTGAATAAGTGTTCCGGTGGATTTTGATTCGTTCCGAAACGTTTTCTACGGCTCAACTCCCGGCATGTTTTCATTCGAAAAACTGAAACGGTACAAACCCCACACAGACCATTTAGCCCCGCGCCTACAAACGCCGCAAGCGACTAACTTCGTCCTATCAGCTCATCTCCATACGTAGCTCCTCATTACGCGTGTATTGAAACACGCCTCCGCGCACTGCTGCGCCAACAGTGACGCACATAGGCGTAACAAATCGGGAGATAAATAAAGTCCAATCCGGCGGGTCCAGCGGGGCACTACGCCGCCTGCCGGCTCCTCGTGACTACTGCACTCCCGTAGCAACGCCTGGGAACGGGCCTGATCCCTCCGGCACATTCCGGCTGACGTCAGAAATACTACGCGCCGAGCGAGGGCGTCAGCCAATCAGAGCCCAGTATTGGACGCCATGTGACTCTGACGTCACAAAACGCTCAGACGATTGCATCGGATAAGAATATAGTACCATAACAAAAGCCAATTTCTGTAGATCTAACGAAAAAGAAACAGAAACATGAAACAAAAAACGTTAGCACAACTTTTCAAGAATGATAGAATCCGCCAAAATTGGTTCAGAAGCACCTGAAAACTTACACGTAATGTGGTATGCATGCCCGCCAACGCTGCCGGCGAAAGGGATCGTATATGAGGCGGTGTTGCATCATCCCCCGCCATTCTGGGCCGTAGCTGAGCGGTGTGAGGTGGCAGTTGTGCGGGCGGGAAACTCAGCAGTTCATCGCGTGCGTGTGCAGTGAGAGGACATCCGGAGGTCGAGCTCTGGCAGACCTGCAGCCCATTTCGTGCGAGCAGCCGTCGGCGGCGGACTGTCTTGCTGAGCTGGACGCCATCGACCCCACTCTGAGTGATGATACAACATGCTGGTTGAGCATGGAATCTCCTCAGATGTATGATTTGAGCGACTCCGTGGTGAAGCCGAACTTGCTGAGTCTCCCCAACAAGACCAAGCTGGGAGGCCCGTACGGCGTGGAGTTCGGGGAGCTGGGCGACTTGGGCGCCTCCGAGGTGTCTCTCGACCTTCAGGCGTTCGTCAATGACCCGCACTTCAGCGACGGGATCTTCCCGGACATCGTCGACAGCAAGAGCCTGGTGAGCGGCGTCGGCGTTGGGCGCACCCCCAACCCGACGGCCACATGCTCGGGCGTGACGTACCCGAGCGGCAGCTTCCTGCCGCCGGTGCCGGCGGTGCCCTGCTCGCTGTCGCAGCGGCCGCCGGCCGCTGCCACCACCGCCGCGCCGCCGCCGCCCGTCAAGAAGGACCCGGACTCGAGCGAGTACCAGCCGTACCGGCCGCCGCCGGCCGCCTACCCGGGCGTCAACGTCTACAGCCCGGCGTACACCAGTCTCACGCCGTCGTCGTCGGGCGGCCTGGCGGCCAGCCGGCCGGCGGCGCCGGCCACGACGCCCAGCCGGCCGGCCGCCTCCAAACAGTCGGGCGGCTCGTCGAAGCGGGTCGACCGCACGTCCGAGGAGTATCGCCGCCGCCGCGAGCGGAACAACGTGGCCGTGCGCCGCTCGCGCGAGAAGGCGAAGGTGCGCTCCCGCGAGACGGAGGAGCGCGTCAAGCTGCTCGCCCGCGAGAACGACGGCCTGCACAAGCGGATCGAGATCCTCTCCAAGGAGCTGAACGTGCTTAAGAACTTGTTCGCCAACGTGGGCGTGCTGCCGGACCAGCTGCACCGCGAGATCGCCAAGCACCTGGGCGAGGGCTTCAACCGGCCCCAGCCCCCTGCCGGCTTGTGACAGTAGGCGCGAACTGGCGACGCAGGGCCGGCGGCGACGCTCTTCAGCGAGTGGCCAGCGGCGGCCGGCCGTCCGGTGTGTGTCACTAGTCTCGGTGCTTGTTTTACGTGGCGCGAGAGGCGTTGTTATTCGTGCGGACGGCGCGCCGTCCAGCTGTCGGATCATTACGAGTCAGTCACATTGTACCTGTGTTTGTCCCAGGAGTGTGGATGGGTAGTCGTTGACACACGCGTCAATATAGCAGCGGGGCCGAATAATTCACGTCTTTCGTCGCTGTGTCTCGCACGTGCGCGCGTGGCTGCGGAAGCGCCGGGCGGCGTGCGCGTCGAACACGGCCTCGGCGACTGGACGCCGGGCGAGGCGCGAGCCGCTGGCCCGCGCGGCTCGGCGGCCGCCAGTGCTGGTGACGTCAGGACGGGCCGCGGGACCCGCCGAGACTCGACGCGTCGCCACGTGCCGCGAGCCGCCGCCGCGGCGCCGCCCCGCCGGTCACCGGCTCCGCGCGGGTAGCTCAGGGTGCGGCGGGCGGCCCTGATGCGAGCGCGGCCCGCCGCCCGCGGTCTGTGGGCCGGCGCCGACTGTGATAGGCCGGCGGCCGCGTGGAGCCGCGCCGCCGGACGGCGACCAGTGAGCGGACGGACGCCGCCCGTCCGCCGCCGGCGCCGACCCGACCCGGTCACGGTCCCGCTGACCGGGCGCCGTCTGGGTCGAATCATGTGTTCACAGTGCGTAAATAAGCATATTTTAATAAAATGTTAAATCCTTCCCTGCTGTGTTTCGGCTGCGTCTCGTGGCACGCGGCTGATCGCCGATCGCCGGGATGGCCAGCGTGTGAATGCCCAGTGAAAAGACGCACCGGCGCAGCTAAAGGGGAGAGGGGGCGGGGTGTCCGGTCCCCTTGGGCCAGCATTTTTTGTGGAAACCATTGCACATCGTCTTCCCAGCTGGTGGTTTTCGCATGATTTCAGTTTACGCTGAGCTCCGTCCCCACCCGCCGTAAGGAAATCCTGGCTGCGCCCCTGAAGAGACGGCTATACAATTTCGGACGATGCCTCCCAGTGTCAGTATTGGAACATCTTTACGGACGGTTTGATCAGAACTATTTGGACGCAACTTGTCTATGCAACACTATAGGGCTAATGCAAAACGTACCCAAAGCTGGTAGTGCCTCTGCCCTACTAGCCCTATGGGCCGCCACACAAATGCTGCTCAGATGTTTGTACCCACTCTGTAGTCTCCCAGAACATAATGGTCAAAAAGATCCGGGGTTGCATTGATGAAACCAGAGGCAACCAGGGTGATAAACGATTGGAATTCGGTATTTGGGCTCAATATTCACGATGTATTTTAGCAAGCCAGCAACAAATACTGTGCGGTATTGGCACAGTAGGGGGAAAAAACTGGAAACGTTTCAGACAGAAGTTTTCCTGCATGGCCCGCACACTGTCCTGACCCCGCCCAGACATTGTCCAGATTATGCATCAAACCCATGTACCGTCGAAATATGGTAAAGTGAGCATAAAGAAATTTCGCCCTAGTTGTTACTTATGGCAGTTTTTACACTGACATAACTACCCACATTTACCAATGAATGACCATCATGTGCTATTGAAACATACCCCCTGGTCAGGCCCAGGGACGGGGTATATGGTTCAGGGCAAATCTCTGGACAGCGTAATCAAATTTGGTCGTAGTGCCATAAAACACATGTAAATTGAACAGTGTTGGGGCCCTCCACTCTCTGGACCCCACTCCGGGAAAAATTCTGGCTACGCCGCTGACTTGAACCGTCTCGGCTGATGCTCGAGACACCTTTTCAAAGTCCCGTTTTTTTTTGTCAGAGTGTTTGCTCTGTGTCCTACATGCATGCGAGCCCGGTAAAGGCATCTAAAGCGTTTGCTTTCAGACTGCATTCCCAGTCCTTCCGGCAGATTAAACCAGATGACGCGTTGATGCAAATGACAAGAAATTGGGTAAAAAAACGCGGTTAACATTATTGTTTAGATGGCGAGTTGTACGCTTTCGGCGCACCAGACGAAACTACCTCTATCAAATAAAGCGATATGTCCTTGCCTACGTCCGGTCTCTGAGTAAAGCATATGGTAAATTAAGACCTCATTACAAACCAAAAATACTGTGCCGAAGAACAGTGGGGTTTTCAGTGGTTCGTTGATTATCACCACCGCAAAGTCGTCACATTTATTTCTTATGTCTGGTCCGAACCCAAAACGAAGTGACACAAACCTGATAAGTCAGAATTCATGGGTACTTCAGGTTCCGCCGAATGGCGTGGCTGGATCCGCGAACAGTTTGCCCCCCCCCATCCCGAAATAGCTTCCACCGTCCGGCCGTGCAGCCAGTTTAGCGGGTTCGATCGAGTGCCGCAGTCCCGGTCAGGCTGTGCGCGTCCTTTTTGCACCATTTGTTCCAGTGGACAGAGGACAGAGCAGCTCTGCGACTGCGCGCAGCCCGCCGGTGAGAAAAGGGAGTGAAAGCCGACTGAGCGGGATGTTCGTCGTTGTTTTCGAGCGTGACAGTGTGTTTCTCCCGTATTTGGCCAGCGGTCAGTGGGCGGGCAGCCATGCTGATTTCAGTCCGAAAAGAAGGGAGCCGTCCCTCATAAGCACGACCACGCCGGCTAGCTCTGGCTCTGAATGCAGCTGAAACATCTTAGGGGTCGTCCCTTTATGCACATTTCGTCCGGTATCATACGGATGGTCTCTTCCTGGTCTTGGTCCCTTTATTTGCTTCTTTGCTCCGTGTGCCAAAAAGAGAAGCTTACTGCTCACGTACTGCCGCCCGCCGCCTACCACAGCTGAACCTTCCGAGACGACCAGGGCGTCGAATTTCAGAACGTCCTCCATCGATTTCCAGAGGCTGCCATTGGCATTCGCTCGGCGGCGGCTCCCGCTCCCCGAGGCTATTACATCATGAAAGCCGGCGGGTCGGGGGCGCGGTGTGCGAAGTTATTCCAGTTACAGCAGCGTCCTGAACAGGTACATCCGCCAAGTCTCGTCCGGCGAGTTAGCATCGCTGCCGGAGCCCACGATCGGGCACGAAATGTCATCGGAAATGCCGTGAACCGGGACCTGGAGGCCTGTTTGTGCACGCGCTCGGCTGGAGAGCTTCAGAGCATGTCACGTCTCTCCAGTCTCTTGTTAAAGCTGTGCAAGAAGTGCGCGTCTTCCCGGCGCCGATGGGCCTACCACAGGCACTGCGTATGACTGTGACTCGTAAGTTCGTGGACTGAAGCCATGTGTTCAGGGACTGGACCACGTGAGTAGGGCAGAGACCATGTGTCCGGTTACCGAAACTTGGGGTGATGTCCGAGGACTAACGCCTGGTGTGATGCCCAGGAACTGATACCTTGGGTGGTGTTCAGGGACTGACGCCTGCGGTGACGCCCAGAGACTGACATTTGGGACGATGTTCAGGGACTGACGTCTGGGTGATGTCTAGGGACTGACGTCTGGGGCGGTGTCCAGGGACTGATGTCTGTGGTGATGTCCAGGGACTGACGTATGGGATGGTGTCCAGGGACTGATGTATGGGATGATGTTCAGGGACCGATGTATGGGATGATGTCCAGGGACTGACACCTGCGATGGTGTCCAGGGACTGATGTATGGGGTGATGCTCAGGGACTGACGTATGGGGCGGTCTATAGGGACTGACACACTGCGTCGGTGACCGGGGGACATTGATCGGGCAGCGTGCTGCGCCATTGTCGGCCGGTCTATATTTAGCTCGGCAGTCTTTCCATGTCAGGGAGCGTCTGGTTCCCAGAGCTGTTCGAACTGAACAGACGCAGCTGAGGCGCAGACTCGGGACGGAAAACGCCGACACGGCACCCCGGACAGACGGGGGGGGGGGGCACTAGGAGGAGCGCCGCGGGGACTGTGGTTGCGCGAGCAGACAGCCGGGCCGGAATGATACCGGATGCATGGTGACATAACCAAACAGTGCCCGAGGTCGCGGTGCCCGAACGCCATGGACTGGCAGCCTAGAGCTGTATTGATTTCCTACGCGGCAATTTTCCCTCATTAATACCGGCACGACAGGCCCCTTCGGAGAGAGGCGGAAATGGCTGGGGCTCCGACAGGCTCCCGTCGGATGGAGCTCCTGTCGGAAAGGCATGACTGGAGCTCCGACATACTCCCGTCGGAGGGTGGTGGACATTGCTGGGGCTCCGATAGGCTCCTGTCGGAGGGTGGTGGACATTGCTGGGGCTCCGATAGGCTCCTGTCGGAGGGTGGTGGACATGGCTGGGGCTCCGATAGGCTCCTGTCGGAGGGTGGCGGACATGGCTGGGGCTCCGATAGGCTCCCGTCGGAGGGTGGTGGACATGGCTGGGGCTCCGATAGGCTCCTGTCGGAGGGTGGCGGACATGGCTGGGGCTCCGATAGGCTCCCTTCGGAGGATGGCGAACATGGCTGAAGCTTCTTGCGTGTCTGTCGGTGCCCGGGCAATCACAGAACTGAAGCCGGGACCCCGTTTGTTAGATCGTTCTGTTCTTTACGGTTACATAAAACTGTAATCTCATATAAACAAATGTTGACAAATGAAAGGAACGTTGGTAGACCGAGACCATAACATTAGTCAAAGTTCATTTCCCCTGGCTATTCTGGGTCGTTGTGTGACAGGTCCGTTGGGTATCCAAATCAGAATTTCAAGGCTGCTCCCGTGGCGAAACCCTCGGATGCGCGAAGCACCGACTAAGTTTGTTTTATCATGGAAGACATCCTCTCCCCAGCATAGTGGAAGGCGACGGCTGATGCAAATTTGACCCCGGTCGTGACCGGACGGGGGGTCCCAGGGCGCCGCAGATCCGGTCCCAGACACGACGGTCGATTTATGTCGCAACATTCCCCGGAACTGCAGCTCAGCCGCCGGACGTAACGTAATGCCACGCTGTCGTTTATTGTGTTAGTTAATATTAGGGCATCGTCTAACATGTTAACTGGAAAGGTTCAGCCCCCGCAGCGGAGTCGCCAGCCTCTCCTCCCAGTCAAGGCAAAACTGAGTAACGGGTATGGGGGAGGGGGCAGTTGGAATGTTCGAAGTCATAAGTTTCAATACAAACGCAACGTGGAAACGCAACATTTTTCCAAACGCAAAGCCACAAAAAATGCTTCGTCTGTCAATTTTTCGTACGCTTGTATCACCAGCGGTAGTGAACGCAAATGACATAGGTATCCTGATAACAGTTTGATAACAAATGCAATAACTCCGAAAGAGGAAAACCCAAAACAATGCGGTCGAAGTATGAGGTGGAAAAGGGTGGGGTAGTTGGTAGGATGGGGTCTAAAAACCATTATTATCGCTTATGCAACCATACACCGGAAGCCAGGACTGTCTTATTTTTAAGCAGTCTAATTCAGAAGACTGCCTTCTTTAAACCATGCATTTTTGTCTCGAAAATGGCATTTTTTGCAACTGTTTGCTTTCTCATGAGATCTAACTTTGCTTTAACCACACCAACACAATATACTTAGAACTCACTGAAATGCAAAATGACCTAACGAAATGACGTGGTCCATATCACCTTTTGGTGCAATTTTTATGTCATAGTGGTCTCAAATCAGCCATTTTCTTGGAAGTGGAACCGAATTTGTTGGCATGCTTCGTTCGATTACAGGACATAATACCGTATGCTATGAAATGGACACATGTTGAAAGCAAGCCAGCGAACATCAAATAGAAACCAAGATAAATAATTACGGGCGAACATCTCGAACGGCAAAGCATGGAATGCTAGATATCGATTTGGGGATTAATGTGAAAAGGCAGTTATTTCGTAGAGAAAAACATGGAATGAAAAAACATCAAATACAAAGTGTTCAACGGAAATATCGAAGCAGCATAGGTATCAAACGGGTATGTACTAAATGATGGATGATTGCATGACAAATCACCGGGTTAGGGAACAATAACGCACGAGACAACTAAGCGAAAAATATCGCAAGACACCTAGTAGCGCAACGCGATGGGCACGGATACTAGCTTCTCTCGAAAATGGTACGGGGGCATCCCAGCAGGAACGCCGTGAAAACTTTAACAGATTTGAACATAATCTCTCAAGTGTCTTCGCCATTTAGCTAAAATTCCCGGAAATGAATATGCCGGCTGTTTCAAGAGGCTGCTACAGGAGTGTAGGACCATCCAGAAAAGTGCGTGTGTGGGAGGGGGCAAAGACGTTTTCTCTCATAGGGCTTATGCTAAGCTCCCGAAATTGGAGAGGGAGGAGCATGGCCCCCGGCCCACCCCGTTCTTACGTCCATAGGTTGCTGAGCTGTGCCGACCAGACAAATATCTTATTGGCGCCCAAGAACGTAGCCAGGATTTTCCTCGGGGTCGGGAGGAGGCAAATATCAAATTTCGTGATATGCCACTGGCATATGACAAAATTTATAGGGAAAGGTAGCAATTTTCCCGCCATATATCTAACGCTTGGCTCGGGGGGGGGGATGGCCCGCATGGCCCGCCCCTTGGCTGCGTTCCTGGTGGCGCCACTGCATCTGATAGCGTAGTTGCAGTTATACCGACATTTTACGTCGTACAATGATCGATTCCCATGCGTCAGAAAATTCCTTCCCTCTTTTCTTAGTGGTCTTTTGAGGATAAGCCGTGACCTCTGTTACCAGGGATCTTCCAGCTGGTACAAACGCATGACAGTGGGCCAAGAAACGTTTCTTCCCAGCGTCTCAAATGCAAGAACCGTGGAACATTCCACCGGTCTTCGGCGACGGCCGACGTTGATCACCGCACCTCCCAACAACAGTCGACTTGGGAAGAAGGAATGGGGAGATTTCGAACAGAAGGGACTTGAATTCCGTCTGCGATCTTGAAAGACAGAAGCCTTGACCATCTCACCATCATGTTCATGTCTTGGTAAAATCTTCATGCTTTGAAATATTTAGCTGCAACATATCTTCCAGCTCCATGTTTTGTAATGCGAGAATGGGCCATTCTGTACCCACCCATGCACGATGTCCGTCCTGATATGATGATACAAAGGATAACCGCGCAATGTTTCGTCATTCGATATTTTGCCGTTTTGATTCTTATCGAGTTCCCCATTTCTTCCAGTTCTAAATTTTGCGTCGGTTATTTGTTCGTTCAATGCTTGGTACAGAAACAGTTTTCCATTTCGATAATCATCGTCATTCGACATTTGTCCATGTTCGTTTTTCTTTTTTTGGCGTTTTGCCGTGTGGTGTTCATTTCTGTCGACATTTATCGTATTTCACATTTTGCTTCTGACATTTTGCTCTCAATATTTTTTGTATTCATTATTCCACCATGCGGCATTTCGCGGCATTTCGTGGCGTAACCGTGTCGTTTCCATTTCCGAAGACAAATGCTAGCTAGAAACCAATGCTGCTAGTAAAATGCATGCATTATCCACATGCGACATGAAGGAAGTGTGACCAGTCTGCACTATGTCTTATCCTAAACAATAATTATTTTTAATGTAATTGCTCTAATACTGCATAGTTCAGTTCACTGGCCATGACGCGAGGCGTGGATGTCTGTCTAGTCTTTCACTGCAAAGACCATTCTTTTGTTCATTGTCTTATCCTTATCATTATTGATTTTTCCGGCCATTGTTCTAATGCTGCATATGTAATTTTATTGGTCATGATACGGGGTTTAGATGTCTGTAGCCTCTCACATGCACGCGGCAGTCTTTCGTATTCCTTTGCATCTCACAATGCCATCATTTCAAGAGATCCCTATCTGTCACGAAACCGCCACTACCCTCGTAACCATTCACGTATTACTTTGCAGAGCCTGGTGACTTGAAAAGCTAGGAACACCCACAGGGGCAGGGCCTAGTCTCGGCACCCTCCGATGAATGCAGATCTATTATAGGGAAAGAAGTGTTTTTGTTACATATTGGAAAAGAAGTATCGGTGACGACCCTGTCCGGAAATTCCCAGGCCGGCTCGAAACGTGGTCGTTTGACAGTACACAGGCTACAGAGTTCATGGAATAGAGCAAAAAAAGACTGTATGAACTCATGTGTATTGTAGGAATGACACAAGAAGACCTAAAATTGTACCTGGATATCATTCGGGTGCTGCTAGCGTCCCAAGAAAAACAGCCCGTCAAGCCGTGCAGTACAGGAGCGGTGTAACCTCTGTGGAAATGGGGGACGGGGGGCAAGCGCGATTTTTACATCATCTCTTCCCATGCAACGGCAGAGGAATAATGTTAAATGTTGCCCAAAGTTGAGGGGGCGGCTGCCCCCCGTGCCTCCCCCCCAGTTCCAACGTCCCTGCAGCAACGTAGTGAAATGCGTCATTGGCTTAGCCAGACTGGGAGGCATCCCTCCGAGTTTTGTGGAAGTGAACTTCATGACTATATGTAGTATTGCATGAAAAAAGACGTGGCAAACAAAACTCGATGAAGTTGTTGGTAGTTAGTGGGGCCAGTTTTGTGAAGAAATTGCATCATGTTAAATGTGTAATTGTGCGATATCCCTTCCTTGATGTCGCATCTGGCTATCAACTATCATACGCATTGCTACCGTACACATAGCAGCACATTGTTATCTAGTCCACGTTTGTTTTCCGAACTGTGCATAAACGTCATGCTCCTCCAACGGACTTGGCTCCGCTTCCATAAAAATGTTTTTCTTGCTACAGCTGTGACCCGAAAACTTCACTTAGAGTTCAATGAGGCTAGCTGAAGCAAAAGGCAACATCGCTTTTGGACTGGCGAGGACCAAAACATAGGGTTGGTGAGGTTTAAACGAGGCTCATGAGAGGGTCAGCAGTCGGAAAAAAACGATCGTTTTCGAGACAGAAATGCATGGTTTGAAAGACTCCAGATCCGCGCAACAAACCACTCTAAGTCAAGAGAAAACCCGCCTCCTAGGGGCTGCACTAAAATCCTTGCGAATTTTTCATGATTTCATTTTTACACCAGCGTAGTAGGTATGTGCTACTGAAATAGGACCAGGATGGAAGTCCTGCTTCCTCCCAGTCAGAGTTCCTTAGACGAGGTCCTGCTTTTCATTCGTTCTGCCGTCATATGCATTCAAGGTTCATATCTTACCTTAAATTTAAGTTTATTTCTTACGCAATGACGTCCCTATGACGCCAGCAATGTGTCGCAAGGGGTTTGCCAGGAGCAGAAATTGGAGAGCTGGAAGGCATCACCGCGTCGATGCGTTAGGTAGAGACCATTTGCTGCTGACCGGGACTCGATCTCTGGCGTTTTTTGCTTGATAAAGCTCTGATGTCTGATGATTTATTTCTGACGTTCTGTATCTGAAGTCAGATGTGTGGAGTTTGTCGTATGGCGTCTGATAATTAGCGTCTGATGTGCGGTGCGGCACTGATGTGTGACATCTGGTGGCTGACGACTAACGCATGCTTCCTAAAGCCTGATTCCTGGTGCCTTTGGTTTATGCCTATGCTCTGTTTCACAATGAGGTTTATTGCACATTGCGCAAACCTGGGTCTGCTAAGGGATGTTTTATCTGACGACTGATGTCCATGATAGCACTCAGATAGCAGACGGGCAGCAGCCAGAAGCCAATGCCCCGAAGAAAATGTGCGAGACGGCGACACAGTTTCAGTGAAGTACCAGTAATACACCGTGATCAGATATGAATGCTGAGATGGTCAGGATTGCAGTCGAGCCGAATTGTCGGCATTTTCTCGTACTTTGTCATGCTGCATTGTTTTCGTAGAATGTGCAGATAAGCACATCCGGTGGTGAAGCCTCGAGTATTTTTAATTGTGCTAGCGCACGCGTAGGTATGCGCTTGGGCGTCGGCATCACTGAATGCGCGCGCGTGCGCAAGCGTCTGCGTGGACTGGACAGAGGGGGGAGGGGGATGGCAGAGCAGGGGAGGAGGGCGGTGGCCGGGAGACCCTGGCCTCTGTCGCTGCCGTCGCCCTCGTCCTCTGGCAAGGTGCCGGTCTGCACCGACGCCGCTGTTGCCAGCCAGCTGCGTCTGCGCTGAATCCGAGCGGGTTCATTGCACGGTCGACGCGCTGTGCGTGTGCGTGCCGGCCTGTGCGTGTGCACGGAGGGGGAGGGGGAGGGGGCGCCGTCCGACTGCGCCCGGCTCGGCGCCGGCCACGCGTCGGACGGCGGCGGCGGCGCCCAGTCCAGTCATCGTCGAGCTTCCGCAGCGCGGCTTCCGGCCGGCCGGCCGTGGACGGAAGTGTCCACTTCCGACCGGTGTGACGCGCGGTGTCCTGACGCGGAACTGCTGCTGAGTGCGCGCGAACTGGAAGAAAGTTTCAATCATATTTCAGTGCGTTTATCTGCACATTCAATGACTTGATGTGGGATTCGATGGGATGTGGGATTCGACTGAGGGTTTTAAGATTCGAATTCTGATTTTCAGGGTTCGAATCCTCGTTTCGAGGATTCGAAGACTCGCGAAACTCGATCTATTCGAATGCATTCGAGTCCTGAGAATCCGAATGCTCAGCTCCACCCCACGGTACCAGCCGGGCGCGTCGCGCCGCCTGGCACCGCCATGTCGGGTACCTCGGACCACCGGAACCGCGGGCTGACCCACACTCCAGAGGACGACCGTCGTGTGTCGGTGGCTACCGGCCACCACGGAGCCGCCGAGACTTCCCCAGACTGTCCGGAAAAATGGTGCACGCCTCTCCAAAACTCCCGATGTTACGAATCGGTACAAAACCCGAGGGCGCGGTGCATGGTTGGGTAGAAGTTGAGTTTTACTTAACGATTTGTCTGCCTCCCTGACGTCTAAAAATATGCACCTCTATGGCGCGACATGGGATTGTGGACTTAAAATGGCGTTTACATCGCAATAATTTCGTAATGGCTCCACCTTTGCACAGTGCTTGAACTACTTCCAGATGACAGCTTCGGAAGCTAAGGATACATTCAATTCGAATGTCTGTGGGTGGCGGTGACGTCCAGACTTCTTCATTGTTGTTTTAGTACTTTTCGTATCGTTTGGGCCGACGCCGGTCCTGCGTGGATTCCACACATTTCGGTCACACATGCACTCGTGGTGGTTCTGCCTGACCTTTCACTGGGCTGCCACACGTCAGCTCGAGTCGAGATGGCTTTCGCTGACCTTTCATTGAGAGCGGCATTTGCCAGAGCGGCATTTGCCAAACAGCCGCGCAGAAGCAAAGGAAGCGGAAACCTTCAGCCCCTCGGCCTTCTCTGTATCGGAGCCCACACGGAACGTCTGGTGGACTCGGGATGACGGTGACTTCGACCCGTTGCCGGAACGGCGCCAGACCCCGTCTCCAAGGTACGGGCGCCGACCTGGCGGCCCGCCGTCGCGGCAGGCCGGCAGGTCGGCGCCAGACCCCGTCTCCGAGGTACGGGGCCGACCTGCCGGCCCGCCGTCGCGGCAGGCCGGCAGGTCGGAGCCAGACCCCGTCTCCGAGGTACGGGGCCGACCTGCCGGCCCGCCGTCGCGGCAGGCCGGCAGGTCGGCGCCAGACCCCGTCTCCGAGGTACGGGGCCGACCTGCCGGCCCGCCGTCGCCGCAGCGGCCTCGGACGGGCAGACAACAGCCGGGGCCGGCGTCCACTCGGTGGGGGACTGGCGGCCGGCCCCGGCCTGCCTCTGAACCGCCGGGCAGTCCGGTACCAGGGGCGGCCGCTGACTCAGCCCCGCCGCCCTGCTGCGTGACGTCACGCGGACGGCGGCGACGGTCGCGCGCGCCTGGAAATTCTGCCCGGGAGTCCCCGGACTGCGCGCCGCCGCCGCCGGCGACCAGCTCTGGCCCACATCACGACGGCCGCCGGTGACGTCACGTCGAGGACGAGCGACGCTGCCTTCCGGCGGCAGCTGAGTGTTCCGGCACTGCTGCGCAGCGGCCGCCGGTATGGCACCGCTGCACGACCTCCGGCTCCGGCGGTAAGTTGGGGCTGGCGCTATTTATGGTGGCGTCAGGGAGGACGTCGGCCGCCGCGGCAGCCCGGTCCGCTCCGACACGGTGCCGGGTGCAGTGTGTCCGGTCTGCGGGAGTGCCGTGTGCCGCGCTGGGAACAGTCTCTCGCCCAGCCCCGGCCCCGGTCCGGTCCTGTGCTGACCGCCCGCATGACGTGACGCGACGTCTCCAGGGCAGCAGTGGCTCCCAGGAAGATCGCCGGCTGCGCAGCGCGGGACGCTGGGCGGCCGCGGCTGCAGGAAAGGCCGCGGCACAGGGCGGGATTTCCGGACGGTCCCAGCATCGTACAGACACACGACCCGGGGACCCGGTTCGGGTCGAGCAGAGCTGACAACCATGGCGGACAGCGCACGAACACAGGGGACAGCACGCAAACCCTGCGGACAGCACGCAAACGCTCCGGACAGCACACAGACCCTGCGGACAGCACACAAACTCTTCGGACAGCACGCAGACCTTGCGGACAGCACACAAACCCCGCGGACAGCACACAACCCAGCGGACGGTTAACAACCCTAGCAGACAGTGCACAAACCCTTCGGACGGTTAACAACCCCAGCGGACAGCACGCAAACCCTCCGGACAGCACGCAAACCCTGCGGACAGCACACAAATCCTCCGGGAAGCACACAAACCCCGCGGACAGCACACAACCTCAAGGCACGGGGAACAACCCCAGCGGACAGCACGGAAACCCTCCGGACAGCACACAATCCCGGCGGACGGTAAGAAACCCCGTCGGAATGTAAACAACCCAGGCAGACAGCACAATCCCGGGGACATTCAGGTCTCTACCGGCTCACAAGTTATGCACTGCGCCCATTTTGCTTGCTTTCCTTTGAAGCATGACATAGGTCGGGATAGAAACTGGGGAACATTGGAAAACCCAAGGTTTGGTTACATCTGTCGAAGACCGGCTGCATCCGGCGATTGTAGACCACGTCCGCCAAGGTTTTCTTTCGTTCTGTTCCGCCGGAGCTGTATATCGTCCGCCGGGGCTTGCTGCCGTTTGGAGGAGTTGTGCGCCGTCTGTCGGGATTTTGCGTCGTTCTCCGGGTTTTTCTTCTCATTTTAATCATTCCCAAGTACCGTCATCGGGAAGGGTTAACGATTTCCGCCTCTAGCTGCAAATCAGCCTGGCCGAATCAGAGCGCCCTCTGCCGATGACGTCATACCCCTACCGCCTCGGCAACGCCCGTCCGCCGTCTGGCCCGTACCTACTTGGCGTCGGCCGCGCCACTACTGTAAAGTTCCGTAGTTTGCTCATGTAACTGTGAATCAGTCCAGTTTTGCATATTGCGCCAATCGTATGTTTTGGGACGAAATGGCACCAATTTCGAAGGATTCAAACATTCGATCCGAATACTGGAATACATCCATCTGAATATTACAGTCCAAAGATTTATTCGCATTCTCGACTCCAGTAAGCAACACCGTGGAAATGTAAACAACCCCGGCGAATGGCGCACAACCTCAATTCACAGTACAATCTGGATAATGACACAGAATCCCGACAGACGGCGCACAACTCGTCCGGACGACTTCAACCCCGGCAGAACAAAACAAGACCTGGCGGAGGACAATGCCGGAGGCAGACAGCCTTTGACGAATAGTATCTAAACCTTTGGTTTTTCAATACTGCTCATTTTCTGTTCCATCTTATGTCATGATTCAAATGAAAGCAAACAAAACTGGTGCAAGCGTAATTTTTTAGCTGGCGGAACCGTGAACAGTCGCGAAGTTCCGTCCACTTTTCAGACTTTTTCGAGGACTGGTCCGAATACGGACCAAGTATGATGGGTGCATATTTGACGGCGCGTCGCTGTCGTATTTTCATCGAGCTCCACCTCACTTCGTACATCAGTTCACAACGACCCCACTTTGTGGGGCACCGTCCGAACTGTGCCTGTTGGCCCGCTTAAGTTCCTCGGGAACGTCGGCGACCTTTCGTTGCCCACCGCAGGCCGGCGTTTCCTGAGCGAGCCAGTGGTGCCGCTCCCGTCCCTCCCCGTCCGCGACACGCCGCGACCTCCACCGACCGCAGCCGCTCAGGCTACCGCCGGGGGCCGGGCGCGCGGGGCCGGATCGGGGAGCGGCCGGAGCTCTCGCAGCCGCGGCCGCCGGCGACCGTCGCCGGCGTCGGACAATGGCCGGCGGCGGTGGCGAGGGCCGAGCTTCTGCTGACGGCAGGACCGCGCCCCGAGGGCCTGTCGGCCGACCTGCTGACGCGCCGGCCGCCACAATGACAGGTCGCGCCGCCGCGCCGGCCCGGAATGTGGGTCAGCCACAGCACGGCGCCTGTCGCGGGTCCCGCGGCGTTCCGCCGTGACCCACGCCCCGCGGCCGCGGCCCGCGCCGGGACCGCCGGCTGGCAAGCAGCGACCGGCAGATTGTCCGCACACTCAATGCCGAAAGGAATTTTAGACCGTTTCCGTTCATGCGGTGCCGCAGGCCTAATGTTAAAGTCTCAGAAAAGTTGGCGGTCGAGACCCTGCAACTCCTTTTTCCCAGGTTCTCCAGCTATGTCTTTACGACGTTCTGATATGGGAAGTTTATATTTCGTTAGGTTAGAGCCGAATGCCTATTTTGCCCCCTACATCACAGGTTCTGTGGCTGTGTGATGTAGGTACATGTGACGGAACGGGCCAGGCAGTTGTTTTCTCCTCAGAGGTGGCATTAATTCCAACCGCATCTAATTCTCCCTGTCAGTATGAATGGCATGATTTTTTATTTTCTTATATTCCAAACCTTTCACTTCCTGCAAACATGGCTGCAAAGTAGCTGCCGTTTGCAGCTTCGTTGCAAAAGCAAGCTGCTACACAACGTCATTGAAGTCAGTATGCCGTCTGTTGTCAATCAACACATCTTTATGATTTGCATTTGACTTTACTTCGACAATAATGCTGATGGAAACGTCAGGTTTTCGTGATCGTGTTTATGATATCTCGGAGAAGTTGCTTCAACCGTAAAGCGCGTACTTGTACTGATGCGGAGGAACACCACTCCCAACCCTTGTTTAGTCACGGCATAAGCGTGCACGCGCCACTACCGCCAGACATCAACCTGGCAGTCCTTCGCTTTGTCTCGTGCCGAGGCTTCATTGGTGCTGCAGCTTCTGTAGCAGTCTGCCGACCGAGACTGTACTCTGCAACAGTCTGCCGGGCGGGACCGTCTGTCCTCTGCAGCAGAGTCTGCTGGCCGGGACCGTCTGTCCTCTGCAGCAGAGTCTGCTGACCGGGACCGTCTGTCCTCTGCAGCAGTCTGCCGGGCGGGACCGTCTGTCCTCTGCAGAGTCTGCCGGGCGGGACCGTCTGTCCTCTGCAGCAGTGTCGGCCGGCGGCTGCAGCGCTGGCTGTTGAACTCTTGTTTACCGGGCTTCGCTCGGTAGTTTTTGTCGACACACGTGTGCTCCGGCCGACCGGCAGCCAAGTTCAAGGTTCCTCACGCACGCCGGCTGCCGGCACCACGCACAGACCCGGCCCGGCCCCCGGCCCTGCTCTGTACAGACCTGACCCCCGGCCCTCCTGTGTACAGACACGGCCAGCCTCTGTACAGACACAGCCAGCCTCTGTACAGACCTGACCCCTTGGCCGTCCTCTACACATTCAAGGCAAGCCTCTACACAGACACAGCCTGCCTCTACACAGACACGGCCAGTCTCTGTACATACACGATCGGTCTCTGTACAGACCTGACCCCTCGCCCCTCCTTTACACAGACACGGCCAGCCTCTACACAGACACGGCCTGCCTCTGTGCATGCACGACCGGCCTCTGTACAGACACGGCCAGCCTCTGTACATACACGGTCGGTCTCTGTATAGACCTGACCCCGCCCCTCCTCTGTACAGACACGGCCAGCCTCTGTACATACACGGCCAGTCTCTGTGCAGACACGGCCGGCTGTCCGTTTCTGCAGAAGGTCGACCGAGACGTGGCCACGCTGTGGCCGTCACTGGTTCACCCGGCCTCTCCGCCTTCTGCCGACAAACGAAAGCTGTCCAGCGGGCAATCGCACGCGGAAATTTCGGACGTTTTCCTGCAGCACATTTTCGCGTGCGCAGCCGAGTGCGTTTCTCTTTGCGCTTTCCCAACCGAAGTAGATCGTGACTTTTCAAAAATCCATTTGTTCATTTGCAAATTTTCACTGATGTTAATGTTCATAATGCTGTGATATATATATATATATATATATATATATATATATATATATATATATATATCGCATTAAGTGTTTATGTTCATAATCATAATACCTGATGACTGACGTTAAATCAACGTATCCGAGATTCACAGACTAAACTTAGACTCTTGGACTGCACCGATGCACAAGGCATCCCTGCTCGTATGCCGGGCCGTTCACTCCAGCACTCACCTTGATGTTAACATCAACACGATCAGCCAGCGATCGTATTTCACGAATCAGTCCATAACGTGGATTCATATTTGATTCGAACCATGTACAAGGAGAAGACGATGCCACTTAAAACAATGCAGTGGAACGAAAAAATGCGAGAAAAACCGACCAAGCAATCGAAATAAATAATAGGAAAAACCATGTTTTGCTTAAAACGAGGGGCGACAAAGGTACGAAAGAAAATCACCCCGGAAGCGAGACGCGGCTGCGATCGGCGGTAGGCGGCTGCCGGACGAGTCTGTTCAGCAGGAGAATACGTCGCGTGAGGACGAGAGGCGACTGCGGGGCGCCGGCGACCGTAGAACGGGTCGGACGCCCCGAAACATCGACAAATACCCGAACCAGCAGAGATCCCATCACTGGAGCTCGCAGGCCGTGACAAGCCCTGAGGACGGTAAAGCTATCGCGCCGGTCAAGGAGCTCCGCGCGCACCGCACCAGCCCAGCGCTGTCACCTTCCGAGAGATGTCATTGGTCCTCCGAGCCCCGGAGACGATACTGGCCCCGAAGTCAGTCGCCATCGGCACCCTGTTAGGACTCATCATAACCCTGTCCCCCCGCAGGCGGACAGATAGTACTGGGTATGTGGGAATGTAAGCTCCTGGAGCAAGAGTTTCCTAACTTTGGGCGTGAGAAAATGGAGAATTTCTTGAACGCAAAAGAGGATGGCGTTAGAGGTTTTGGTGACGATGGATATGTACTCCTCCCAGGGAAATGTGCGGTCGATGGTCTCAGCTAGGATCTTTACGAACGAGGGAGTTATTGCGTGGTTGCCGCTGTTAAGTTGAAAAGGTGAGGTTTCTCCAAGAGATTGGTTGGTTATGCATAGGACGAGGGACGAGGGTAGCTGGATTCACCAGCTGGCTATAGGATGAAAAACACGATCATTCGGCGAGAACAGTTCCCTTCTGCCGACATTTGAAAGCATGAGGGTGATCAGGAGGCGGAGAATCCAGCAGATGCGTGCCGTCGGCCTTTCGCGCTGGACTTCCGTGAGAAAGACAGGAAAGGATGTTGTCCGTGACGACGCTGAACAGGAGGGAACCAGAGTGGTGCCCTAGGCAACGCCAAAAGATAAGGAGGGGAGAGGAGCGGGACCACGATGGCAGCTTTCGAACCCATTTCGGGTCGACGCCATACCGCTGCAGTTTTGTGGGAGGACGCCGTGGTCAACGCCACCAAATGCCTTCCTGAGGTCGACAGAGATGACGACAGCTATGTGCCTGTGGCGATACGATGCGTAATCCGCTCGACAGCACAAACATCAAACTCCCAGGAAGTCGGAGCCCAGGCTTCTAATCAGGAAGAACCCAAGATATGTGGAAACTGACGGGATGTTACATCCCAACAGATAGATATTGCTGGCTATCTATTCTCTCGCGTTTTTTTCATTTTCAGTCATCGCGATGAGTTGCAGAAGACGAAGATCCTCTTGACGAAATGAATGCGGTTGCACCCTGTGCTCAGAAATAACGTGATATTACTTTGGTTGTGCAGCAGGTGCATATTTACATGAATGCCATGCGAGCGTCGGCTTTTTGCACGGGGTCAGGGGCAGTGCGCAGCTGGGAACCTTGGCGACGTCCCCAAAATATAAACTTCTGCTGACGTCATTGCTTTGACGCACTGCCGCCATGTTTCTACCTCGCATTCCGGCATGCCTTTCCTTGATAAACAGAGTTATCTAGCCATGCAGATGCCTGGCTTGCTTAAGGATCCCGCCGATTTCACCCAGCCTGTTTAAGTTCGATGATGAAAGGTATCCCCTCCATCATGGTACGATTTTCATATAACAGACTCCGCTCGAATGAAAATCTCGCTAATTCCATCCTGAGTACTCATTTTTTAAACACAGTCCAGAAGATAGAAATGCAATTAATTAAAAAGATGATTATAAAGTCATCCTCAGATATGACACGATACAGACAAATGAGCGCACGTCTCCTGCAACTGTTTATTGGCCTGCGCGCGCACTGGTAGCGTGACGCAACAGCTGTAAATTTGACGCGGCTTAATTGGACACAGGAAAATCCATAGAAAATCGTCTTGAACCTCCGTAAGTGCAAGGATTTGAGGTATGACGTATATTTCAAATTGATCTGAGACTAGAGATAATAGGATATAACTTGGCTATCTCGGATCGAAACACGTTTTAAAATTCCCTTATTTGTTTATTTGTTTTTTTTTTCAATTCCCTTTAACATACGCACTGGAAGAGGGGTCTTTTGTGCCCCCCCCCCCACCTGTTTTTCTTGCAAATCTTGAGAACGGATCGGGGCTGGTTGCTGCTGCTCTGTGGCATTTATGACAATTGAATAACTCGTCGATTGACGCCAAACATAACGAAAATAACGGTTGTCGCTGACAAATGGGAACTTTGTGAAATGACTACCGTTCTACATAAGATTACCGCTTGAACACAATCAGGCAACGTCATTCGGGCATAAGTGATGGATATACCAAGACCAGAGCCAGGGTCAGTAAGAGTCAAGGTGATCAAAGGTCAAGGTCAACCAGCTTGTGACGTGATCCAGATTTGCTTTGCAATTTGTCGGTTTGTATGAAATATGCATTCAAAAACCCCAATAAAAACACGTGTGCACACACTGCTATGCTTACATATGCCAGGGTCAGTGAAGGTAAAGGTCACCAAACGTGAAGTGGTTTGCGACATGCCGATTTGTTGAAATATGCATTCAATGGCCGTACTAAAAACACGTTTGGCACATTGATACTCATACATATATATATATATATATATATATATATATATATATATATATATATATATACATACATAAATACAAACCCTGGAAGTAATCAAATGTACCGGTGTTAGCTACCTTCACTGAGAATACGCCAAGAGATGCGTGCAACGCCCTCATTTGCACTCAAGCTATCCCGTGTTGTTCGAAATATGATCTGCAAAAATGAAAAAAATGACGGCATAGGTCAATGACCTGACATAACCTCGACCCGAAATCGTCAGTCACGTCAAATGAATGGAAGTTGTCGTATTACACGTTTTCACGCTCAAAAAACATCCTTTTCCTGTTTCGTTCGAGAAGTCGTACGGAATGGCCTGCACGGGCCGAGAAAGTGTTCAAAGTTGACCTTTTCGACCCCATTTGATCCTGAAGATATTAATCTAGGGTCATGAAAATTGCACACCATGTAAATCGTTATGGTCCTATCCTGTCCAGAAAATTCGAAACCGTAATCGTCAACATGAAGTAGCGGAAACGAAATTTTAATGTCGGTTCTTTTAGCATGCCACCACGTCATGCCACCACATCATGCATGTCACCACACCAGCAAAGCAACAGCACACCACACCTCCGCCAATGCACGATGTGTTTAGTTTTCTGCTCGTTTGTGGGTGCTTCAGTACATCCAATGTCTCAGTACCCAATGCCCTGGGGCCGAAATCACCGCGGCGCTAGTAGCTGGGGCGGCCGGAGAGCTAACAACTGGGACTGCCGGCCTGGTCCCCGCGTGGCCGGGACACGAACAACCAGCTCTGCAGTCAGGCGACTTCCAGGAAACTGGGCCGTGCTGAGGGAGTCCCCCAAAACTGCTGAGGGGTTCCAGGAAAACCGGACCTGCTGGATTCTTCGCTGGAGACTTACTTGCGGATGAGTGAAAACGCAAAACAAGACTTACTCGCGGAGTCGGTAACAAAATCCTGGTGGGTACCTCGAGCCTCCTTTGAGTAGATCTCCGGGGTCTCCGCCCTCCGGCTGCTGAGCTTTATTATCGCTGGATGAAACTGCGAACTCGACGTTAAGAGACGCATCGGCCGCACAGGAGGCACTGCATTTATGGAACTTGGGGACTCCATCCACTGGGTTGTCCTGAATAATGCCTCTCGGGGAGCTCCTTTGCGCTTTTGCACAGACCCCCAGTGGTGGTACTGCTTTTTTGTTTATTTTTTTGTTTTTCGCCGATGTCCTGGTCAGAAATAAACAAGCGATAACGTCGCCGCCGCTGACGATGGGGATAGCCCGGATACATGAGATATTACACCGTCGGGACAGCTTCAACAACACATCCGGGACGGCTAAAAACTGCGACACCCGAGACGGCTCCGTCAGCTGCGACACCCGTGACGGCCGCGCAGCCGAGCGCTGGGGATCACTGGCGGCCGGCACACTGACAGCCGGGACAGCTGGGGCACTAACAGTCAGGACACTGACAGCCGGGACGCTGACAGCCGGGACGCTGATAATCAGGACACTGACTCCGGGACACTGACAGCCGGGACGCTGACAGTCGGGACACTGACAGCCGGGACGCTGACAGCCGGGACACTGACTCCGGGACACTGACAGCCGGGACGCTGATAATCAGGACACTGACTCCGGGACACTGACAGCCGGGACGCTGATAATCAGGACACTGACTCCGGGACACTGACAGCCGGGACGCTGATAGTCAGGACACTGACTCTGGGACACTGACAGCCGGGACGCTGACAGTCGGGACACTGACAGCCGGGACGCTGACAGTCGGGACACTGACAGCCGGGACGCTGACAGTGGGGACACTGACAACCGGGACGCTGGCAGTCGGGACACTGACAGCCGGGACGCTGACAGCCGGGACGCTGACAGTGGGGACACTGACTCCGGGACACTGACAGCCGGGACACTGACAGCCGGGACGCTGATAGTCAGGACACTGACAGCCGGGACGCTGACAGTCGGGACACTGACAGCCGGGACGCTGATAATCAGGACACTGACTCCGGGACACTGACAGCCGGGACGCTGATAGTCAGGACACTGACTCCGGGACACTGACAGCCGGGACGCTGATAATCAGGGCACTGACTCCGGGACACTGACAGCCGGGACGCTGACAGTCGGGACACTGACAGCCGGGACGCTGATAATCAGGACACTGACTCCGGGACACTGACAGCCGGGACGCTGATAATCAGGACACTGACTCCGGGACACTGACAGCCGGGACACTGACACCCGGGACACTGACAGCCGGGACGCTGACAGTCAGGACACTGACTCCGGGACACTGACAGCCGGGACGCTGACAGTCGGGACAGTCGGGACGCTGACGGCCGGGACGGGCCGGCCGTTCCGGGCGGGGTGCGGCGGCCGTGCGCCGTGTGGGCCGCCGCCGGCCGGCCGGCCGGAGCGGCCGGTGCCTTTCACCGGCGGCCGGTCAGACTGACCCGTCTGACCCGGCCAGGCGACCTCGAGCCGGCCGCAGAGCCGACCGGACGCCGTCGCCCGGCGGGTCCGCCCCGCCGACCGGCAAAAGTGCAACACTGCACGGCGCGCGCCGCCGGCGGCCGCCGCTACTTAAATGTGATGAAATTGACGGGATCAGGTTTCCGATTTGGGGGAACTTGTCGCCGGAGCGCCGGCGCCGGTGCCGGCAGCCGCCTGGCCAGCTTTTCGTGCCGGCGGGTCCCGCCATCGTCAGAGGGAAAAGCTTCTGACGCAGGCAAGCAGGAGCTCCGACAAGGGTGTTTTTTTTTAAGGGGGACACATTGACGTATCCAGACCAAATCCATCCCCGAATCCCGATATATCCCCGGATTTCGGCCGCTTTTTACAGTGAAAGTGAACGATTAAAAATCATGAGTACGATTAGTAAAGGAATGCAGTCACGCAAAGCCTTTAAACAACATAGCCTTGTCACACAAATCAATGACATCAATGGCCACTGAGGCTTTTTGTCTGAAATGTATCCCATTTAGTCTTGAGATAAATGTACACCGGCTAAAAAGGTGTGGGTATAACAGATACTTTGTACCACTATTCCGGAGAACGGAGTACATGCGCAAGCAGCCTCCTGGTGACGGCGCAAGCAGGTATCCGTTCCAGGAACGAAAACCCATCATCACTGAGAATCGCGCCTGCCGCGCACCTGTTAAAAAATCCAAAGGATTGATGTTTCCAGTGCTGAAGCAGCTGTTTTTAACTCCCACTGATGTAATGCAGCCTGGGAAAGGGACAGGGGCGCGGCCTCCAAAAAACTGTTGTGAGTGCTCAGCCACTGCGTGCTGAACCACTCGCACGCTGATTCAGATCCTGGTTTAAGGAACTGAAGAAGAAGGCAGAAGCACGACAAACAATGCTGGAAAAGCTGCAGACAGTCACTTTTCCCTAACTTGTCGAATATTTGAAAACGTAAGATTAGGATGAATTTTGCGTAGTCGTGAGCGATCGAGCGCTAGATACTGGGCCCAACACAAGCATGGCGGATATCCGGTCACGCACAGTAACTAATGGAAAACTTCACTCGAGGTCTGAAGGCGGATGCTGCATGCTGTTCCACGTGGAATAGCATGCGACACACATGCCCAAATGCATACTGATGATACTTCGATACTCAATGTGAATAAAGGTCACAGGACAAAGTTAAGTCCACCAGCACCGGGGCATGCTAAAGGCACGTCTGCAGAGGTGTAGCCTTGCATTGCAATGTGCAAGATACAGAAGGTGATTAGGTCGATTGAGAAGCCATGGCTCCACAGGGCCATAAAGTTACACGGTACATTTCCATCACTGGTGTCGGGGGCAAAGTCGGATCTGAGATAGCACGTCACATTCTGACACGGCCATCCGCGGCGACCTGCGATGACCAGTGCGCCGCGAGAAGACGTTTCTGACAGCAGTGGCTGGCTGAGCTAAAACGTCCGTACCGGTCCTGCTCCAGGATCTGCCACGACTCCGAGAGGCACTTCTAGGACGAAGGGAACGTGAATACGTCCCACCAACACGTCTGACACCTTGGTTGCCCTCTCTGCCCGTATCTTTTCTTCAGATTTTTAACGCTAGGACATCGAAGAATTGCTTCTCATCCACATTTATTATTTCTAGATCCGGTGAAGTGACTTCATACACATACTGTTCTCGCCGTAGATGGTTCCACATATATTCGTCGCTACATAGTCCTTTTCGGGTTAATAACGTGTTTTTTTACGTTCCGGGATGTTTCCGTATATATGTGTGTTCGTATTGCGCGTATGTTTTCGAGGTCGAGCGACCGTTAAATTGTGATTCGCGCTGGTAAACATTACGAGGCTCAACTTCTGTCACCATTAGACATATTTATAGCATCTGTATTCAGTATCTAAGAGCTTGTGTAAGCAGCTTTGACTGCAAACATCAGCCATTCCCAAGACTCGTAATTTCATGGTCGTGGGTGTAGAAGTCCAAGCAAAGTCGGTAAGACGAGACGCGTATTGCTGTTACCATTAAAAAGATGAAGACAACTCGACCCGCCCCAAAAATTTTCTTCCCCATTTTGGGCCATTTGTTTTCGCGATCTGTCAAAGTCTGCACTTTAGTGACTTTAGATTTTATCTGATCGATAACAGTCACCTTTTTGTTTTATTCACTGACCATTTGCAAATTTGCAAGGACCTTTGAGCTGCTGCATTGGCCCAGCTCGGCATATCGGTGTGTGTGCACGCGGTCACGGCCACAGCGCGCCGCCGGCGGCTCGGAGCAGCGTGCGGACGGAGCCCTCCCGCCGAACGGTCTGAGCACGGCGGCGGCGGCGGCGGCGGCGGCGGCTGCGGTCACGCCTCGGACTCAGAGAGGGAAAGTACGGCCGAATCTGGGCCGGCCGGCGACTGGCCGTGCCGCCCGCCCGGCCGACGCATCGTGACCAGTCACGGCCGGCGCTCCGCGTTGCCTCACGGCGCGGCGCGGCCCATCACGGCGCGGCCCGTGACGGCTCGCCGGACGCGCCTCCGTGACGCGTCACGAACGGACCCGGCGGCGCCTCAGGGCGGAGTTTGGACGGGTCGGCACGTAAGAAGGCTCCCATCCCTGCGTCAGCTGACAAAGAGCACCGGAATAGGGTGTTGGAGGTTTGCACGTGCGTTAATTTTGAGGAGCTTGCGATACGAGAAGCAAACCGCCTTTCACATTACCGTGTGATATTCAACTGAAGTTCTTATCAGAACAGCAGCGGGAAAGATTGCTGACATCATTCTTTTCATCCGTCGGGACAATGCAAAGAATGCTGTTGGAACAAAGAAGCAGGCCACAAAAAATGTATGGGAAGCTTAAATAGTTCGGAGACGTTATCGTAACTAATAAAATAACAGTAATGCCCATAAAAAACGAATGGCGACAGCGATTATCTTTCCCTGGTTCTAAAGCCCTGAAAATAGATGTGGCACAACGGTCTGACTCCTCGGCCTGTTCTGCAGGCTGAATGCTAAAATAAGTCAAATGTGATTGACTGCAAAAGCAAGATCACGTTCAGCATCATGTCCTCTTGTACTGTGTGCGCTTGGAGTAATGCCAGACTGCGAGCTTATGGTCTTAGAATGCCAAACTAATGGTTCACATTGCATGAATCGCGGTGCCTTTATAGCCGTATGTATTACGCCGGTGATAACTGCACGGTATGCGACTCTCGGAGCATGCAAACCCAACTCCCAGGAAAACCTTTTGGTTCCAAGGAAAGTTGCTTTGAAGGTGCAGAACGCTCATATTATCCTTCCGTCGACCATTATCGATTCCTTAGAAAACCGCCACACACAGTTTCTAGTACGAGACACCACTAGCCATCAGCTTAAATGACGGATCATTGAAATCGTATGACCCGTAAGTGACCGGTTCAGTGCGCCATGGCAAAAGCCTCAAGGCGTTCAGTCGTCTTTAGCTGGCAGGTCTTCCCAGGATTCTCCTCTGTCTCCCTAAGACTCATGGCCGTCTCCCCGAGGCTCTTTCGTCTCCCTGAAGCTCCCGTATGGCGGTCCGTTTCCCTGAGGCTGACGCCCTCTCCCCGGCACTCCTGGATCCCTTAAGGAACCTGTCGTCCCCGGAGGCTCCTGTCATCAGGAGCCTCTGGGAGAGGCTCCCGTCGTCTGTATAAGGTTCCTGCCGTCCCCTGAGGCGGCTCGTGCTGCCTCGCGGCGCTGCGGTCGTGACGCCTCACTTTCACTTCTGTCGATGATTTACAGTCGGGCCCCGCGGGCGCCGCGGTGAGAGAACAGGTCCTGCCACTCCGGGCAACTTCTGGTTTTTAGCAGCAGCTCTCTGCGCACGGCAGAGAGGAAGCTGACACTGACGGAGCTCGGGCTGTCAGAGAAACAGGGTTGTCTCCCCGTATCATCCGATGGCCCTTGACATGTCGACTTGAAGCGCCCGTTTCAAAAACGGAAACACGTCCTGTGAAAACTTGTGGGACTCTTCAGTTCAAAAGCCGCGTGTGGCAGAACTGGTTTTCTAACTGCTTGGATTTTTTATTTTTTTTCCAGCTTTACATGACATGTTCTAAGAGCCAGGTAAGCAGATATGATCTCTGATAACAGGCTCAGCGATATGAGAAACGACGGTGCGTGTCTCCGTATTTTCGATCTTCCCAGCCTCTTCAGCTGAAGACTCGTGACAGACTGTGGTTCCATATTAACTGATCCCTTAAACACCAGTCCAACAAGGCAATCCGCCAGGCTCAGTCTGGATCTCGTTTAGTCTTCACAGGCGACGCTGCTATCCAGTCAACGCCCCTTGAGGATCGCGCGTCTGCCGTCAAAGGCGCATGAATGGCGTGAGGAAGGCCGGCGGAGCGGCGCTGCCGGCCGCCGACGCTTCCACAGCCCTGGAGCGGCCAGGACAGGAGCTCAGCTCAGAATGCCGCCAGTCCTGCCCTGGACAGAGCTCAGCTCAGAACGCCGCCGGTCCTGCCCCGGACAGAGCTCAGCTCAGAACGCCGCCGGTCCTGCCCCGGACAGAGCTCAGCTCAGAACGTCGCCGGTCCTGCCCCGGACAGAGCTCAGCTCAGAACGCCGCCGGTCCTGCCCAGGACAGATCTCAGCTCAGAACGCCGCCTGCCCTGCCCGGGAGAGATCTCAGCGCAGACCGCTGCCGCGCTGCCTGCCGGCCGGGCCCGGGAAGTCCAGTGGGTTAGGTCGCCGGTCCGTCCGGTGCACGGAGGGGCTGCACCTGTTGCGTCACGTGGCCCGCGCCGGAGCGGCCGGAGCGCTGCCTGCCGTCCCGCGATTCGGGGCCGGACGTCGGCAGACGTGACTGCCGCCGGCCGGAGACGGCCCGCATCGCTGTCCCTGCAGGCCGGCCGAGACCGTCCCACCGGTCTGCCGCGGCGACTGGCGACGCGGAGTCCGCCGCGCGAGCCGGACTCCGCGCTGGAGTCCGGAGTCCGGCCTGGCGACCGGAGACCTTTTGAGGGGACCAGGGCATGGAGCTGACGCTGCTGCTCAATGTCCTGCCAAACCCCACTTGCCATGTGGAATCCGGTGAGGTTGACCAGTGTTCCAGCTACTTGGCGGTGACTCTGGTTACCAGTGGTCTACCAGAGCGAACAACAGCAGCTCCAGCAAACGAGAGATCGCTGCTTCGGCCGATACCCCAGCACGGCAGCCAAGAGCCCACCGCGGCAACGGGAAGCCAGACCTGATAGTCAAGACTCCTCCCTTACGGAAACGTACTCTCTCTGGTAGCAAAACCAACCGCAACAGAAAAGCCCCATGCAATCACAAGCCTTCACTGCCAGCCAACAGCCGAACACGGCATCCTGCGACGACACCTGATAGTCAGGACCCGTCCTTTGCGGCCGGGAGCTCGACGCGGCAGACAACAAACAGATCTGACCGCCGAGAACCCGCCACCACTGCCGCCGAGAACCCACCCGGCAACCAGGAGCCCGTCCAGAACAACCAGGACCCTGCCCTGTTGACGAGGAGCCACCAAGATGGCTGGGACCCAGCCATAGTAGCCGGAAAACTCGCCACGGTGACGAGAGATCCAGCCTGGCCAGGCCGGCCTTTTGTGCGGCCCGGTCTGGCAGTCAGGACCGTTCCCGCACGGTCGGCAGCTCGCCCCGCGGAAAAATGAGCCTTCAGAACCGGCGTGGTCGGCCAGCGACAGGCATCAGCAGACAGACAGGTCAGCGCCGAAAAACGGAACAGCCGATGAGACGGACGGCGACGACAGACAGGCGCCGCCCTGGACAACCAGGAGCTCCGAGGGGAGTGACCGGGAGCCCGCCTGGCGACCGGAGCCCGCCTGGCGACCGGCGGCCGTGCCCGACGGCCCGTGGCCCGCGCCGCGGTCCGCTCCGTGCGGCATCTTTAGATTAAAACGTCCGACCTACTTTTACTTCCATTTTACTTTCACTGGGCGGCGGGCGGCGCGCCGTCCGGCGTGGGCCGCGCCGGCAGCCGAGCCTCCGCGGCGGGGGGCGGCGCCGGCCGCCGCCGGCCCGGTTGCAGGAGGGCCGCCGAGCTGCCTGAAGGCTGCCGGCAGTCGGCGGGGCCCACAGAGCGGACTGTCAGACCGCCGTCAGGCTGCGGTTTCCGGGCTGGTGCTGCGCGGGCTCCTGGCGCCGCCGCGGCGCTGGGTAAGCTGCTCAGGTCGCTCCTGTGGACGGCCAGGCTGCTGGGAGCAGCAGCCGGCGGCGGAGTCAGGAGGACGCAGCCGGCGGCTCCGGCGAGGTCGGTCGCAGACGGAGCGGCCCGGCCCGGCCCGGCCCGGTGAGCAGGGCCTGCGGGGCGGCGCGGGGCTCTGCCAGCCCGCGAGGCGAGGAAAACGAAAGTTAACGGTTCTCGGGGTCGGAGAGCGGCGGCAGCGACAGTCCGCCGTGGACGCAGGCATCTGAGGACGCTAGGAACGAACTTCGGGCCGCACGAGGCCGAATCTTGTTTGACCAATTTTTCTGTGCCGTTTAGACAAGTGCCACCCGAATGACACGTTTTTTGGTCTCTTATTTCTTTACGCGTGTCCCAGCCATCAACTAGTCTTTTCAGATGCCTTCATTTTTACATCAAAGAGTATTTCCGCGTATCCACGGTTCTGACTGTTTTATCTATACTTGTTTTTATTGGCGCCGATTCTAGTTTTTTGTGGTGCATTTGCCACGAAGATTGTCATAACGCGACTTTGGTCCATGATTGATGAAGACGGCTGAAAGCTGCCGAGATGTGGTTTCGAGATTTACGTGCCTTTTGTTTGCGCCTACCTGCATGCAGCACGCTTGACATTCCTTTTAGCGATATGAAGAAACGAAGACGTCCTTATCGCAGTGAGATATCCAGCCGGACTTCCTCACATTCAGCTCAGATATCGCCGTGCACTCCTAGCCATAGTACGTGGTAGATATCGGCACAGGCAGATTCTTGGGCGGTCTGAAATCAGTAACCCGATAAAAGAAAAACAGTCATAATAAAACATACATTAAATCATAAACTTTTGGTTTCGTGTGAGGAATGCGATAGACGTCGGCGAACGATGACTGGCTTGTTTGAATCGCCAGTTCGGTGAGATACTCATTCGGACAATGAACGAGTGAGTGCGCCTCGTCAATAATCGTTATTTCACTTTCATGAAGACAATGCCACCGCACGGCTACCATCGGTTCTGCCTGCTGGGTCATTATAAATCTCCATCTGTCGTTCAACTGTCGACCAGACTGACGCGCCTGAACGCTCTGTGAACAACGCCAGAGCGGACCGTTGAGGCTTTCCGACAGCTCTGTGTGGACCAGAGTCACTCATCTGACACATGGGGCCACCGTATACAGACCTTCTGACGCAGGGCCGCCGTATACAGACCTCCTGAAGCAGAATCACCGTATACAGACCTCCTGACGCAGGGCCGCCGTGTACAGGCCTCCTGACGCAGGGCACCGTACACAAGCCTCCTGACGCAGGGTCACGGTATACAGACCTCCTGACGCAGGGCACCGTATGCAGGCCTCCTGACACGGACTCGGCTTATCGAGACCTGCCGGCCTCTGACGGGCGGACTGCGCCCCTCCCCCCCTCCCCCAGCTGCCGCCTCCCCCGGCCGGCGACGGAAGCGGCCGGCTGCGGGCGGCTGCGGGCGGCTGTGGGCGGCGGCGCCGGCCGGCCCGCGGCGCTCCGGCGACCGGCCGGGCCGGCTCCGTGCCCCGAGGCCGGCCGCGTGAAAGGCGCCGTAAAACGTCCGGTAAAAGTAAAAGTAAGCGGTGCGCGCGCGGCGTCGGCGCGCCGCAGATGTCGCCGAGCCGCGGGCGGGCCGCATTCCCGGCGTCTTTTACCGCTTTCGACGGCGGCGGCGGCGGCGGCGGCGTCCGGGCGGCTGCTCTCTCTCTCTCTCTGGGGATCTGCTCCGCGGTCTCCGGGTCTCTGCCGGGCGGTCTCCGGGTCTCTGCCGGCTCAACTGGGTCAGCTGGCCACTGCCAGCCGGCCGCAGGGCGGCGCCGCGGCCAGGCGCCGGCGGACCACCCGCGGACGGCGAGCTGGAGCTCCGTCAGACACGGGCAGACGACCGCTCTGCCTCTCTTACGTTTCGGATCATCTGCGGTAGCTGTTTGCTCAGCGTGGCAGCATGCTTCCAATAGTCCGCCCCGCTGTCCTCCTTAGTGCCTATATCCACTGCCTGTTTTAGCGGAAATTTTGAGGAAGAGGGGGGGGGGGGAGATCCGCGGACAACTCACCAGCATCCGACATGAAATGGGAATTCTCTATGGGCTTTCGTTCCTGTTGGAGGGGAAATGCAGCTGAGAGCGGGGACGCGATATTGCCTTATCTTACCTGCAGACCAAGGCCAGGATGGGTCGCGGATCTCTATACCTGGCCATTGCCCAGTCTTTTGGTCGAGCTGCAGAGTTGAGGTTTGTCAGTAGATAACGACATCACATGCTGTGACGTGGAACTGCGTCATGAACTCCTTGACCAGTCGAATGACTGGATTTCGATGCCAGGAGCAAAGCCTGAATGCAGTAGCTCAGTCTTCTCAGAAATTCGACATCACAGGTCTTCCCATAATTTTGATGGATCCATTACTTTGAAACTCATACCAGCTTTACATTTCCCCAATACATACTGTGGGGAGATTTCTATCGTTATGAAGTTCTCAGGCCATGGCTTCTCGATTATGTGTTTGTTGGGGAGCTGTCTCAACGTCTCGCCTAGTGGTACAGGAAGTCATAGCTCTCTTTCGGAATGATTTGCCCATGGGCTATAAAATCAGGTTTTCGAGCTGTTTGCATTTAATGGGCGTACTTCACGACCAAAAACATGCTTCTTTGGCTCCCATGCAGACTGCGTCTTCGTCCAGCAGTCGCTCGCTGGCGACTGTGGTGATTCCCTTGCAAAGCTATATTCTCCAGAGGGGAAAAATTCCCATTCCCCCGACTTCAAAACGAGCACTGCCTACGTCTACCGTTTTTCTTATTCCGGTGCACCGCCTGAGCATCAGCACAGTCAATATCAGCAGCCCCTTGCTTCTGCAGAAGCCCCTAGCTTCTGCACCAGCCCTATCGTGCTGTGAGCCACGAGGATCATTCGCCACCGCCGCCGTGTACCGCGGCAGGCCGGTGCAGTCGGCCTGCAGCGTCGCGCGCGGGCGCCGCTGGAGGGTGTGGCCTCTGGCGCGGCACACTCAGCCAGCTGCAGACACCCCGTCCACGACGGGACGGCGCCCGCCGCACCTGTCGTCGCCGCGCCGGTATTGCTCGAAGCAGCGCTGTCTCCCGCGACAGGTTTTCGCCGAAGAAAAACATCCGCAAACGATCCAGCTGCAGTGCCGTCGGGTCCGGTGTGGTTATGAGCGCACCTCGCGACACGCCACACATCGGGAGTTTGACGTCTGCCTCGCGCCTGCAGCGGTCGCAATCAGGCCACGTTGTGTAATCTTCGATCGCCTAGCACAGGTCGGCCGCGGCGAGCGCCGCCGTCGCCGCGGCCGCCGAGACCAGGTGCGCGGTGTGCCTGAGGCGCGCGCTGCCAGGGCGGCCCGTGAGCGCGGCTCGGCCACAGCGCCAGCTCCTGACCGGTTTTCCGTGGCGCACGCCTCGCGTCCGCCGCTGAGGGCGAGCCCCCTCTGAGCGACAGGTCGCGCCTGCAGCCGCCGGCCGCTGCGCCGCTGGTCCGTACTTAACACCGGGCAGCGACAATCGAACAGCTTTCAGTGCAAACTGGGGGACAGCTGCCGCTCAGTATTCGAGGGTTTTAATACATGGGCAAGGGACGTTGACTGGAAACTGGAAAGCATTGACCTGAAATGGTGATTTGTCCTTCAGCCATTTTGCTAAATTTTCGGTATTGCTGGATACCCTGTTGAAGCTGTTTCTGGCTGTAGCGCCAGCCACAGGTCGCTTGATTTACATGGCTGATTCAGTTCAGTTACTTTAGATGACCGGATCCCTGATGGGGTTTCTTTTCCACGTCCGAGTCTCAACAAATCCAGATGTTGCCTGAATCGCTTTGAAGTGCATTTCCCATACTTAACCGCAGACATGGCGCAATGTTACAGGACAAAGTTGGCGCTGTCATTGGCAAAATTGCATTGTCAGCACTAGAAGTACGGAAGCACGCATCCATGGATGGAAGTGTTTGCGGGAGTGACCTGGTGTGATCTGTCCCGACCGACAATGTTCAGAGTTGTTTAAGCCCTTGACCTGCTGCATTTCTGGGAATGGCGCCCAAGCTCAAAGGACCGGTTGTTTGTGCTGGCACGTTTCTTGGCTGCGGTGTGTTTGTGGGCGTGTCTAACTGACCTGGTGTGATTGTGGGCGTGTCTGCTGGACGCGGTGTATTTATGGACGTGACTGCTAGCTCGACGTGTTTGTGGGTGTGTCTGCCGGTGCAGTGTATTTATGGGTATATCTACCAGTCCCTGTGTATTTGTGGGCGTGTCTGGTGGCCTCGCTGTGTTTGTGGTTGTCTCTGCCGGCCAAAGTGCGTTTGTGGGCATGTCTGCCTGTCCCGCTATGTTTGTGGGCGTGTCTGCCTGTCCCGGTGTGTTTGTGGGCGTGTCTGCCTGTCCCGGAGTGTTTGTGGGCGTGTCTGCCTGTTTGTGGGCGTGTCTGCCTGTCCCGGCATGTTTGTGGGCGTGTCTGCCTGTCCCGGTGTGTTTGTGGGCGTATCTGTCTGTCCCGGAGTGTTTGTGGGCGTGTCTGCCTGTCCCGGAGTGTTTGTTGGCGTGTCTGCCTGTCCCGGTGTGTTTGTGGGCGTGTCTGCCTGTCCCGGTGTGTCTGTGGGCGCGTCTGCCGGCCGTGTTGTATTTGCGGTGTGCTGCGCTCGTGCCGCCGGTCTCCGGGACCCTCTGGCGGCTCAGTTCGGATCAGCGGCTGCCGGCCTGAGCGCCCCAGACGGCCGCGAGCTGAGACAGCTCCGTTGCATCATGCAAGGCCCGGGATTCCGTCGCCGCAGATAGGGGCGGCCGGCCGACCGGCGGGAAAATGGCCAACGCCGGTACAAACCGCTTTCCGAGGACCACTATTTGCAGCGGAAAACTCCACGCCGGCTGCGACTCCGTTTCCCGATATAGACGGGGTGGGGAGGGGGCTCTCGGCCCGGCGGCGACCTTCAGTGACGTAGATACTGGCCGGTTGGTCGGGCGCCGCCAGCCGCCATGACTCATCGCTCCGCACGTTCAAAGACGTTGGAAAACGCCGCGGGTGTCAAGCGCCGACCACACGCATCCCTACCCCGCCCTGTTGCCGAGCTCGACGCTCAGTCACCACAGACGCAGCACCCTGCTACGCATCAGACGTTCAGTCTCGCGCCGGCAGCGTTGCGTCAGCCTAAACGCATGGAGTCACGTGCTCGGCCGATGACGTCACGGCCCAGGCTGGGCCGTCTGGTCGGGGTAAACTGTGTACAGGACTGCGCGCGGTACCAGGCACCCCGTGGTGTGCGGCGCAGTACTCAGGACCGGGTACCGGGCAGAGACGCAGGAGACCATGGTCGAGTGCTGCTTGGGAGGGGGATCCGAGGACTGTCTCCAGCTGTGTTGTTTGGTTTATTTGGGGCGCTCTGGGTATCTGGCGTCGAAGGCCGCAGTAGGCTTGCGCGCGGAAACGGACAAAATAATCAACTCCCCCTGTTGGGCTTGTTGGCGTTGATTGAGAAGCTCAGCGTAGACAGATACACGCCTGGATGACTTCTGATGTCATCTTCTGTGCGGAACTTCGTGCGATGTCATCATCGATGTACTTCCCTCTCATTTACTCGGCACTCCTGGTGGCGTTAGCGGAAAGGAGAGCAGGTTCCAGCCAGCTGCGTTCCGTCTCCTAGACAGCAGTCTGGAGGACGGCGAAGCGCGGGATTAGCCGCTGCCCCGTGCGTTTCCCGGTCCCCGCTGACGTCGCCGCCGCCGGCTCGCCGTGACTCAGCAGACGTCACGTCACCGCACCACAGACGTCAGTCGGCGGCGGCGGCTGGCCCGGACGTGCGTGTGGCCGCTGTGGCCCGCCGGGGGTGGAGGCCGCGGTGCCGACATACCGCCGGCGGGCGCCGCCGCCACGCCGCGCCGGCGGCCGGCACGGCGGCCGCTTTGAGTCGGTGACGTCACCGGTTCTGGGAGGCCGTGTCCGGCGGAACGTCCTCAGTTCCGGGAAGCCGGGACGAGGCGAGGCCGACCTGCTGCCGGCGGCACGTAGCAAGCAGGGCTGTCGACGATCACGCCGCTGATCCAGTGGCGGGAACATGGTTCACAGGCCTGACGTCCGCCCGCGGTAGGGTTCACAGGCCCGCGGCAGGGTTCACGTGGCCGAAGCTACAGCGGGAGAGGGTTCACAGGAACAGATAAGGAGCTGAGTCGGGGCTCGTGACTAGGCGTGTCAGCCTGCACTGAAGGCCGGGCTGAAATGTCCAGTGACAGAATGTGGTCTGCACTGAGTGCCGGGTTCTGTTGAACGGGGGCAGATTGGCAGACTGTAGTCCATTCTGAGGGTTGGGCCTCATTGTCTAGTGACATATTGTCAGACTGTAGCCCATTGTGAGCATCAGGGTCCGCTGTTCAGTGACAGACTGTCAGACTGTAGCACATTCTGAGCTTCAGGCCCCATTGTCCAGTGACAGAATGGCAGACTGTAGTCCATTGTGAGCTTCACGCTCCGTTGTCCAGCGACTGACTGCCAGACTGCAGTCCATTCTGAGCTTCAGATTCCGTTGTTGAGTGACAGACTGTCAGATTGTACTCCATTCTGAGGACAGGCCTGTCCTGTCCGGTGTCAGACTGTCGACTTGAGTCGGCTAGAAGGGTCGGGTCCCGTTGACCTGTGACAGGTCGTAAAGGCTGTCGAGTCTCGTCACAGTGGCGTGTTCGGCGAGCAGGATACAGTGTCGCGCGATACGAACAGTCCTGGAACTGACTACAAATAAACCATGCAGTTCCACGATACCACCAGCCCAGCATCTGACGCCATACGAGCCAGTCTCGGTCGCGAGCCAAGGGAACCGAGATCCATTCCGCAATGCACGGGTGACACCGAGAATACTGTCTTTAAGGGACAAGGGACAAGGGTGCCACTTTTTAAAATGGTTTGGAACAAAAGGATGCAGAACTCTGGTGGAGCACGCCTGACTAATGACGTCTGTTAATCTCCGGCTTACATCAACAGCGTGTGCAGGGGTGTCGTTTTGCGCAGATGAATGGGAAGGTCCAGCCGAGGTGCCCAACGGCCTGTGGGGCACCTCCTCAATTGTGAATTCCTCAACGAAATTAAGCCATTTTATTTTGGCCGATGGCAATTTTTAATTTTTCTCCCACATGTTTATACATATGTTTATACTTAAACCACAACACCAAACATTATATATATATATATACACATATATATACATATATATATATATACATACATATATATGAACATATATACGTCCCTGCATATCATGATTGCATTTAATTTGTAAATTGGTGGTTACATGTTGCACGTTGACATGACCAAAATCGCAAGGTTTTGTTGTGCCTCCGCTTTATTTTTAAGGTGCAAGAAAACATGTGGAAGTCTCAGGTGATTGTTGAGTGACTCAGGCCCCTCCAAACGCACAGAAAGCGACACCCCGAAGTGGGTGCTAATTACGCCAGTTCGCCACTCGACCTCATGTGGGTACTGTCAGCCGCGCGTTTCGGGCCGATGGGAGCAAGATGAGAGCACAGCTCCGGTGGCCACTCGTACACAAACGTGTGAAAGGTGGAACACGTGGGTAGTGTTCAATGGCACCCCCGGGCGCGGGAACGTTTTTAGAGTTGGTAGGATAAGAGCCATTTTGAGGCGATTTCTTTTATGCATCACCAAAGGTTAGTGTTAAAATTTGTCAAAATTGATAGGGTCAAAACCACCTTACTTGCGCTATGGACTGCTTCACCAATGACAGCACCTATTTGCTTCCGTTGCTGTTCATGATTTTTTTCAGCACGATTCGTCCACTGAAGCGATAGATATTTGCATGTCGGTTGAATAACATTGGGTTACGGCAGGTTAGGTGCCCTACATTGGTCGGTCAGCCGTGAGTCAGCATCAGTGACGTCATCAAGTTGTTCGGTTCGCTGCGCCTGACGACACAGAACACGAAATTGAGTCGAAATCGTTTCAGCTATTTACACGTAGAAAAATGTGGACTGTAAACAAACGCAACATTGCGACAGACGCTTAGCTACAAACTTCCAGTGACGCAAGAAAGCTCTCAGCCAATCAAGACAACAGTCACTTCTTTGCATTGCTGTAACGTCAAGAATTTCACTCTTGCGAAGGGTAGGCACCCCCAATAAACTTATCAGAAACAAATACGGCACACGAATGAATAAGGGGCCCGGTTCGTTCGCAGTCAGATGACTGGTGGTCAACATTCAGCCCTGCGGGTCCTTCATTTATGGCGCAGATTGTGTCGGGGCCTGACGAGGTTCACAAAACAGGTGTATTCTGGTCTACATGAAACGTCGACAGAATTCCGGAGAAGACACCTCTAGAAACCCACGCCACGAAGTCATACACGTGTCACTTCACGAACACAGCTGTGATGTTTGGACTCAAAAGCACGATCAAATGATGACGTAACGTTTACGGTATGGTCGGAATGCATCGCGCTGTCTCCTGTGGACGCATGTAAAACTCAGCTTCACCCCACAGTTCAGTCCTGGGACAAATCGTCACAGCCACCCGGAACATCAACAGAGATAACGCGCACCAAAAACAGGCGGCCCGGTTTGGTGCCTGGCGAAGCCGGCGTCACGCCACAGGTCACGTGACGTCCCGGCGGGGGCCGGGTGGCGTGCAGCGGCGGCGGCGGCCGCAGCAGTACCGGAACACACGGGGCCGCGCGCCGGGCTGCTAATGCGCTCGGCGACCACTGTCCGTTCTCCTGACCGGCCGGCGGCACCGCCGCAGCAGGCCTTACTCGGAGACCGTCGCGCCCAGCTGGCGTTGTGGCCTGCTGCTCACTGCAGCAGGGCCATGACCTGGTGTTAACTGTGTCGTACCAGGGTCGAACGCTCCCGGGATCACTGGAGATGCAAACGACGCTTTAGAATGCATCTTTCCTTGGAAAGCCATAGGCTTGGTGTTTTTTTTCCTGAATATTGGAGTGCATCCGTATTTTCCAGTTTTACGTAAGCCGAATGTCCAGCCTTTACATGTGGGTAGAATGAATATATCGTTTTATATATATTATATATATATATATATATATATATATATATAATAACCATCGTTTTTCGCCGTTAACACACACACACGCACACACACAAACACACAGACATATATATATATATACATATATATATATATATATATATATATATATATATATATATATATATCGATGTTCAACAGAACAAAATACGCGTCTGATTGTTCCTTGAAGTCCGACCATTAAACTAGATGTGTGCCGTAAACATCACCAATAAACCAATCGTGATTTTAGTCAGAAGAAATAACCTACTGATTCTAGCTGCCAGGATCTGCGATGCACGTTTAGATTCACCTACGTATAAGCCTCTGTTGCTAGGGGCCACGGAATGTAAACAACTGTACGCCGTAGTAGAGGATATAAATAGTTCAACCCATGTTTACTGTAGCCAGAATATTCAGTATATTTAGGATATAAAGTTAACTTTATTCCCGGCGGACTAGACGGTATGGCCGATTCCCGGCAGGGGGCGGATTCGGCCCCCCTGAGATCTCGGGAACTGCGCATCCGATTTCGTCGCAACAAACGGCAATCGATTTGCCATGACGTAAACTACACCTTGCAAAAAAAGAATTTTCAAAATACTGAAAGGGATGGATACAGGGGACAAAAATAGCAAAATGGTAGCACTTTTGGACTTCTTATAGCTCCATTCTCTATGGACCGATTTCGATGAAGTTGACATGAATCGAGAGATTATAGATGGGACATTTAAAATTGGTACACACATTCGACATTTTGAGAAAATTCGTAGGGATTCACAGGGTTTAAAAAATGGGAGGATTAGTTTTTTACAACTGAATGAACAAAAAAGGTACAAACCTTTTTCGGCTTCTGCTACTCATGTCGTGCTAAAGAAGTACAAATCACATTACCATGTTTGCATATGTCAGCACAGGCGGTGCCAGGGACATGAAAAAGGGGGAACTGCCATGGTCACATGCTCCTCAGAGCAGCTTGTGACCTTTAACCTTAAATGACCTCCAGTGACCTTGGAATCACTTGGAATGGTCTCGTAGGCATTTCATATTATCCGTAAACGTTTTCAACTGTTTGAATTCACTCTATCTCAAAAATCCCATTTGCAGCTATTGTGATATAGGGTACACGCACTGACATTTTAGGTCATAGCTCTGTGACCCGACTGATATCAAGCTGAAACTTGACACACAAGTAGAGGGCACCCTTCTACGTCACATATGTTTCGGGTTTGGCATTCCAAAAAATAGTGCCGAAATTATTACTATAAAGCAAAAATTTTGACTTTTGACATTGACCTGACCTTGTGAAGTGACCTCAGATAAACAAAATTGTATTTGCACGTTGCCCAGCTATTTAGCGATTCATCCATTTAAAGTCGAAAGCTCTATCTTAAAATGCCATTTTTGGCATTGATTTTCCTTTTACCCTGAACAGAGCCAAAATGGCCTGAGGTGACTTTGAAAAATGTTGCCTGGCTCCGTCCCTGAGCACACAAGAATTTTGAAATTCGAAGGAAGGATAGATGGGAAAAGTCACCAAGTTTCGTGAATCTGCGTCAAACAACCCTGGAATTGGCAAGCAGAAAACCCGAGGGGGGGGGGGGTGGATTCAGCCACCCTGCCACGAATAGGGAAATGGCCATTAAACTAAGAAATGCGCAATACACATGAGTATGTGTTCGGGTTTAACAATGCGTTGGCGGCTAGGTTGTTCAGCGCCGATAACGCGCGTTTCGCCTGTCTTAACCCTATTCCCGGCAGGGGTCGGGGCTGAATCCGCCCCTCTCGGGTTTTTTGCTTGCCAATTCCAGGCTTTTTAACGCAGCTTCACGAAACTTAGTCACTTTTCCTAGCTATTTTTTTTCTACGCGCCGTGACGAAATTTCAAAATTCTATTTTGCTCAGGGGCGGAGCCAGGCAACCTTTTTGGGAGGCACCTCAGTCATTTTTGGCCATGTTCAGGGTAGAAGGAAAATGTCTGCCAAAAATAGCGTTTTTAAGATAGAACTTAAAACTTTATATGGATGTATAACTAAATAGTTGGGCAATGTGCGGATATGATTTGGTTTATCTGAGGTCACTTTATAAGATCAGATCAAGGTCAAAAGTCAAAATTTGTTTTTTTGCAATAATTTTGGCGCTGTTTTTTCAAATCCCAAGCCCGGAATATATATTACGTAGAAGGGTGCCCTCTACTTGTGTACCAAGTTTCAGCTTGGTATCAGGTCGGGTCACTGAACTATGACCTAAAATGTCAGTGCGCGTACCCTATATCGCAATAGCCATGGAATGAAATTTTTGAAATAGAATGAATTCAAATGATTGAAAACGTTTACAGACAATATTTAATGCACACGAGATCATTTCAAGTGACCCCAAGGTCACTGGAGGCCATTTAAGGTCAAAGGTCACAGGTTGATCTGAAGAACGTGTTACCTTGTCAGTTTCCCTTTTTTCATGTCCCTGGCACTGCCTATGCTAACATTATACAAACAGTGTGATGCGATTTGTACTTCTGTAACATAACATGACTAGCAGAAGCCAAAAAAGTTTTTTTTGCGTCTTTTGTTCATTTATTTGTTAGAAAATTAATCCTCCTATTTTTGAAACCCTGTGAACGCCCATGAATTTCCCAAAATTTCAGCTTTGTGTACCCATGGTAAAAGCCCTATCCATCATCTCTCGATTCATGCCAGTTTCATCGAAATCGGTCCATAAACAACGGAGTTATAAGAAGTCCAAAAATACCCCCCATTTTGACATTTTTGCCCCCTATATCCACACATCTCAAAATTTTCAAAATTTCTTTTTATAAAAATGTAGTTCACGTCACGGCAAATCGATTACCGTTTGTTGCGATGAAATCGGATGTGTAGTTCTCGAGATCTCGGGGGGGGGGCCGAATCCGCCCCCCTGCCGGGAATCGACCATACCGTCTAGCCCTCCGTGAATAGGGTTAAGTATCTTGTGACTTTAACCGGAATGCTAATAATACAACCGGAATAACTCACACGTAACGGAAAATCACTCATTGCGCGGGGAATGCAAGCGCTTATCGTTACCCGGGCCGGTACGTCCAACAGCGATAGCGAGGCCGAGACGAGTTCGAAGTCCTCGTCCCATTGCGCTCTCTGCATGCAGCGCGCCGACGGTGGTCACCACTTCCTGCCGCTGTTACGAGCAGGCTACGCTCCGCATTCCGCCGCTCACCGCTGCGGCGCGGCCGAGACGCACGCTCGTCCGTGCGCCGTGGCCGGGCCGCGCGGCCGAGAGCCCGCGGCGAAACAGCACCGTCCCGGGCCGGACGGCGGCAGACGAGTCCAGCGGCCCCAGCTGGGCGGACGGCGGACCGCGGGCCCAAACACTGGCCAGGCAGACAGACGGCCTCGCGAACTCGGCGGCACACTTGCCTGGTCTTCCGCACGGGGCGCGCACTGCTTTTGCGCCGCCGCACCTCGCCAGATCCGCACGGAGCGCGCACTGCTTTTGGGCCGCCGCACCTTGCCAGATTTAATGACTGCGTATCGTGCTTGAGTGAATACATGAAAGGAAATTCCCTTTTCCTGGGGGTCTCAGTAGGGCCTCAGGCTATTCCTTTCCGGCCACACCAGGATTTGCGATTTGCGAGGCTTTTGACCCTCATCTTCAGTGCGAGGGATAAGAGTTTATCTACGCTCAGCGTGAGAGCCCTCAGGACTCATCCTCTCGTTTGGTCCGAAAATCCGGCCAGTGGGACTAACACCCACCCCCAAAAGCGTCAGCAAAAATGCCATGTCATGATGCCTGACTCCGCTGACGCGTGCACCTCGCCGTCCAGTCCTAATCCTGGCGTGTTGCGAAAATTCCAGCTGAACTTGCGTCAGAAGCGCAAGGTTTCCCCAGCCGGACGGCATTTGCACGTGCAGCGCGTGCACCAATTGCGTGCCATCGACTGTTACTATCCAGCTCCGTCCGTTGACGGCAGGGGTGAATAGCCCAGGAGAACGCGTCATTTACGTCAATCAACGTCATTAAAATCACCGATCGAGGCCCATCTTCATATTTTCGAGTATTTAAAGCCTTTCATTGCATGCATGTGGATTAATGTATTAAAAAGTACACCAAGACAGACGTTTAATATCGCGTCATCTCAGAAGCGAAAAGACCGATCACTAAAAGTGGTATTAACCATTAATATAAGAGACCATTGAAATGCAGCATGATTCGAAATATGGCACATGTGGGCATTGTTTCGTATGTTTTTGTTGAGGTCTGGGCGCTGCCAGAGCACTGACGCTTTAACGCGGGTTCTGTGGGTGGTCGTTATCTGAGGGATATTGACAAGAAAAGTGGTAAAAACCTGCTGGACCCCACCATAATCTTCATGACATAACGTGCATCTGAAAGACCGTCGCACTGCCGCAAATCGTTCGTTGCAGATGCATTGAACTAAATCTGCATGCGGTTAAAACATACCTCTCCCGTCACAGTGGGTCTTACGCCACATCTCAAATCCTCCCCGCAGCCGGGGAACTCCTCAGCACGACTTTTGAGACTGCCGGGAATAACGGGACCAGTAAGGCGAGCGTCCGAGCCGCCACCGAGCTGCGCTGCTGCAGCCTGCCTGAGTTCGTGCCGCGGCGAGAGACGTGTCCGTCGAGCCGCCGCCGCCGCCTCCGGTCGCGTCTGTTTGTTTGGGTCCGGAGGCCGGCTGGACCGCCTCGGCAAAGCACTCTGATCGGCCCCTGTCGCCCGGGGAACCGCCCCCTCCCCTGCAGCGCCTCTGAACGCCGTGCCTTCGCTCGTGCAGGAGGCTGTCCTCCGATCGGGACCGGAGCTCACCTCTCTGCGGCGGCTTCCACTTCAGGCCGCGATGGTGTGCCGCTGGTCCCCTTGAGTGCGTTGTGGCCGGAAGGCGTCGGCTGGTCGGCAGCGGGTATGACAGAGAGCGCCCCCCACGTTTACTCACCTCTCGGCTGAAATGACAGGCCGTCAACTGAGCGATAGTCCGGGGCGTTCGTTAAAACGAAGCCTCTCTTTCTGATATCCTGGATCTGTCGTGGTTATTTCATTTGCGCATGGCTGGGGACTTAAGAAAATTATTTGGGGGAGGGGAGAGGCCACATAGGATTTCAGACCCTTTCTTTCCAGTCTTTGCCATAGGCCTAATGTTAAAATCCCTGAATAATAGGGAGTTCTGATCCCCATCCCCCGGAATCGCTAGCCATGCATTAGCGCGCACAAACCTTAATTGTCTTCATTAAATCAATTAGTCAACCATTGGAAAATGTTAAGAAGCTTGCCAGAAAATATTATATCCCATTTAAATCGTTTCCGGACCATGTATGCAAGCACTGGGAATGCCGTTGACGTTTGACTCCATTGTAGATTCTGGATGCATTTCTGCTTCAGCCCGTTGCGAATGAATATTTTTCTGTCTGTGCTTTGTTTCGTAGCCTTTGAAAGAATGCAGCATAAAACTTGACTTAGCAGCTCCGTCAAGTGAGCTGTAGCAAGCGAGCAGTTGCTTCAGCGAATCAGGTGACGGGTCAGAGCGTTGGAACATGTGCTGGCATGTGTTATCTTGAGTGCTGTGATACAGAACTTCTACGGTCTGCTGCTACGCTCCGGCGAAAACCAGCTGCACTACGGCCTGCGGCGTTATTCCACAAACATACCAAACACCACATGCCATCTCAGCGGTTCTCCGCGTAAAAACTCAACGTGCGTCACTCGCAGACAGCCAAGGCTGCACCAGGTCGCTGCCACGCGGCCCGTGTCCTTGAACTTGTCCTGCACCGACCTCGGCGTGACCTTGTTTTTGTCGCGCCGAGTTCGTCGCTCGAGAGGAGGGGGGCGAACAGCGGCGCAGTGTTCAACACGGCGCCGCTGCTGACGCGCAACGTCAGCCGGCCGACAGCAGAGCGTCACAGCCGGCACACAGCGGGACACGGCTGAGAGCACGACACCAGTACCCTGCACACGCATAGGTACGCTGTTCCCGGCCCGGCCACACTGCCCACTCATGTCGCCGGCCGGCCGAGCATCTGATGCGTGGGCTGACGTCACCCTGATAAAATAACGAGCCGTAGACGGGGGTCGATGCGTCGGGTCATCCTCCAATCGGCTGCACTTTCAATGTTCGCGCAGCGAACGTAATTTGCACAGGCATGAGGGAGCTCCAGCGTGAAATTCAGATCATAAACGACCGGGAGGTATCATTGCAAAACTCACATGTCTATAATTCCGCCATATGTTAGCATGAATTCGTGCCTTGTTAAACAAGTGTGTGACTTCTGTGGGCTTTTACAGTCTTCGGTCTCCGATACTACATAGGTTCTCAAACAAACACTACTTTATGAAACAAATACTAAATCGTCTGAGGACTCGCAACGCTCTTTCAGAACCAACCGCCATGTTCAAGACCAGCGGAAGTTTTCAGGCGTTTTTTTTTTGCGTGCATAACAGCCTTCAGGATTTTGTGGGGTTTCGCTCGGAACACGTGGCTGTCTTTATCGTGTTTTATCCTCTAACGGTATCTTAAGGAATACCCAAAGCCCTCGCAATCTTATCATCTTTCCACGGACCAAAAGACGACGTGCCGACGGCGCGCGATAAGGCTAAGCGCCACCCCGAACGTATCTTCTGCAACGCCGTAAGTGTTTCCGCCTGTGATCGGTTTAACGACATTCACATGGAAGGAATTGACGAAACACATTTCAAAATTTGCTGATTAGCGAGGAACGTTGCTCTTGCCCTTGTTTAAAAGGAGGGCGATGGCAGTCGCATTTTATCCGGGAATTTAAGATCGTAGGTTCCAGAGACTGCCATTACACGTGTATGACCAAGCAATAACTGGTGCTAATAATAAGGGTAATTCCAGGGGCTCCGAGACAGTCTCCCAGGAAATGTGGTACAGAGTCGTCGGCAATAGTGGCAATGGCAACATTGACAGTGTCATCGCTGTATTGAAGTATTTGAAGGACACGAATGTGCCTTATCCTGGGGAACGTTTTTCCTAGCATTTCCAGCACGTTCCGCCCCTGAACGTCGGGCAATGTCAGCGACCTCCGCTCGCCGCGTGGAAGCTCCGGACAAGGGCGCTGCGGGAATTAAAAAACAGCGCCTCTGATTTCACCGAGCTCTCATCTATTGACCAGAATGGATTGCAACGCATTCGAGAGCTCAGGAGGAGGCAGGGGTCGCCATCTAAGTAAGGTCGGCTCTGCAGCGGCATCGCCGGCGTCCTCAATAAAGATAACGACGGCGACGTCGTTGCCTGCGCACAAAGTTCCCGTCATATCGGCTTGGTTAGAGGGTGTCACATACCAGTGCAGCAATGAGAGCACCGCCATCAACTGAACCATCGCAGGGGTAATGGGAGGTCAAGACAGCCCTTCCTCTTTCCGGGAAAAAGTTGGAACGTTAATTGAATTTTTTGTATGGTCTGCAGGGAACGAGAAGACCCTCACACAAATGCCACCTCCTGGAACGTTTAACTATGATGGTGTGTCTCGTGGACGTTAGAACCAGGAAAAGAATGTGCTTTAATTGCGTGTGCGTGAAGGGTCACTGACACAGTTTAGGACGGATCATTTCAATGTAACGCTTCGTGTCTGACGCCCAAAAAAGGACAAAGTGAGACCATGGCTACGATATCCGCTCTCAGAACTTTGACAGGCTGCACGCCTTGATCACCACGACAACGCACATCGCCCTCAGCTAAAAAACGCCTCTAGGCACACCAGCTTCGTGTTTTTTTTCCGTTCGGTACCGTGCGCACTTCACAGACGAGTGCGCAATGCCGCTGCTATCGCGCGCTCCGCAGGGTGACGAACAGCGGGCCGCAGACCGGGCGGATGGCCGCAGTGTGAAGGACCGCCGCCCAGACGGCGCACAAGTGCTTTCTGCACGCACGCAAACAGATGCGGCCCGCAGGCGTGCGCAGGGTGAATGGCCAGTGTCTGGCACCGGGACTGCAGCCGGCTGATCCTCAGAAGGCACACTGCAGTCGGCTGCACCACAAAGGGCACCCTCAGCTGTACCTGAGGGTACCCTGCATCCGGCTGAGCCTCAGAGGGTACCTCAGAGGGCCCTCTGCTGTCAGTGGCACCTCAGAGGGCACCCTGCAGGCGGCTGCACCTCAGAGGGTAGAGCACGCTTAGCTGTACCTCGGCGTGCACCCTGCAGCCAGCCGCCCTCGCGGAGAGCCCACACAAGGGAGCGACGAGACACGTGCGTCAAGCGGCGATCAGTTCCCGTAGCCGACGCCACTCCCTGAATCAGTTCCCCGAATCGCGATACGCGGCCTGGGTCACTGCTTATCGGCCAGCCATGGCGGATGACGTTGCAATGTTTTGGGCGATGGCGGATCCGGTCTGAACTGCTCAAGTTTAGCCGTCCGCGCGCAGTACTCTGCAACAGCCACGTGCGAAGAGATGTGAGTCACATCCTCTAGCGCACGCGCGTGAATGGGCGACGGTGTTGGAACTGCTGAATCATAACCGCGGTCCACGAGGTGCATTACTGGCTGGTGACTGGTGAACGGCCTCCAAACAAGGCTGCCGGAGGTTGGAAACTTGGAACCGGGCCAAGGAGTTCACGCGACGACTCGTTCACGAAGGGTTAAAATGAAGTGTACAAAAAAAACAACAACACGGCATGTCTCGACGAGCATCACCGTTCTCAAGACCCGAAAAATTGCACGGCCGATGCCCTCCATTGGACTTCGGTGTCATTCACGTAGCACTTGAATACAACGTTGGTCGGTAGATCCCCATGTTTTCTGTGTGGAATTCGTATGCGTAACAGTTGATCTAAAACCGTATACTCTCAGAATCGTTTCCCCGTGCCTACGGTGTGCGAGTTAGCGCTGGCTGCTGAAACGAGTAGTGAGCGGAGAAGCGGATCTCAGCTTTGGGACTCTAGGGCCATTGCACGTATTCCCGAGGCCAAAGCTAGGGGGCTGAGCTCCGGCTCCCACAAGCCCGGCTATTTTGCTTGGAATTACGACCATGAAGTCCAGAGGAGCCACGCAATGCACGCTTTCGGATCCATTCCTTCCCGAAGACGTTAATGTAAGGACCATTCGGTCACAATCGATGGGCATTGAAACCGTTTGGACCAGCGGAGTCATAAATACTGACATGGACCATTGCCGAGGTCATTTATTACCTATTCCGATTCATCAGCACTGACGCAATAAAAAGTAAAATTAGAGTACAGCGCCATCTATTGGCTGTGTCTAAAAGTACAGCTTTGCAATATATCCGCGCCGGCGGCCGCGGCTAGCCTCTTTACCACGGTCTGACTCGGACGCTTTCACGGCCTAGGTCGGCTTCACTTTCTCTCCGCGCAGCCGGCGGCCGCAGCGGACGGAGCCTGGCACAGCGCTGCAGCAGCTGAAGACTGACCGGAGGCAAACACACGGCGCAGTAGAAGCGACCTGGATATGGCGCAGAGCTGTGATGACGACGGCATGAACACAGCCACGGCAGGGCAGGCAACGGATATCGATATATGAGCGCCTCTAATTCGCAGTTGGATGCTATATATGATTGGTTATTAATTTTAGCCACACTTAACAGGCGTTTGCTTATCAATGCACGTTCAAGGCTCGTACGAAACGCTCATTCACAAACACCCGTCTGATTCGTATTAATAATCCTGTTTATATTTAATCCCTGACTGTCGGAAGGTTTGCACCACCCGCTCGGACCTCTACGGCGACGCCTTTGATACTGGGCCAACCTGTCGCAATCCAGGTGGAGGTGTTCATTATGCTCCTGGTTTTTTATTGTATCTGATCGAATCAAACGCTAACTGTAACTTGGAATACTGAGCCTTGAACCTCCCACTTTTGCGATGTTTTAATATCAGACCTACGGCGTTAGTTGGAAAATATTGGTCTCTTTTAAGCATCCCAGAAAATTTGGGGAATCTCAAGCCACGATGCCGACCAACAGCGTTCAAGACCAACCGACCAACAGACCAACGGTGGTCCAACGCCTATCACTCGTGTTGTGCGGTCCCGGATGTTCATGTCTGGCACCACACCACAACCTACAACTGTACGCCTTGAGTGATTTAGGGAGACTCAGCGTTCGGTTGTACTGTACTTCGGTTGTGCTGTACTACGATGGTCCGAGTACAGCGTCGACATTTGATTAATGCCCTGGGAATGCTGACTGTTTTCGGTTATATTGTACTCTCGTGACTGGTCTCGTAATGGTTGCCGGGAATATAGCGATGACCAAGGCATGATCTGAGGATTAAGAGGCACGTGGAGCGGGGATGTTACCTTGCCGATCTCGCTGACAAAAGGTCTCTTCGGGTTTCTCTGCAAACAGGTCTGTTTCCGTGCAGTGCAAACAGAACTAGTTTCGCCGACACGGGCACATTCCAGGAGTCCTATCACAAACAGACGTTCTTCCGTGGAAAGTGCATGTTTACCACCTTGAATACTGACAAACACAGACTGAACAGCACGAATTCAAGTCAAATATGGCAAACTGCAAAGTCACGGTGCAGTGAAACTTCCCGCTTGGTTTGACGCTGTTTTTACATTCTTCGCATGTGGCAAGATCTCCTCCGTGAGCTCGACGGGCTCTCAGTCGATAGCACAGTGCCAGCAAACCACCACATTCAGTTCTACTGTTCAGATATCGGCAGCGTCCCGTACTATCAAGTGCCAAAACGGGTCAGCAATTGAATGTGACGGGAATGGTGTCATCCGGGCTCGATGTCCTTTCAATAAGAGCCGCAAGTTAAGGCTCCCAATTCGCTATGTCCCATGCCTAAGCCGGAACCAGTGGCTGCCTTCCGAACTGTTGGAGCAACCGACTGCTGAATGGTTCCCTTCACAAACCGTGGAGACCTCTCTGTAGGTACTCAGCCGCCAGCCATGTTACCAGCTGTCGACTGCTGGGGCTCCTCAGTATGTGTTCACATTCCGAGCGGTAATCAGTAGCTGCCCCGGTAGACCGTCTCCCGCGGCCGGCTCAGCAGCTCGGTGAACCTGTCCATGTCGGCCCTCAGCTCGGCGGGCAGCCGGCGCGGGTCGGAGACGGTGCGGAGCGCGGCGCGGCCCAGCCGGTCCACCAGCCGACAGCCGGCCTCGAACTCGGCCAGCCGCTCGGCCAGCCGGCTCCGCTGGCACTCGGCCGCCGCCGCGCGGCCCTTCAGCACCAGCGCCACGTGCACCAGCGCCGAGGCGGTGACGCAGAGCCGCGGGTGTTTCGGCCGGCGGCTGGCCGTGGCCGTGACGGCCCGCACTAGCTGGTAGGCGAGCGCCTGTTCCAAGTAGCCCGGAATCGGCAGCCGGCCGATGTCCAGCGGCGCGGCGGCGGCGGCGGCGTCAGCCTCGGCCGGCGTCGGCGGCAGCTTTTTGGGCAGCTCGCAGGCGTAGTAGCGGTGCGGCTCCTGCATGAACTTGTCGCGCGCCTCCTCCGAGGCGAAGCGGTACACCTGCTGCTGGTAGCCGGCGGCGATCGCCTCCGACCCGGGCACCAGCGCCTCGTAACAACGCCCGCCGCTCACGTAGCTGACCGTGCAGAAGCCGCCGAACGCCAGGGCCACTGCCGGCTCCAGGCTGGCCGTGTCCATGGCGGTCAGACGGCGAGGCAGGTCCGGCGGCAGCGGCGCCGCCCGCGGCGGCACGTACTCCTCGGCGTCCGCCAGCAGCAGCGCCTGGTGCTCGGGCCCGCAGGTGCGGTAGAAGCGCTGCTGCAGCTCGACGGCATGCTCCAGCCGGCGGTCGGCGCTGAGGTCCTGCAGCCGACCCTGGCGCCAGCAGACCGGGCAGTAGTGCCCGTACGGCCCTAGCCGCACCTCCAGCTCGCCGGGCGTGATGCAGAGCGCGCCGACCGGCGCCGCCCGGCCGGCCGCCACGCACTCCCGGTACCGGTAGATGTCGCGCAGCCTGTTCTCCAGCGCCTCGCGGCCGGCGTGCTCCACCGACCACAGGCTGCCGTCGGCGTCCAGCTCCGCCAGGTTGCCGTGCAGCCGGCCGTACTGCTGGCCCAGCTGCTCGGCCGCCTGCCGCCAGCTGGCCAGCCGGACGCAGTGCGCCAGCGGCTGCTCCAGGCGCGGCTCGTCGGGCGGCGGGCGGCGCCGCGTGGCGGCCGCCTCCTGGCGGGCCTGCTCGGAGCGGAACCAGTTCTCCTGCCGGCGGGCGCGGCGCACAGTGGTGGCGGCCGCGGCCCGCAGCTCCAGCACCAGGTAGGGCAGCACGCCGGCGGCGGTCAGCGCCTGCGCCTGCCGCTCCGACTGCGGCCAGCCGTCCAGCACGTAGCCGTGCACCTGGGCCGGCACCGAGAGCAGCGCCATCTGCACGGCCTGCACCAGCAGCGGCTCCGGCGCCGGCTGGCCGTCCTCCAGCAGGCGGCGCAGCCGCTCGGCCAGCCGGACGGGCGGCCAGCGGGCCAGCAGGCCGCGCACCGCCTCGCCGGCCGAGACCCGCTGCAGGCCGTAGCGGGCGGCCAGGCCGCAGCAGACGGCCGTCTTGCCCGACTTGGGCGGCCCCAGCACGGCCACGCGGCTAGGTATCAGGTAGAGCGGCGCCCTCTGCGCCGTGTACAGCGTCGGGCTGCGCACGAACTTGGCGAGCGCGGCGCTGTCGACGCAGTAATAGACGTGGCGGCGGAAGATGACCGGGTAGGGTCGGCGCTGGATCGGGTTGAACGGGGGCATCATCATGCCGCGCTCGTGCAGCGTCACCGGGCACTGCTTCCCGAACTTGCTCAGCTGGCGGTAGCCGACGTCCAGCAGGCGGGCCGCCATGTTGGTCCCGATTGGGTAGGCTCTATGCATCAGGCTGCTCCGGTACTTGGTGTACTTCTCCACGGCGGAGGCCAGCTTGAAGTCGACGATGTGCCCGCGCCGGCGGCCGTCCACCTCCAGCCAGGGTATGTTGGCCTCCTTCGCCGCCTCCGCCACCGAGTCGATCGCCTGCGTGTCCTCCTCGTGCCACTGTCTCAGGATGTCCGAGATGCGCTCGCTCGCCTCCTCCTTCGTCTCCCAGGTCAGCTCGCTGTCCTCGATCTCCGGGAACTCGTCCGCGATGATCTGCTCGACGTCCACCTCTTCCTCTTCCTCACCGCCTTCGTCCGCCAGCGTGTTGAGGTCGGATCCCTCGGGAGGCTCGTCCTCAGTGGGGTCCTCTTCCTCTTCTCCTTCCTCGGCCTCGGCCGCCTGCCGCAGCATCCGTTCCTCGCGGCGTTTCTTCTTGGCCTCGATCTCGTCCAGCAGCTCGGTCTGACGCTCCTCCATCTCGCGGCGCCGCTCGGACGCCTGCGCCTCCCGCGCCTCCTTCAGCTTCGCCTGGAAGCCGTCCATCTTCGTCTGCCACTGCTCCATGCGGCCGGCCAGCAGCCGCTGCACGATCTGCTCTGGGTCGGTGGCCAACACAGCGAACGCGTCCGGGAAGAGGTGACGCTCCGTGAGGTACTGCAGGTCGTCCGGCGTGGCCGGGAACCCCTCCAGCACGAAGCCGGTCGACTTGAACGGATCCTTCTCCCACCATTCGCGCACGATCTCGTCCAGCGTCTCGGGCGACAGCGAGGGCACCTCGCCGCGCAGGTGCGCCTCCACCTCCATCTGCCAGGCGGTCCAGCCGGCCTGCTCCTGACGGCGCGCCGCCGCCTCCGCGTCCTCGGCCGAGTCGGATTCGGGCTCCACCGGCGACGAGTCGACCGAGCTGGCGGCGGCGGCGGCGGCGGGCGCAGCCGGCGCGGCGGCCGGCGCCGGCGGCGGCGTGGACGCCGGGCTGGACAGGTCCTGGCCGCTCTGCGCCGCGCGCTCCTCCCGCCGCTCCGCCTTGCGCTGCTCAAACTCGTCGCGCATGTGCGCCGTCTCGGCCAGCACGTCCTGGATGTCGTCCTCGATCGTCTCCTCGCCGGCCACGTCCGTCTTCAGGCGCGCGCCGGTCCGCGGCCGGCCCAGCTGCTGCATCAGCTCCTGCAGCCGCTCGTGGAAGTCGATGAAGAAGACGCCGCAGTCCTCGGCCAGCTTGTGGCCGCGGCCCGACTTACCCGAGCCGAAGGCGCCGAGCAGGACGAGCCGCAGCGGCGGCGGCGCCGGGCAGGAGTGTAGAGGGATGTAGCGCTCCGGCTCCGCCAGGAGCGCGTCCATGGCCTCCTGAGAGCTGGTCAGGTACAGCTGGCCGCGGTACCCGACGGCGAACTCGGCCAGGCCCGGCTGCGTCACGCCGAACTGGGCGAACATCACCGGGCAGAACTTGCCCGTCTCGCCGTACAGCTTCTTCAGGTCGGCGCGCGCGCCCTCGGCTTCCTCGCTCTCCTCCTCCCGGACCTCCTCCGCGGCCTCTTCCCCCTCGTCGACGTCGTCCTCCTCCACCTCGTCGTCGACCTCGCCGAACTCGTGCTCCAGCTCGTCTGCCGAGCTGAGGTCCTGAGCCTGCTGCTTGAAGTTGCGCTTCATCCTGTCGTTGACGATGGCCAGCAGGGTGGTGCCGGCGCGGCTGACCTTGTCCAGCGCCAGCACGATAGGCTCCGGGCCGTTGTGGGGCTCGGCCAGGCCGCGCACGGCGCTCCAGTCCTGGCTGAAGGCGGCCAGACGCTCCTTGTAGGCGGTCATCATCGGCGACGAGGGCGGCGGCTCGGGCGGCACCAGCGGCGAGCCCGGCTGGCCGTCGCTGCCCGGCTCGCGCGGCTCCGGGCTCTCGACGTCTCCCGTGGCTGCCCCCGAGACGCTGAGGGGAGCCGCCGGCCTGTCCTGGGGCGCGTCGGCCGGCTGACCGCCGATGGATAACGTTTCCGCCGCTGCCGCCGTGTCATCACCTTTCGCATCGTCCTGGTCCTTGGTTTCTTGGTCCGCAGGAGCGGTCGGTGGTGCAGGCGCACCGTTGTCCGCTTTGTCCCCCATGATGGCCTCCATTTGTTTCGCAATCGCCTCCTGCTCTCGTTTCTCATTTTCTACGCGAGCTTGCTCTTGTGCCTGTTGCGCTTCCTCGATGCGTTCCTGTTTTTCGGCCTCGTCTTTCGCCGCTTTGGCAGTGTCGGCATCAGCGGTCACCTGCTGCCTGTGCTCCTGGTAGAAGTAGTCCTGCAGGAAGAGGAAATCGTCCGAGTCGTCCCAGATGCAGACCAGGTCGTCGTACTCGAACTTCTCCTGCGGCATGAGCTCCCAGAGCGCCGGGTCGGTCGGCATGTTGTCGATCACCCAGCCGCCGTGGGCCGGCAGTGAGGGGCAGGACTCCTGGCGGCGCCTCTCCGTCTCGGCCACCGTCTCCTGCAGCAGGCGCAGCCAGTCGGCCGGCTCCAGCTGCACGTCCTTCACCAGCGCCTCCAGCTCGTCGGCGTACTCCAGCAGGGCCGCCTCCACCTCCGGGTCCGGCTCCTCCTGTACCGGCTCGGCCGAGCCGGACAGCGAGCGCGAACTGCTGCCGCTCGCGCCGGCCGAGCCCGGCAGCGTGCCCGAGCTGGACCTGCTGGCCTTGTCGGCGCCCGTCGCCGAGTCGTCGCGGCCCGGCGGGGCGCCGTCGGCCGCCGCCCCCGCCGACCCTGAAGACTCGACAGCCTGACTGGACTGGACTGCGGAAGAGTTCTCCGCGTCGGACGGCTTGTCAGTCGTGCTAGACTGAGCCGTAGGCGATTTCTCTGCGTCCGTCACGCTGGTTTCAACGTTCGTCCCCGAGCTGCCGGTCGGCTGAGTCTGCTCCTCTTCGTTGCCATCTCGCACCGAGCCGGAGGAACCCGCTGGCTTTGCATGCTCATCCTCTCCCTGATCACCGGCATCGTTTTCAGGGTCGATTTCGCCCTTATCGTCAGCCTGATCATCCACACTGGCGGCGCTGGTTTTCCGTTCTTGCCCGGGCTCGTCTTCTCCATCGTCCTTCGACTGAGCGTCCGGAGGATCCACGTCGGCCTTTTCTCCTCCATTTTCTGCAGCACCGTCAGCGTCCTGCTCCTGGGCGTCTCCTCGTTCCTCCTCTTTCTTCGGGGTCTCGCCCTCCAGTTTTCGTCTCTCCTCCTCCTCCTTCTGCAGCCGCTCCTCCTCCTCCTTCTGGAGCCGCGCCGCCTCCTCCTGCTCGGCCTTCCGCCGCTCGGCGATCGACTCGGCCAGCGCCTGCCGCTTCTCGGCCCGCTTCTCCTCCCAGGTACTGGTCGCGCTTCTCGGCCAGGTACGGCCCGCTGGCCTGGGCGGCGTCGATGACGCTGGCCGAGTAGCAGCTGGCGATCTGCGCGGCCAGCGTGCTGCGCCCGCTGCTCGGCGGCCCGATGACGACCACCCGGCACGGCAGCTGCGGCGGCGCCGCCAGGTACCGCCGCGGGCTCTGCATGAACAGCGACAGTGTCTCGGCGCCGCTCATCACGTAGAAGTGGTTGAGGAAGCCGACGGCGAAGGCCGGGTCGCCGCGCGCGACGCGGCCTTCCTTCATGCTGACCGGACAGGTGACGCCGAAGTCGGACGCCTTCCACTTGAAGCGCATGCAGAGCGGGCTGGTGTGCGCCAGCACGTGCCCTATCTGCTCGGGGTCGTCGTCGGCGGTGACCTGCGGCGGCTGGCCGTCCTCGTCCAGCAGGCGGATCGGCACCAGTGAGCGCATCAGCGGGAGCACGGCCATGCGGTACTTGAGGCTGTCGAGCAGAGCGCGCGGCGGCAGGGTGGCGTCCAACTCTATCAGCATCTCTGGACTGTGATGCGTCATGTAGTCCTCCAGCAGCAGCATCAGGCGCGACTTGTACGTCTCCAAGCGCACCATGAACGCAGTCTGGTCACCCTCGGGCACGCGCAGCAGCCGATCCCTGATCGCCCTCGGCGCTGGAGCCAGGAGGTTGACGGGTCTTTTCTTCGGCTTCGGTTTTTCGACCTCTTCCTCACCTTCGACTGCCTCCTCGTTCTCCTCTTCAGGAGTTTCTTCCTCCTCCAGTTCCTCTTCCTCGGGCTCTTCTTCCTCTACTACCTGTTCCTCCTCTTCCGCTTCCTCTTCCTCTTCTTCTTCGTCATCGCCGACTGGTATTCGAGGCGGCTTCTTCTTCTTGGGCGGTTTCGGCTTGTCGGTGTAGTACACCATGGTGTACAGCCTGCCCTTCTCGTCGTCAAAGCGGTATGACATCGCCCGGGCGATGAGGTCCTCGTCGGGAATCTTGAGATGCACGATCACCGTGGGCGGCAGAGGCGACTCCAGCACCATCTTCAGCTGGTCCAGCTGCGACGCGACTTTCTCCGACTCGCAGGGCACGCCGTCCAGGACGTAGCCGTAGTGCTGGACGTCCTCGCGCCTCAGCCGCTCGCTTACCATGGCCATGGCCAGCTGCTCCGGGACGGAGGCGCCGGCGGCCAGCAGCGACCGCAGCCGCTCGCCCAGCTCCGACTTGCTCTCAGTGACCTCCTCCGCCAGGCTGTCGGCGCTGACGTAGACGGCCCGCCACCAGGCGGCCAGCAGCTTCGCGACCGTCGTCTTGCCTGAGCCCGGCTTGCCGATCACGATGAAGCTGGTCGGCGGCGTCTTCAGCAGCTGTTCCTCGGCGGCATCCATGTTGAAGGGGTCTTCAGGCTCCGGCGGCGCCTTGACCTCCTCCTCCCTGAGGTACTGCTGGCTGACGACGGCGCGCTCGCGGATGTAGGCAGCGAAGTTGAAGTCGGTGGTGGACAACTCGGAGGGGTCGTCGTCGGAGACCAGGGCGCCGGTGGCGTCCGAACTCGACCAGGTCAGGCCGCTGCTGTCTGCCGCCGTGGAACGCGTCTGCTTGGTGATGTCCGAGCGAGCGTTCATGAGGTAGCTGAACGGAACCACGCCGGACGGTTTTTCTGCCGCCGCGTCTCCCGGCCGCAGCGAGTCCATCTCGTCGGCGGCACCAGTCGCGTTTCCCGCAGCCGCATCGTCCCCGAAGCCGAAGGCCTGGTCGCGGGAGGCGCTGGCGGTCGGATTTAGGAGGGTTTCGACACCGCTCCCTGTCCGGTCCTGGTCATCGGGCATGGAGCCGCCCGCCGTGCCGTCGAATGAGCTCCGGTCATCCATTCTCGCAGCTTCTGAGCGCGAATCCTGTCAGTTCACCCCATTACAGGTGCAGTTATAACGCATTGATTGAGTATTCAATAGGTTATTTCGGCATTTCAGAATTACAAGTCGTAGTTCAATTTCCCACAATTCTTGCGTTTTTGTCATTCTCAGCTTTTGTACTAACACGTAAAAATAAAAAGGCAAACACAAAAAATGCGTGGAGAACATGTGCCTTGTTTGTTTGACCACCTCCATGGATCATGGCGGGACCACGCATATTTACATCGAAAAATATTCCTTGTCTTGATATGAGCCTGCAACGGCATTTCTACTCAGCTGTTGATTACATTTTCTAAGTAAATGTAATTTGCATGGGTGTGAAGTTATAAAAGGCTCAAATATTTTTCACGTGGTATGCTTTCTGCAATCACTCACGAATTCCACCGACGAAAGCACGTCAAGTTCTGCCGAAATATTTAATCTTTTTGTGATATTTTTATAATACTACAATAGCGTTTCCTGCGAAAACCTAGTTCCTCGGGTTATCATTCGCATTTAGTTTATTTCCGTAAAATTCACTTCCGAAAAACCCATCCGAAATTGTCTTAAGCTTATATTTAACTTTTAAGCCTCTTCCACGCATACTTAGCATGCGATAGTCATTTCACTTTCTTGCACTTCAGTCTTGAATTACGGACCTAAAGCATCAGGTTCCACATCCGTACGGGCATGCCATTCATCCTTGGGTATGCGAAGTTAATTTCACGTCACATAAACCTTGATAATCTAAGCCGCCGAATAACAGTGCCAACGTTGTGTTGAACAGTGAATTGAAGGTCATTATTGCCAGTAACTGAGCTGCTACCGACCGCTCAAAACCATTGTTCCGGATGGACTCGAGAGGTTTCACGCTTCGATCCGACGTCTGATCAGCACCAGAGGCGCAAATTACATTGCGCCGGCCACCACATCCATGCCGCCCCGCCGCGCACGGAGCGCAGCAGAAACAACAGACACTTCGATGTCGATGTATTGCCGATATATCGCGAACGGCCACACCTGAAGAGAAATCCTCTCGACCATCTCCACAACACCGCTCGACAACCGCGAGCGCTCGGCGCGACCGGAAACACCCAGTTCCGGAACCCGGCGACAGCAGGCAACGAGGTGGACGAAATTAGGCGGGCAACTCTCCTGAACTGAAGGCTTACTAGACGCGACAGCTGCGGGAGGTGACAGACGGGTGAGTGCGTACGCGAAGCCCGTCAGCGCGCGGCCGGACAGGGGGAGGGGGCGGGTCAGGGCGGCAGGTGGCTGGGTCTGGCTCCGACCCACTCAGGACGCACGGCGCGGCCGCCGGGGCCGCCCGCCTAGAACGTCGTGTAGGCGTTCGTCTCGACGCTGAGAGAGCGCGACAGGGCCATGCCGAAGCCGGAGAGGAGGTCGGCGCTGCGCGTGGCCTGGTTGAACCGCTCCCGGTGGTAGCGCTCCGAGTATTCCTGCAGCGGACAGACACAGAGCGTCAGGCGCCAGGACGGAGCGCCCCAAACGGAGGCGGATAAAGAAGGCAGGCGTCATCCTGCGGCGGATAGCAGGACACTGCCACCTTAATTACCGTACTAGCCAGCGATAACGCCAAGTTAAACTGTGCAAAATACAACGGACAGCTCACCCTCCAGCGGTTACCGAGGAACAGGTCACTTACCCTCAGACGGTTACCGAGGAAAAGGCCACTTACTCTCAGACGGTTACCGAGGAACAGGTCACTCACCTTCAGACGGTTACCGAGGAACAGGTCACTCACCCTCCAGCGGTTACCGAGGAACAGGTCACTCACCTTCAGACGGTTACCGAGGAACAGGCCACTCACCCTCAGACGGTTACCGAGGAAAAGGCCACTTACTCTCAGACGGTTACCGAGGAACAGGTCACTCACCTTCAGACGATTACCGGGGAACAGGTCACTCACCCTCCAGCGGTTACCGAGGAACAGGTCACTCATCCTCAGACGGTTGCCGAGGAACAGGTCACTCACCCTCAGACGGTTACCGAGGAACACGGCCCGCTCGCGTCGTTTCAGCATGTAGTCGTTGGACAGCAGCCACCGGTGCTCGGAGCACTCCTCGCAGGTGGGCCGCTTGCTGCCGGGCGGATGCGGAACGGCCGGTCAGCGGCTGGTCCAGTGTTGGGTAGGCTCAGGCCTCCTCGCACGAGGTCACGACAGCCTACTTATCTCGCTCTCGGAGCGTGCAGCCTCCTCTGACATGTAATGGATGGTTGGGGGGGGGGGGCATTTGCAGATGGCTGGAAGGCCAAAGTCCTCTCCGCCTGCTTCATTATGTTAACTAGCCACAGTGCTGGGCAGGTTTCGTACTCAAATTAACCGCCGTGGCACGCGCCGACCGCAGGCGCGGGTCAGTGCCAACCTGACCAGTGACCTGAGCTGGGACAGCAGTTCGACGGAGACCATGATCGAAAACAGTCACAAGCGTTTGACTTTGCATCTTCATCATGATGTAGACAATATCACGCTGTATTATGACCGTCTAATGCTGAAGAATGGACTGAACGCGGCGAGAGTGGACAGCGCTAGGCTAACGGAGCTGAACGCGATCGCCCGCTGAAACTCCGCGCCGTCGCCTCTCAGGACGGCGCCGCGCTCACCTCGGCGCCCGCTTGAAGATCTGCATGAGGAAGCGGGTGGCCTCGGTGGTGATCTCGCGGTACAGGTGCTCGAACCGGAACCGGACGAACAGGATGTTCTGCCGCGTCTCGGCGTCCGTCGCGCCGACGAACGGCGACACACCCGACAGCAGCAGGTAGGTGATGGCGCCCAGCGACCAGACGTCCGTCATGGGGAAGGCCGGCTCCCCGGCCAGCAGCTCAGGCGCTGGGCGGCATAGGGGGCGCCGGTCAGTCGCGGCATCGGACACTGGGTCGGACCTGGCGCTCCCGGGCGACCGGACGGCGGCCGACGGCCCGCAGCCTAACGTCAGCTGATGTGACGTCACCCGGCCCGATCCGACTCCCGACAGTCCCGCCGGGCGACGTCGTACTTGTTGCTCCAAGGCGGGACAAGTCACTGGCTCCCGAACCGAGCTTGAAAGCCGCTTTCATGGCAAGCGAGCCGACACTGACGCAGACGTAATGTCATAATGTTTGGGCCATTTCTCGAGCTTACGAAAACATGCCGTTTTGCGCGAGGAAATAACAAAAAAAAAAAACCGCACCGACTGCATATCGACAAGCGCGCCAAGTACAAGACGGCCTGGGCACGTGGCGGCTCCCTCACCGGTGTACTCGAGATTGCCGCTCCTGTGCACCATCGAGCCGGTCTTGCTGATTCGCTGCGCCGAGCCGAGATCCACCAGCTTGACGTCCACGCGCCGGCAGGAGGTCATCACGATGTTGTCCGGCTGGACGTCCAGGTGGGCCATGCCGCGCCAGTGGAGGTACTGCAGCGCATCCAGGACCTGGCCGGCACAGCGGCATGATCACAAAGAAGCCCCGACACAGCGCAGCCCGACACAGCAACACAGTCAGAGGAGTCCCGACACAGCGGCACGGTCACGGAGGAACCTCGACACAGCGCAGCCCGACACAGCAGCACAGCCAGAGGAGTCCCGACACAGCAACACGGTCACAGAGGAACTCCGAAACAGCGCAGCCCGACACAGCAGCAGTCAGAGGAGCCCCAACACAGAAAGACCCCGACTTAGCAGCTCGACCAGAAAAGCCCCGACAGAGTGACACGCTCAGAGCAGCCCAGACACAGCGGAGCTACACACGGGAACGGAACGCACCTGCGTCACCACAGTCGCCACCATGTTCTCCGAGTACTCGTGCCGCAGCTGGAAGTAGGTGAGAACGTCCAGACCCTGCAGCTTCTCCAGGATCAGCACATATTTATCATCGGTTCTGAAACAAATGGAGCAGGACGTCAGCCGGCTCACAGAGCTGGTCCGTCCAGTTCGGAAACAATAAAGCTAAACAGAACGCATGTTAACCGGAGCGCATTTCCTGCTCTGTCTCCGCCAGACGAGCGCGCGCCTCAGCTGACAGGCCGTGCCGCGACTCACTTGAAGGCGTCGTAGAGGGCGGCTATCCGCTCGTGCCGGAGGTGTCGGAGGGCCTGGAACTCGGCCGAGGCGGCGTCCCGGGTCTCCTCGCCGGCCTCCAGGATCTTGGCGGCCCGCACCGTGTCCGTGGCCGACTCGACGCACTTGACCACCATCGAGAAACGACCCCTGCGGCGGCGGCGGCGGCGGCGGGCGTCAGCGGAGCACTCGAACGGCACGGTCAGGGCGGAGGGGACGGCGGTACGGAGACCCGGCTCGGCCGGGCACTAGGGGTCTTTAATTCAGTCGATAACCGGGCTTCTCAAACCGGCCAGTTACCAAAAGTGGCCCCGACCAGGTCGCGGCCATTTTAGGATGCGTGTCGACCTTCCGTTCCGCGAATGTCTGCCGGTGTTTTCAGAAAACTGCCTGCCGTAGCTGTTGAGGTAGCGTATTTCTCCCTGAACCTTCACCATTGCACTCTCAGACAACGTGTTCGGTGTGGTGGGATCACGGCGATCCCTGGCAGAGGCGAACACTGATGCGGAGCTCGGGACGCAATGCTGACCCCAGGAAGCTGCACTACAGAATCTTCCCCGCACCAAACAGAGGTGCCGCTCACCTGAAGATCTCGGAGAGGAAGTCGTACTTGTCCTGCGGCGAGCCCTCGGTCAGCGAGATCGGGTTCTCCTCTACTGAGTAGTCGATGGTGGGGCGCGCCTCTGGGTCCTCCGGCTGCCGGCCCGACTCGGTCATCTGCTGCAGGTACTTCTCCGCCTTCGTCACCATCACCTTCTTTTCCCAGCCTGCCACAAACACACACGGCTGTCGTTTAAAACAGTTTCTTCGGGCAGTCACGCCCACAGACTGTGAGGTCATTTGAGAGAGCGACTGTGCGACCAATCAGTCATCCATTTACGATTTTTTTTCTTCTTGTCATATCGGGAAACGGAACCGGAAACCAGACCGGAAAACAGGACACGTAGTTCATGGCACTGGCAATAATGAACAGGCTAATCAATCATCTCATCTAAAAAAAAACAAACACATATAAACGAAGGGCTAAACATATATACGCAGTTAGACGCGACGCCGCTGGGAACAGATTCTGACGCCACGGCATATGTTTTCCGCGTGTACAAGGCGCCTCCTGGCAGACACCCATTCGAGACCAGATACTTTGTCTTCCGTACCAGCTGGGGAAGCTTTGCCTGAGTCAGCTGTTGCCTGTATCACTTCCCATTGCTCCGGATTACCCCAGATTCCCCCCCCCCCCACCCAACCCCCTACCCCGGACGCAGGTGTCGAACCCTTAGCAGCCCGTATTGGGCAGACCGGCAGTACAATGCACCTCCGCACGGCACTCCCGCCCAAAACGGCCCCAACACACTCTCCGGGCGAGGTCGGCGACCTGCCCTGCCGGTTCTCGGAGAGCGGCGGGGGGGGGGGGGGCGAATGGAGTCTGCTGCCATCACGTACGGCCAGATTAGTCCGTGAGCTCTCAGCCACGACACGGGCGGCGTTCTCCGCAACGGAGGCACTGCACAGCTGCAGCCTGTTGTATGGCTGGTGCGGTGGAGTGACGTTGTATGGTGTCGTATGGTGGGGCGGCGGTGTAGAGAACGGAGGAAGCGTGCCAATATATGAGTTTGGTATTTACCACGTTTCAGTTTATAAATTGCTACCTGTTTATGGTCAAACCGCAGTTACCTGGTTCTCGGAAAAACACGGACCAAGTAGGCTTAACTAGCTACACACGTTGTCGGGACGGGCAGAGCCGGTTTTCTGGTGACCGCGGCCGGGTCCACTTACCCCGTTTTCGGGTGCGCACGGTCGGTGACGGCACGCTCCAGGGGCCGGGGCCGAATTTGTTGATGGCCCTCAGCCGGAAGTGGTAATTGCTCTCCGGCCGGAGGCCGCGCACGCAGAAGAACTCGTGGTCGATGTTGCTGGCCACGTCGGTCCATTCGTGGTCCACTGCAGCGAAGCAAATGCAGACGCGCTCGACTAAACGAAGGCTGACATCGCCGATCGGATTACGCTAAGGCATCGCGCTCGTCACACCAACCTGAATAATGCCGCGGTCGAGAAATACTAGGAACTCGCTTCAGTCCCAGCAACGCTTCATTGCAGGTAAAAACTGCAACCCCTGACTACAAACGAGGCAGCGAATCTCCATATCGCTAGCGCGGTATGACGCGAACAGTATTTAGCGGCGTACAGCATATATAGAGTTGTGTGGCAATAGTTTAACGTCATGTGCCGCCAACTTAGCGGCCAGGATAGCCGATACATAAAATAACGGGGGCGGCGCAGCAACGCTTCTGTAAACCGATAGCCGCCTGCACTCATCAGTTCCCACAACAGATACGGAGAGTCCCGTTAGGCCCATCGCGGGGGGCCGGACGCCGACGGCAAGGCCGAGGTGACCACTGGACCGGCACTCACGAATCTGCTTCATCTGGAGGCCGTACGCCAGGATCGGCGTGAGGCCCGAGTCCTGCGGGATCTTCCAGCGGAGCATCACCTCCGTGTCGGAGTATTCGGCCACCTCGGGCATGTCCACCAGGCCCGGCACCGTGCCGACGAACAGCCTGAAACGGGCCATCTTCCATCATCATCATCATCGTCATCATCATCATCATCATCATCATCATCATCATCATCATCATAATCATCATCATCATCACCTCCATCATCAGAATCGACCATCATCAGAGATCTGACGCGCGCGCAGGACAGCCGGTGATCTGGAACGGTGCGCGGCGTGCTGCCTTTTAATCTCCGCATTCCGTCAGCAAACCTCGAAGAAAAGCCGTTACAAGCCGCGTGGGAAATCCGTCCCAGTTTGTTCGGTTTGTTTCGGCTTATCCAGGTAACCCTCCAACTGACCGGCACTTGGTGACCGTCTGGCCCACGGTGTTGCGAGCCACCACTTTGTAGACGCCCTGGTCGAAGTCCATGGCCGGCTCGAACTTCATCAGGGACCGGCCGCTCTCGTCCTCCACCATCTTGATCCGCTTCGTCTCTCCGATCACGATGTCGTTTCTGGAGCAGGGAGAGCTCGAATGGAAGGCGAGCCTGACGGAGTCAGCCGCCCTCCACACGGACTTCGAGCACTGCCCACGAGCAGGCAGGACCGCCTCTGCATGAAACGCCGTTGAAAGCTAGATTGATTGCATCACAGCCTGAAGCAATGACGGCTAAATTGGGAGTTTCGTGTTCTGTCGCAGGCGTGTCCGGACAATGCATTTTACCGAAGTTAGCCGCGTCCCAGTTGCAGCTTCACATTTCGACGAAGCAATTGCCATTAGGCCGAACGCGGTCCCCAGGGCGGCCAGTACCGGGAAACTGGAAACGCTCCGCAGGCCGGGTCGGAAGCCGACGCCCACCTGAACCACTGGATGATCGGCTTGGGGTCCCCGACCGCCAGACAGGACAGCTCGCACGGCTTTCCTTCGCGGATGGCGGTATCCGACGGCTTCTCACGGAAGAACGGGAACTGAGGGTACACAGACAGCTTTATGAGTAAGGGAAAGGTCTGAACTGAAACCGTATAATTTTTTTCTGCTTCAGATCATGCGTGGGTTCCACGTTTTAGAAGCATATCAGGCAAGAAATGGCAAAACTGATCGTTTCGGGGTATCGGTCGCAAAAGCATCTGGACAGTAAGCTGGGAGAAGAACGCACCAACGATTGAATCGCAAGACAATTTCAAGCCCGACACCTTACAACAATGGCCTAATAACAGCAAGAAGCCTTATCAGCGTATCTTTCACCAATCCCTGGTGGTGTCCCGTCCCTCATCTGACCCTGTCGGCGTCTCGTCCCACATCTATCCCTGTCAGCGTCTCGTCCCTCATCTGTCCCTGTCGTCTCGCCCCTCACCTGTCTGTCGGCGTCTCGTCCCTTACCTGTCCCTGTCGACGTCTCGTCCTTCACCTGTCCCTGTCGGCGTCTCGTCCCCCATCAGTCCCTGTCGAGACCATGCACCTCTCCTGTCCCTGTCGACGTCTCGTCCCTTACCTGTCCCTGTCGACGTCTCGTCCTTCACCTGTCTCTGTCGGCGTCTCGTCCCTCACCAGTCCCTGTCGACGTCATGTACCTCTCCTGTCCCTGTCGACGTCTCGTTCCTCAACTGTCTGTCGGCGTCTCGTCCCTCACCAGTCCCTGTCGACGTCATGTACCTCTCCTGCCCCTGTCGACGTCTCGTCCCTCACCTGTCCCTGTCGGCGCTGCTCGAGCATGGTTTCGGCCTCGATGACGGCGTCGGCGCGCGTGCCCAGCTCGTAGCGCAGTCGGCGCGGCACGTGCGGCCGTGCCTCGGCGTCGTACTGGCTGATGCGCGTCTTCCGCTCGTCGTCGATCTCCTCGTCCATGATGTCGGTGAAGCGGCGCCGCTCGTGCACCACCGGCAGCTGCCGGCAGAGGGCAGGGTCAGCGGCCGGCAGAGGGCAGGGTCAGCGGCCGACAGAGACAGAGTCAGTGGCCGACAGAGGGTAGAGTCAGCGGCCGACAGGGCAGAGTCAGCGGCCGACAGAGCAGTCAGCGGCCGACAGAGCAGTCAGTGGCCGACAGAGCAGAGTCAGCGGCCGACGGGGGCAAAGTCAGCGGTCGGCAGAAGGCAGAGTCGGCGGCCAATAGAGAGCAGTCAGCGACCAGTGGACATCGCTCATGTCAGCGCGAACGCCAGTTGCACCGCCTCAAACGCTGGGCGCGGGACGCAAACGACTGAAGGACGCTGACAGTGGCTCTGTTAAGTAGTTGAGGATATGACACGGGTACAATGCAGGGCGTAGAAGGGGAGGCGGCATGGGGGCCATGCCCCTCCTTGAGGCAAGCGGTCTGCACTAGATGTTAGGCGATTTCGCAGGAATACCGAAGAGTAATCATATATATGCTGCAAAAGCAAACGTCGTATGCTTTTGCTGTGTGTTAAATAGGAGGTCAGTTACATAAAAATGCCGTTTTTCCCTACGTCGTATGCCAGTGACAGTTCACAAAATTTGTCATTCCCCCCTTCCTGAGGAAAATGCTGGCTACGTGCCTGATATAATTCCGAGCGTAACGTGAGAGGTGTACAGTCACGTCAACAGGCGTCAGTGGTGTTCACCACGAGAACGTTGCCATTGATGCCAAATGAGCGCTTCGATCGTGGAGCCCTGCTAGTAACGCCATCTTTCTCTGCTTTTGAAGCGCCATTTGCACAGAGCCGGAGCAACTGTGTGGGGAATTTGTCCAAAGACCAAAGGCGAGTCCTCTGGAGCAGCACGACAGACAGACGACAGACACGACAGCTGGGATGTCGCCTGCCGTCACAGTTCCCCGGTGTGGCCGATGTGGCCGAGTCGCTCTGTGGCGGAGCTCTGTCTGGGGCGGCCGCTCACCGTGCGGTCGAACGTCGGATCCTCGTAGCCGCGGCGCGCGAAGGACGGCGACCTCTCGGCGGCCACCTTCATGTACTCGCGCAGTCGGGAAGGCAGGCCGGTGTCGCGCAGCTGCAGCAGGTACGTGTCCGGACCCTGCTGGTAACTGCAGCGGAACACGACGGTCACGACCGGGCGGACATGGCAGATACAGACGAGCAGACAGAGTAATTACAGATAGTCAGACATGGCAGTCACAGCGGTGCGCACACAGCAGTTACAGAGGATCAAACACAGCGGCCACAGCGCAGTAGACAGAGCAGTCACAGACGTACAGACACAGCGACCACAGCGGATCATACACAGCAGTTAAAGAGTAGGAGACACAGTGATCACAGCGGATCATACACAGCAAGACAGAGTAGCAGACATAAGGGTCACAGCGGATCACACACCGAAATTACAGAGCAGAGACAGCGATCACAGCGGATCAGACATAACGGAGAACACAGCACTAACGGCAGGTCAAACAACACAATTACAGACCAGGAGGCTCAGCGCTCAGCGGTCACAAGGGGCCACACATAGCGGTCACAGCGGGACAGACACAGCAGTCACAGAAACAAAAACCGAGGGGAACGTTGAATTAACGACTGGTGGTGGCAGTCCTTAACTAGCTGCAACTCCTTTCCGACCACTGATGCACCACGTCTCCCGGCCCCACCCCCACCCCCTCCCTACCACATGCAGCACCACTCACTGGCTCTCGCTGGGGACCCAGCCGATCTCCGTGTCGATCGGCGGCCAGTCGGTCGGGCGGTCCGTCTCCACCTCAGGAGGCTGGAACTTGATGCGCCGCGTCGGCTCCGGCGACGGCGGCGGCGTGTACACCACGTCCGGCGGGTACACCATGCAGCTGGGGTGCGTGAACGCCGAGCTGAGCGGCCGCCGACGGAACCAGGTGCGGCATGAGGCGTTACGGTACCAGTCCCTGCCGGGAAAACAGCTCTGTTACGGTACCAGTCCCTACCGGGGAAACGACTCTGTTACAGTACCAGTCCCTGCCGGAGAAACAGCTCTGTTACAGTACCAGTCCCTGCCGGAGAAACAGCTCTGTTACGGTACCATTACCCGGAGGAGGAAGTTTAGTTTACTTTAGCTGCTTATTTTGTGTCCATCCGTGCGAGCACAGTTCTTTTAGGAAATCGCGTCATACACAAGCGCAATAAACAAAACACCGCTAAAACGCACAAGGCAAAAAAGACGCGCATTAAAACCGATGAGATCACAGCGGGTGTTACTGTACCAGCGCCTGCGGAGGGCACAGATGTGGTTGACCAATAACTTCTAACGAGAGATGGCATTGCCTGTGACCAAAGGCGCAGGAAGCGAGGGGGGGCGGCCCCCCATTGTTCTGAAATTGAGCATTGACTCTATAGGCAATGACTGGAAAGAATCGGCCCAAGCCGCCCCCCCAACCGCCAACTGTAGAGGAATTCCAACGCCCCTGGCCGTGACACTAGTTTCTGCAGAAGATACCAGTTGTATACGGTACCCCTGCATGTTGTCCTAGAAGAGTAAATATTCAGACCGCAATAAGCATTAATCGAAACAGGTCCGGCAGCCAGGCAGCCTGGCCTGCGGCGAGGATGCTGAAACAGGGCGACGCAATGACGAGCGGCTATCTGCCCAGGGCTACTGCGCGGGGTGGACCCCCGTCTCGGGGGCCGCGGCTGACCTGAACTTCTCCAGGTAGAGCTTGAGCCGGTCGGTGGAGACGTCCTTGACGGAGGGCGGCGTGCGGTCGGCGAACTTGAGCCACGGGTGGCGCAGCGCAGCGCGCACGTCCAGCCTCTCGCCCGGCGAGAACACCAGCAGCTTGGCGATGAAGTCCTTGGCCTCCTCCGAGATGCCGGAGAACGCCTCCAGGTCGTAGTCCATGGCGCCGGACTGGATCTTCTTCAGGGTCTCGCGGTCGTTCTCACCCCTGGAGGACCGGGCGGCACCAGGCGGCGGCGGTCAGCGGCGGCAGGGCAGCCAAGTCGCCGGACAGCCGGCACTGGAGGCACCCGCACGACGCAGAGCAGGTGGCAGCGGCAGCCAAACGAAAGAATAAAAATTACGCAACACCTTCAGGACGTTCATCATTCGATAGCGACGGCGTAGGTGCACTTTTGACCATGACCAAGACTACCACGAAACATAGAACAACGAAAAACTCGGGAGGCCTCAGGCAGCCTGTTGCGGTGCCATCTCGTCTCTTCCTCTGACGAACTAACAACCGCCCCTGGGCAGTCATCTGTGACCGACGTCGTCGCGAGGCTCGGATATCTTTTCCGCCGCGGGACGGCCGCCGTCGGCCGTCAAGCGACGGCAAGGCGTACGTGGCGCCGTCGCTGACCTGAAGGGCGATATTCCCGACAACAGGAGGTAGGTGATGACGCCCACCGACCAGATGTCGGCCGGCAGACCCACGCACTCGTCGTTCACGATCTCCGGTGCCACAAACTCGGGCATGCCTGGCGAGGAGGACGGCGTTGTGATCCTTACTCAGTGCACAATATACGAGTTACTCAATGCTCGCATCGCTATTGAACACGGCAGATACGGGCTTAACAGCTTGTCGACCCCAGAGCTGGAGTACTGTGCAGGGTGCAAGCCAAAGAAAATCACGAAGAGTGAGGTCCACTGGACCGGACCTCCGATGGCACCCTTCACCCTCCAGACGGGACGTACCGAAGGCTAGCCTCTCCGGTTTTTGCGGATTGATGTGACGCGAGTAGCTGAAGTCGATGAGCTTGATCTCGTCTCCTCCGGGGCGGGTGAAGAGGATGTCGCCCGGCTGGGGACGGGTAAGACGACGTAACTGAATGCATGCTTACAGCTGAGGAAAATTAGTCAGCTGTTCGATGCAGTCAACCCCATGACGTTTAATAAGTACGATCAAAATATTTCACACCAAAGCTCAGCGATAGCTATGCAGGCAGTCATATTCCGCGGCTTGTTGAACAGACAAGCGATTTCCAGAGATGGTCTGCGAACCAATTTCCACAAATGCCCACGCGACGGACGCGTTCTGAGACTACGCCGCCTGTCGTCTGCGGCACCCGCGAACACGAGACGGCTCGGGCGGGAAAGTGGGGATAATCCCAGAACCGTGTCCACACCGAGCACGTCGCCACAATGGCCACGCTCCCGACATCGAGCGGCCGGTGCCGCCGAGCCGCGCGAGAGCGGCGCCACGTACCGTCAGTCCCAGGTGTCCGATGTGCTTGCCGTGCATGTGCTGCAGGCCCCAGAGCACCTGGCGGATGACGCTGGCGATGTCCGACTCGTTGTAGGTGGGCTGGCGGCAGAGGGCTGGCAGCAGCTCGCCGCCGGCGCACAGCTCCTGCACCAGGATCAGCTGGCGCGGCGACTCGTACGCGTCGTACAGCCGCACCAGGTGGCGGTCGCTCAGCTGGTTCATGATCCACATCTCGTTGTTCATCGCCTGCCGGTGCTCGCCCTTGCCGTTCATGCACTTGGCGGCGAAGTTGCGGCCTGCGGGCGCGGGCGCCGAAACGGTGAGCAAATCGGCTGCTGGACAGTCTGCGTCACAGGTCATCACAGGCAATACTAGTCCTGCATGCGTCGCTGAAAGGGGCAGCATCTGAATTAGCAGTGTCTAAGTATTGGAGGACCAACATTCAGACCGGAATGAATATGTGCACATCATTATTCTGCCACCTTTCACGGCTCGATGGGAAACAGGACGAAAAGTACCAAAAGGTCGTCAACTAAACAGTGAAATTATAAATATGTACATATATTCCATATATATATTTACATATATATATATATATATATATATATAGCATATATATATATATTCATTGCAAGTATTGGTGACACCCTTGTTGGAAATGTTCGAAAGACTGACGACGAAAATGACACAACACCACGACGTCTGCGCAAAGCCACTCAAACGCCTGGCGCGCTCCCGATGCCAGTCACGTGAACGCGACACTGTCCTGTTGCAGCGCACCAACAGAACGTTCGGAGGCTGCGCCGGTGTGGTGGCACCCCACCGTCTCGGCCGCCGCCCGCTCACCGTTGTTCCGCTCCACGACGTGGTAAGTGATGCCCTGGGTGCCCCGGCCCAGCTCGTCGCCGACGTTGTAGAAGTCCTCGAACGCCTTGGTCCTCGGCCGCACGCAGCGAGCCGGCGAGTACGAGATGTAGTTGTACATCGCCTCGTCGTACTCCACGTGCAGCATCGCCTGGAGAACAGGGGCGGGTCGGTCGGAGCTGAGGCTTCTGCGGGGCGGCGCAGGACGGAAGGGGGATGCTGCTGACGGGTGACTGTCACGAACAGCAGACAGGATGGCCTCACGGTGGCCTCTGTACTGCCTGTTCTACAGAAAGGTAATTAACGTTAAATGTAAGACTATGAGGACTTCGCCACGGCGCCCGCTGGATGCACACTGGATCCTCTCCCAGGAGCGTGGTCACCACTGCCGGGCTGCCTTCAGCCCCACACGCCGTAACCGACCGCCCAACACGAACGCGGCCCTGCCCTCCCGCTCGGCCGGCGGCGGCCCGGCCTGCAGGCGCCGCTCACCGATGCCGCGGTGGTGCCGGCCACGTTCGTGGCGCTGATGGAGTAGAGGCCGTTGTCGCGCGGCACGCAGCCGTTGATGAGCAGCACGCACGTGTCCGGCTCCTTCCAGTGGATGCGGATGCGGTCGGAGGGCGCCAGCGGCAGCCAGTCCTTGTACCAGCGCACCTCGGGCCGCGGCACGCCCGTCACGCGCGCCTCGAAACGGGCCTGGTCGCGCTGCATGACGGTGGCCTCCTCCGGGTGCTGGAGGAAGCGCGGGTGCTCGGCCACGTGCAGCACCACCCGCTGGCGCGCCTCGCCGTGCTCGTTGGAGGCGATCGCCTCGTAGACGCCCTGGTCCCGCTCCAGCATCCTGCCGCACAGTGGAGGACGTTACACAGGGGCTCCGGGCCGCACAGTGCAGGACGTTACACAGGGGCTCCGGGCCGCACAGTGGAGGACGTTACACAGGGGCTCCGGGCCGCACAGTGGAGGACGTTACACAGGGGCTCCGGGCCGCACAGTGGAGGACGTTACACAGGGGCTCCGGGCCGCACAGTGCAGGACGTTACACAGGGGCTCCGGGCCGCACAGTGGAGGACGTTACACGGCAGTCCCGGTCTGAGGGGGAGGCTGTTACACAGGGGCTCCGGGCCGCACAGTGGAGGACGTTACACGGCCGTCCCGGTCTGAGGGGGAGAAATTACACCGCCGCCCCCATTAGCGGAGGAGAGGACTTTACACAGGGGCTCCGGGCCGCACAGTGGAGGACGTTACACGGCAGTCCCGGTCTGAGGGGGAGGACGTTACACGACGGCCCCGATACGCGGAGGAGAGGACTTTACACAGGGGCTCCGGGCCGCACAGTGGAGGACGTTACACGGCAGTCCCGGTCTGAGGGGGAGGACGTTACACAGGGGCTCCGGGCCGCACAGTGGAGGACGTTACACGGCAGTCCCGGTCTGAGGGGGAGGACGTTACACGGCGGCCCCGATACGCGGAGGAGAGGACTTTACACAGGGGCTCCGGGCCGCGCAGGGGATGACTTTACACGGCGGTCCCGGTCCGCGAGGGGGAGGACTTTACACGGCGGTCAAGTCTGTCAGAGGCACGGCTGTCCACGGCCGACAGGACGGCCTGGTTGGTCCCAAACGGTGTTGGCGCGATGTCAGATCCTGACCTGACAAACTCCATCAGCTACAGCAGTTCCGATTGGCGATATCGGGGAACGAGACCGTCTTGGTCTTTTGTAACAGTAGCTGTTGCCAGTTTCAACAACGATCAGCAAGCGCGCCAGCCGCACACCAGTAACGGGCCCATCATTCTCAGCCATGCGTAATCTTCTTTACTGCTTCCACCTATTCCCAGGAGCGGCATGAGCGATGGGTCCAATGACATCACGCCGACGTGCCCAACTTTGAATCAGCCAGTGACGGACAGCTGACTCTCCAGAGCGGCCGTCGTTACGCTCCGTGACGCGGCCACTCGCCCCCCCCCCCCGCCCCGCCGTGACTCTCACTTGTTGACGAAGAGGGTGAGCTCGCCGGCGCGCGTGAAGCTGCGGCTGTAGCGGCCGCCCATCTCGATCTCGGTGCCGTTGAAGGTGAAGCGGACCTCGGGCATCGGGTGGCCGTAGACGAACCAGCGGAGGTCGGCGCTGTGGCCCTTGACGCCGTGCTGGGTGCCCCGCTCCTGCTGCAGGAACCTGGACCGCCCCCGGACGGACGTCAGCGTCATGCGTCACGGCAGCCGGGCGTCACGTCACCAGCGGAACACGCTCAACTCGCTCAGGACACGGGAAACGGGGCCGACCGCGTCACAACGCGGAATTAATGCACGAATCCTTGCACGGCTAAGCTCAAACGAGACGTCTTGTAACAACGCATTACAGCCCCGCACAGTGAATTGGAAAACAGGCTTATGGGGAAGAATGAACGTTTGATTACCAAGCATTAGCAGAAAGGAACATACTGCGCTGGTACCCCAAAACACGATACAACAGCACGTGGTATAGCAGAGGACGGAAGTGCCGGACCAGCAGCTAACACGCGCCATCTGAACGTCACTGTACATAGGCACGACGATCCTAGCATTCCAGCCTGCGGAGAACCAAGCCGATAACGAAAGCCGTGTCTACCCTAACAGTGACCCCGGCATTCAGCCAACTCAATGGATCCAGACGCCCGGAACGACATGTTGCTACAAAGCGAAACGGTGGTCCTCGGAAAGCGGAAAACAAGGCATGCAACGAAGAACATCAAGCTACGGGAGGTACACAATACGGTGCGGAAACCAAAGCAGGCTTCTGAACGCCAGCACAGCGAAAGTTTCCCGGAATCAGCGTAGCCGGGCTGGCAGCGGCGAAAAGCGAGGACAAGAAGCAGCAAAAGCGGTACGAAAGCAGAAGCCAGGCTGAAAAAGCAGAGGCGCACAGCAACAGAGCCCGTACCTTCATAACAGCTGTCGGAAAATAGATCAGAAAGGAGGACCGTGACAGGTCTCTGCCAACGGAGTCCTCGAACAGTCGAAGCCTGCTCCTGATTGGTGCTTTTGAAGCGCACTTGCGCAGAACGGGCGTCAACAGACGGAGGCATGTAGGAAATCGGAGCGGAAGCTTTATTCACAGAGCGTTGCAGGGGGTTACAGACCGTTAGTGGTGTTACAGGAGCACGCAGGCAGTGCGACGTCACACGTTAAGGGCTTACTGACAGAGGACAACAAAAGAACGCGATCATTAACAACACAGGAACTGGAGGAATCTTAACGCAAATCCGCCCGATTTTCTTTCATAGCTGCAGTTGATGGTCATTCAGAGCTACCTAACGAAAGATCTGAAGTTTGCAAACGGTCTGTCATTGTAAAAGAGCGAGCTAAGCCAAATGTCAGAAACCCTACCTAAAGCTTGCATTGTAACGCATTGCAGAGGAGCACAAACGCAAAACAAGAAACCCACCGAACTCCCTTCCCCGCCACGCTAGCTGGGAGGTGCTGAGACACCCGACCGTCCGCCGTTCCGCCGCGTCTGTCTCCCGACACAGAACACCAGACCAACACTCCTGGAGACTGACAGAAGGGGAGGGAGAGCCTGCCGGCTCGCGATCACGCGCGCTCCAGGAACCTGCTCTCCCAGGCGGCGATGTCGCTGCAGCCCTTGAGCGCGGCGCCGCCGCGGCCCACCAGGCTCTCGAACTCGGCCTCCCAGTCGCGGTTGGCCGGCGGCGGCTCGGCGGCGCGCGCCGGCGGCGGCGAGCCCTCCTCGTTGGTGATCTCTGAGAGGGCGCGGCGCCGGCGGCGCGGCGGCGGCGGCGCGGCGCGGCGCGCCGGTCGGGACGAGCCGTGCAGGCCGGCGCAACGCTCGGCCTGCCTGCCGGCCTCCTCCACCTGGCGGCGCACCAGCAGCCGCTCCACCACGTGCGAGACGGGCCGCGACTCGGCCGGCTGTCGCCCGCCGCCGGCCGGCGCGTCCGTCTGGTCTCGGCGGGCAGGCCGCGGCGTTCGCTCCTCGCCCGGCTCCACCGCCTGGTAGTGGCGCCGCACGGCCGCGCCGTACTGCAGACCGAGCGGAGAGCTGGCCGGCCGGGTCAGGCCAGGTCAGGTCAGGTCAGGCTAGGTCAGGCAGGGGCCGTCAGACCTCACCGAGCACAGCCGAACAGCATGCTCACACCCCGACATCGGGCCACACGGGCCCTCAAGCGATCATTAGTGTGTAATGCACTAAATCATTAGAAAATACAAAATGTGAACAAGAATAACCGTTGAAACAAGTCACGATTAGTAATCAGACACCACGTCGTTAGCACAAGACCCTTTAAAAAAGTTTCTAACATAAATTAATAAAAAGACTGCCTAACAGACGGACAAAATGAATTAGTGCCGTCAGGCAGTAACAGTCTTTCCAAATCCGCATGCGCCACTCCATCCGTTGCAGGCGTCCAACTCACGTGGGTGGGTGGGCCCGCCCGGCCGCCCACTTCTCCATGTCGAAGTCTCTCGGGAAGTAGGACGAGATTTCCGGCTTGAAGGGCGTGCCCTCGGGCAGGTAGGGGCCCGGGCCCGGCGGCTCCGGTACCAGCTTCTCCCTGCAGGACGACCACACAGGACAGCGGTGAGACGGACAGCCTCGACGCACGGCTCGACGCTCCCGGCCGACGCCGGGTCACTCCAAAGCACAACGAAAGAATGCACTAGTGACGACCACAATGAGTTACCCGGGCTCTTATTCCATTAAGTAGGAATCAGCGTTGAAATCGTTAACCAAGCCCTGTTCGTGGAAGAGCGCCAGACCTCCGAGCGGCGGACCTCTGCGTGGCTGTCGGAGGATGAGTAACACTGACCTCTGGGTGGTGATGTGCGGAGAAGGCTCGCTCACGCCGTACTTGTTCTCCACCATGATGCGGAACTTGTAGTCCCGGTGCGGCTCCAGGTTCCGGATCTCCACCGAACAGCCGCGAACGCCTGGCGACAGCAGCGCGGCGACGCATGCAATTCAAATCCGGCAATGTGGCGCGGGCGGAGTTGTGGCAAGTGACGCTCATCCATAGAGGCTGAGGAATAAGGGAAATTAGTGTTGCATCCAATCTCCTAACGTTTGTGTTTGAAGGAACAAGGAGTCGTACACGATGAGCTGCAGGAAAACAGCCAAGCGTTCAGTACGTTACTGGACGGGCTTGAGTAGCTGCCGCTCGAAAAAACTGGCAAAGCTGGGGCAACAGCCATTTCTAGATCAACAGATGATACGTAAACACTCGCAGTGATAGCACTGTGACGCGAGGCCTGATCACAACAATTAAGTGACCAGAAGCCTCCTGCTCCACATAACAATAAACGCAGAACCAAACCGAAGTTTGCGCGCACATAGGTGAGGTTTTGAGCATGGCATCAGCGTACATGCTTCCAACGAGACGGGAGCAGTTTGTTGTCGTCCCTTTATCAGAGCATGAGTTCCCCTGGGCGGCCAGTGAGCCGTCCCCGGACGGCGCGTGTTGCTGCGAGTCAGCGTGTGAACCCACCTGAGCGGACGGTGAACCACTCTCCGCGGGGGACCTCGGCCATCTCCACGTGGTACGTGACCGGTATCCTCTGGCCGGAGGTGGGCGACGGACGCCAGGACAGCGTCAGCTGACGGTCTGTCATCCTGCCGGCGGGCCGCCTGTCAGACGGCTGACTGACCAGGACGGGACGGTGACAGTGCGGCGGCCCGCGAGCGGCCAGCGGTGGTGACCTCCGCCCGGCACTTACACGGGCAGTAGGAAGATCAGCCGAACTCGGCAGAACTCAGGGCAGACATCAGATGCTAAACGCATTCAACAGGAAAGGCCGGCAGCATCCGAAAAGCCGACCATTCAGTAACGCCCACTACTGATGGACGACAATGAGGAGTTTCATGAGCGACATGGGCAGCGACAATGCGAGCTGATGCCGACACCGGACGGAACAAAGACCCTTGCGCGGCCCGACCCCGGGTCGGGGTGGGGTCCTGAGACCCGCCGAGCGCCGGCCGCCACTCACCGGGAGATGATGGGCCGGTCCGAGAGCGGCATCGGCACGCCGGACTTGAGCTGCTTCTCCAGGGCGCCGTACTGCTCCTTCAGCGGCTTGGTCGGTCCACCGTCGAACGCTGCGGCCGGCAGGGACGGGCGTCAGACGTGGACAGCCGCGGGGACGCTCAGCGCCGGCAAACGCCGCGCTCCGGGACATCGACCGAACTGATCACACAGCGGACTGGCCGGCTGGAGAATAGCATCAAACGTCCGCGACAGGCAGACATGGACCGGGGCGATGAGACCTGGCCGTGGGGGCGGCGAGGCAGTTATAACTCGCTCTGGATGCCGCCCCTCTACCGCACACCATGCCGCAGCCCAGAAGTCGCCCCGCACTTCAGCGCGCGGTTCAGACCGGAGTGGGGCGGGCACGCACTGTCGTAGGAAAGCTCCGACTCGCAGGCAGCCTCGCCGTGCGTGTTGAAGATCTTGAGCTTGTAACGGCCGACGTCGCCCTCGCTGGCGTTTTTGATGATGAGTCGGATCAGGCCCGAACCGTCCGCCTCCATCAGGATCCGGTCACTGCACGGAGCCAGGTCAGGTCAGGTCAGCTGGGCAACCGAACAGAAAAGGGACATGCACTTGGTAAAGTTGGAATTGTGTACACACATGAGGACGTAGGCACCAGTCGGTATAACGTCTCAAGATGTTAATACAGTCATCTCGAATCTGAACTTCAATGCTGCCAAACATATAGCATTCAAGTGGAAACACAGGGTAACGGTTGCTTGCCAATGCCTGCATGACTGATGGCTTTCCAGTTTACTTTGCTTGTGTTTCTGAAATTTCTGGACACAATCCGCACATTGGGGCACCATAACCAATTCAGTCCCAACCACTATACAAGAAAGTGCGAAACAACTGCCGGGCCGTACCTGGGGAACATCCTCATGTCGTCCCTGTACCATTCAAAGTCCGGCTCGGGCGTGCCGGCGACGCAGGCGGTGAACTTGCCCTGCATTCCCGGGAACACCTCGCAGTCGCCGATCGTCTTCAGGAAGTACGGCGGCTCCGGTCTGGGCCGCCGCTCGCTGTCGAGCGTGAAGTCACGTCATCTCGTGCACCACGACGACCACGTAAATGGCATAAGTTCTCGGGTGGTTAATCGTGTTAGTGGACTCGATTGTTCACGACGATCGAGTAGCGGGATAAATTAAGTAATACAGTCAGGTTATCTGACTTCCATGTATCTCGTTCAATGAAGTCCAAATACCATCACCCTCCAGCATCGCTTCGTCAACACAGCAGCGCCGCCAACGCCACAACCGGCCGACAAGCCCCGTTCGTGTGACAGTCCGAGCCCACTCTGACCACCACTGTCCACACAGCGCCGCCCGAAACTCCCCTCCCTCGCCGGGGCGGGCGCCACCGTTCCCCGCCCACTTACATGTGGTCCACCACCTCGAGCGTGGCCGAGCACTTGGCCTCGCCGTCGGCGTTCGTGGCCAGGCAGGTGTAGACGCCGGCGTCGTCCGCCGTGCAGTCGCGCACGTACAGCGCGCACATGTCGGCGTCCCGCTTTATCTTATACTTGGCCGACAGCCGGATGGGCTTGTCGTTGAAGAGCCACTCGACCTCGGGCCGCGGAATGCCGATCACGCGGCCCAGGAACTTGGCGTCGTACTTGGGCATCTGCCGACGGCGGCGGGCAGCGGGCGTCACAAGGGAACGGCAGCCATCACGGGGGAGGGGAATAGTCGGCGGGCGGCGGCACGGCGGGCCGTCACAGGTGGAAACAGCCCACCGGCCGCTTCTGGACGTCACAGGATGTCACGGCCGCTGTCACGGGGGAAACGACTGGTGGACGGCGGCGCGGGGTCCGCCGCTCTGCTCGGGCCGAAAGGGGCCGGGACGAATACAGAAGACGACGCTGCGTGCTGCTTTGTCCACTGCGTATCTGCGGTCTCTGCGTCCCGGCTTCCCCTGCCCTCAACAGGTGATCAGACCTGACTAGCTGACTGCGGTTTCCAGACCTATGACATGTCATCAATGGTTCATAGTCCCCTGACCTGAAGTTCATCGCGTCTCGCTAGCCATGGTGCTTTGACCTGCAGCAGGTCGTCAGAGCCCGCTGGCCTCGGCCTCCTGACCTGCCGCAGGCCCCCTGGTTCCGCCAGCCCAGCCTTCCCGGCCCTGCTGCGGGTCCCAGGTCCCACCAGCCTTTGTCTGCGCTCACCTGCTGGAGGTCGGTGATTTTCTGCGCGAAGTGCGGCGCCTGGTAGGTCTTCTTGACGCGGACGTCGGCGCCGGAGTCGGCCTGGCCCAGCGGACTGCTCAGCACCACCTGGTACTTGCCGGCGTCGGCGACGCGGGCCGGCCGCGCCATCAGCGTCAGCTGCAACACGGAGAGGCCGTCACGTGGAGACGGCGTCAGACCGGCGGCAGCGGACACTCGGCACGGAACGCCGGCCGAGATCTGAACGATGGCGGAGTTTTGGGGCCTGGATGGTCCCCTGCCGAGGCGCGGGACCTCTGCGCCCGCCGTGGGACGACGGACTACCGCTGCTCTGTACCATTCAGCCCCTCCTCCAGAAGGCCGCAGACTCCCCTCATCTCGTGACTCGCACAAGGCGCCCATCCCGCCGCACCTCCCGCAACGTCCGCAGGCGCTCGTCACCACGTTTCTGCCAGGCGGCCGCGGACGCCTCCCCAGCCACTCGTCGGGACCGGCTCGGTGCGCCGTCCCGCGTCGAAGCGCGTCCCCTGCCTCGTCCCCCGACTCCCGGCGGCGCGCTCACCTTGTCGCCGTCGAAGCTGGTGAAGAGCCGGTCGCTGGCCGGCAGCGGCAGGCCGTCCCGGGTCCAGGTGATGTCCGGCAGCGGGTTGCCGCCCACGCCGGCGGTCAGCAGCAGCACGCTGCCCTCGTTCACCTCCGTGTCCCTCAGAGGGCTGGTGAAGCAGGGCGGGCTCTCCTCGCCGGGGCGCTTCTTGCCTGCGGGCGGCCGGCGGCCGGGGGCGGTCAGAGTGCCCGTGGTCGCCTCAGGCTGACCACAACCAGCACGGCAGCCGGGACACAAGGTGACGGGGGGCTGATGTAAACTCTCCCAGTGGAAAACACCGATCAAACACAAACACCTGTCCTGAATACATGGCCGCATACACACCGCTAGTGTAAGTTGCACTCCCGGCAGAGTGCACCGACATCGATCGGGCGCAACCAACGAACAACACCTGTAACTTGACGAACGCTGGCGGTCGAGCAGACAGTCGCACCAGACTGACAGGAACAGACTGTCACTGCTCAATCACGGCCACGTCACGGGGCAGGAACCGACCGCGTCTCCTCCCCGGCAGCACCCGTGACCCCCTCCCGGCCGTACCTATGACCTCGAGCCGGGCGTCGGCCTCGGCGTCGCCCTCGGAGTTGGCGATGCGGGCGCTGTACTGGCCGGAGTCGGCCGGCCGGCAGCCGTCGAACTGGAGGCCGAACGTGCCGTCGGGCAGCAGGTATGGCCGCACCCTGTTGTCGGCCGTCAGCGGCTGGCCGTCCTTCAGCCAGGTGACCGTCGGCGGCGGGTAGCCGGACACCTTGCCCTCGATGCGGGCCGGGTAGCCCTCCACGGCGCGCACCGGCCGGAACGTCTCCTGCATCAGCGGCTTACGGCGCGGCGCTGCCGGCACGGACGACGCCGTCACGGGGCGGTCACAGGGCGGTCACAGGGAGGTCACAGGATGGTCACAGGGCGGTCACAGGGCGGTCACAGGGAGGTCACAGGGAGGTCACAGGATGGTCACAGGGCGGTCACAGGGCGGTCACAGGGAGGTCAAAGGGCGGTCACAGGGAGGTTACAGGGCGGTCACAGGGCGGTCACAGGAAGGTCACAGGGAGATCACAGGGAGATCACAGGAAGGTGACAGGGAGGTCACAGGGAGGTCACAGGAAGGTGACAGGGAGGTCGCAGGAAGGTGACAGGGAGGTCACAGGGAGGCCACAGGGCGGTCACAGGGCGGACACAGGAAGATCACAGGGTGGACACAGGGGGCGGTCAGAGGGCGGTCAGAGGGCGGTCACAGGGCGGTCACAGGGAGGTCACAGGGTGCGTGGCGCCGTGGTGGGACGGAGCAGCAGCGGGAAGGCAAGGGTCAGCCAAACAGCGGCACAGCGGGGCAGAGCGGACGGCCAGACAGCAGGTGACGGCACAAGTCGGAGCACGAGGAGGGGATCGGTACAGCCGGGTGACGGCTGTGCCGACAACGAAGGCGGAACAGTGGTGCGGTAACACGACACAAGAGCCATAGAGGTGTGTGGATCACTGGCATCAGCGGTATTCTCCGTCGGCATTCCAGCACGTGGGCGAACAGCGACAGAACCAACTCACTCCTGACCGACCCCGGCCGCGCAATGACCCCTGCCTTCGGCGCCTGTCTACGCATCACGAGTTCCACTCAGCACCGTCCTATGGTGGCGGGGTTCTGCGTCGTGAGGACTAAGGGAAGGAGTAATGCTGGTCGTCGACCTTCGTTGGTAGACGTTTATGTCACAAAGGTGAATGACTGTTTTAAAAATTGGATGACTTGCAAACAGTTACTCTTAAAAGGTACGCCTATGGGTAAGGCAAGAAGTCTACTGCCGATTTCCAGCCAGCGAATATATCTTACATGCGATGCATTTGTACAGTTTTATGTCAAATCTTTAAAGCGCCAATAATCCCATTTCAACAAGCAGAAAAACATTTCATCAAAGCGCGTCAAATCATTTGAAACTTAACCGATGCTGTAAAGACCAGATTTAACAGAGAATACTGCAAAACTTAGCATTCAAAGCGTCGGTTCAGTTTTCACTTCCTGCACTTCACGGAAAAATATATCATGTTCCCAGAAACAAGACAATGAAACCATAATAAATTCTGGAAGCCGAAACGAACCGTATTTACAAAAACGACAATTTCCTTGGAGACTTGGACAAAACACGAGCCAAAATCTTCACCAGCGCAAAACATGTTTGGCATTAATATGTACAGCAATCGAAAAAAGAGGTGGTAGTAGAGAGTGAGAGCGAATTGCACACCGACGACACATTTACAATGACTGATCAAAACTTTCAAGACAAAACTCACCGTACGTCACCTTGCCCGTAGGGCTCAATATTCCTGCAACCACAGTCAAAATGCTCATTCCCAACAGCTGTTGGTACATTCAAGTCTATCTTGATTTCATAAGACAACACAAAGGCAAAGGATCACACTTATGGGGTGATAATGAACACAGTAACATCGGACCCGAGGAAAGCACATTGTAACAGAAATAGTGTTGCATGCGGGGAAAAAACATACGAACTACAAATTATAACACTTTGGGGGCGACCACACGTTTTCCTATGGGAAGACAAGGTGTACGCGGTTAAATGGAACGAATGACAGACATGCGGTCTGAGAATCACATCACTCCGGGCCAACTCACGTTCGATGGTGACGTCGGCGTCCATGGTGACGTCGCCGAGGTCGTTGATGGCCATGACGGAGTAGGTGCCGGCGTCCTCGGGAATCACCTTCTCGATCTCCACGATGGTGGTGCCCTGGGGCGTGGTGGTGATGGAGATGCGCTCCGAGCCGTGCAGGGGACGCCCGTTCTTCAGCCTGAGGGGACGACCGGGGGTGAGGGTCGGCGGTCATCACCCGCCACAGTAGGAGACTGCCCCGTGATCAGATGAGGAGCTACTTTTACACGGTACGGCCCACCGAGGCAGGCCGCCAGCATAGATAGCCGTTACTAAACTACGCTGAACTAAACAACTATATTCAGCCCTTGAATCCTTCAGGGCAGAAGACTGGAAAATTCCTCCGGGTTCAATGAATCGCAACACGCACGGAGACTGGCGTAATCCTTCTGGACCTCCTTTTGGACCCGCAACTAGAAAACGCGCCCGAAAACTGCTGGTGTCACACAGACGGCCGAGCCTGGGCCGGCGACACGCACCATTTGAGCGTGGGCCGCGGGTAGCCGACCACCTTGGTCTCCAGCTTGAGCGGCTTGCCCTCGGTGACGGTGACGTCGCCCAGGGTCTGGTCGAAGCGTGGCTTCCTCGGAACGCCTGCCGGCGGACGGCGCAAGGTCAACAGATTCAGTAGAGGGCAGCAGCGTGTCGCGCGCAGCACCGGCAGGGGAACACAGTGCACTGACACCATCGGCGACGGAGCGGTGCCGTTTGTGCCCCACCTGAAGACGCTACCAACTCAGAACCACGACGGACATACCTTGCTGTACACTTGCAGATCTGCGACCGACTCGAGCACGCAACGCAGTCGGCGCGGTACCGGGGCAGCGTGAGCCCGTGAGAGCAGAGCCACGCCGACTCACGGCAGGGCCGAGAGAGACCGTGAGCCCGTGAAGGCCGGGCCGCTCCGACTCACGGTCGACGGTGACGGCCGACTCGGTGCTGGCGTCGCCGTTGCCGTTGGAGGCGACCATGCGGTACCGGCCGGCGTCCTCGGGCCTGAGGTCCAGCACGGTCAGCCGGATCGTGCCGTCGTCCAGCTGCTCCATCTTGACGCGGCCGGACGGCGACAGCGGCTCGCCGTCCTTCAGCCTGCGGCAGGGCGGCGGTCCGGTCTGACGCCCGGGGCGGAGCCGGGGGGGGGGGCACCGGGGCCGGCTGATGTCCCTTCCCGCTGTCGTGGGCCCGAGGGAGCGATGAGCTGAACTGACTGCAGATGGAAGCCGACTGAGCCGTGGATGGATGACCATGCGCCCGGGCACCGTGATGGGCCGCGTGGATGGGTATTTGCATTTGGTGGGTATTATGAAGGGCCAGTGGGTAACAAGGCCACCTGTTTCAGGCAGTGTTTCAGCAAGGCCATCGAACTGCATCCAAATCTTCCCACGTAAGAAATGGAAAACACAACCCAAAAACACGAACGAACGCAGAGCAAATTCACCTTTCTAATACTTTCTCAGCGGTCGTCGACGTTCTCACCGTTACAACCTGAGTCAGTTACTTCCTGCCTCGCCCGTCCGTGCCGTCGACACGCCCCTAAGCCCCAGTAACCAACCAACCAACCGTGCCGTCGACAGAACCTCGGGCCGTGTCAGACGCCGTCCCCCTCCCCGGAGCGGTGCTCACCACGTGATCTCAGGAACCGGACTACCGTCAGCCTTGGCTTCCAGCACCAGGGTGTCGCCCTCCTCCTTCTTGGAGAAGGTCGGCAGACGCGAGCCGATGACCGGCGGCAGCACCTCCTCCGTCACCTTGCACGTGCTCTCTGACGAGCCCACGCAGTTGATGGCCACCACGCGGTACTGCAACACGGCACGGGCCACGCCGTCACAGCACCGTCCTCAACAGGGAAAATAATGGATACGGTCATTGGCCGTGGTTTATCGTATGCGTTGCACCGTTTACATCTCGTTTACATATCGTTATTTACAGTTTACTGGGCAAGTGAAGTGTTTGCAGTCCATTACATATGTTAGCACACAGAAATGTAACAATGAGACAGCTCATGGTACAATATTTCACCCACGTGGGACACGTGGTATTTATCATCAAGTTTCTCCCCGCTTAAGCTTTTTCTCTCTCCCTGGTTCGGCAGACCGAGCCTAGACTCGTGCCAGTTGACTTGGATGACGCCACCCATCCGGTGCCGGCAGAACCACCCGGCTGTGACGGCAAAGACCTCGATCTGAGCCGGCAATGACGAGAGCACGGCGTCCGCCGGTGCGCGGCGCGCTCACCTCGCCGTAGTCGGGCGACGTGACGTCGTCCACCCGGAAGCGGTACGTCTGCTCGTCCACCCGCTCGACGGTGATGGGTCGGCCGTCCTTGAACCAGGTGACCTCCGGCACCGGCAAGCCGGTCACCGTCGTCTCCAGCAGCAGCTTCTGGCCCAGCCGGGCGCCCGTGTTCAGCAGGCGTTTCTTGAAAGCGGGCAGCGCGGCTGCGCGGCGACGGCACCCGGTCAGCGCGGCTCGGCGTGGGGCGTGACGGGCCCACCAGGCTCCCGGCGTGCGGGGCATGGTTACGGCTCACGGCGGGCGCCATCCTCAAATGACGGCTAGATCGCTCACGGGTAAACGCTGCACTGAAACTTGGGACGATATATGTGCCTTGTTCATTTACCAAGCATGCCTCACGCTTCTCCTCCAACAAGCCTCTTGATTTCATTGTTAACTCATTGAACTTAGCTAGCACCCTAAGCCTCAATAATCAATCAATCAATTAACTCAGTGGACTGAGTTAATGGCTCAGTTCGCTAAGTGCAGGAGCGTACGAACATCCAAAAAAGTGTGTTTGTGTGAGGGGGAGGGACGCTTTTTCCCGTAGAGCTAATGTTAAATTTCCCCAAAAATGGGGGGAGGGGGCGTGGCCCCCGACCCCTCGTGTTCCTACGCCCTTTGCTGAGGGCATTAAATCGCTGAGCCCGTAATCCTCCCGCTGGTATTCGCTAGGACGATCACTCTGCGTAACGGGGGGGGGGGGAGGAGGGCGAGACACGTGACTCACTCCTGAGCAGAAGCACGCCGCTGCCGACCGTCTCGCCCTGGGCGTTGTCGGCCACCACGCTGTAGACGCCGCCGTCGTGCATGCCGACCGTGTTGACGGTGAGCGTGGTCTGCGTGCAGTCCGGGTTCGTCTCGATCGTGATGTTGTCCGACGGCCGCACGTCCTTCTGGTCGTGTTGCCTGCCGGCGGGAGGGACGGCGTCACGCCGGTCGAGCCGACGGTCATCGGCCGAGCCGGACTGGCTCGGCTGAACTGACGGTCATTAGTCGCACCAGAGACTGGCGCCAGCTGAGCTGACGGTCATTAGTCGTACCAGAGACTGGCGCCAGCTGAGCTGACGGTCATTAGCCGCGCCAGAGACTGGCGCCAGCTGAGCTGACGGTCATTAGCCGCACCAAAGACTGGGGCCAGCTGAGCTGACGGTCATTAGTCGCACCAGAGACTGGCGCCAGCTGAGATGAGTCATTAGCCACACCAGAGACTGGCGCCAGCTGAGCTGACGGTCATTAGTCGCACCAGAGACTGGCACCAGCTGAGCTAAGGATCATCACAGACCGTTAACACCAGGGTTTAAAACAGTCAACGGCACCGCTGATGGCCGTTAGTTGCACCAGTGGAGCGGCCTTCGACAACCATGCTGAAGATCACCACAGACGACCACAGCCAGTCACAGGCAGTCAGCTGGGGGTCAAGGTTGAGCATCAGCCGTCCCGTGTCGAGATAACGACCGCCACCCACTGAACCGCAGACCGTCAACGGCCGCAGAAAAACCATCCAGCGGCTACGCCGGCTCAGTCACAGAAAACTCGTCCTCTGCCGGACCGCTACAGTCCGGCAGTGCAACATTGCCCTGCCGGTTCACGGGCCTGGCTGGCGACTGGCTGCCAGACTGGCGACTGGCAGAGCGACTGGCCAGAGCCTCGCTCCACACGTACCACTTGAGCCGGCACTTGGGGTTGGCCTTGACTGTGGCGTGGAAGACTGCCCTCTCGCCAGGGACGAGCGCGATCTCGCGCAGGCCCGATATCTCCGGCTTGAACAGAACCTCCAGACGCGACTGGCGGCGCAAGCGCAGACGGTGAGAACGCACAGACGGCCGGATACCTCTGTCAACGACGCTGACGGCAATAAAGCACCGTAACGACTTCTGCAGAATGGTTTATCCAACACAGTGGCAATGCAATACAATGCAAAAGTAGACGAAAACACAAGGATAAATTTGAAAACTGCGGACAGGTAGAGCTTAGCATAACCACTGGACAGCCTGCATTGACATATATGGCAAAACAGGACATGCGGAAACATGCACAGTAACCAATGAGGCGACAAATACTTTCTAAGTCTCGGCAAAGTCAAAGATCCTTTATGTGGGCTACAAACACCCAGTACGGGCGCACCTCCTCCTGTGCCTCGCCGTGCTCGTTGGTGGCCTTGCACGTGTAGAGTCCCATGTCGTCATCAGAGGTGCGGCGGATCTTGAGCGTGTAAACGCACGTGTCCACGTCCTGGGTCATCATGATGTTGGTATCCGGCGCCAGTTCCACACCGTCCTTGTACCTGCGAAACGCGAGAGGGCATTCGTACTGCATACGATCAAACACTGCGTTCCGATCAGATCAATGTAGATCGGCAACAGGGTCAGGCACACGAAAACGTGCTGAAAACCAGTCATATTATTGCGCGAGGTTTATGCAAGGCAATTTCCAATGGCTACGGAAAAGTCGCACTTCTCGTGCTGAGTTTATATTTCATCGTTCATGAGCGTATAGCATATACATCAAGTTTCCTTTTCGTTGGTCTTAAATGATAAAATATGGCTGGAGGTTGGCGTACCATCGAATGTCCGGCTGGGGTATTCCGCGGATCTCCACGCTCATGACGGTCTCTTCACCCTTCTTCTTGACGAAGTCCACCAGGTGGGTGAAGAAGTGAGGCTCCGTGAGGTCGCTCAGAGCTGCCGAGCATCCCACGTTCCATGGACCACGCAAACATAAAAACACGTGTCGCATGAACTTGGTCGCTCTTAAAGGGGCGAACTCTGCCCGGAATCGGAGCAAGACGGCGTACGGCCAGCGAACTGACACACCGATGGACAAACATGCTAATACATTCACCGCAAAGAATTATGCCTCAAATGCACAGAGTCCTCGGGTATCTTGTGTATATTTACCCCTTGGCTGTACCTCTCATTGCGAGGCTTCCGTGTATCGCAACTCCGTTTGTATATGTGTGTGTGTATGTGTGTCAAGGCGACGACGACGTCACGACGTCGACAGCACGTCCTGGGGCGGCGGCGGCCAACTCACGCTTTACGATGAGCTTGCACTGCTCGGAGACCTCGCCCATGCGGTTTTTGAGCGTGAGCCGATACTGCCCGGCGTCCTCGTAACGGACTCGCGGGATGATCAGACGGTACTTGTGGCCGTCCTGCTGAATCACGTAGTTCTCCGACGAGTGGATCTCCTGACCGTCCATCAGCCTGCGGCGGGGCCGGCCGGCGTCACAGCGGAGAGCGACGGCGTCACGGTGGGGCGGGGCGTCACAGCGAGTCGGAGAGCGTCACGGGGAGCAGGAGAGCGTCACGGAGGAAAACGATGGCGTCACAGTAGAGCAGAAGTCTGTCGCAGCGGAGCACGACAGTGTCACGGAGGAAGAGAGCATCACAGAAGAACAAGAGAGCTTCATAATGGAGCAGGACAGCGTTATAGAAAAGCAAACAGCGTCAATGCAGACCAGAACGCCGTCGCAGCGGGGCAGGAGAGCCTCACATCGGAGCAAGGCAGAGTTACGGCAGAGCGGGACAGCGTCAAGGAAGACACACGATCGGAAAGGCGATGGCTTTCGCGCGATCTACATTTGGAGGCGGGGTTCCCATGGCGGAATTTCCCTCAAGGAACACGGGAAATGCAATAAGATCAATACACTACAAACAATCTGGTTCTCGCCAATGGTTCGGTACACGGGCCTTAGCGCCAGGCTGGCGTCACGACGCTGGGACCCACCAGTGGGGCTCGGGAATCGGGTTGCCGTAGCCTTGTATGGTGAGAATCTTGTTCTCGGTAATGAAGCAGATGAGATCGGTGAACTTGGTGAGAATCTGGGGCATCGCTGTAAACGACCCATGACAGCTTAGCATTCGGTGATGAGATGCATCGCACTGTGCCTGGTGGTTGACACCATCTCTCTGTTGTCATTTTTCGAGCGTTCACAGCGTTACGCAGAATGTTTCATGACACGACATTCTAAGACGGCAGTTTCGAATGCCGTCTAAATGAACTCGAAAACTCGAATGAGTAAGCCCATGACTATATTTATCGTGCTTAAGTTTACTTGAGAACACGATACCACACATGAATGAAAATGACACTGGTTAAAATAAATGGCAAGTCAAATAAAAACAAAGTTTTGAGATTACGGCTCACCTCGGGCTGGTCCAGGGCGATGTTAGCTGATGAACAAGATAACGATGTCAAGATTAGTAACTCAGACACGGCAGTGCGCATGCAGGGCAAGGTTACAGGACGGGAGTGGTCCAGAGATACGATAACCGAATACCGTACTGTCGTGACCAGCTGAGGCAGACCAGCGAGCGAAGTTACAGTCAGGTACGCTATCGCCAGACAAAATCGCCCGCGAAAAGTTGCGAGGAAACTCTCTCAGATAAACGCAAAAAACAGCCGCCAGACGTCAAACCCTTTCGCAGCTTCAGAGACTGCAGTCAAACTCGAAAGCAGCAGCCAGCTGTGCGCGGAGTGAGCAGTGATGAGCAGTGATGCGATACGGCAGCGCGAAGACGACGATTCTGCTGTTGACTCCGGCAGCGTCGGCCGGGGCCGCGCGGAGCGCGGCAGAAGCGCAGGAGGCGGCGGAAACGGCGGCCGGCGCGCTCACCTAGCTCCCCGCCCGTTCGCGTCTCCGGCAGCGGCCGCGACGGCCAGATGGTGGTCCAGCGGTCGCCGGCGGTCAGCTCGGCGACTATCTGCGCCGGCGTCTTGGGCCGGGAGCGCGTGTGCAGCACGCGGCGGCCGGCCGGCGCGCGCAGGCCCCGCTCCGTGTCCAGGTCGGAGATGTGCAGCGTGCGCAGGCCGGGCGGCGGCGGCGCGCCGCGGCCGCGGCCCCACGGGCTGCTCAGCACCGCGTACGGGCCCGTGTCGAGCACGACGTCGCGCGGCAGCCGGCTGCCGAACAGGCTGAACTGCTCGGGCTGGCGCGGCGCGCCGCCCTCCTCGGTCGGCGGCCAGTCGCGCAGCGTGAAGTGGCCGAGCAGGCCCGGCCCGGCGTCGGCCGGCGCCGGCTCCGGCGCGCGCCGGCCGTACAGCGCGTAGTCGACCGGCCGGTACTCGCGCGAGCCGGCCTCGGCGCGCTCGTGCAGCACGGCGCGGCCGCAGATGTCGTACTCGGCCGGCCGGAGGTCGGGCCGGCGCACCGGGCCGCCGCCCTCCGGTAGCCGCAGCCCGAACACGTCGTACCGCACTGGCGGCCGGTCGGCGCCCCGGCCGCCCACCAGCTCCGGCACGATGATGTAGCCCAGCAGGGTGTACTCGCCGGGCGTGTCCACGGCGTACAGGCCGCCGCCCGGCGCCCCGTGGTCCCGCGGAGCGTGGTCTCGCGGGAGACGGTCCGGTCCGAGCGGGCGGCGCTCGCCACGGACGTCGCGGCCCAGCGGATAGCGGTCGGAGTCTTTTCCCTCGCCGGGAGCGCGGTCCACGTCAACTCCGAAACCTCCCGGCCGACGGTCGGGCGCTGCGGCGTCGCGAGGCTGCTGGTCGGGAATCTGGTGTTCTCCCGGACGACGGTCGAGTCCTCTGGCGTCGTGCGGAGTTCGGTCGGGCAGCTGGTGGTCTCCCGGACGGCGGTCCGGTGCTTTGGTGTCGTGTGGCTTCCGGTCCGGCACTTGGCGGTCTCCTGGACGACGGCCCGGCACCTCTGCATCGAGAGGCCTTCGGTCGGGCAGCTGGTGGTCTCCTGGGCGACGGTCCGGTACTTTGCCGTCCGCCGGCAGCCTGACGCCGTGGATATCGTAGTCGCCAGGACGGTGGTCTGGTCCTCGTACATCCAGCGGGCCGAAGCCGTTTACGTCGTAGCTGGCGGGCATGAAGCCCTCTCTATCCGGACCGGGCCGCAGGCCGTACACGTCGAAGCCGACGCGACGGTACTCCGGCTGCTCAGCGTCGCCTCCCAGGTAGTCAAAGATCAAATAGCCGTAGATGTCGTAGTCGTCCGGGTAGGCTCCCGGACCCGTGTATCCGTGCGGCGGGACGTGGGGGAAGTAGTCCCGCCGGGGGAACCGATAATCGGGTCGGACGTGGACCGGCAGCCGGTACCCGGGCACATCGCGGTCCGCCGGGTACCAGTCCAGTCCTGGGGCGCCAAACGGCCCGCGAAAACCGGGCAGGGTGTAGTCCTCGGGTCGACGGTCCGGCCACTTTCCTTCGCGGGGCACTCGTCCATCGTGGACCCTGTGGTCTTCAGGGCCGCGACCTCGTGCGTCGCCGTGTGGCTCACGAGCAGGCTGCATGCCATAGCCTTCGGAGCCGTATCCTGGTCCTCTGATGTCGTAGCCATGACCGCGACCGGGAACGTCGTAGCGGCCACGGCGATCGTCCGGCCTCTTCGCGTCTCCGGGAATGCGATAGCCATGGATGTCGTAGTCCACAGGGCGACCATCGGGACCCCAGACATCGTACCCAGGCTCCCGGCCATAAACGTCATATCCCACGATGCGACGGTCCAGTGCTTGGCCATCGAAGGGGATCCGAGCGCGGACATCATGGTCTCCGGGGCGGTAATCTGGTCCTCCGACGTCATACGGCGGTCTTCGGCCGGGTATATCATGGTCTCCTGGCCTGTAATCTGGTCCTCTTACATCATGTGGAGGTTTTCGGCCAGGGACATCGTAATCTTTCGGACGATAATCTGGTCCTCTGACATCATGCGGAGGTCTTCGGCCAGGGACATCATAATCTTTCGGACGATAATCTGGTCCTCTGACATCGTGTGGAGGTCTTCGGCCAGGAACATCATAGTCTTTCGGACGATAATCTGGTCCTCTGACATCATGAGGAGGTCTTCGGCCAGGAACATCATAGTCTTTCGGACGATACTCTGGCCCTCTGACGTCGTGTGGGGGTCTTCGGCCAGGGACATCATGGTCTCCTGGGCGACGATCTGGTCCTCTGACGTCACGCGGAGGTCTCCTGTCAGGAGTATCATGGTCTCCTGGGCGATAATCTGGTCCTCTGACATCATGTGGAGGTCTCCGGCTCGGAACGTCATAGTCTCCAGGGCGACGATCAGGACCTCTGTCAGGCTGACGGCTCGGGACATCATGGTCTCCAGGGCGACGATCAGGTCCTCTGTCAGGCTGACGGCTCGGGACATCATGGTCTCCAGGGCGACGATCAGGCCCTCTGTCAGGCTGACGGCTCGGGGCATCATGGTCTCCAGGGCGACGATCAGGTCCTCTGTCAGGCTGACGGCTCGGGACATCATGGTCTCCAGGGCGACGATCAGGTCCTCTGTCAGGCTGACGGCTCGGGACATCATGGTCTCCAGGGCGACGATCAGGTCCTCTGTCAGGCTGACGGCTCGGGACATCATGGTCTCCAGGGCGACGATCAGGTCCTCTGTCAGGCGGACGGCTCGGGACATCATGGTCTCCTGGACGATAATCGGGCCCTTTGTCGGGTCTTCGGCCAGGGACATCATGGTCTCCAGGGCGACGATCAGGTCCTCTGACGTCACGCGGAGGTCTCCTGTCAGGAGTATCATGGTCTCCTGGGCGATAATCTGGTCCTCTGACATCATGTGGAGGTCTCCGGCTCGGGACATCATGGTCTCCAGGGCGACGATCAGGTCCTCTGTCAGGCTGACGGCTCGGGACATCATGGTCTCCAGGGCGACGATCAGGACCTCTGTCAGGCTGACGGCTCGGGGCATCATGGTCTCCAGGGCGACGATCAGGCCCTCTGTCAGGCGGACGGCTCGGGACATCATGGTCTCCTGGACGGTAATCGGGCCCTTTGTCGGGTCTTCGGCTCGGAACATCGTGGTCTCCAGGGCGACGATCAGGTCCTCTGTCAGGCGGACGGCTCGGGACATCATGGTCTCCTGGACGATAATCGGGCCCTTTGTCGGGCCTCCGGCTCGGAACATCGTGGTCTCCAGGGCGACGATCTGGTCCTTTATCGTCGTGTGGAGGCCTCCGGTCAAGAGCATCGTAATCTCCAGGACGACGATCAGGTCCTTTGTCAGGCTGTCGGCTCGGAAGATCACGGTCCCCGGGACGGCGATCATGTTCCCTGTCTGGTCCGGAGATCGGAAGATCACGGTCTCCAGGACGCCGATCAGGCGCCTTGTCGTCGGGCGGCACCTGTTCAGGAGTGACGTCGTCTCCAGAACGACGGCCAGGCTCCTCGGTCTCGTGGGAAGGCTTTCGCTCAGCGGCTTCAGGCTTTTCATACGGCTCGTCTTTTTCAAGAGAGGGCTTGTCAACGTCCTTAACGTCGTCCGGCTTTCTTTCTTCGCGCGGTTTTTGCAGATCCGCATCCAATTTCTCGGACGGTACCCGTCCCTCTGGCGCATCCACGTCAACCATTAAGTCGTCACGTTTTGCGGACTCGAGTTCCGGTTTATCAGGTGATTTGCCCTTCTCAGGAACATCTTCCTCAGTTCTTCTCTTGTCATGAGGCTTTGTCAAGTCTTCAATAAACTGTTCGGACGGTTTGTCCTCCCGTTCAGTGCTCTCCTCAGGCTGCTTCGCATCACGGGGCTTTTGGCTACCTTCTTCCGGCTTTTCAGGAGATCTGGCTTTCTCCGGAATACCTTCCTCAGTCCTCTTCCGCCGGTGAGGCTTTGCTGAGTCTACCTCGGGCAGCTCTGGTGGCTTGTCTTCCTCTGGAGCACTAACGTCGGCCTGTTTCGCGTCATGAGGCTTTAGTCTCTCCTCATCTGGCTTCTCAGGCGACTTGGCTTTCTCCGGAATGCCTTCTTCAGTCCTCTTCCGCCGGCGAGGCTTTTCCACCTCGGGCAGCTCTGGCGGCTTGTCTTCCTCTGGAACACTAACGTCAGCCTGTTTCGCGTCATGAGGCTTTATCCTCTCCTCATCTGGCTTCTCAGGCGACTTGGCTTTCTCGGGAATGCCTTCCTCAGTCCTCTTCCGCCGGCGAGGCTTTGCTGAGTCTACCTCGGGCAGCTCTGGCGGCTTGTCTTCCTCTGGAACACTAACGTCAGCCTGTTTCGCGTCATGAGGCTTTATCCTCTCCTCATCTGGCTTCTCCGGCGACTTGGCTTTCTCCGGAATACCTTCCTCAGTCCTCTTCCGCCGGTGAGGCTTTGCTGAGTCTACCTCGGGCAGCTCTGATGGCTTGTCTTCCTCTGGAACACTAACGTCAGCCTGTTTCGCGTCATGAGGCTTTATCCTCTCCTCATCTGGCTTCTCCGGCGACTTGGCTTCCTCGGGAATGCCTTCTTCAGTCCTTTTCCGCCGGCGAGGCTTTGCTGAGTCTACCTCGGGCTCTGATGGTTTGTCTTCCTCTGGAACACTAACGTCAGCCTGCTTCGCGTCATGAGGCTTTATTCTCTCCTCATCTAGCTTCTCAGGCGACTTGGCTTTCTCGGGAATGCCTTCTTCAGTCCTTTTCCGCCGGCGAGGCTTTGCTGAGTCTACCTCGGGCTCTGGTGGCTTGTCTTCCTCTGGAACACTAACGTCAGCCTGTTTCGCGTCATGAGGCTTTAGTCTCTCCTCATCTGGCTTCTCAGGCGACTTAGCTTTCTCGGGAATGCCTTCCTCAGTCCTCTTCCGCCGGTGAGGCTTTGCTGAGTCTACCTCGGGCTGCTTTGATGGCTTGTCTTCCTCTGGAACACTAACGTCAGCCTGTTTCGCGTCATGAGGCTTTATCCTTTTCTCATCTGGCTTCTCCGTCGACTTGGCTTTCTCGGGAATGCCTTCTTCAGTCCTTTTCCGCCGGCGAGGCTTTGCTGAGTCTACCTCGGGCAGCTCTGATGGCTTGTCTTCCTCTGGAACACTAACGTCAGCCTGTTTCGCGTCATGAGGCTTTATCCTCTCCTCATCTGGCTTCTCAGGCGACTTGGCTTTCTCGGGAATGCCTTCCTCAGTCCTCTTCCGCCGGCGAGGCTTTGCTGAGTCTACCTCGGGCAGCTCTGGTGGCTTGTCTTCCTCTGGAACACTAACGTCAGCCTGTTTCGCGTCATGAGGCTTTATCCTCTCCTCATCTGGCTTCTCCGGCGACTTGGCTTTCTCGGGAATACCTTCCTCAGTCCTCCTCCGCCGGCGAGGCTTTTCCACCTCGGGCAGCTCTGATGGCTTCTCTTTCTCTGGAACACTAATGTCGGCCTGTTTCGCGTCATGAGGCTTTAGTCTCTCCTCATCTGGCTTCTCAGGCAACTTTACTTTCTCCTCAATGCCTTCTTCAGTCATTTTCCTGCGGCGAGGCTTTGTTAAATCCGCCTCGGGCTGTTCAAACGGTTCAGGTACCACATCCTCTAAACCAGTTACGTGGGACGGCTGGTCTTCCTCTGGGACGTCACGACCACCCTCTTTCTCGTCACGTGGTTTTCGTGCTTCTTTATCTGGTTTCTCAGCCTGTTCGTCTTCCTTTTCGAGATCCCGTTCGGCCCTCTTTGGCAATGACTCACCCTTTTCAGCTTCCTTTGGTTTCTGTTCGCCAGGAGCGCCAGAATCTTCTGCCAGCTTTGTTTTTAGTTCCGGGGGCCGTGCGTCTGGTGCGTAACCCGGCTGCTCTTTTGACTTTGGCATTGCCAATGATGTCGAGTCATCCTCCCATTCGACCTCATCTGCACTGTCACTGGCCATGTCAATTTCAGCCATTTCGGCGTGGTTCTCTTCGTCGTAAGAGGACACGCTGGAAATCGTCTCTCTTCCCTGCACTGTTCCCAGATTATCATCCTCCGCTCTTTCTTCAGGAGCTACAAATGCAGAATCGAGTGGTGATGGTACCAAAGGCGGAGGCGACCTAAGCTTTTTGTCGGAGCGCTGATGTGGTACATCCACGCTGTCGAGCCCACGTATTCCTCTGTCATCCATAGCCTCTAGTTCGGAATCATCGAGGCTGAATGACACTTTCTTCTCAAGCACAGGATGTTCTGCCCGAGGCTGTGGCGCTCCGTCGGTCTGCCTTTTGTCGTCGACAAAACCAACTTTTTTGCCGACTGAGCTAGGAGATGGTAGGTCAGCAACCTCGTCGCGGTCATCTTCAGGTACGCCCGCGCGGTCTTTGGTCTCTTTTTCCGTGTCCACCACGGGCATCTCGGGCCGGTATTCAGCATCCTTCCCAACTGAAGATGTCCTCACCTTTTTCGGTTCTCGGACCTTTCCGACTGGTTTTTCGGAGTCGGGCTTCTGCGGTAAGCCAGCTGGCGTTTCCAAATCTGCTGCGCTCTCGTCGGCTTCCGACAGTTTCACAGCCTCAAGTTTTTTAGCCTCCTCAGCCATGGTGTCCACAGGAGAAACAGGAGTTATTTTAACTTTGTCCTCCCGGGCTTCCGTATCTTGTTTCGCTATGTCCGCCCAGAAGTCTTCTTTGTCAGCTTCCTCCGGCTGGTCTTTGGAGACGTCCTCGACGATGCGACCAGGTTTTCTCTTTTCGACCTCCCCCATCGGTGTCTTTTCGATTTCATCATCTGTGACATCTACCTTGACCACCCGCTTCCTCTTTTCTTTTTCAGCCAAGGCATCGGCAGGAAGTTCCTCTTGAATAAATGGCGCGACTTCGTCTCCGGTTATTCTGACCTGACCAGTGAAAGCTTCGCCCAACTCTTCAACTGCCTGTCCCCAGAAATCAATCTCTTCCGGATGGCTTTCCACCGGCTGGAGTTTCTTCTCAGTTGGGACTGCAGACTCAGCGATTTCCGGTAAACCCCTGCCTGGCTTCTCATCGGCGACAGTCTCGTCAGCGGCCAGAGACTCGCCTGACTCCGGTTTCTGGGCCGGTTCAATCTCAGAGCGTGAAACGGCGTCACCCCGAACGACGGGAACTGCCTGTTCGCCTGGTTTTTCCTCACCACTTTGTATCTCGCCCGTTGTTTTGGGCATTTCCGGCAACATGTCGCCCTCAGCAGCCTTCTGAGGCCGTCTGCCTTCTGGAAATGATATTTCCGAGTCAGGACGTCTGGATTCGGATGGCGCCTTTTCATCCCTCACTTTGGTCTCGTCCTCAACAGAGCCAACCTCATCTGGTTTTGTCTTGACTTCGTGTTGTGCCTTAGTGTCAGGACTACCTCTATCAAACACAGTCGGAACATCTCTTGTCTTGGCACTCACTGGGTGAGCGTCTATATCCTCACTTCCCATCCGTTCCCATTCGGTTGGTCCGATGCCTTGTTCAGCCTCCTGAGACTGCAAATTCTCAGCAGATCCCAAAGATGAGGCATCGGCTGGCTTCGTCACTGCAGGTCCTGATGTTGGAATGTCACGCGGCTTTGCCCCGAAGACCTTGTCATCGGTGGCAACGATGTCTTCATCGGGGGTCACCATATCGTCCAGTTTTGAAATACGTGGCCTGATGTCTTTGTCCTGAGCCGCTTCGATTTCCAAGCCTGTTTTCACTGGTTTAACAGCATCAGTTTTCTCCGGCGCATCTGGTCCTTCCTCACTAGGTTTGTCGAATTCGTCCCCAGGTGCAACGGTCTCAGCGCGCTTTTGTTTCCGTAACGGTGCGGATTTCGAAGCCGGCGCAGTTTCATCCTGAATGGTGAGAACATCTGTTTTCTTCGCTTCTCTTAACTCTCCTTCCTCCACACGCTCCTCTGCTGTTCGTGTCGCTCTGTCCAACTGGTCGTTTCCAGCAGGGATTTCTGAATACGGCTTCGGCGGCAAGACGCTATCAGGCTTTGTCTTGGTCATATCGTCATCGTCAGACAATTTACCTGGATGCTGTGCCTCTGTCTCTTCTTTGGAGACAGGGAAAGTATCGTCGTGGGTTACCGCCATAACCCTTTCCCTTCCTTCTCTTGCTTCAACGCCCGTACGTTCACCTTCTTTTCCTATCTGGGCCCAGAAATCACCCTCTTCAGCTTCCTGGGGCTGAACGTCTTCAGCTGACGGTATTCCGGAGCTAGGCTTTCTTGGTGCTTCAACGCCTGGCACCGTCTTTGTTGCCTTTTGGTCAGCCTCAGACACTCCAGACTGTGGCTTTTGCTTATCCCTCTTCAGGACAGGGCCAGATTCATCGTAATCGATCGGTACAACTTTTTCCCTCACTTCAGCCGGTTTAATGGCGGCCTTCTCACCTTCCCTGCTTATCTGACACCAGAAATCGCCCTCTTCTGGCTCCTGTGGCTGAAGGTCTTTTGCAGATGGCATTTCGGAGCCAGGTTTTTCTGGCGACGCAACATCTGGCCTCGCCTTTCTTGGTTTGTCGTCGGATACAGTCATTTCCTTCGGTTGTGGTTTCTTTTTATCTTTCTTGGGGACAGGAGCAGATTCATCGACCTCAATCGGAACGTCCCTTTCTTTTGCTTTCGCCACCTCAACATCAGTCTTCACACTTTCAATGGTGATCTGGTCGCCCTCTTTGGCTTCATCAGGCTGAACGTCTTCTGTAGGGGCTACTTCGGAGACAGGCTTCTTTGGCGACACAGCACCTGGCTTCATCTTTGAGACTTTGTCATCCACAACAGGCACTTCTGGATGTGGTTTCTCTTCACCTTTCTTCGACACAGGGCCGGATTCGTCGAAATCAATGGGCACAGCCCTCTCCTTTTTGTCTACTACTTCAACATCAACCTCTTCACTTTCCTTGCTGATCTGAGACCAGAAATCGCCCTCCTCAACTTCCTGTGGATGAATGTCTTCAGTGGATGGCATGTCGGGACCCGGTTTTTCTGGTATCGCAACATCCGGCTTAGTCTTATCTTTCCTGGAGACGGGAACAGTTTCGTCTACTTGAATTCGGCACGGCCCTTTCTCTCGTGCCCACCACTTCAGCATCAGCCTTTCCACTTTCCGGACTTATCTGAGACCAGAAATCGCCCTCTTCAGTTTCCTGAGACTGGAGATCTGCTGATGGTATTTCGGCAGCAGGTTTTTCTGGTGACGTGACATCTGGTTTCGCCTTTCTGGGTTCGTCATCAAACACAGTCACATCTTCCGGTTTTGGTTTCTTTTTATCTTTCTTAGAGACAGGAGCAGATTCACCGACTTCAATCGGAACGTCCCTTTCTTTCGCTTCTGCCACTTCAACTTCAACCTTCTCACTTGCCCTGCTGATCTGAGACCAGAAATCACCCTCTTCAGTTTGATCAGGCTGAACTTGTTCTGCAGGGGATATTTCAGAGAGAGGCTTCTTTGGCGACACAGCACCTGGCTTCATCTTTGAGACTTTGTCATCCAAAGCAGGCACTTCTGGATGTGGTTTTTCTTCACCTTTCTTCGAAACAGGGCCGGATTCGTCGTAATCAATGGGCACAGCCCTCTCCTTCTTCGTGTCTACTACTTCAACATCAGCCTTTTCACTTTCCTTGCTTACCTGAGACCAGAAATCACCCTCTTCAGTTTCCTGAGACTGGAGATCTTCTGCTGATGGTATTTCGGCAGCAGGTTTTTCTGGTGACGTGACATCTGGCTTCGTCTTCTTGGGTTTGTCATCGAACACAGTCACATCTTCCGGCTTTGGTTTCTTTTTATCTTTCTTGGAGACAGGAGCAAATTCATCGACTTCAATCGGAACGTCCCTTTCTTTCGCTTCTGCCACTTCAACTTCAATCTTCTCACTTGCCTTGCTGATCTGAGACCAGAAATCGCCCTCTTTGGCTTCATCAGGCTGAACGTCTTCTGTAGGGGCTACTTCGGAGACAGGCTTCTTTGGCGACACAGCACCTGGCTTCATCTTTGAGACTTTCTCATCCACAGCTGGCACTTCTGGATGTGGTTTCTCTTCACCTTTCTTCGGTACAGGGCCGGATTCGTCGTAATCAATGGGCACAGCCCTCTCCTTTTTGTCTATTACTTCAGCATCAACCTCTTCACCTTTCTTGCTTATTTGAGACCAGAAATCGCCCTCCTCAACTTCCTGTGGCTGAATGCCTTCTGTGGATGGCATTTCGGGACCTGGTTTTTCTGGTGGCGCAACATCCGGCTTAGTCTTATCTTTCCTGGAGACGGGACCAGTTTCGTCCACTTGAATGGGCACGGCCCTTTCTCTCGTGCCCACCACTTCAGCATCAGGCTTTCCACTTTCCGGACTTATCTGAGACCAGAAATCGCCCCCTTCAGGTTCCTGTGGCTTTAGATCTGCTGATGGTATTCCGGCAGCAGGTTTTTCTGGTGGCGTGACATCTGGCTTCGCCTTTCTGGGTTTGTCATCGAACACAGTCACATCTTTCGGTTTTAGTTTCTTTTTATCTTTCTTAATGACAGGAGCAGATTGATCGACTTCAATCGGAACGTCCCTTTCTTTTGCTTCTGCCACCTCAACATCAGTCTTCTCACTTTCAATGGTGATCTGGTCGCCCTCTTTGGCTTCATCAGGCTGAACGTCTTCTGTAGGGGATATTTCGGAGAGAGGCTTCTTTGGCGACACAGCACCTGGCTTCATCTCTGAGACTTTGTCATCCACAGCAGGCACTTCTGGATGTGGTTTTTCTTCACCTTTCTTCGAAACAGGGCCGGATTCGTCGTAATCAATGGGCACAGCCCTCTCTTTCGTGTCTACTACTTCAACATCAACCTTTTCACTTTCCTTGCTGATCTGAGACCATAAATCGCCCTCTTCAGGTTCCTGTTTCTGAATAACTTCTGTGGATGGCATTTCGGGACCTGGTTTTTCTGGTGGCGCAACATCCGGCTTAGTCTTATCTTTCCTGGAGACGGGAACAGTTTCGTCTACTTGAATCGGCACGGCCCTTTCTCTCGTGCCCACCACTTCGACATCAGCCCTTCCACTTTCCGGACTTATCTGAGACCAGAAATCCCCCTCATCAGTTTCCTGTGACTGGAGATCTGCTGATGGTATTTCGGCAGCAGGTTTTTCTGGTGACGTGACATCTGGTTTCGCCTTTCTGGGTTTGTCATCGAACACAGTCACATCTTCCGGTTTTGGTTTCTTTTTATCTTTCTTAGAGACAGGAGCAGATTCACCGACTTCAATCGGGACGTCCCTTTCTTTCGCTTCTGCCACTTCAACTTCAACCTTCTCACTTGCCCTGCTGATCTGAGACCAGAAATCGCCCTCTTCAGCTTGATCAGGCTGAACTTGTTCTGCAGGGGATATTTCAGAGAGAGGCTTCTTTGGCGACACAGCACCTGGCTTCATCTTTGAGACTTTGTCATCCACAGCAGGCACTTCTGGATGTAGTTTTTCTTCACCTTTCTTCGAAACAGGGCCGGATTCGTCGTAATCAATGGGCACAGCCCTCTCCTTCTTCGTGTCTACTACTTCAACATCAACCTTTTCACTTTCCTTGCTTACCTGAGACCAGAAACCTCCCTCTTCAGGTTCCTGTGGCCGAAGATGTTCTGCTGATGGTATTTCGGCAGCAGGTTTTTCTGGTGACGTGACATCTGGCTTCGTCTTCTTGGGTTTGTCATCGAACACAGTCACATCTTCCGGTTTTGGTTTCTTTTTATCTTTCTTGGAGACAGGAGCAGACTCATCGACTTCAATCGGAACGTCCCTTTCTTTCGCTTCTGCCACTTCAACATCAACCTTTTCACCTTCCTTGCTGATCTGAGACCAGAAATCGCCCTCTTCAGCTTCCCGTGGCTGAATGCCTTCTGTGGATGGCACCTCGGGACCTGGTTTTTCTGGTGGCGCAACATCCGGCTTAGTCTTATCTTTCCTGGAGACGGGAACAGTTTCGTCCACTTGAATCGGCACAGCCCTTTCTCTCGTGCCCACCCCTTCGACATCAGCCTTTCCACTTTCCCTGCTTATCTGAGACCAGAAATCGCCCTCTTCAGGTTCCTGTGGCTGAAGATCTTCTGCTGATGGCATTTCAGCAGCAGGTTTTTCTGGTGACGTGACATCTGGCTTCGTTTTCCTGGGTTTGTCATCGAACACAGTCACATCTTCCGGTTTTGGTTTCTTTTTATCTTTCTTAGAGACAGGAGCAGATTGATCAATTTCAATCGGAACGTCCCTTTCTTTTGCTTCCGCCACCTCAACATCAGTCTTCTCACTTTCAATGGTGATCTGGTCGCCCTTTTTGGCTTCATCAGGCTGAACGTCTTCTGTAGGGGCTATTTCGGAGACAGGCTTCTTTGGCGACACAGCACCTGGCTTCATCTTTGAGACTTTGTCATCCACAGCAGGCACTTCTGGATGTGGTTTCTCTTCACCTTTCTTCGACACAGGGCCGGATTCGTCGTAATCAATGGGCACAGCCCTCTCCTTTTTGTCTACTACTTCAACATCAACCTTTTCACTTTCCTTGCTTATGTGAGACCAGTAATCACCCTCTTCAGCTTCCTGTGGATGAATGTCTTCAGTGGATGGCATTTCGGGACCTGGTTTTTCTGGTGGCGCAACATCCGGCTTAGTCTTATCTTTCCTGGAGACGGGAACAGTTTCGTCCACTTGAATCGGCACGGCCCTTTCTCTCGTGCCCACCATTTCAACATCAGTCTTTCCACTTTCCGGACTTATCTGAGACCAGAAATCCCCCTCTTCAGTTTCCTGTGGCTGGAGATCTTCTGATGGTATTTCGGCAACAGGTTTTTCTGGTGACGTGACATCTGGTTTCGCCTTTCTGGGTTTGTCATCGAACACGGTCACATCTTCCGGTTTTGGTTTCTCTTTATCTTTCTTAGAGAGAGGAGCAGATTGACCAACTTCAATCGGAACGTCCCTTTCTTTCGCTTTCGCCACCTTAACATCAACCTTCTCACTTGCCTTGCTGATCTGAGACGAGAAATCGCCCTCTTCAGCTTGATCAGGCTGAACTTGTTCTGCAGGGGATATTTCGGAGACAGGCTTCTTTGGCGACATAGTGTCTGGCTTTGTCTTTGAAGCTGTATCATCGACCGCAGGCACTCCTGGGTGTTTTTCGTGTTTGTCTTTCTTCTCCACGGGGCCAGACTGATCGACTTCAATTGGCACGGCCCTTTCCCCTGCGTCCACTCTTTCCAGATCAACCTTGTCACTTTCCCCGCTGATCCGCGACCAGAAATCGCCCCCTTCAGGTTCCCGCGGCTGAAGGTCTTCTGCTGATGGCACTTCCAGGCCAGGCTTTTCTGGCGATCTGACATCTGGCTTCGCCTCTGTGGGCCTGCCATCCGAGGCAGTCGGTTCTGTCGGCTGTGGCTCCTGTTCATCTCGCTTGGAGACAGGCACAGATTCATCGATTTGAATCGGAACGGTCTTTTCCTTTGTTTCCGCCTCTTCTTCAACTTTCTCACTTGCTTTGCTGAGCTGGGACCAGAAATCGCCCTCTTCAACTTCCTGACGCTGAAGGTCTTTTGTGGATGGTAGTTCGGAGCCAGGTTTCTTTGGTGACGCAATGGCTGGCTTAATCTGAACAGTCTTGTCGACGACCTCAGGCACATCTAGTTCTGGCCTCTGTTCGTCTTTTGTGGAGGGAGAGACAGTATCGTAGCCGAGAGGCGCAATCCCTTCCCTCCCTTTAAGGGAGATCAGCTCTGGCTCTAGCTTCTTTTCGCCGCTCTTTGAGGACGCAGCTTTGTCGTAGTCGACCGGCACAACCCCTTCCCACACGTGCGTTTCTTCGACGCAAACGTAGTCGCTTTTGCTGGCTATTTGTCTCCAGAAGTCGCCCTCGTCGGCTTCAATCGGCTCAATATCTTCAGCTGGCATTTCAGAGACAGGAGTCTTAGATGACACAATTTCTTGTTTGGCCTTTATGGTCCTGTCGGCGACGACAGACACTTTTGGCTTCCGATCATCTTCTTCAGGTGCGGGAACTTGATCGTCGTACCCAATGGGCACAACTCTTTCCCTACGTTCTGCCACTTCCGAGTCAACCTTTTCATCTTGCCTGGCTATCTGCGGCCAGAAGTCTCCCTCCTCAGCTTCTTCAAACTGAGGGCTTACATGAGATGGCATTTCGGGGAAAGGTTTCTCAGGCGACTCGCTATCTGGCTTAGCCTTTGATGCCTTGTCGTCGACGGCAGGTGTTTCTGGTTGCTGCCGGAGAGCCTCCTCCACGCCTTCAGGCTGTGCTCTCTTTGGTTTATGTTTATCATCCACAGACAAGCGGCCTAGACTAGGCTTCTTCTCAGCTGCCTCGATATCCGGGACACCTTCATCGTGAACGCTGGGCAAAGCTGTTCTCCTCACCTCCACTGTCTCAAAAACAATCTCTTTCCCTTCATCGCCAATCCGTGACCAGAAGTCAGTGTCTTCAGCTTCCTCGGGTTGCGTATCTCCTTCAAGCGGAACGTCAGAGTCGGGCACCTTCCACAAAGGGCTGTCTGGCTTCACCTTTGATGGCTTAACATCAGCCATTGGCAGTTCTCCCGGCTGCGGCTTCTGATCATGAACGATCGGCACAACCCTCTCCCTCGCTTTCATTGTCTCGACCGCAGTCTCTTCACTTTCTTCAGCCACCTGAGACCAAAAATCGACGTCCTGAATACCTTCAGCCTGAACATCTTCCGATGGGATTTTGGAGCCCGGCGCCTTTGACAGGGGCCTTTCTGGTTTCATCTCTGAAGTCTTGTCATCAATGCCGGGCACTTCCCGTCGCTGCGGCGCCAGAGTAACGCCTGGTTGTTCATCCAAGGTGTCGTCATCGACGCCGGCACTCACCGACACTCTTTCTAGCCGTTTTATGTCCGATTCAAGGACGTCATCTCCAGGAGCTGTCTGAGCAGCTTTCTCCGTCGTGCCTTTCTCAGGCGTATCTGGCGGCACTGGTTTGGCGGTCTGAGAGGCAGAACTAACCTGCCTGGGCACATCGGAAGGTGTTTCTTTAGTCTGCGTGTCGCTGTCATGCTTACTGACAGGAGCTTTCCCCGAAACCGGGGGTTTTTCTTCTCCTCTTTCCACGGGACCAAAGCCCTCCCTGTTCACCGACACATCGACCACTGTCGATCTGCTGGTGTCTGAAGAAGTTTCCACTTCTTCTGCAACGAGTGATTCGCTACTAATGTCCCGTATTACGTCAACTTCTTCAGTCGGGATATCGCGAGTGTATCTTGTTTTGGCGTAAACCTTCTCCATTGTGTCTTCAGCTTCTTTTTGTCTCTCTGGACCCTCAGTCCCCTCACTGAGAGGGACGGGTGTCTCTTTCTCAAGGGGGGACACGTCCTTCTCGTGTGGCGTTCTCGTGACAGCTGGGTACTCGCCGGAAAACTCTCGCGTTTCTTCATCTTGAACTAGAATGTGCCGTTCCTCGATCCTTTTAGTAGGCTTGCCGTGTTCAGGCACCTCCTCCTCAGAGAGCTCAACGATCGTCTTTTTGCTTCGTCTCCGAACGGCTTCACCTTGGACGTCGTCGTCTACGTCCGGTAAGGTCTCGATGTCCATCACAGGGTACGAAAGACCAGTGTCTTCACTTACGTCTGGCTTAGGTCGTGAGGAGAACTCCCTGTCTTCTTGTGCAATGATATCGCTGAGGAGACCCTCGTCCGATTTCCGAGAGTCCCTTTTAGACGGAACCTCTCGATCGTGAAGAGGCTCATGCTCATCCACAGGGACTGTCCTGTCCTTCGAACGAGTCACTGAAAATTCCTCCACTGTTTCAGAGTGTACTGACTTCTTCTCCTTGCCACTCCTCGAAACCTTTCGGTCCGGCTTTGGGACATCCCGGCCAGGAGCCGCAGTCCCGGTATCCTTATCCTGCATCAGAGGTACGTCTCTGTCCGGAGCCGCAGTCCCGGTGTCCTTATCCTGCATCAGAGGTACGTCTCTGTCAGGAGCCGCAGTCCCGGTGTCCTTATCCTGCATCAGAGGCACGTCTCTGTCAGGAGCCGTAGTCCCGGTATCCTTATCCTGCATCAGAGGTACGTCTCTGTCAGGAGCCGCAGTCCCGGTATCCTTATCCTGCATCAAAGGTACGTCTCTGTCAGGAGCCACAGTCCTGGTATCCTTATCCTGAATCAGAGGTACTTCTCTGTCAGGAGCCGCAGTCCTGGTATCCTTATCGTGCATAAGAGGCACTTCTCTGTCAGGAGCCGCAGTCCCGGTATCCTTATCCTGCATCAGAGGTACGTCTCTGTCAGGAGCCGCAGTCTCGGTATCCTTATCCTGCATCAGAGGCACGTCTCTGTCAGGAGCCACAGTCCTGGTATCCTTATCCTGAATCAGAGGTATTTCTCTGTCAGGAGCCGCAGTCCTGGTATCCTTATCGTGCATCAGAGGCACTTCTCTGTCAGGAGCCGCAGTCAAGATATCCTTATCCTGCATCAGAGGTACGTCTCTGTCAGGAGCCGCAGTCCCGGTATCCTTATCCTGCATCAGAGGCACGTCTCTGTCAGGAGCCGTAGTCCCGGTATCCTTATCCTGTCAGAGGTATTTCAGGGCCGCAGTCCCGGTATCCTTATCCTGCATCAGAGGTACGTCTCTGTCAGGAGCCGTAGTCCCGGTATCCTTATCCTGCATCAGAGGTACGTCTCTGTCAGGAGCCACAGTCCCGGTATCCTTATCCTGCATCAGAGGCACATCCCGGTCAGGCGCGGCAGTTCCGGCTGCTCTGTCCCGCAGCACTTGCACGCTGCTGACGACAGCTTCTTCGCCGTGTTCCGGCAGGTCGTCCGCGGGCCGGCGCGGCAGCCGGCGGCCGGGCCTGTCGCCGGACCGCCGGTGGACCGTCTCCTCAGCCACCTCCTCGCGAACCGACGGGGTCGCGCCGTACTCACCGGTGGAGCTCTCCAGCACATGAGACCGTGAGGTCACGCGCTCACCGCTATCTGAAAGGCGTGCAGAAGATCGTCACACTCGCAAGAAAGGAATGGACCACAAAATAGCATTCAGTATCGGGACACGGGCTGGTCAGTGTTTATCATAACTGAAAACGTCACGAGACCTGGAAACGTTTTAGACCTCGGCACTTTGATTTGCTGTACATGGCCGCAAAAACCTTTCAAAAGTGATAAAGCACGGGATATTTTCCTGTCACATCCTATACGGAACGCTTAAAGAAACGTAGCCCTTGGAAGGCAATCTGGACCGCCGAAAATTGCAAACGCTTGGGCTAAATTTAACCTTTCCCTAGTGTTCTGCAATTCGAGAGTCCACCAAAAGAAGCACAAATCTGTATTGCTGTATCCTCAGAGACCAGTTCATATTTGGGTAAAATTTCAGCATTTTCGCTCAAATGCACGCTGGCAGAATGGATGTTAGTTTTTTCTTCTTCTTTTTTTTGAAGGACGGTCCGATTGCGTTCCGGCTGCCGTCTGCGCATGCGCGCGGCGTCTCACCTTGAATGAGGGTGGTGATGACCTGCTGGTAGTGCGTCTGCCGGTGTCGGGAGTCGGCCAGGCTGCTGGCCTCGCTGGCCTCATCGGTGTCGACCTCCTGGACGAGACCGGACTGCTGGCTGGCCGGGCGCCGCGCCGGCCGGCCGCCCTCCTCCCACGGCTCGCTGCTGATCTCCTGCACGCGGCACGAGTCGGCGCCGAGCCGGCCCCAGAACTGGTCGCTGTCCGCCTGCATCTGTCGGCGCAGCGACTCCATCTGGGCAGAGCGGACCGCGTCCAGGTCGTCTCCGGGCCAGCGGCGCTCCTCCGTCGGCCGCCGCTCCGTCGGATGTGCCTCCTCCGGTCTGTCGCCGGGAGCTCTGTCGGCGGGTTTGTCGCCGGCAGGGCGTCTCTCTGCCGGCTTTGCGCCGGGAGCTCTGTCGGCAGGTATGTCGCCGGCAGGAGGTCTCTCTGCCGGCTTTGCGCCGGGAGCTCTGTCGGCAGGTATGTCGCCGGCAGGAGGTCTCTCTGCCGGCTTTGCGCCGGGAGCTCTGTCGGCGGGTTTGTCGCCGGCAGGGCGTCTCTCTGCCGGCTTTTCGCCGGGAACTCTGTCGGCGGGTTTGTCGCCGGCAGGGCGTCTGTCTGCTGGCTTTTCGCCGGGAGCTCTGTCGGCAGGTATGTCGCCGGCCGGGCGGTCTTCCGTCGGCCTGTCCGCTGCCGGAGCCCCCTCTGCAGGCCCGTCCTTCCCGGGGGCACGGTCCTCGGGTCTGCGGCCTCTCGGGCCCCTCCCGGAGGGCCTCTCTTCGCCCGGAGTCTGCTCCGTCGGACTCTCCGCCGACGTCGCCCTGTCGGCGGTCGGCCGGCGGCCCTCCGACGGAAGCGGCCCGCCGTCAGCCGACGTTTGCGCGTCGGCGAAGCTCTTGGTTTGCTCTTCGGCTGCCCGGGCCATTTGCCTGATCTCCTCCGGAGTCCGCGCGGCGCGTGCGGGCCGGCGGACGTCCTCTGGCGTCAGACCCTCCGCGGGGTGGCGGTCCACTCCCGGAAAGTCTGGGATCGTTTCTTCCTGCTCAGTTTTCATCGACTTGACGATTCTGGTTGACTTTTCCAGGATGTCTTCGCCCTCTTTGTCTTCACGGTCCTTGGTGGTGTACTGACCGCGATCGTCTTCCGGCATCTCTAGCAGGTCTCTTTTTCTTTTGGTCTTGTCCACGGATGTGTCATCCTTCAAACTATCTCCCCAGAAATCCTCACTTTCCATAGCTTGTTCCTCCTTCATGGACTTCACCGTTTTCGATATTTTCTTCATAAATTGATCATGATCTTTTTCGTCCTTCGAGATATCCCCAAGTTCATCACGGTGAACGGGAATATCCCGTTCTCCGGCCGGGCCCGTCATTTTCGGTATGAAGCTATCCATGGCCTCTTTTTTGTCCCCCCGCAAGTCTTTAATTTCCTCCGTTTCTTCCGTCATCGACATGATCGTTTTGGACGTCTTTTTCTTGACGGACACATCCTTAGGTGCGTCATCCACAGGATGCTTCCCTAGATGGTCTTTTTCGCCGGGCTTGACATCTGGCTTTCTCCTGCGTCTCGCTCTTTCTCGCGTGTAGTCGTCATCAGTATGGGAACGGTCTCCCCAGAAATCCTCACTTTCGGTGGCTTGTTCTTCTTTCATGGACCTGATCGTTTTCGACACCTGCTCGGGGAAATCTCGGCCAGGTTTCTCTATCCCCGGGCGTGTACCGGTGCGTTTTTGGTCTTCAGGTTGGGTGAGAACACCTGGCCTTTCCCCTCGCCTCGCTCTTTCCGGCGTGAATTCATCGTCAGGACGAGAATCGCCCCAGAAGTCCTCAGTCTCCGTGACGTGCTCTTCCTTCATGGACCTGATCGTTTTGGACATCTCCTCTCCGAATTCCTGTTTGGGTTTTCTCACCACTGGACCTGTATCAGAGTCTGCTCGTTCTTTACGTGGCGTCTTCTCCTCTGGCCTTTTCCCTCGCCTTGCTCGTTCTGGCGTGTAGTCATCGTCAGCATGGGAATCGCCCCAGAAATCTTCGCTTTCCGTGATGTGTTCTTCCTTCATGGTTCTGACGGTTTTGGACACCTTTTCTACGATGTCCTGATCGGGTTTCCTCGTTGCTGGACTTGTATCAGAGTCTACCCGGTCTTTACGAGGAGCCTTCTTCTCCTCCGGCCTTTTCCCTCGCCTTGCTCGTTCTGGCGTGTAGTCATCGTCAGGACGAGAATCGCCCCAGAAATCTTCACTTTCCGTGATGAGTTCTTCCTTCATGGTTCTGACGGTTTTGGATACCTTCTCTCCCAATTCCTGATCGGGTTTTCTTATCACTGGACCTGTATCAGAGTCTTTACGTGGCGCCTTCTCCTCTGGTCTTTTCCCTCGCCTGTTTTTTTCTGGCGTATAGTCATCGTCAGCATGAGAATCGCCCCAAAAATCTTCACTTTCCATGACATGTTCTTCCTTCATTGATCTGATTGTTTTGGATACCTTGTCTGCGAAGTCCTGGTCGGGTTTCCTCATGGCCGGGCTTATATCAGAGTCTTCTCGTTCTTTACGCTGACTACTGACATCTTGCCTTCTGCCTCGCCTCGCTTTCTCTGGAGTAAAGTCCTCGTCAGTGCGAGAGTCATCGCCCCAGAAATCTTCACTCTCCGTGACGTGTTCCTCCTTCATGGATTTCATAGTTTTCGAAACTTTGACGAAATCGTCATCACGACGTTGTTTGGTGGAAACCCGTTCCGCATCATCTCCCTCTTTACGATGCGTTTGGACATCCTTTGGTTTCAATCTCCTGGTTCTCTCTGGCGTGAAGTCGCCATCGGGTCCAGAGCCCCAGAAGCCTTCACTCTCGACAGTGCTTTCTTCCTTCATGGACTTGAATGTTCTCGACGTCTTGGTTGTAACGTCATCACCAGGCAGGTCGTCACCGCGCCTTTCCATGCGCTGGACCTGGACTTCCTGCCCAGTAATTCGCCCCACTCGCTCGGGCGCAAAACCGCCCTCTGCGCCGGTGCCCTCACCCCAAAAATCGTCACTCTCTCTCACCTGCTCCTCTTTCATCGATTTGATCGTTTTCGAAACTCTCCTCGTAAAATCGTCTTGTGCTTCTTTCGAAAGCGTCTCGGCGCCATCGTCGCGTTCTCTTCCGCGATAGGTTTCTACGTCTCGCCTCTTTGTCCTCCCGGGGTGTTCTGGCGTGAAGCTCTCGTCTTCATGCACCTTGTCTCCCCAAAAGTCCTCGCTTTCCCTCACCTGCTCCTCCTTCATGGTCTTCACCGTTTGCGAGGCTTTCTTTGTGAATCCGTCGTCATCCTTCTCCAGTGATTTTTCAACAGGCAGTTCGTGCTTGCGTTCGGTCTTGCTACCCTTCTTCCTAGGTCTATCTGGCTTTGAGTCATCGTCGTCAGTTTTGCTGTCACTCCAGACATCCTCTCTTTCCATGGTGCGTTTTTCCGTCACTGTCTTCACTGTGCTTAGGACGTTCCCCTTGGCAGAGTCTTTCGACTTTCGCCTAGTTGTCACGGGCACCATCTCTTGTTCCTCCTTACGGCTATCCTTGTCTCGACGCAGAACAGAAATCTGCTCCTCCTCGTCGCCCTTTCCCCGACCCCCCCAGAAGTCCTCGCTCTCCTCCATTTGCTCCTCCTTCATCATGCGCACGGTCCGCGACGCACTCTCCACCACGTCCTCGGCCGTCTTCTTCTTCCGCTGGCTCTTCCCCGCGAGCTCGGCGTCGGCCTCCTTCCGCTTCTGGGCCGGCTGCCGCTCGGCGCCGCTGCGGCGCCTCTTGGCCGGCTGGCCGGCGGCGGCGCCCGGCTCGTCGGCCTCGCTCGGCCGGCGGCCGGCGCCGCGCCGCCGCGCGCCGCCCTCGTCGTCGTGGTCGTCGTCGTTTCGTTCGGTGACGGTGACGGAGCTGACGGCGTCCGCGCCGCCGCCGCGCTCCGTCACGCTCACCACCGTCTCGCGCAGCACCACGCGCTTCATGCCCGCTGCGTCCGACTCGACTCCGCCCGCCTCCTCACCGACACCTTCCTGCCGACCTGGCGGCCGCGGACTGACGGCCTCTAAAACGGAGCAGAGCGCCGGGCGGCGGCCGTCAGCACTGAGTCAACGCCCGCCCCGACGCCAGACGCCTCCGCGCCGGCCCGGCGGACTATTCTGGACGGCCTGGAAGGCCGGCGGAGGGGGAGGAGGCTCGGGCGGCGGGGGAGGCGTTCGGAGAAGCCCGGGGCCGGTCGGTCAGTGACGCAGCCGTCGACTGATCCGTCGGCCGCATCGGCGGGGAAACAGGCGGAGGCGGGCCCCACTCTGGGTGAATCTGGAGATGTTAGCGGGCTATGTCGGGATCCGTGAGCTATTACTGTCGACGCTTTGTTGACGCTGGCAGCGGTGGTGCAGCTTTACCCATCGCTTTAACGGGGGCGGGACGTGACGAAACACAGAACTACACACTCGGGGACATTCCTGGGCGGGACCATCACAAACCGACTGGACGTCCAGCAGTCCGCACGAGATACGGGGTGACAACACGAGGTTCAGCTCGACCGCTACGCCACCAACACGGCGAAACTACGCTACACACATACACAGGTCGCTCAGGGCGCCGTCGGGCCCGGCAGGCGTGACGTCACCAGTCGGCCGCAAACGCAGCCTTCTTCACCCTGCACCGCACGTCCGTCTCCGGACGGGGCCCGTGACGTCACGAAAAGGCGACCAAGTAAAAATACCGGCCGCTGGCCGGCGGCACGGCGGCGGCGCCCTGAGCAGTACGCGGCCGCCGGGGGCACGGAACGGCCACGGCCGACACTCACTGTAGACCGTGAGGTGCATCGAGGACGAGTTCTCGCCCTGGCTGTTGCGCGCCATCACCGAGTAGTTGCCCTGGTGCGCCTCCTTGACGACGGCGAAGGACAGGCTGTAGTACTCGCCGTCGCGGCTGATTTTGAACTCGGACGACTTGGCGGGGATCACCTCGCCGTCCCGGTACCTGGGGCGGCGCAGCCGGCCGTGTCAGCTCGGCACGCAGGGCACAACACGCGCGGCAGGCGGACCGCAGAGTCCGTGGTACCGAGCAACTGTTGGTCGAGACCAACGCTGGTCGGCGATGGGCAGGGGAAACAGCCTGAATCGGAGAACGGAACAAGGTCAGCACAAGAGTGCGTTTCGAATGCTGCCGCCACAAATGATCAAACGAGACCATTTCTGGCCTTCTCCGTTCATGGTGAATGACGGTAACATTCACCAACAGCCGTGTTGGCTAAAAAGAACAGACAAACATCCCTGAGCGATAAAATTAGAACTTCAATTCTTCTTCATCTTTGCAACAGATCATCATAAGTACAGTAGACGGTCATCAACGCCTCACAGCAAGGCGCCGGGGGCGGGCCTTGATTCGTCTGACGAGCGCTCGCGGAGCCAGCGCCGTCCGCCGCCGGCGCGATAAATTTACTTGATCCCCTGCCAGGGCAGTGGGTCGGCCAACTCGGCCCCGGGACCCGACGACTGCCGGACGGCCAAACGGCCTACAGCCGCCGCCAGGTCGTTCTCCGTCGACGGAACTCGGGCACACGCGCCAGGAGGGCGCGCACGTGCGACTCGGATGTCAGAAACGTCCAGGAGCAGGATTTTTCCATTCGCCTGGATTGAATGAAGTGTCGCAGTTCTCACGAACAGTTAATGGCTGGGCGTGCCCGATACAATAAGCATCAGCGGTCAAATCCGATAGTTGTTGGCATGCGTCGATGAGAAGAGAAACCGAGGGCTTGCAAATTCCATGGGACGGGGAAGAGGCGGCCATTTTGCTTATGCCCGGTAGTTTGTCGACAGCACGGCGACGCAAGGTTCGCGGCTTTGCTCAGGCGTTTCCGGTCTGGTATGTTGTGTGCCAAGCGATTCATCAGTTCGAAGAAGATAAAGAGCTGTGCTAAGTAAAGACCAGCATCTTGGCAGATTTACTGCATGGCTGGTTCATTAATCATGTACAAAATGGGCTATCTCTGTATCACCGACATCTTCCAGACTGCTGAAATCAAGAAAAGGAAGGTAAAAAACAAAATGGGACCGCAGAAGGCAGCACATGTGCATCGTAACTCGGGCGAGTGTCCGGTTTTATCGTGTTTGTTTGTTTGTTTGTTTCTTCGTTCGTTTATTTGTTTGTTTGTTTGTCTGTTACATTTCAGATGACCCGGCCACCCGGGCAGCGTTGCTCACCAGGTCACCTCCGGCTCGGGGACGGCCAGGATCTTCACCTTCAGCGTGAGCGGTTTGTCTTCGTCGGCGCCGATGTCGCACAGCGGCTCCTCAAATTCGGGCGATTCTGAAGCAGAGGCGGAGATGCGCTCAGCGCCGGGCAGCCCACACAGATCCCGAAATAAACATGACCACGTCTTTGGAACTGGACGGAGTAAAAACATTTCAAAGATCGCTGCAGCGGTGCCAAAAAACCCTCGGCGAATGAGCTAGCAGGCGACACGACCTAAAACCGCACGATCCCGGCTTGAAATCCTGTCGTCGGGATTTCCAAGACTTCGTGGTGATGCAAGAATTAGGCATGCAGCATGCCGCCCTTCATCTTCGATAGCGTGCTTGCAGTACTGGAAAAATACGGTGGACCTTTGCTATGACTGCAGCTAAAAAAAAGACGATCAAAGATCACGAAAAAAAACACGGCATCTTCTTCCCACTTTTCAGACGGAAGTACAGACAGAATCGGTAGTACTGGGTACTATGCCCAAGGCCCGAGAGAGGACAGACATGTTTAAAAGGCACACAGCAAAGCTCAGGACCACAACAGCAGGCAATAACGCTTCACATTACTCACTGAGGACATTGATGAATCCGCTGGTCTCACAGGAGCCTAGGTCGTTCTTCATGGTGCACCTGTAAGTGCCAATGATGCTGGAGTTCGCCGTGGAAACCTTCAGCCGGAAGAATTTGCCGTCGTGCTCCTTCTTGTACAGCTTCTGCTGTTCGGTGATTTCGATGTCGTCAATGAACCTGGAACGGAATGGCAATGTGAACGGTGACAACGGAAGCAATGAACGAACGACCTCCACGCAGTCGAGAAGTTTGCGTGCGGCACAGGAACAGTCAGACCTCCGGCCGGCCATGTTCCCGGATCACCGCTGCGGACATCGCCACAGACTGACCATCGGACGACCGGGTCCGGATATCCGGTGGCCTCGATCTCCAGCGTGAACGGCTCGCCCTCGTGCACGTCCATGTCGCCCAGGCCGTGGTCGATCTCCGGCGCACACTTGACGTGCAGGTTGCACGACGTCTGCGGGCCCACACACAGGCGGGTCACTGTGCGCCACAGCGTGCAGGCGACGAGGCGCAGCGCTACGCAGGGGCAGCTGCAGAGTTGCGGCACCGGCGCAGGGTCGTACCGATGTCAAAATGTTCAAATACCAAATACCAGATCCAAATACGGCTCGGAAAGGTTCAAACAATACTTCGATACGTCCTGAGAAGACTGCCCAAAAGGCGGGGCAGGTGACTCTTCAAATGGCCAGGTCTGACGGCAAACACGAATGTGACGATATCTGACCGCACAGCTTCGACGAATATTTCATGACCTGGCCGTGACAGGGCGTTACACAGTAACCTTTTACACTGGTTCCACTTATTGGGGCAGATGGGCAAACCAAAGCAGTCATCAGCACTGCAAGGATTCCTCCTGCAGAGGCCACTCACAACCACAGAACAGCGCAGCCAGTGACAGAGCGGCGCGTCAGCTGACAAAAACCGACCTCCGACGAGAGCCACCACACCGCAAGCAGCACGGCCGCCCGAGCCCACCTCGTCCTGGCCGAACTCGTTGGAGATTCGACAGGTGTACTGGCCGCTGTCGGTGCGGTCCACGCCGCTCACGGTCAGCGCGTATATGTGGCCGTCGTTCTCCACCGAGTAGTGCCGACCGTCCACCGTGATCTCCTCGCCGTCCTTGAACCTGAGGGGGTGTGCGGCCGGGGCGGTCAGTTCAGGTCGAGCAGCGACCGACCAGCCGGACGGCGGACCCGAACATCAGCAGGGGTATCCGAGATCATGGCTGATCAGTAGCTATTGCGGTAAACATCATGTACAGCTTGGCCAGGACGATGGTGCGACCCTCGGACTTTGCCAATTTGCGCGATCAGGAGAATGTGACACTAGCTTTGGCTTCAACCGGAATGCAATATGGCCGCCTGGAAACGGCAAGAGGTCACGAGGAACAGACACCTGCAGCACAACAGATCTTTTCAACACACTGCCAACGGCGATGTTCTTTGTACTTGATCGCGACGGGCGAAGTTCTAAAAGTTCCTGGGGCTACTGGAATTAACCAGCAATCTCAAACCAACGGCACTTGAGAGCCTGTGCCAATGTAAGCTGATGGCTTATTTCGGTTCGTGTTATTGTAAACACTGCTATGGTGGACTGGCAATGTGCTGACGGTGCACCGTTCATCCATCAGTATGTGGACCACGGTCCACTCGGGCCACGACACAGGGTCGGGGGAGGGGACTCGGTCCCCCACGGCGGCGGCAGCCTCTCACCATTTGACCTTGGGTACCGGACTGCCCTGGACCTTGACCTCGAACGTGGCACTCTCCTGCTCGCCCTTGACGCACTCTCTCAGCAGCTGTTTGGTGAACTTGGGCGGCGCGTGGGCGATCACCTTCCAGAACTCGGACATCTGAAGGACGGGGGGGGGGTCAGGTTACGCTGTCATGCTTGATGCGGCCCATCCTGCCAGCGCGCACGCTGTCCGTCGCGTCTGTACTGATCATAGACCGGCTGCCTCGTCTGAGATCCTCGTGTGCTTTTCGCATAAATTCTGCTGAATCGCTGTGGTAGATCTGAACGCCATTCCACGACATAAAAACAAAAACATTACAGCAGATCCCAAAATCTGACGAAATATTTGAGGCGGAATGCGATCATCAAACATCAGGAAGTAACTCAGGTTCTGAAATCAAGCGGCAGAAACAATCGAGAAAATGGATAAAACCGCGGTTACAACACTGCATGATTTTTTTTTTTTTTGACCAAGTCGATCGCTGTTGCCTCGTTCGACAAGCGGCGCTGCAGAGTTCCCTGCCCGATCGCCGCGCCCTCACCTGGCCCATGGTGTTGCTGGCCACGATCGAGTACGAGCCGGCGTCCTGCAGGGTCATCCGGTCGATCAGCAGCACGTGTTTCGTGTCGGTCTCCCGCACCAGGCGTAGACGATCCGTCTCGCTCAGCTTCTGGCCGTCCTTGTACCTGTCGGCCGGGCCACGACGTCACGTGACGCGCGGCGGCAGCTGCTCGGTCGCGCAGGGCGCGGCAAACCCGCCGCGAAGGTGTACGTCGGAGAGACCCCTTAGATATGTAGGACGAGTGTGTTATGTTGTGGCATGACCCGGAATCCGTAAACTGTCGAGATTAATAATGACTTTTCAGCTAAACGTTAAAAAGGCATGCCATGGATCCAGGGAAGTAGCCGGGGGGGGGGGCATGGGGGCCATGGCTCCCCCTGAACCGAGCGGTCTACACTATCTATGGCGATTTCGCATGAATGCGTAATAGTGATTATATATATCTTGCAAAAACAAACATTATATGTTTTCATGTGCATTAAATGAGATAAATTGCCTAAAATTGCTGCCAGTTCTTGTAAATTTCGCCGTATGCCTGTGGCATATGACAAAATTTGACATTGGGTCCCTCCCCCCTGAGAAAAACCCTGGCAACGTGCCTGCATGGGTCTCAGAGCACAAGGAAGCATCCCTTGAAGAATCACGGCTTTTTACAAGAGTGAAGGCGAGTACACGGTAGCCACGGCACCACGGCCGCCTCGCTCCGAGCACGATAGACGAGGGCCTGATATAGAAAACCTTCTGTAAAAAGGACCGCCATAAAAAAGGACCTATCAACATTAAGGCATGAAACGTGGCATTTCGAGACCAGTTTGCCCCAAGGACACGACTGCTGGCCATCCGTATCCGTGCCTCTGCACCACGGACGTCAGAAGTGCCGACACATCAGTAGGATGGGGGAGGCAGGTCAGCAGAGGGGCTCGTCTGTAGTGCAGGCGGCCGGGCTCGGGGCTCGGAGCTCGGGGCTCGGGACGGGCCGGAGCCCCACGCGGGGGCCTCCGAGGAATGCGAGCGGCGCAGACGGCTGAGTCACGCCCATCATCGGCTGATTCAGAGCGGCCGGCACGGTCGGCCGCTGCCAGACCGGCCGGCCCCCGTCTCCCAGCGGCGCAACACGTCTCCCCGCGGCGCAACACGTTTCCCGGCGGCGCAACACGTCTCCCCGCGGCGCAACACGTCTCCCGGCGGAGCAACACGTCTGCCAGACCGGCCGGCCCCGTCTCCCAGCGGCGCAACACGTCTCCCCGCGGCGCAACACGTCTCCCGGCGGAGCAACACATACACATGCACGCGCCAGCCCCCGTCTCATCCCCAACCCCAGCGGCGCAACACGTCTCCCAGCGGCGCAACACGTCTGCCAGACCGGCCGGCCCCGTCTCCCAGCGGCGCAACACGTCTCCCGGCGGCGCAACACGAACACAGGTACGCGCCAGCCCCCGCTCCATCCCCGACCCCAGCGGCGCAACAAAGACAAACTTGTAGCACCGCCAGACGGCCAGCGCAATACTAAGGCAAGGGTGGGCCGCTGAGTCGCGTCAAGGCGCCCACAGTTAGTCTTGTCTGAGGATGCCATGACTTTGGGAGGAAAACGTTTTCTCCGAAGAGATTCAACAAATTTCTTTCCAAAGTTCAATATGACTAACTTCTGTTTTGTTTGCAGACGACAAAAACAAACAAACAAGGCAATTTTAGGAGGCGCCCAGCACATGCAGAATACAAACTTCCTTTCAAAAATTCATTGTGATTAACTTTTATTTTGTTTATAGACGACAAAAACAAGCCAACAAGTTACTTTCGAAAGACGTCCATCACATGAACAATATTAGGTGTGGATACGCTTACAAAATGCAGATGATAAATATACACGCGAGTATTGCTCACAGACATAAGGAATGATGCTGTGGTTACTGGATCACTATGTTTTTAAGTAAACTCTTATCACTGTACCACTGTGTCACGGTACATGTTTTTTCAGTATGCTTTAATCGCCTACATGTTTTGAACCGCTCGAACCTCAGCACTGGTGAAGATGAGAAACGCTCAAAAACGCCTTGAACTTCGTGCTGAATGACTACTAAGCTTTCTGTACAGCGAGACTGGTATCACATATGACAGGAAAGCCAAAACAGATATGACGTAATCAATCTCATAATACTGCAGCCATCTTTCTCGCCTGTAGGTTTGGTCTCACTAGTAAACATCGGTTCACTGGCGGTAGCATTTAAGCCACCTTCCGCGAGAATAGCGGGACATTGCAACGTGTTACAGGTCTTATTTTATCTCCTACTCTGACTGACCATTTGACGTCAGGCTTCGGTGTGCCCTCCACTTCGACTTCCATCCTGACCGGAGAGTCGCACATGATAGCCATGTCCTGTATCTTCTTTGTAAACCTTGGCGCACCTGAAATAAAAACAAACGTCAGCTGGCCATCGCCCGGAACCGACGATGAAAATTGCGGTAATCGTGCCACACAAAATGTGAAATTAAAGAGGTTCTTTTTTCCCAGCGCATGCGTCGATGACGACAGAACCCGGGTACAACAACGGCCCGATCTCTTCTTTAAGAAAAATCAGTCTTGTCAGCATCACACATGAAAATAATTGAAGAACCCTGGCTAAGAATAAGCTCTAATCCGCCAGCTCTAATTACGGTCAGCGAGGTGCTTTAAAAAGCCCACACGCAGATAATCAAGCGTCCCGCCTACGGCGTTTAAACAGCAGCTTACCCTTGATGATGAGCTCGGCCTCGGACATGCAGGCGCCCAGGTCGTTCCTGGCGACGACGGACACCTTGCCGGCGTCGGCGTCCGTCACGTTCTTGATGATGAGCGCCATCGTCTCGTTGTCCTCGTACAGGATCCGGAACCGGCCGCCCGACTTAATCTCCTCGCCGTTCAGGGTCCTGCGGGCGGCGGTGGTGGAGGGTGAATCTGAGGTTCGCCGCGCCCGCCGCCATCACCTGGACACGGCGCTTTGATCGTGGCGCCCTGGTCCCCGTGGAGGCGGCGACGCGCGTTCCACGAGGTTGGCTGCCGGTCTCAGTACAAATTTTGCTCCCCGTAACTCTAGGGACCTGCCGATATCCCTTGCTCTGTCACTGCTGCCTTGCTGTTTACCAAATGATGACAGAGGATCCTGATCCTGAGAAACGTAGACGAGGCAGTGTAAGTGAATCGGACCAGTTATTGGGGTTAATCTACCTTGGTCCTGCATTTTCCATATGGAATATTATCAAAGCAGTCATTTTCTATGAAATGCCCTTCTAAATGGAAGAAGCCTCCAAAGGGAACTTTTAAAAAGGATGTATATTTTTAATGTCTTTTTCAGGAGCCTGCATTGGCAAAGACACTGATCGTACAGATAACACCCATCCGAGAGAGAGTGCGGGGAAAACTCTGTCTACGCCCCTGCTAACCCCTCACTGGTTCTCACACTCACCACGCGACGTTAACGGCCGGGTATCCTCTGATCTTGCACTCGAGCATGGCGGAGCCGCCTGCGCTGACCTCCGTGTTCTGCAGGCCCTCCAGCACGCTGGGCGCCTCCGGCTCCATCGGCAGCTGCTTCACGGCTCCTGCAGGTTAGTCAGGTCGGGTCAGGACAGGTCAGATCAGGTCCGATGAACGAGTTCTGACGTCACTCAGAATGTGGTGACAAGGCCGTAGTTTCGGGCAGCTGGAAAACTGTCCGGGTAGGCTGTGCCGCAAGACACTTAAGATTGACGGAACAACATACACGCCACAGACGCTGGAATCGCTACATCCCTCCCAACGAGACGTTCCCACGAGCGGTCCGGCCCGCAGCCAGCTGGACTGCCGACATTGGGGAGGAACAACGGTCCAACCGATTAACGACAGTCAAGGGACGCCTCACTGGGTAAATTCCAACGGACGGCGCGGGAGGTCGAATTTGTCAGGCAACGTAAATCTTGGGTCGACAGAGAGCGAAAAGTCTCAGTTCTGCGTTCAACCCTGACCTTGGACGGTGAGCTCAGCCGAGCACGAAATGCGTCCGCTCTCCGTGGCCGCCACGCAGGTGTACATGCCGGCGTCGTCCGGCGACACGTGCTGGAACACCAGCGCCAGCGTGTCCTCCTCGTCCTGCGGAGCCAGCGGCCGGGACCGTCAGATGGCACAGCGCACCGCTTCCTCCCGAGGCGGCCTCAGGCGAGGCCGGGCCACACATCGAGAGCGTCAGCGCTGCCGGACTGCTGTCAAAACACGGACCGGCTAGGCACGCAGAACCACCGTCCGTCCATACTCCTGCTGTGGGACAATGGACGGGCAGCATGAAAGGTGGTCACGTGTGTTTGAATTAATCGGGAATGCGAGCTAGATTCTCAAGTATCTGCCTTGCACCCTCATGATACGAAACCAAATGCTCCACAGTCACCACAAATCTAAACTCACGCGACCCGTCATCTGGAGTCACAGCATGGAGGTGCAGTGTGATTTACTAGCCTAGCTACTCATTCACATTCCACCGGAAGACAACTTTCAGACTCTCAAAACGACCAGACGTTCACGCGGAGGATGCTTTCCCAGCAGAAACGCGGCACCTCTCCACCCGAGGCCGACGTCCGGCGCCCAACACTGACCTTGAAGAGGACCTTGAAGCGCTCCGCAGGGTCGAACTCCTCGCCATCCTTGAACCAGGTGAAGTTGGTGTTCTCGGCGTCCTGGATCTCCCGCTGCTTGTTCAGCAGGCTGAACACGGCCGTGTCGTCGTCTGGAGGAGCGCGGCGGCGACGGGTCAGCCGGGGCGGAGCGCGCCGCCGGCACCGGACGGCGGGGGACAGAAACACTGACGAGTCGGCGCCAGGCAGAGCGCTTAAAACACAGCGAACCTGAACGGTTGTAGGTTGCCTGAAATCATCACACATGCAAGGCAGGATTGTATCTGAAAAATACAAAAGTGATACGTCTGATGTGGCAGTAATTTCTACAGCCTGGGAAGTCCGTTACCTGGAACCTAAGTTTAATTCAGCCTTCCATTATATATATTTCGGGTTTAAATTCGTCTTAAATTGCAATGAAAACCGCGCAAGTGGCTGCTTGCTCCACAGGTGGCGATGCTGTTTACAAGACTTCGTGTCAAGTTCACCCAACAGCACTACGAGACCAAACAGCCAGGCGGAGGAACTTTCCAGCACCAGATCCCTTCGCCCTTGACCATACCATTCACTCGGTTCACGTTCGCCCTGTTAATCCTTGCTCAGCTCATTCTGCTCACTAAGGTTCTCATCGCACCTCAGTTTTCCTATCCCATTCACTTCACGTTGCCCTAACTTTCCTTTTCTCTTCGCTCTCCTTTGGTTACACCCCAACACGGCCACTTTCTCCTACCTAACGACAGCCTTCTGGACACGGGGACGCCGTTCACAGCGGAACGAGCAAGCCAAGGACCAAACAAGCGCACAAAGCAACAGCGTGGTTCTACGTATCTCCGAGCCACGCTAATAGGCTGGAAGTACTGGAAGCAGTGCACAGTGCTGCCGCAGACCCTGAGAACAACAGCGAGGGGCTGAGAGTTCGATGGTGCTGAAAACATCTTGCCCGTTGAGTAAGGTCATTTGTGGATCTACGGAACAGACAGCTACTGCACCGAAAGCCACGCGGAAAAAGAGTGCACAAAAGCAGCTAACGAAGCAAAACGGAGGACGCACTTCCTCTTTCGCATACAGACAAACACATTGCTTGGTAACTGGGAGCAATTGAGACTTTGTGCCTATCAAGCCAACGGGAACTTTTCAGCGAAGCGTTCTCTTTAATAAAAATACAAATGCAATGCGTCAGTCAGTGCTGCCTGGGCCGGTGGTGCCAGAGACGCGGTCCGGCTGTTTATCGGCACTGGAGGCCAGTTGACTGCCCGCCGGCCGCGGGCCGCGCCACGGTCAACAGCCCCGCCGAGTTCTCAGACTCGGGGGCGGTGAGGGGCCTCCTGATGACGGGGCACCGGGCCGTACTGCGTCGAAATTCCGTCCAAATCCCGCGGGCTGAACCCAAACTGGCAGCGCCCCGCCGGGCGCTGACGAAACACACGTGTTTTCCTTCGTCGCAAAAGCAAACGGACTTCGGCAAACCCAAGAGAACGCGGGCGTCTGCAACTAGAAGCCTACGGCAAGCCGTTCCGAAGTCGCACAGGCGCACCTGGCCGCCGCACCACGCCGGCAAACCTCCGACAGAGCACGCCCCGGCAGGTGGCAGCACTAGGAAGAACCGAGCTGGGGAGTGAGTGGAACACGTGCGACGGAGGTACCTCCGGGCCGGCGGGCGCCGTCCGTCTGGTCCTGGCGACCCCTGAGGCCGCGGCCGGCCGCCGGCGCCCTGTCCCCGGCCTGCAGCCCGCCGTCGGCCGAGTCCGGGTCTGAACCCGAGAGCAGCTTTCGGTGACGGCGTCACGCGGCCCAGGCGGCTCACACCGGGGCCGGGCACGTGTTAGACGGCTCACACCGGGGGCCGATCCCGTGTTAGACGGTACATACCAGGTCGACCAATTGTTAGACGGTGCCGACCACGTGTTAGTCACCGGCGAGATTGCATTACTGTACACAGGCGCCGCGCCCTTAAGTCCGAAGTTGTCGCGAGGACATCTACGCAACACCACGGTGGTAACTCTTAATACAGAAATACAGACCGTTGTCACCGGGAAAGCTTTACTAAAAAAATGATAAACGACAAGCGACACAGAGGATAACAAAACGTGAATTAGGCGAACACTTCAAGGCGGTCCAGCAGCAGCAACAGCACATGGAAAACAGGTGGGACCCCGGGTCCAGGTGGTGTTACGCAGTGCCGAGCACCGCCCGTCCGGCTCCGTCACGGCGCGGCCACTGGCCCGTGACCGTGGTCTGGCCTGAATGTGACCGTCACCACTGACCTGTGACCGTGATCTGGCCCTGGCACTCCTCCTGGCCGGAGCTGTTGGACGCCACGCACTTGTAGAGGCCGGCGTCCGACCGGGCGACGCGGTGGATCTGAAGCTCGTAAGCGCCGCTGGTGTCTCGCGTCAGAGAGACACGCTCGTCCTGCACCAGCGGCTGGCCGTCCTTGAAACTGGACAGACACAGACACGGGGTCAGCACCAGGATCAGACGCAAACTGAGGCAGAGGATCACCGTCCTTAAAACAGGACAGAACAGAACAGAGTTACAAGGGTACGTGCGATATACTTCGGATACAGCTGACTACGGTCAGCCATCAAATCGACGTTCGGATGCTCTGCATAACATTCCTGTGCGGCCTTTTTCCAAATTAAAGGCCAACTGGAGGGAGCACAACATTAAGTCCCTCTGAAAAAGAGCCAACATTGCGGGTACTCCAACATCGCCAGAACGCCGCGGAACACGGAGCACCGCGGAACACTGCGCGCGCCACCGTCCAGCGCGACGGCCCGCCGCCCCCGAAGGTCGCGGGGCGGACGGTCAGAGACGCCGCCGGTCGGCACGGCGCCAACTCACAACTCGATCGTCGGCTCCGGCTGGCCCTCAGCCTTCACCATGAACACGACGGACGCCTTCTCCAGGATCTCGGTGTCCTTCAGCCGGATGACGAAGTGCGGCAGGTGCATGGAGCGCCGCTCCCTGCGCTCCTCCTCGGTCACTGTCGCCGGGGAGGACGGGCGTCAGCGGCACGGCGCCGGCGGCGGGCGAGCGCCGCGAACAGCACCGGCTCAGCGCTGCCGCAGGGCCGGCAGACGCTCACCACGTACGACGGCCCAGCGGCACTGCACGGCCTACAGACGCTCACCAGGTAAAACGACGGCCCAGCGGCACTGCACGGCAGACGCTCGCCACGTGACACGGCGGTCCGATGTCAGCGACAGAACAGGAGGGCACACGGACCAGGGCACGGACAACACGGGCTGATGTTTGAGCTGGTCGCAGACAATAAGCAAAGCTTCTTGGCTTATTGTCAGGCCAGGAGATGAACACACGCAGCACTACGGACCGGAGCAAAACTGGAGATAAGGACCACAGAGGGACGGCGGCATCGGCTGTATGCACCACAACTCTCTGGTGTGTGACGATACATCCGTTCACACAGCCACGTGACACTACACTGGGGCGAAACCAATCAACGATTGTTCATTGAAAGCCTGACCCTTACCAACATTAAGAAAAGAGGTTTCCCTTCCTGAGAAATATGTTTTTAATACGGGCTAAGCCGTTGGGTAAAAGTACCTTTCATGCGTTCACTGGAAACAGATTTTACGACCTCTTGATTCGAAACGAGAGTCAGTCTTACATCCTTTTTAACCAACGTGCTTCAGATACAGTTCCCTTCAATGGTATTCCGCTTAATGAGGCGAATAATCTAACGCCTGTACGGTGAGGTGTCCGGTCCAGCGTTGGAAATTTGGTTTTTGTTTTTGGTGTCGGAGTATACTTTTTGTTATGATGCACAACATTTTGTAAAGAATAATGCTACCTTAAGTTGGCGTTGTTGATGTAAGGTTATGCCATCGCACCTGCTTCTTACTGAATGGAGACAGAGTCATTTGTTTGCAGAGTTAGGAATTTGCTGACATGGTTACGATGCAGCTTTTTAATGGAGGCACAAGACCAAACTTTTGGAGTATGAAATGTTTTAGAAGCACATATTTTCTGGTGCTCTCCAACAACAACAAAAAAAAAACATCTTTCCAACCCTGGTCCGGTCATATCAAAGTAGAATGGCATGGTTTGATACAAAGCGGGCACCTCAATGGTCCAGTCCTGTAGTTCGGCTCCAGTTTCGGCCACGCGACCGAACACACGGCAGCGGACGTCTCAACGACCTAGCTTCGTCTCGTGTTAGAATCATCGTCACGTGACTCGGGGCACGTGTCACTCCGCTCCGCCAACCCAGTGCTGAGTCAGAATGATGGATTAGCCCTCGGTCAACCCTAGGGGCGTAGCCAAGAGGGGAGCAAGGGCCATGATCCCCTTAGGGCCAAAATTACGCCTTCGACACGCCCAAAATGAAAATGAGCAAAAATTCGCGGGACTCGAAAATCAAGTGGCCGGAACCCGAGACGTTTTCGGTATTTAGAGAAGACTGGGTTTGTCTTACTCCCTTATATAGGCGAAATCCTGACTACACCCCTGGTCAGCTCTGAATCTCAGAAATGCGGCCCGGGGAATGGTAAGCAGCTCGGTGACCCATCTCCGGGTTACGGTTTTCGGCTGGAGTTCTGGGTTAACTCAGGTCTCGGTTCTGATCCAGTGCTCTGGCTGGGCCCGGGTCAGGGTTTTGGGCCAGTGTTCTTGCTGAGCTCGAGTCAGGGTTCTGGGCCAGTGTGCTGGTTCGGCCCGGGTCAGGGTTTCGGCCCGGGGTTCTGGCTCGGTCCAGGTCAGGGTTCTGGGTCGGAGTTCTGGCTCGTCCCGGGTCAGGCTCTGCCCCGGGAATGACCGGGGACGCGCCGGCTGGCAGCCGGGCGGCCAGCTTCCGGTGGGAGTTGGCAGCGCCGGCGGGGCGGTTGCTCTTTGGCCGGTTACAGGGCCCGGTCGCCGGTCAACGGTGTCCCGGCCCGTCACTGCCCCGGCATAAACAAACCTCATCTGGATAAAAATATGCCCGGCGGCGGCGGCGGCGGCCGGCGGCTGTCACCGTCGCCAAACACCGCGTACGGTCACGCGGACCGACCTCAGCAGAAGACCACACCGGCCAGACCGACCTCAGCACAGGACCACACCGGCCAGACCGACCTCAGCACAGGACCACAGAGGTCGGACCGACCTCAGCACAGGACCGCAAAGGCCGGACTGACCTCAGCACAGGACCGCAAAGGCCGGACCGACCACAGCACAGGACCACACCGGCCGGACCGACCTCAGCACAGGACCACAGAGGTCGGACCGACCTCAGCACAGGACCACAGAGGTCGGACCGGCCTCAGCACGGGACCATACCGGCCGGACCGACCTCAGCACAGGATTATAACGGCCGGACTGACGCCAGTAAAGGAACACAAAAAACCGCACCTACCCCAGCACAAGACCACAGATGACGAACGGATACCCCGCCACATGGCCACCGCAGCAGGAGCCCCCTCCCCCCCCCTCCGGCGAAAGTCCCGACCAAACCGGAGCCTGCGGTCCCGAACTGGACCCGGGCGACAACCACGCCAGCAGGGCCGCACGAGCAGGGCCCGCTCATGGTCACGCAGACTAAAGCCGTACCCGCCGGACCCCCGCCGTCACGTCACACCAGCAGGCCGGGCCGGACGCAGCGCAGGAGCACGCCCATGAGACCAGAGCCGCTGCCAGCCGAATCACTTTCCCAATCCAGCGTCTGGCAACGTCCCTGCGATCACGTCACCAAATGGCCCGCGGCGCTGAGGTAGACGGCGTATGCAATTTGAGGCCAAAGGAATATCGGGAAAAGCCAACATGTTTTCACTTTGGTCGACCTTTCCGATACAGGTCCCATTTGTCCTGAAGATGTCGTTAATCGCGTGTTTAGTATTCTCTTTTACAACAGAACTAGGGGCATCAGTAAAGGTAAGCAATAAAAAAGGAAAATACATTCTAACGTCACTCACTGATGCGGAATGGCACGGGCCTCCTGCTAACCTTCCTACGCCTACGCCCGCTCGTGACGTCACGCAACAGCTTGGGATTGGACATGGATGACTAGGGCACAGGGAAAAATCGCACATCTCTTCGAAACTCCGCCATGATAAATTCTGAGAGATAAGGTACTTTAGGAATTTACTTTACATGGCAAAACTTGGTTACCTCGGTTCAAAACACGTTTTAAGTGTTAAACATGCCTTTGACTCTACGCGACGTACAATCAGGTGACCAGGAGTGACCCTCTAAATACATCCAGGGATTTGGTGGGCGGACGATTGCAGCAGCCAATGACAGTGACTTCAAGACGAGCAGCTCACTCACGCCAGTGCCATTATCACTAAAGCACGTGAGACTACCAAGAACCATCATATCAGTCACGCGTCTGGTGAAATCGGGATGTCTGGCTCATAGCTAAGGCAGGACTTGAGAGAACCGAAAGAACCACGTGTGTCCAGCAACGGGCCGTTGCTCCACCAGGGAAAGCCAGCAGTGGATGTGTTTCAGCTTGGCCCGAACTGTATAGTGGTTGGCGACCATCCAAGATCAAGCTCCGATTTGAAGGATAGTGCTGATGCACCAACAACAAACAGAGCTGATTCTCTGGCCAGTAATGCTTAAAGTTCAGTTACAATACATTGCGACTAGATTTTTTTCCAGCAGAATTAATGCTGTCATATCACAGCCCGAGCTATACCGGTTGAATTACACAATCCTGTTGAGTGACTCAGCACATATCCCACCGCCAAACACCAACAGAGCGGTCGGTCGACATACGAGTAAACACATGGTCCCAAAAGCCGAACACGTAACTGCGGAAATATTTCCCATTAACGGGTGACCCCCACCTGTCTCAATTTCTCACCTCAGCTAACTCAGAGCTACAGGGCACGTGAGTATCAATTTAGATATTCCAAAACGGACCACCATAAGGGAGATCGTTACTGGCATTCGATGCATTTCCCCTGGTCCTCTCGTGGAAATGATAGCTTACGGCAGAGCAAGTCTCAATATCGACCGAGCGATGCGATCGAATTCCTCAACCGCTGCCGATCACAATGGTATCATGTGCTAAAACGCCTACACTATCGCAACAGTTAACCGCATTTTTCTTGCCCATTGGTCCAAATGGTCCATATCCTGCCCGCACCGTTGTGTTAAACAGTGCCCATGAAATAATGACAAGACCAATGACTGAAGGCGCTCTCTTTCGTATGGTGCAGTTTTTATGTCAGGGGTGAACCGTAGGAGAACACAGGAACCGTAGAAGAATATTTTATCATAAATGCGCATGAAAGACTATACAGTGATTAAAACGGATTTGAAAACAACATCCCAACCAAGCCAGCCCACTATGAGCTATCAAAATAATGGCTGGTCACCAATTTGGCTAAGAGCAATGGTGCTGACGGACACTTTGGAGATGCTTTAAATTGATTTGATGCTTTTGTGTTGCTTCTTGTTTCATTTGTTTTCCCATGATGCAATGAAGTCGTATTTTCTGGCTGTGCACCACCATTTTCACTTCATAGACAAAAAATATTGCCAATATCCAAAGGGCGCAGAACCAGATAACCGATGCTTCGGGAGCGAGCCATCTTGAGCGGGAGCCGCTGGCTCAAAAACCTCCCAGACGAGCAATAACTGCAGATTCCAATATTCAGCACAGCAGCAGCTGTACCGCACAGGGCATCCACAGCGGCCGCGCCCAGAATATAAATGGCCAGGAAAGGAAGCCAACTGGGCGCAGACGCCGGAAATTGCCGGACGGTCTAAACAGACGCTCTGCCTGGCAGACGAGCGCAAGAGCGAAACAAAGCTCGCTGGGCTCCCCAGCAGGACGGCGAGAGGGGACGGCCGGCCACCCTGTCCCGGCGGCCGGCCCCAGCCTCGGGTGCCACTCACAGCTCTCGTCGACGCGGAAGCCCATGCACTTGAGCAGCACCTTGACGCTGGGCTCGTCCTCGGTGAGCGAGCACTCGATGCTGGTCTCGTCGCCGCTGTCGCGCCGCGAGCGGCGCACGGCCCAGTCGCTGCTGCGCAGCCGGCGCTGCGAGCGGCTCATCTCGGAGCCGCTGCCGCTGGCGCCGCCGCCGCTCCGCCAACTGAGCCCGTCCATGGCTGCCGCGCGGCCGCGCCGGCCGCCTCCGGCCCAGCCGCTCGACGGTCAACCGCTCAGGTCACGCGCGCTCCCGCCGGGCACGCTCCGCGGCCGGGACTCGCCTCGGCTCACGTCTCCGGCTCGCGCACGCGGAGGATCGGCTCTGTCGCCACTCGGTCCACTCGAGGTCGTGTCGGTCTCGGTCTCGGTCGCTCTCCGGGCACAGCCGGCCGGCCGGCGCCCGTCCGCTCACGCCGGAGGAGTCTCTCGACTAGCGGCGTAATCCAGCTCGACCGGCACTCAGATCGCCTCTCATCTGGGAATCCGCGGCGGCGCCGGCAGCTCATTGTTTGCGTAAACATGGGCGGCGTCCAACTCCAACTGATCTCCTGACTGAAGGTGCCCGCAGACGCCTCCGTCTGTTTGCCGAGCCGCCAGCGCCGATCACGGCTGACCGGCGCTGCCCGCAGCCGCGGCGCTCCGGGGCCGCTGCCGCGTCAGGGCCCGTCAAGCCCGGCCGGGGCCGGGGCACGAGCCGGCCGCCGCCCGGCCGTCCAACAGTCGGCCGGTCAGCCGGCCAGCGGCCGTGTAGGGTCCGGCCGTGGCCGGAGCCTGACAGACAGCCGTCACCGGAGCCTGACAGACAGCCGTCACCGGCCAGGGGACGGCCGTCCGTCAGACGGGGTAGAGTGGAGACGAGGGTGTACCGGCTAACGCCGGTCCAGGCCCGGCGGAGATGATCCGCCCCTCGTGACAACGGGGCGAACTCGAGCACCAGGCGACAGCGGATCGGGAGCAGCAGTCAACAGCAGGATCAGGCCTCATGTCAACAGGAACATCGAGACCAGCAGACGACAGCAGTACGAAGGATCGTGTTTAGAAACAGAGCCAGAATCAACGGAGAAATCAAAATCACCCGTCATCAGGTGAATACCACCAGTCTTCAGCAACACCAGGACCGCAAGTCAACAGCAAGACCAGGGACATCATTCGAAAGTAGGGTCAAGGCCACCGGTCAACAGCGAAATCAGATCATCAGGTCAATATTAGTCAAGACTAGGACCAGCATGACTACTCGAAACCAGTCACCAACCCTTGTCGGCAGGATCGTAGCCAGTGCACAGCAGCAGGATCAGCGGGCACTACAACTACCGGCCACCTCATCTATCTGTCTGCCTGTCACGGCAACGTCACTTCATCATCTGTCTGCCTGTTGCGGGAAGGTCGGTCGTGATTTTGTGATGACGAATGACTGAATGTCGCAGAGACAACGCAACACCAGACGCCCATTACGTGTAGTTTTATTTTGCCTTTCGTGCGAATTCGTAAGAACAAGAAAAACATCGCCCCTGCGACCATTCAGATGGAAGTAATAAAAAAATGCCGCATTCTTCGTTCAGTCGCAAACATGGATTGTCCTGATAAAAGTTGGCAATGGACAAATTAAAGCCAGGGAAACCCACTGCACTTTTATTCAGGCTAGAGCTCTGGCTATTAAAATCTTTTCCACGAAAGCGACCAACCTCGGTCGCGCTGCACTGCGCTGAAACCATCGCCTGACTGACTGAAGTGCATCCTTTACTGTTAGTCTGTAGCCATGCCTTGTCAGAAACAGACGGCACATCGCGTGAGGAAAACTACCAGGAACATCGCAGAATAGCTGACGGAGTGTGTTTGCAGAACACCGAGTACATCGCTGGCCGTACTCGACGTCATCGTACTGCGTGGATCCTCCGCCCGAACAGTTCCCGACACATCTCACGCCGGCGGGCAGACAGGGGGGGGGGGAGTACGTGGGCCCGGGACCGATCTAACCGGTGGCCGGCTGTCGTTGTTGCGGTTGGCATCGCCCGCAGCGCTGGTAGTTGCGGGTCAGCTGTGGGCGGTGGGGAGGGGGACGGGGGGGGGGGGCGCGGACGGGTTCACAGAGTGGTAACCAGCTCAGCCTTTCAGCGAACCCCGTCACCTCCAGTCGGAGACTGGTCTGATGGCGACGTCGCGCCGGTCGCCCGGCTGACTACACTAGAAACGCCGTCCATCCGTTACCGTGGTGGCAGGCAGCGGTGCAGCCAAAACGGTAATGGCCTGTTCGGCGTCATCCGATGGCTTCACGCCAGCCAGCGGCTTAAGAGATTGCAACGGCTCAGAACTCTCAATGCAGGAATCGCAAAGGTAATGGGGAAAACGCGCGAGCCTTTCAGAGTCGAGAGGCAAAACACAAGTTTAATTTACTGAGCCGAAGCATTTTCTGGACGAGCGGTTCTCAGCGCAGTAATGCTTTAGGAACTGGAAGAAAACATTGGCCTGATCTATGTAATTTTGGGCCCTTAAAAACTTACTTCCGTTAAAACATCCCGGTATTTTTCAAGTCATTACGTTCTTCTCACTTTCTTTCCTTGAGCTACGGGCTATTAGCAGCACGGAACATCGAAACATTCCTGGCTATTTTGGGGCATGACGTCATCCCGGTGACGTCGCTCGACTTCGACAGAAGACGTCATGCCCTGCTTAAAATCTCAGCAGTCCGAGCACTTCATCAAAACTGCAAATTCCCGCGCCTTATAAAGCAAGACCTGAACCTGTCTATGCTTCGCAAGAAAGCCTGTTTGTAACGGCGCAGCCGGAATTACCCTAATAGTTGCTGGCGTCGTTAACAGAAAATTCCACCGCTGCCGAGGCGGTCAGCCACCGCCGCCCCCTGCGAGGCAGGACCGCGACTCCAGTGGCACCCACCTTCCTGGACCTCCAGCTGGGCCGAGCAGACGGTGACGCCGCAGATGTTGGCGGCGCGCGCGCAGTACAGGCCGCTGTCGGCGGCGACGCAATTGAGCAGCTTCAGCGTGTGACGGTCCTGGTCGGAGCTGATCATGACCCGGTCCGCCAGCGAGTCGTCCAGCGGACGGTTATCGCGCAGCCACGTGACCACCGCCGGCGGGTCAGCCTGCACCCGGCACTGGAACATGGCCCGCTCGCCGGCTGTGGAGAGGTCAGGTCAGGTCATGTCATACCCGGCACTGGAATACGGCCCCCTCACCCGCCGTGGAGATGCCAGGTCAGGTCAGGCCAGGTCACAGCCAGCAATGAAGCACGGCCCGCTCGCCGACAGGGGCGGATAAAGTCAGGTCAGGTCAGATTAGGTCGGGTCGGGTCATACCCGGAACTGGGACACGGCCCACTCACCCGCTGTGGAGAGGTCAGGTCAGATCAGGTCAGGTCAGATCATGTCCGGCACTGGAATGCAGCCCGCTTACCGGCTATAGAACGAAGCCCACTCAGCGGCCGTGGAGTGAGAAACCAGGCTACGTAGGGCTAGGCCACTCCAAGCACTGGAACACGGCCCACTCCCCGTCTCATGAAGGAATGAGGTCAGGTCAATATCGACTTGGTAAGTGACTATGGATAGCGTTGCCAGCTGTTGACGTCAGATTCATCGCCCCATCGCATTATTCGCTCTCCCCACCCTTATTTCTTCAGTAGACGGGATCCCCGAGTGTAGTGTATTGAGCGGACCGCGCAAGGTCACGACCTTGACCCGCCCCAGGGCAATGGTGCCAGCCAAAGCCGGAAAAGGTGTTTTTTTTTGGGGCATTGAAGAACACCAGAAAATATGTGTTCCAAAAGCATACCACAATCCAAAGGTTTCATATCGCGCCTCCATCAAAAGTTACTTTATAACCACGTTGACAAATTTCTAGCTTTGCGAGCAAATGATTGTCTCCATTCAGTAAGAAGCAGGTATGCCATAACCGGCTTAACCAAGACCGCTAGGTTAAACCAGTATTATTCTTTGCAAAATTTTGTGCTTCAAAACAAAAACTTTACTCCGACACCAAGAACAAAAACCAAATTTCCAACCCTGGTGCCAGCCGAGCCGGGGTTGGGCGTGGCCGGCGACTGACTGGCATTTAGTCGCTCACCAGCTACAGCTCTGTCACCATGACATTAATGCACCTCTATAAATATTCAACATTTCCATGGAGGGCGGTTTAATTTCCATTTATACGGAATTAGTTTATTCGGAATTAGGAGTTCGGACGGAAACCCCGTCCATGATGCCAGTTTTTTTAATGTCATCTGCACCAGGTACAGAAGTCATGAGAAAAAACAGCATGCCTCTCTGAAGCAGATTATTAACAGCACTATCTCTGTTATCTCGGCGCGACCTTTAACCACGCCTCTGAGCTTTGGGTGAATAACAGCGTGGATAAAGCGTGAACATCAATGCTCCTCGGATGATGTTTTCTCCACCTTTCCTGTCCGTCCCAGCACGATCAGGAGTCGCCCCATCAGCGTCTGCGCTCGAGGATTAACAGTGCACCAGCACAGCGACCATTCCTAGTCTTTCAAACATCTCTCATGGCCTCGCATCCGTCGAAAACCTCCAAATATGTCCCAAAACTCAGTCATATTATCCTTGACCCACATCCATGCCCCGTGGAATCCCTCTGCATACCATCATGTGATGGATTGAAACTTCACACAGACCCCGTCTTTGAGATCATCCGTCCCGCTTTCCGACCACCACCACCCTCGGCCAACGCCAAAGATTTGAGACCCCCTTTCCAGCGAAGGGCGGCGCGCGGCGCTCATTCAGCGCGGCGCCGGCGGCAAATTACGGGCGCGGGAGGGCGCGCGGCCGGCCGCCGGCGGCTCTATTTCCGGCCGGGCCGCCCCCGGCAGCCGGCCGTCCAAACGGAGTCGCCTGGAGCGGCGCCGAGCCGTGGCGGCGGCCAAGGCCAGCGTCGCGGCGGCGGCGGCGGCGGCGGCGGCGGCGCCAGCTGGCCGTCCGGCCGCCGCGGCCTGACGGCGTGACAGATGGCGCTGGCGACGGAGCGACGCCGCCCGGTCGCGCGCCGCCGGCGGCGAACGGCGCGAGCACGGCGCCGCTTCGGTCGCCAGGTTCAAGGTCGCAGATAAAAGCCGGATGGTCGGATAGGGGCGAGGAATTCATCGCAGGTCTTCCAAGCGTAAATACATCGGCTCTGGACTCCATGCCAATATAGACAGCAGGAAACAGATGTGCAACCACTGATGTTTACCAAATGCCTGGTCCCGAGCCCAGTGTCAGACCATTGGGGACAGAAAGGGGGCGCCGTCATATTGCCGCGACATTGAAAATCTGAGGTACTCACATTCGCAGTGGACACCCTTGATCATCTCCGTGAACTTCGGTTTGTTTTCTGGAAGCAGAAGACGCGACGTCAAAATATGCCGTGAACACCCAAACGCATCTGAGACCAAAGCAGATAGCTCTAGCTATTCTTTGAAGCATCGAACCATGGTGACAGACAGACGACGTTACGAAGAGGCAAAAACAGTCTAATCAGTCATGTCATATATGCATTCAGAGAACGCCGACTATAGTACTGAAATCACAGATGCAACTTTTGGACCCTGATCAGATGTTACTCGTGCACCAACAGCGCGAGAACTCGTCACGCTTTACCTGTCTCACACGTCAAACTGTTCTGGGAAGCGGCTGACGACGGGCCATTCAGAACTGTCCACGAGTCAGCCACCCCTCGGGACACCACGATCGCGGGAGCGATTCCGCCCTCCCTGCGCGTCACCGCCGACTCACCCGGGTCCTCCATGGCGGACGGTCGGACCGCGTCCGTCTGGTCGGCCGTCTTCCCCGCCGTGCGGATCCTCTTGGCCGGACCGGCGGCGGCCGGCTCGGCCGCGTGCTTCACCGCCGCCTCCGTCTCCGGTTCAGCTGCCGCCGGTCTCGGGGCCGGCTTCGGTTTCTGCTCGCCTCCCTTTGACGGAACGCTCGGCTTCCGCTCGCCTCCCTTCGGCGGAACGCTCGGCTTCCTCTCGCCGCCCGCGGAGGGAACGCTCGGCTTCCTCTCGCCGCCCGCGGAGGGAACGCTCGGCTTCCTCTCGCCGGCCGCGGAGGGAACGCTCGGCTTCCTCTCGCCGCCCGCGGAGGGAACGCTCGGCTTCCTCTCGCCGCCCGCGGAGGGAACGCTCGGCTTCCTCTCGCCGGCCGCGGAGGGAACGCTCGGCTTCCTCTCGCTGGCGCTCGGACGTCGAGCTGCGGTCTTCTGCTCGCTTAATTTGCGCTGAGCGACCGGCTTCTCCTCGCTGATGCCCTCTCGCGGAGTCGGCTTCTCTTCGCTGATGCTCTCTCGCGGAGTCGGCTTGTCCTCGCTGATGCTCACCCGCTTAGCCGGCTTCCCCTCGCCGACGCTGGCCCGCTTAGTCGGCTTCTCCTCGCTGACGCTGGCCGGCGGGGTGGGTTTCTGGCCGGTGAGACTGGGCCGCGGGCTCTGGCCGGTGAGGCTGGGCCGCGGTGTGGTGGCGCTCTCCGTCCGTTCGTCCTCAGTCACGGTCTCGGCGGCCAGCGAGGACGGACCGTCGCCGGCCGGCGCCGTCACAAACTCGTCCTCGTCGTCGCCTAGCTCGGAGCTCGTCGGCACCACGCTGAACTCCTCCTCGGACGGCTCCGGCAGCTCCGGCAGCTGGGCTGCGGGCGGGGGCGGGGCATGACCGTGAGGACCTCGGACTGCCTCCAGGCTACCGCGTTCATCGCCAAACACGTGCGATCAGGACGACACGGTCTCAAGGACTCAAAAACTCATGTCGCTCGGATTGCAGCTGCTCACCACTAATTTAGTGGAGCACAAATCCAACCCGATCACTGTGCTCTAGCATTTCCGGAATCCCACGCTCACCAAGCGGTGGCGTCGGCAAGTAGAAATGCGGGGAACGGCCGACGATGCCGACCACCGTTCTCCATCGAAATAAAGCGACAGGTCAGGCGATGATAACAGAGCTCTTCAACACGTGTAGCAGTGGCATTACGTAATCTGTACAGTGTCACCTTCCTTATCGGCTTTTACACGGCGGCTGACGCTGCCCACATCAGACTACAGGCGACATTAGCATTAAAGGAACGAATACGTCAAGCCTTGCGAGATGCCAAGTGGGCAGCCCTCTTGAAAATCCGCACTTAATGAATGAGGGTGGCTTTTCATAAAATACACGTAATTTAAGTGATGCAACAATAGCAAGTAAGTAACAGTAGTAAGTAGTTCAGCAATAGCACCAACAGACATGAGCAACAAAATATCTCTTCAGTTCAAACAATGTATCAGCTGAATTTTCGAAATGAAATCGCGTCAGCGTCGGGGACACGTACCGCTCTCGTCCACGAGCTGCTGCAGCTGCGCCAGCCAGGCCTCCTTCACCTGCGCAGTCTTAGCCTCGAGTCGGATGGGGTAGGGGGCGGTGTCGCCCGACTTGAGATGGAACGTGAAGCTGCACTCCTCGCCCTCGTCGGCGAAATTGGTGGCGGCCAACTGGAACCGGACCGCCGATCTGTGACCGGCACCTCGCATGCGGCACCGGACATCCCCGCTACCTCACTCCTTTGCGCCAGACACTCCTTGGCATTGACATCACACCTTAGCATGCCCCCCCCGCCAGTGCACGACTCTCAGGTTCCAGAGATGTCCTCCCCTAGTCCCAGTTACTCATAGCAAAGGTGACATTTTGCGTAACGCAGCACCACTGCAGCTCGTTTGCAGCCTCTCCTCGCCCTCATCATCGCCACGAACACCAGACGAGACCGCACACCGTTCTGCGTCAGAACAGCAGAAAATGCCGGGAGGTCCGGACCGGAGGAGAGGGGGGGGGGGGCGACACTCACCCGAACAATGTCCTTCAGCTGGAACACCGACTTGGCGTCGCCGACTTTGCGCGGCTTGCTGATGAGCACGCACGACTTGAACAGGAACAGGTAGCGCTGCTTGGCGTTGCCGTCACCCTCAGTCTCCGTGAACCAGTCCTGGGAAGCACGTGTGAGAGTACATCACTAGTGCCGTGACGTAGACATCCACACGCCATTGGCTTAGGAATGCGCTTAAAAAAAAAACTAAACGAGCAGTTAATTCTAAAAAAGGGAATAGGAAAAAGATGTGATCATCCCGGTTTCCTTTCGGCCTGCCACATGGGAGAGACCGCGTTAATGAACCGAGTACGTGAGTCTCGTTGCGTTATGTCGGGAAATTCATACGGCGTAACCGGTGACGCCAACCAAAATTCGGATGACGTCAGAACGGCTCTATACCGGACTACCCCTTAATCCGCACAGCGGAGCGTAAATCCCACAAGCAGACACCTCTAACACGGGAGTATTAGTTCAAGGTGAACGCGTTCCGCCGAACAGTGGCACCGACCCCAGGCCCCCCCCCCCCCTCCAGCCGACGACGGCGGCCGTCCGGACAAAACGGCAGGATAAATAGTGGCCTGGCAGCGCGCCACAGGGCCGCCGGGCGACGCCGGGGGGCGCCGGTAATAACTGCAATCTGTTTTCGTCCCTCATCTCGCCGAGTGCCATTACTTCCAGTCAGCGTGCCCGGCTCATTCCAATTTGCCATCGTCAATGTAATGTTCCAGGCTGGGAGTAACACGCGCATGGGTCGTGAACTGGCAAGCCAACTTTTGAAACGACATCACTGTCATTCTTTCAACCCGGAAAATTTTACGCACGACTAGGAAATAAAGCTGACCGTCAGTAAGGATCGCTGGCACTATGATACACCGGCGGTCTGGCTGGCCAGCCTCAATGTGCGGCGCAGACGACTCTCGGCACAAGAAAGTGTGCCGTCTCGTGGCGACGGGAACCAAAACCGAGGGCCACTGCCGACGAAACCCCTACGGAGCGGCGGAGACGGTCCGGCGAACGGCCGGCGGCGGCCCGGCTCGGGGTGGTCCGGCTCAGACCCGGCAGAGAGCGGCTGCGCCCGGCTGCAGGTTCGGTCCGGCCCCCTGTCCGCCGGCAGGGACGTGCTGATCCAGAGGGGACCGACTCCGAGTCGCGACTAATGGCTCTCAGTCGGAGGAAGTCAACAGGGCGCCGCCTCATAGTCGCGCGCACGGAAGGACCGACAAGTCGCTGTATCGTGGGCATCGGGCAATATTGTCACCACTACAAGACTATCAAAGTGCAATGGATCGTCGCTGAGAAAATGAATTGAACACAAGTGGAAAACAACAACGACGGCTGAGAGTCGCGCTACAGCCGATGGGAATAACATAGATACTCTTCTAATAGTGACAAAATCCCAAACGATGTACGTAGTTACTTCTTCAAGAAGTTGTTAAATGCTCTCCTGGGCCATCTTAGTCTTAAGCAGGATACCTCTGAAATCACAGCTGTCGGTCAGAGCGCGGACACGGTCTCCGCTCCGGAGCGGCCGCGGCTCCGGCCGAGACCGGGTCCCCGCCGGCGGCTATAAATACGGTGCCATCCGGGCGCCGCCGCCGCCGCCGGGACCGCCGCCCCGGCGCGGCCACATGCCAGGGAGGCCGCCCTGCCAGCCGGGCCGCCGGGAAAGGTTTGTTTTGATACGACTCCAGCCCGGCCGATCGCCGGAGCCGACGACCGTCACCGGAGCCGGCGGTCATCAACGGAGCCGGCGACCGTCATCGAAGCCAGCGGTCATCACCTGGAGCCAGCCGTCGCCGGAGCCAACCATCACCGGAGCGACCAGCCATCACCGGAGCCAGAGGCTATCACTTGAACCAGCGGTCCGTCATCAGAACCGGGGGGCCAGCCCGGCTAATGGACAGCCGCCCGACGCCGCCGCCTGGCTGATCAGAGGCAGCTGTGGGTCTGACCGAGATCACCGCACAAGGTGACAGCTTGACCGAGAGCACTGCACAAGGTCGCGGCTGATCGGAGGAGGATGGAGTCTGACCGAGAGCAGTGCACAAGGTCACAGCCGATCAGAGGAGGGTGGGGTCTGACCGGGACCACTGCTTAAGGCCACTGATCATCACATGTTGGGTTCTGACAACGCGATCCTAATTTCAACTCAAAGGTCGCTTGAAATATAATCAGAAGAAAGTGGGAGGTGGCTTTTTCTCGCAGTCGGAGAGAGATGGCCATTTCCGCTCTCCCGGAGAGATTAAACTTATACGCTGAAAAAGCGCAAAACCCGCCCTGCCTAGAACCCTGCGCTTTGTTTTATTTTCCGGAACTTTTATTCCTTTCCTTTTCATTGTTTTTACTATCTTTTTACGTCGTTACGTCGCCACATGTTATAAAAATGACAACGTCCCGAAATCTCCGCCAAATACGCGGGAGTTCCTTTTTCAGCTGAGTCTGATATCACTTCCAGCTGCAAGACACCACCACATTATAAGACATCGGCACGCGCCAACGTTTAAACGTGCGCGCGCTGCCGCGATTCCTGCGCCCAGTCGGCCCAGGGGCACACGCCGCCGACTGTTTACGTTTTCCAGTGCCCAGTTTAGCCGGCGTCGTGCGTCTTAATATACCTTGACACGCTCGACAGGCACTAATGTTTTCAAAGCAAATATCTCCCAGAGGACCCAATTTTCGGCCACCCTGACCTGGCGCGCGCCATTCGGGTCGCGTCAGAGGTAACCGCCTGGCACTGCAACAACGACAGAGTCGGGATGCACCAAACGTACAAACGTGCACCAAACGTCCCGTACCGGGGTCCAGTCAGGTTTGGCCAAATCTGACCGACCCGGTCAGTCTGAGCAAACTTAGTCTGCCCAGTCAGTCTGACCGACCTAATCAGTCAAGACTGTCCAGCCAGTCTGAACACCATGGGTGGACCCAGTCGGAACGTTCGTGACGGTTAAAATATTGAAACATTTAAATCTCTAAATAAAAAACGGAACTAAAATTGATCAAATAAATAAAAAAAACATACGAAACTAGCCCAGGAACGTGCTGTGCATTACACAAAAAAATCCGACCTCAGTGCTGTGGAATATTAATGACATTTTTTAGCGTTTGATTGTTGTAGGGCTACTCTTAATGCATTTATTTTATAGAAAAAATAGCATTTTATGTTCTCAAGACGGAAAACCGCCGCGATGTACATCCCCCCTCATGTGCCACTGTTAAGAATTTCAACTCAGCTCGTTGTACACGCATTCAAAAAATCCGCCGTCTAATCGGCACCTCACGTGTAGGAACACATCCGTTCAATCAGAACACGTGCTGTACATCACACGTTCAATAGGACCCCCACGCTAAGTTCAGTCGGTACTGACGTGCAGGATGAGACGGCCCAGTCGGTGGATGTTGCCGCGGAAACCCTCGATGCTGTTGATGTACTTGAGGTCGTGTGCTCTTTGCGGGACGCTGGTGATGAACTCCAAAGCCCTCTGCAGGTCACTGTAATCTTCCTTCAGGCTGGCCGAGAGATGCACCAGATCCTGACGACAAGAGGCAATGATATGACACAATTAGCCAACTTTGTGGCGGATTTAAACCAGATACTCTTTCGCGATGGGTAAACCAGATACCCTTTCGATGGGTACATCTTTAAGGTCCTGAGAACAGTTCATACAAATTTTGTTTTGCATAACTGTACACGTCAAGCCAAACCCCGATATACGTTCGAAATATTACCCCGTCAATTGCGGGGGGGGGGTGGGGGTGTTAAACGCTCCAAGATTTTTGTTGGGCTGCAGCTTTGGTTTGGCGCGGCTGCGTCGCGTCATATGCCCAGTAGCCTTTTGCCCTTGTACGAGGCTACTCAGTAGCCTTGTACTCTCAGCAGCCTCCTGGTATATCAATTCTGCACATTTTGGAAAACATAATTGGTTGAGGTCATCAAACGTTGCGTCAAAATGACGTCATGAGGTCAACCATGTTCTACGACTTTGCCGTTTCTTCGACTTTGCTTCATCTTCGTCGATACGCGATTCTCAGACGACAAGATGTCGGGAATTTGAAGTACAAGCCATGTTGTGATGAGAGGTCAATGCAGACTGCCCATGAGTCTGCACTGACCTCTGACATGACAGACCCACTTTGGGTCAAATTTTACAAGCACGATTTCTTCAAATACGCTGTCAATGTCCGCGTTGTGGCAACCATTTTAAGACTTTCTAGTGCACGTATGAACATTTATTAGTATGTTAGTGTGATCAGTGTCACGAAAGGTCAATATAGACTATCCATATCCTCACCCAAGGTCATAATAGGTCGAATTTTAGAATCGTAATTTTTCAAACACGTTGGCAACGTACACGATGTAACAGCTATTTGAACGCTTTCTGGTGAACGTATGAATGTTCAGGGGCACATTAATGTGGTCAGAATGTCATGAAAGGTCAGAATTCACCAAAAGTCATTATTGGTCACGATTTTTTTCAAGTGCTGTATCAATGTTCGCATTGGCAGCTATTTGAAGGCTGTCTGGCGCAGGTATGGGTGTTTAAACGCGTTTTGTGGAGTTTTCTGCCCAAATCGACCCGAAAAACATGTATTGTATAACTTCATGCTGAAAAACCCAATTTGCCCTTGACCTTGGCCTTGGATGACCGTCGGCATTATTTGGTCTAAATGGAAACTAGACCATCTAAGCACGCCAGTATGTGTAGTTCTCACTCCGATCGCTTTGCAGATGAAATTAGGCGAGGTTGAATTTTTTTGAAATTTCGGACATTGACCTCGATCTATGACGTCATCTGCGACCCCAATCACAAAAACTACATTTAATGGGGTCATACAATCGCAAGCTATCATTGGCCGTTTATATTAGCGTAGTCGGTTTCAGTATCAGCGGAACCCCTATGGGGATGGGAGGGTAAACGTGATTTTCACATCATTTCTTTCCATGCAACGCCACAACGCCATCCAAGGTTTAATGTTAAATCTTACCCAAAGTAAGGGGGCAGCTACCCCCTGCCAACCCCCCCCCCCCCAGTTCCTACGCCCCTGAGCGGTCTGTTGGTCCTGGAGTTAAGGGTGGGGGCGTTTAATGACCCTCCCCAGCAAGTCGAAGGTGGCACCATAGCCCTGCAACTGCCGGGTTGCAAGCGGCACCAGCTTGTCTGATCGCCATAGACGACACCAATACACCTGAGTCTCACGCACGGTACGCTACAAATTCTTTCACTGCGACATCTGAGCCGATATTTTTCCAACTGCTTCCAAAAGGCGTAAGGTGAACGTGCCAAATTTAATTTAGCGTTTACTGAAATCTGACGTAATCTTCACCGATCATCCTAAAACCATGTTGTCATAAACGTAGGAATGTTTACCAGGAATTAAGCCAACTGGCCGAGAAAGCAGAAACAGACAACAGTGCCAAGGCTTTTCGTCGACGCCTTTCGGGTTCGTTCCTCACGAACTGCGTAACAAATACGGCAAAACGGATTAATTCCGACACGGCCAGATCTACAGACCGTCACGAGGGTCACCGATCAGCTGACTGCAAATGGCTGGCAGCTGACGGCCTCCGAACAGCAACACCCCACCGGCGACAACGGTCGCAGCCGCAGCGTCGACACTCAGCCGACGCCACCAGACGGCTCGACAATTGGCGCCGTTTTTCAGCTCAAAGTACGCCGACGACGGAAGCTGGCTCGGCGCCCTGACCTGCACCGGTTGAGCGTCCGCTCCCAGCGCCAGCGCCGGACCGGTCAGTCCCACCACCAGACCGCCGGTCACCTCCCCCGAGCGGACCTGGACCGGTGCACCGTCCGCCGTCCCGGCAGGCCGGTCCGGAGTCCGCAGTTTCTGACCGCCCCGGGCTGTCCGCCGCGGCCTCGGCCGGCCTCACCTTCAGCAGCAGCTGGTAGTCGTTGATCCGCTGGATCGGCAGTCGCAGGTGGTCGCTCAGGCCCTTTGTCGTCGTGCAGCTGGTGGGCGTGCTCCTGCAACAGCGGCGTCACGTCACAGCAGGCCCGAGCCGGCAGGCGTGATGCGGGCCTCCGTCAGTCGCGATCCATCGCGGATCCAATGGACACAGAGGAGTGCACGTGTCCGGTTTTTTGGATTTTTTACAGATTTTCTAATAAATTCTATTTTTTTTACGAGGAGTTACGGGTTCGGAGGTTCTGATCTTTTCTAGTCGCACCATGATGATACCACCCGCTTTCAAAATTCTCGCTCTGCGTATGATGACGGTTAGCGCCAGAGGTCGGACGAGCTGGAGAGGCCCGCGGGCGGTGACAGTGTCCGGTATCGCCCCCCCCCCTCCCGCGGAGACTGACGGTCCCGCCTCCGGTCGAACGGCACCCGGAGCAGACTGCTCGGCTCAGCAGCAGCGTCAGCGGCAGTCGAAAAAAGTCCCGACACCAGACGGCACACTTCTCACGATACTTTTCCAAGGTTAACGAAAGCGGCGACACTCCGAACACCGTTCACTGAGCTTGCGGACGGAGCCAGCGCCGCGCTGACGACCATTCACCGAAACAAAACGCAACACCAGCTATCAACACCTCGCCGCGGCGGCGCCCACACCGCGGCCGACCACGCCTCGGGCCGCCCAGACGCACCGGCTCCTGAGGCGCTGCTGGCCGCTCTCCTCGGCCGGGCCGGAGGCTGGGCGCGCTCTCGGCCGCCGGGGGACACTGCAGGCCGGCGCTGGCGCCGCGCGGCCGCCGGTGACACCCGGCTGTCCGGCGCTGGCAGCCGGGTCACCGCAGCGCGCCAAAAACCGCCGGCCGACGCCGGACGCGCGCCCGCCGCGCCACCTCGGCCGCCGCCGCGCCACGTGTCGGCGGCGCCACGCAGGCAGGCGGCTGAGTTTCACGCCCCGACGGCCAGCTGAGCTTCACACCGGGACGGTTTGGTAAACTTTGCATTGAGATGGTTAGCTGAGCTTCACGCCCAGGCGGCCAGCTGAGCTTTACGCCGAGACGGCCTCTCAAGCTTCACGTCCAGGCGGCCAGCTTAATTTTGCGCTGAGACGGTCAGCTGAGCTTCACAATGGAACGGTCAGCTGGGCTTCAGATCAGGACGGTCAGCTGAGCTCCACACGAGACGGTCAGCTGAGCTTCACATTGAGACGGTGTTTCACATTGAGCTGGGTTTCATATCGAGACGGTCAGCTGAGCTTCGCACTGGAACGGTCAGCTGAGCTTCATACGAAGACGAGCAGCTGGGCTTCACACCGATACGGTCAGCTGCTCTCCGTAACAAGGCTGTCAGTTGAGCTTCTTGACGAGAAGGCCCGCTAACCGTCACATCAGATCGGCCAGCTGGGCTTCAAACCCCGATTATTTGCTGATCTTCATTCACACGTTTCAAGTTCGCACGGGCGCCAACTTTTCACGCTTCACGTCAGGCGGTCGGCTGGCTTTCACGGCTCGGCGTCAGGACTGTCGGCTGATCTCACACTCTGCCCGGGAGCAGTCCGCCCTCAGCGGCCCGACGGGCTCGGTCCCGGACGGCCAGCCCGGCGGAGGGGACGCCGTCACGCGCCTGACACGTCGGGTCATGGCGGACGAACGGCTGCCGACTGCCGACCGTGCCGGCGGGCCGGCACCCTCCGCGGCGTCCCGGCTCCAACGGCGGCTCCCCCGGCAGGAGAGGAGCACATGGCGTCGCCGCCGCCGCCAGACGGACCACACGTGACGAGCCACCTCCCCCGCCGGCACGCTCCGCATACCACTGCCGGCTCCCCCAGCCGGGAGGTGCTCACGGCGCCTCCACTGGCGGCCGGACGGCAGCCGCCGTCCGCAGGGGCTAGTCACCGGAGACGACGCAGGGGTGCCGACACCGAGCGACTCCCCCGCCCGCTGAGACACCACGCCGGCCGACTCTCCCGCCCGCTGAGACGCCACAGCGGCGCCGAGACCGACTGGCTGTCTCGTCGCAGACGACGGCCGGAGACGGTGGACGGCGGGTGGAATTTCGCGCGGCGACGCCACCGGAGAGATTGACGGCAGCTGTTGGAACTGGACGGTAGCGCAGCGTCCCCGAGTTACGAGGCTATCCACTGTTGGCCTTATAAATATTTGCCGAATTTCAGCGGAGAACTATTACCGGAGCAAATCCCCAGATGGTAGCTGGTTTAAGCTGGCACGGAAACAGTGAAATGGATTCAGAGCCTACTGCGATGAAATGACCCAAACCATAATAAGGCAAAATTGGAAACCAGACATATCGTGTCTGTCACCATCGAGGTGTAAGTGAATGATCATCTCTCGTCATGTATTCAGAGATCAGCGGTATATAAGGCACATGGGATGGGTCGGAAGGCAAAAAAGATTATTTATCGGAAAATGGCTTGCTCTTAAACGCATGAGCACATGATAACGTCTTTTACTGATACCGAACAGATAACGGCACAAATAAAACTATATGCAGAGGCAAATTTCCACATACAGTGACATAAAATAAGTTAAACGGACATGCGGCTGTACTTATCATATTATATATTATACAATATAACAATTATATTTATGCCACACACACACACACGCGCGCAACTTATTCTCGAAGTTCAATAAGGTCCTTTCTGACAACTCCGCTAATTCAATGGGTAGTACATTATCACATCTCACTACAGTTACAGATTTGGTGACTGATCAGACCATGTTGTATGAGGCTATCGGCACGGGATTGTTTTTTGTAAAGCAGTCGTTTGTTGACGTCGATATTAGCAGTTGCCTGGCAGAACGCAGAAACACAGCCAGGACAAATGTTTACCATCACGATTGACACAAATCAGGGCGTTGACTTCGAGCAGCTCAGGATATCTGGCTCGTCAACATCGAGATCTAAGACCCGAAACTCGTCATTAAAGCCCCAGTGTCAGAAGCCATCGGGCGCCGTCACCGACCACACGCCGCTTCAGCTCAACAAGCGACCCCAACTGTTCACACTGGCAGGCAAGGATAGAGGCTAAAACACGCGGTAAACATTGTCACCATTAATCCTCAGGCACATCTGCTTGGTCAAAAGACTAACCTGTGTCGACAGGACAGACCCATTAACGCGGTGACCTTCTGCGCTGTCTGGAGCCCCGTCGCAAGGTTTCCTTTAACCGACAGGTGGTGATACCACAGCAGCCTCTGGCCTGTCCAGTTGAAGCAATATAATCCACTGCGGTGATTACGAGCAGTGCCTGTCTTATTCAAGTGCCCGAGGTCAAGACGCTTGTGAAGTGCCGTCCCGGCCGATTGGACTGTTCGTCGTGTGCTAATACCGGGTCTGAATACCACTTACTTCTGGCGGGATCCGTGGTCCTGTATTCTACCGGAGCCACTCACCACGCTCTCCAAGTTCTACCATTCATGCCACCTCACCGAGCTAGGGTTAATGCACGCTATAGAGTTCAGCATCAGCTACGTACTGTCCTCTTCCAATGAACTTTGCGTTGTGTACTTTCGACCTACTGAAAAGTGCACACTTCCGACACAGTCGCCACGTCTCTGCACGGAGAGACAGTGATGCCCCCACAGCCAGCAGTCTCGCGTTCCAGCAACAGCAGCAAAACGGACGAGCTTACTGTCAAACCGCCAACCGGACAGCGGTCCGGCCATGTTGTTTCTGATCTTAGAGCCGCCAGGATACCGCGTCTTTTCGCGAAGAACTTCTTGGCGTTCGTATGCTAGCTTTTTACTTCGTTTCGTCGGAACCCCAGGGACACATTCCAAAACCACATGTTCGGTGAAGTGGAAGAGCATGGTGACTGGCAAGTCGCCTGTGCTCATGGCGAATGGTTCTGATTACTCCATTTCTTAAATCGATGGCAAAGACTACCGAAGTGGTGTTCAATCAAGAGTCCTATACTTCTAGGTATCCTTCGATCACGAAGAGTACAAATATTCCAGACCTGTGAATGTCTTTGTGCTTAGGCAATGTCTCGTAAAATAATAATGCGAAACACCAGGGGTGTTGGTAAAACCCGACAACAAGATCAAAGCCAGTGCAGCCGCTGCAACCGCGTCGTGGTGTATCGAGTTCCACTTCAAAGGGACAGAATCTCTTCCGATGGTAACAATGTCAGTGTAGACGGCGCAACTGCGTGAATGGTTTGAGTTCCTGGCAGCTTTTTCGATTTGAGAGAGACGAATGCGTCTGAAGTTTCGGAGGACCGTTCAAAGTGGAACGGTCAACACCGTACATGAATTTGAATAGATTGGCAATTAAAGCCCAAAAAATCGTCTATTGCTTCGAGTGCGTTAGTCCGACTTTGATCCAGTCCGCCCGTGCGTGACGAGCCCGGCCTCCAGAAGCAGTGCAGACCATCGGGCCGTAATCGCCCGCAACAGACTTCACGGCGTAGTTAAAAACGCAACAGCTGACACGTCCAGAACACGCCGTGCTAGCGGTCCCTTGGACAGCGACAGCCACTCGCCAACAAACGAGACCGCCTTCCTAGCGGGCGTTCCCGCCCCCCCATATGACGTCAGAGGCATGGCATCTCGGCCCGCCCCCTCCGCACCTAGCTATTCCCGTCACTCCCCCCCCTCCGACCGAATCAGCTGGCAGCGGCCGCCTCGCCCACCACATCTGACGGGTTGGGACGGCGCACGACAGCGACATCTATACTGACGCCGGTGGCGCCGCCTACCTGGAAGTGGCTGCTCAGCTGTTCGTTGGACTGCAGCAGGGCCTGGGCGGCCGGCTCGTCACGGCAGTAGATCGCGTGCTTGTCGAAATCGGGGGCCTGCGGGTGCACAGCGCGAGCGGTTAGAACTGACTGCGAGATGATTGCGAACTGTGTGTTGAAGCAGCCGACAGGACCTCTTTTGGACGCAGCTATTCCTCAAACCCAACCCAACTTGCCGAGTTGATATTGGAAGGCTGCCAAAACAGGCCGAGCCTGCTGTGGTTAATGGGTGGAACGATGTATTTGAGCCGTAACATCCAAACAGATATACATCATATTCAAACGAAGCTCACCAGTAAAGCGCGATCTGACGCCAACATTAAGATCATAAAACAATTTCGCTTTCGTGACACCGTGTCCTCAAACGGATACTCATCAGGATGAATATAATTTGTGTTGGTAAACCGAGCCAGCACTATTAGATGGTACTGTCTGGAACAAGGGAAACTTACGAGGCGTAAAAATGTCTTCCCAATTAGAAGTGGCTTGTCCGAGTAGTACTTGATTCCATCCAGGAGTTCTCTGAAAAGACACGCAAAGGAATTATTTAGGTGTGAAGGGACAAGGCATTTCAATCACTCTGGAAACGCGAGAATGCATGACGAACGGTTATTACCACTGATTTAAAGTCCATCAATGCTTATACTAGTATCTGAGCGTACCGACCAGAACAATGCTTCTCACATAGGCTCGAAATGTCCAGACTATAAGATACACGCTGAAAAGTGAAGCGAATGTGTCCGAAAAGCGCGTGTAGTTTTTAATGCTAACGTCTGAGAACAAAATGAGGGCTGACTTCCCTTCCTTGAGTGATGCTCCCAGCCACAAGGCCCCTCGTCTGGTCGTCGGGTACCGTGTCACGTGCGCACTGCGTTCGGAATACGGTACCAAAGGATGGCCGCTGAGCAATGACCACGTGCGTTAATACTGACAGCCCAGGCGAACGCCCAGGCGGCAGCGTCCTGTCTGAACGTCGAGAAACTGGCACACTTCGTTCAGAGTCTGACCTGTGGTGGAACTGACACAGCTCGCGGAAGTTGCCGAACAGCGCCTCCTTGTGGGCGCGCAGCTCGCGCGGTACGCTGGGCTGGTCCATGTGCTGATAGTAGTTGTCCAGGATGTACTGGGTGTCCTTCACAAACTCCTCCTCTGTCTCCACTAGCTCCCGAACCACAGCCCTGGCCGCAGAGAGCGACGGCTCAGAAACGGAGCGACGAAATGTCTCATACTGACTTCCGTAACGAAGTCCCAACGCACCACCGCACACGTTGACCACCACTCATTCAGCTTTCCAGTCTCACTAAACAGTCATAACAAGGCACTGAGACTGAAACTGCAGTACGCCGTTTCCAGCGTCTATGACACCGCGTTTGTTGTCTGAGCCTTACATGCTGTATTTTCAGTTCGCATAACCCGCTCAGTCGAGCTCACCCTCCCACCCAACAGCCCGCCTTCACTCACGCCCTCTGGTCGGCCAGTTCACTGCCGGCGGCGGCCGGCCGGCTGGTTTTGCGCCGCGGCCGGGGCGTTTCCGGCGCGCCCTCCTGGGGCCGGCCGGCGGCCTTCCCAGGACGCAGCACGCTGGCCGGCACCAGACCCTCAGCGGCGGGCGACGAGCTGCGAGGACGGACCCGTACCAGCCATCTGCCGGCCAAACCCGGAACTAGTCAGTGGACCGTGCCGTAACGCCGTGGTCAGTCGGCACTTAAACCAAAGATTAAACCATGTTCACTAGTTCAGCATTGTTCATAAGCCTAATGGCGCTTAGGCAGTGTTTATCAGTCCGAGAGATGTGATGGCAAGGAACATTCAGCCTCAACACGCGATAGAGAGAGATGGCAAAGGATATTCATTCTCAACACGCAAACAACAAACACCCCTCCCCGGCAAGGCACGGTATCTGTCAAGTACTTTTCCTATCTGCGGAAGCCGGTCGCGCGTTGTGTTCACAAGCCCAAGGAGCAAGTGATAAACGCGACGGCGATGTTTGCAAACAATCGCTCTTACAGGCAATGGTATCAGTTGTCCGTCCACGCAGCCGGCGAAAAACATCGCTCTCTTCCGATTTTATGATCTGTGGGGGCCTCTAAGAGTCCTCAGACACCTTAATCTACACCAGAACAGTCCGGGAGGACGGTGCAGCATTGTTCGGCGCCCAGCACTCGGTCAGAGTGCGCCCTGACCTGGACTCCTCTGCCGACCGGCGTCGGGGACTGGCATGGCGCCGCGGGGGCCGCACAGACAGTCGGTGACGGGCCGCACTGTTGTCCAGCAGCTGTTCTGCTTCCAGGTCAAGGTCATCGTCTAAACGCCGCCTCCTACAGGGTCGGAGCATGCGCACTAATTAGTACGGAGCATTGTTAAGAGCATTGTCCCTCTCAGCTTCGGAGAACGAGTCACCCAAACCAGTCAAGGCATCTTAGTTTTCAAAATGAAAACTGTGCTGAAACATGTTTTCGAGTTGACGCAAGCATGAAGTTAAACGTGTTCGGGACCATTTAAGCTCTACTCACCTTAAAGTAGCGGAAGCGCTTGGGACCGGTTAATGATCCATATGCCTGACACGGAAGCGTCCCGAACTTTGCCCATTTCTTCCAAGCAAGCACTCACGCCTCGAAGAACTCAGCATGTGTGACGCTCTTAACGAGGCAGCGGACCGCTTTCCCGCCAAATAGTTTCGTCAGGTACCAGTCGCGACTTCAGATTTCTAACAGTCCTAGCATACCGCGAAAATGCTATGGCGACAGATTACTGCAAGCTTTCGCGCGCGTTTGGGACGCCAGATGTCTGCCAACAATGCTTCTTCTTGTCCCAAGGTCGATGTGCAAAAGACCGTTAAGGCTTATTCATGTGCTGGCAACCAAGCAAGTGCAGACCGTAACGAAAGCGCGAGATCCACGTCTGCGCGTGGCAGACGACGTTCGCAGCTTGCAGCAACCTTCATTGCGAAGAAACAATGGATGAAGCTAACATTGACCGGCTGGTAAACCGGTCAGGTAACATATGTGTATTGCAGCTCATCGTGCAGAAGACAAGACCCACAAACAATTTGAGTATTTACCACAACCTCCGAACTTTGTTCTATAGAAAATATTCTTTCACACGACCCCGGTTCTATCAACTTTAAAGCGCTCCTACACCGTCGAGTTCATTTGTGGATAGCGGAGGGTTGCAAGTACCTCATCGCAGTCTTCATGACGCATCTATGGCTGCTGAAACTGCGCAAGGATTCTGTGGCTGTGGCCATGATTTTAATGAAAACCATGAGCATCGAGTAAGGACGGATCCTGGTGTGTGCAAAGGGTTTTATGTTCATGCGACGTCAGGGACGTAGCCAAGGGGGGCCATGGGGACCATGGTCCCCCCTGAGTCAAGTGTTCTACATTAGATATATGGTGATTTCGCAGGAATACGTAATGGTGATCATATATATTTTGCAAAAGCGAACGTTATATGTTTTCCTGTGCGATAAGTATGAGGTGAACTACATTAAAATTGCTACTTTTTTCTTGTAAATTCCGTCCTATACCAGTGGTATATGACAAAATTTAACATTTGCCCCTCCCCCGGAGGAAAATCCTGGCTACGTGCCTGCGCGACGTTGCCAGTCTTAAAAGATGATCGAGAGCCAAATCACTACTCCACGTATACCTTCTGTCAGGGGCGCAGCCAAGATACTCTTAAAGGGGGCCCGGAGCTCAGTGAGAACTAAAATTATACGAAACTTGCCTGCCGGGAAGACGATGTGCTATGGGCTTCACTAAGAAGGCCTGTTGATCACCTGTACGGGTTCCCGTGAATGGAACATGGTAAGACACCTCACTCGTTGCGTCCGTGTTATTTAAGGAAAAATGCGGGCCTCCGGGGGTGGGGGTGAGGGCCCGGGCACCACCGTCTGGCTGCGCCGGTGTATTCTGTCCGTCGACAAGTAGCCTTGCCTCACATGACGAGAGTTATAGTCAAAAGATTGATAAAATGTCTGAAGCCCATAGGTGGGCATCGTTACTAAAAAATGTAACTTCGTTACTCGTTACTCCGTTACTCAGAAAAGCCAGTCCGTTACTCGTTACTCCGTTACTCTGCCTTAAAAAGTAACGGAAGTTACCGTTACTCCGTTATTCCGTTACTTTTGAAATGCAGTGAAAACCGAGCGAACGCGGGTTTTAAGTCTTTTATGCTGCTTTGTGGTTGTAAAACGCATTCCATATACAAAGGGAAGAAACAAAAAGCGCTTACCCCAAACACTCCGCTAGCTGCCCACTGCCCTCACCAGCCGTTGTAGAGTCGGCGGCGCCGGGACAACAGCCGCGGCGGGTATTCTACCACTGTGTTAGCCACAGTGTTCAAACCAACGAATTCCTTTCATTGCCCGCGGCGCCGACGGAGCGGGAACAACCGGCGCTGGAGCGGACGCATGCAAAATGCGACGAACAGCGGACTTCTATCGACTGGGTTTGATCAACAATGCCTCTCGAAGTATCCGCCCTGAACATAATGGTCTCCGTACAGAGCTCGTTTCGGTCTCGCGAACTTCCTGTTTTGTTTTGAAATTATGTGTGTGTATTAGTTTGTGTACGTGCGCGTGCGTGGAGGTAAGATTCCTGATACCCCTGACGTTTTTTTAATACCACACGACAAAGGACTCAAAAAAACGTGACTAATATGGATTTTATTATTGTGAAATAAAAGACTAAAAAAGGTGCTTTAGTACCTCTTCAGCACCCTTGAAAAGACAAATTAGCTATAAAAACATGGTCATAAGTAAGATGCAACGGAGGATGTTAGCCGTTCACAAGAAGAACATTTTGGAACGATGACGTGACCTGACCTGACCCCTGTGAAAAACCAAAATTGATATCAATGAATTCGCTATTGTCTTACGGTTCAGTGTATGTCGCTTAAGTTCAGCTTTTTAGGGACAAGGTATTGTGTCTATTTACCTAATTTCAAGGACGTGTTTTGACCTTTCATGGCGTCTGGTGGCCTCAAAATTGATCTGAGGTCAAAACTCTTGAATGTTTTCGTCTCAGTTTGACAAAACCTTTCCGCCGGTGTTTTCCTTTTTTCCGTGCGATATATGGGAGCCGAGATCCTGGGAGGTGAGGAAATCCGCGCCCCCCACCTCCGGCCGGGCAAAGGGCATTCTGAGCCCGGCCGGAGAAGGGTTAAAAACACTTCATTTAACCCTATTCCCTGTGGGGGGGGGGCAGATTCTGCTACCCGTGTCTTTTTGCTTGTCGCTCCCACACTGTTTGCCGCAGCGCCACAAGATTTTCTGGCATTTCATGGAATTGATACACACGTGTTTTGTCAACATTTAAAAAAAAATCGGTCCCGAAGAGGCGGTTCCAAGCCCCCGTTTTCAGCGGTAATGTGCTGTACGTGAAGCTGCAAAGTTGTGCGGTTCACTATCGTGACATTTTGAGTAGAAATAAAGATCACTGACTGATTTATAAAGTCATACACATCCTAAACAATGCGTATGCACACACATTTTCAGGCGAACGCACACCCAGGTACTGAAAAATGGGGGAGCACACTATTGTGCTTATGGTGCCCTTCCGATTTTGTTTACCTGGATCCACCTCTGCGCTACATATAAACTTAAACTGGCTTGCTAGTTGTACATCTGATGTTTATATCACCCAAAACAAACAAAAACAAAGGAAATTTCTTATTTCAAAAATCACCCTTCTTGCCCTCCCTGGAACTGCCTATGGTTTTGTATTTTAAATTTCAGCTTTCGGTATATAAAAGACTTGACATTCCAAGCTGAACCGTGTTATTCCCATGAAAATTGGTTGGTAAACACGGCCGCAGTGACCTTTCAAAAATCCCCAAATTTTGGAGTTTGTTTGCCCCACGTCCTATTTTCGCAATTTTTGAGTTTTTGGGGTCCGGAATTGGAGATCTCCTTGAAACATATTAAATGGCATTCATCCCATCAACATTGGACGAATGAATCTCGAGATCTCTGGGAGGGCGGGAAGGGGAGGGGGCAGAATTGGTAATCTTCACCTTTCGGCCAATGCATATTTTTCGAAGGTGCAAAAGTGGCAACGGCTCATATCATGTTTGAGTTTGGGTCCTCACTTCTGCGTCCGCAAAAAATAATGTGTCAGCCGAAAGGTGTTTCGGCCAGCTGATATTTTTTTCGGGAACGCAGAAGTGGTAACTCGAATCACATGGACCATGTAGCCTGTCCACCAAGTTAAAAATGATTTAACCTAACCTAAAACCTACTGTGTGGTTGCAGGGATTGCCCTAGATGGGCATGTAAAACTAATTTTTTGTTAGGTTCAATTTGCCTGTTTTTTGGTTTGGTTAGCTCGTATCGGCTGAAGGCAAACATGTGTCAACTGAATCAAAATTCAAGAGTTACCTAACCAAGTCAGTTTACAAACCCAGTAGGGGCCAGTGCTTAGAAAAATACCTGAATGGGCTTAATTGTTCATACAACTTGTGTTGCCACTTCCGCGTCTCCAAAAATTACGCGTAAGCGTCGGCCGAAAGGAAGATTACCGTAGATCTGCCCCCAGGGTAATGTGAATCTCACTGCCTGCAGAGAATATGGTTAAGGCAAATAGTCCAAGCAATAGTCGACAAGCTTCATAGTTATGCTTCTCTACTGACAACTTATTGTGCACATTCTGTTCTCACCTGGAAAAACCGTAAATAATGCTTCCTCTTGAAATGTGCCTTTAGTTTGAAAGGCTACTCTTGTGACTCTTGATTATAACCTCTTTCGGTCGGCACAGGACATACGTAAAAATGACGTTTTTCCCCTCCTCCTTAAACTGAAAGTACGTTTCTAGATGTGGCCATGGATGACCCAGACCGGGCTCGTCTTCTGCCTCCGAAGCTGAGGCACCGTCGGACTCGGAGTAAAAGTTTTCGACTTCCAGTGGCGGCGTAAAGACACCTTGATGGGACATTTTAGTGTCAGGTAGTTAAAATTTCAGGCCAGTCAAGAATCAGTCACCACTCCATCGCCCCATGGACATCACAGATCCAAGGCCATGGCGGCAGTAATCATGTGCTCAACAGCCTTGAGTGATCTTGGCGGGGAACCGTGTGGCGGTGGTAAGCAATCCGTGACTGACTTGAGACAACATTGAAAACTGCCGTCAGCTGGCTGATCCAGTATAAATGACAATAACTTTGATATCTTTTAGCCTGAAAAATGACGACTGGCTAATTTCTCATTTTAAGTCATATCAAACTTACGCATAATTTAATACTTTTGTCCCAAAAGAGACCAAAGTCAGCTGGCCTTTACACTGAACCATTGCCGCCAGCTTGTCGTCAACGTTTATCAGCTGACGAATATTGTCAACAAGTCGACTCCGCGATTGTCAGCTGAGTGCGCGCCCAGCCGCGCTTGTATCGCCGCACGCTATTGGGTGTTGGCTATTCAAGTAGCCAATGGGTGTGCCGATGCAAATAAAGCCGGGCGTTGTCTATAAGGAGTTTAAAAAGTAACGGAGTAACGGAGTAACGGAGTAACGGACCAAAAAGTAACGGAGTAACGGACCACAAAAGTAACTTCCGTTACTCAGTCCGTTACAGTAAAATAAAAGTAACGGGTCCGTTACTCCGTTACTCAAAAAAGTAACTTCGTTAGTAACGGAGTAACGGAGTAACGGACCAGTGCCCACCTATGCTGAAGCCCAGGAGCTAGCGAGGAAATTTACTTATCAGCTTGCAGGGGCTGTATGTCAATTGGTCTTATTTGATCGGACAATTTATATGCGCTTCCCGGCGAAATGCTTATATCTTTTGAACAACGCGATCACCATACCTCCAAAAAAGACACGAAAACGGTTGGGCTTCTTCTTTTGCTACTCGAGCAGACAGCCGGCAATACTCTGGTCCGCGGGCCGCGTCACAGTGATTTTGGCTTTCAACCTGTCTTTGCTTTCGACCTTCTTGACGATGCAGTGTGCCGACCGCCCGCTCAAATGGTGTATAGACATTGCCCATATTGGATCACGCCGGTTGCAGGACCATTCTACTTTGTAGAAGCCTTGGTGCCTCGCAAACGGTATCGTTTCCGAATGTTTTATTTCATCTGGTACCCATTTTATCGAAGCACTGCTGGGGAATCAGGCAACGGTTCTGCAGTAACTAGTGTGAGGTATTTTGCTCACGGTATGCTGTTTCCCAAACTATGTCATATAAGGGGGGGGGGGGCTATGGATATAAGGGATGGACTAAGGGTCTTTGGGGACTATGGTTATAAGGGAACGTTTCTAAATCTGATGGAGCCGGACCCATTTCCAGGCAGTTCCGTTTTGCTTAACACCACAAGACGAATGCTTAAATTACCAACTGCTCAACACCATAAGCCTAATGTTAAAATTATGCAGAGCCGGTATTGGCCGCCGCCCTACATAACCGATGAGCTGCTATATCCATGCGAACAGCGTCCATTCAAACGTAAATTTTACAAAGCCTCCGCAACCTTCCACGATAAGTAAAGCAATCTCACACGACTGCGAAATATATCGTAACAGCAGTTCCCAGGGCGTGGCTACAATGGCAGACGCGGTGCAGTGAACATGTCAGCATTTCTTCTGCGCAGTTTGAAAAGGTTAGACAGTGACCCTATTTGGGAATATGCTAGGGAAGCGGAAAGCTGTCGCTGGTTCTCAGAACTACCACGCTGGGAGCCATTGTAAATAGTACTAGGAGCTGCAGAAGACGTGTACTACCGAAAGCCAGAGTCGCGAAAGCATTGCCGTCGTTTGGGACAAGCGGGCCCGACTGCTAATCACCCGTCTCTATACTGCAAGCAGAATGCGTAACAGGTGCCGGATAAGGTTAGGAAAGAGCTTATACTTGCAGGAACGAACTGCGTTTAAAGAGCTTGCCTTGCGGCGGCTGGGCATCGTTCCGCTACAGAACGCGGAGGGCCCGACGCCGCAGACTCACTTGTCTCGTCCAGAGGTGTCGAGAAGCTCCACCTTCTGGCCCTGCCTCAGGTATATGCCTCCCTCCACACCATCTTCCGGGCTGTAGGCCTCTACAGCCACGTAGATGTCTGAGTCCTGCCGGCATGAACACGGCGGGTGTCACCGGACGTCCAACGTCGATGTCTGTCTGTCCGTCCATCGCTGTCGCTGCTGATGTCCGCAGTCGTAATTCTCCTAAACATTGAAACCATTGGAAGGTGAAGGGAGCGTTTCCATTAGTTCATCTCACCTGTTTCTTATGTAAATTTTAACTCAAGGTTGTTCATGTGGGTAACGCTGAAATCACGGTCCTTGCTAAGTCCAGTGAGCACACCGTGACTCTGCCACTTTAACGTTCCCGAGGAGAAATGCTGCCCCAACAACGGAGCAGGTAACACTGGAGGATCTTCATCTTGGCATGCAAGTTCATCACACGGTCACCCCGTGACCGGCTCACCCCTTTTGTCTAATTCAGATTACAAATGCTTCTACCCGTTCTGGGACTCAAACCGATTGCCCACATGCCGTTATTTACCGTTTTGAGCTAGTCCCAATTTCTTCTTGTGTTCTGATATGATGCCTCCCCTCAATGGCCTAAACAAAGATTTTCGCCGGCATGGTGGTTGGATGCATGTGCAATGCAACCAGGAACTGGTTGGGGGGCTCTAGAAAACTGCTGGTGTCGCTAAAGACACAGTAATACTCATCATTCTGCTTTTTTACCATATGCATAATGTTGCACTGCAGAATTTTCAATGTTGCACTGACAACACCAAGAGCACAGGCGCCTCCAAAGCAGAGCGCAACAGTGGGACGAACAGTGATACAGCACCTACTTTGAGTCGCAAGTTTCCTTAATAAAACAGCCCTGGGTATGACAGAAACAAGATATCAGGACCGACGATGCTCTCCTTTCGCATTTAAAAGTTCCATTGTATTCATGACCAAACTAGTGCGTGAACGACGCACGCTACATGACGCAGGTCGGATTGTTTAGGGAAAATCTAGGATGCTTAGAAATGCAAGGCGTGATCTGCTGCGCTTCTTCACAGCCTTTTTTGCCTTCAACCATGTGTCGTTACAAAGGTGGCATACTTGTTGACAACTATTAGAAGACAAAAGCACATTTCCTTGCCCGATTTTTTAGTATGAACGATGGACATCAAACTGGTGAACGTTACGTTCAGACGGGAGAGCGTCCTCACCTCACGAGCACTCGCAGATCTCACTGCTTTTCCGGGGGGCAGCCGCAGTCCTTACCCCTCTCCCTGCCGGGTAACTGTGAGATGGCCGGCGCGTGCCCCTCGATGTCCCGCCCGGCACAGCTATCGTCAGCCCGGCGTTCCGTACCGACCAGCCGACTCCCCGTCTCCCGGCCGTTGATACCGCAGCGGCCTCAAACAGTCGCGTCCGCCCGGGACCGGCGGCCGCTATCTCATCCTGCGCCGCCGCCCCGGCTCGCTCGCTCTGCCGCCGCCCGGTCACGGTGCACGGCCGCGCCGGGGCCGGTCGCCCGTGCACGGCCTGTGCACGCGGTGAGCCAGACCCGCGGTGTGTTCGGACCGGGCGCCAGCGCGCACTGACGCAGCTCTGCACGCGCTGCAGCGGGGGCCAAAGGCATTGGTGCATGAGATTCGTGATTTGAACTTTCAGAATGTACGGTTTTGGCCCGCAGGCATCACAAAAGACGTTTCAGGAGTGGGGCCGTGTCCTGTCGCACACTGAACAATTCTTATTACCGGTACCGTTGATTCAAGCTATATGTCAACACCTCAGAGAACTTTAGGCAGGCAGGTGATGACCTGAACGATGACCGAAATATTCTGAAATCATACGGGAGGGGCTAAACGCGAATGGTATGGAGTAGTCTAGTCACATTAGAACCTTTACCCAGTGCTGACATCGAATTGGCTCACAACTTATGTGGATACCGCCGTCAAGAAAACATTTGCATTGACTGTGCTCACTGGGGCAAAGAACGCTGAAAAGACGAGTGGCCAAAAAAGGTGCTTGGGAAAACGTTTCGGCAAAACGCATTGCGACTGCGATGAAACATCGGCGAAAATTTGGCGACCGTGCGGGCCGTCATGTACCGTCCTGCCCCAACCCAAACGGCCGAACGTCAAGAGATAAAACCCACTAATCGGAGAAAAGGAGAGCACATCGTGAAGTTTAATTCCGTCTTTGGCAATAGTGGGCAAGAGGCGAGTCTCAGGAACTTTCATTTGCACCCGGTAACAACAGTGACACATTGTCACCATCTGTTTAGACGGATAACAACCCTGTCTAAGCAGAAGACAGATATTTCGGGCATTGGTATACGTCCGCAGTTACAAACTTTCCCTATCATTCATAAAAATTCTTCACGTAATCAGCCAAAATCCTCGTTTAATCAACGCATCACTTTTTTCATTTTGTGGCCGATGTGTGAAAGACACCCCTGAGCTCTTGGATCGACTCCTAAGCCTAAGCCTAAGACCTAAGACCTAAGACTCCTAAGGAGCCGAACGCCTGTTTCACCCGTCATCATGGGGCGATAAATGCAATGTGGCAGTCCGTATATTGACGAGGAAAGTATAGGCCTATCAAATAGGTTAAACATGCGTTAAGTCGGTACCGATCAACGATGCCAGTAACATACCAATTACACGTTCAGTCTGTAAAAAACAACATTTGTGAAAAACGGCAATACATTTTTGTCATTCTTGTTGGTGTAAGAGACGAATTCGTAATAATGCAGGTTGCAATGATAGCTTCTTTAATAAGAGCTATTCAAACCTTAAAGTTATTCATATTACGTATGTACGTAAACGTAAACGCATGCAAATAAATTCAAGCTAGTGTAGCGTATTAAGTTACATGCCTTAAACTATGTCAAGAACTAATTAAGCCCGCACGCGACCGATGCAAACTCCTTTTGCCGGCTCCAATTTGTTGAAACCAGGGCATTAGATGTTGTGACGCCTGAAACCTAATGGTAGGAAATTTACACCGATCCTACGGCAGAAGCCTACCTATTTGTTGCAGATATGTGACAGTTCCACCTATGTTGCTTCGTGGTCTTGAGGATTTCTCCCGTGTCTATGCACTTCGTCACGCAAACTCCTTATCACACAAAAAATGCAGCGTCGCATGGCGAAGCTTCAGTTGCATATCTAACTAATGATCCGTTTGTAAGAGCAATTTTGTATGCAGACTCACTCAGCTCAATGATCTTTGCTTACAACGCCTTGCAGCATCATACTTCTTCGTACTTTGTTTTCAAACAATTTTTTGAATAAATGCATTTAAACCAAGTTCCCAAACAACAACTCCACGTCTCTCATTTGCGGTCCGTGACTCTCATGCACTCTGTTTTTAATTCTGTGCTCTTTAATTATCGCCCGGCGGGTGTGCGGGCTGGCCGTCTGGAGCGGATTCGGGGGCGGACATCTGTTCAGAGATGTTCCTGATGACGGTCTCGATACTCTGGCTGATGCTCAGCGCGCCGTGTCCGTTCGGGCTCGCCTGCCCGGGCCCGTCTCCGGCCTCCGGCGCGCCCTCTGGCGGGACGGACCGCTGGGAGCCGTCCGGCCCGGGACCAGGCGCGGCGCCGGCCGGCTCCGGCTGACCGGCCTGGCGCCGGGACGCGCCGTGCTCCGCCGCCCGCTCCCCGTCCGCGGTCGGGCGCGTGGCGTCCGCCGGATCGCCGGCACCGTTCGCGGCGTCCCCGGCCGCGGGGCTCGCCTTATCCGCCTGACCGGCCGGCTTCTTGCCCGGCGGCTTTTTGCCGGCTTTGGACTTTACCTTGGTCTGCGCCGGCGGCGGCGGCGGCTCCGCGTCTTCGCCGTTGGTGCCACTGGTGCCGTTGGTGACGGCGGCCGCGTCCGGCTGCCCCCCGCCGGCCCAGTTGGAGGCGCGCCGCAGCCGCTCGGCCCGGTGCGGCTCCACCTCGCCCACGCGGAACAGCCGCACGCCCGTCTCGTCCACCAGCAGGTACTCGACGCGGCCGTTGATGACGTCGCGAGCCTGCGCGCGCGGCACGATGCCCTCGAAATGGTGCTTGAGCACGACCACGGGCGGCGGCGACTGGCCGGCCTCCACGGCGTACACGTGCCGCGTGGCGTCGGCCACGATCCGGTGGAAGACGGTCTCGACGCCCTCGGAGCAGTCTCGCGCCAGCAGCGCCAGCGTCTCGTCCGGGATGGAGGCGGCGTTATGCAGCCGCTGGCGCTTGGCCGGCCCGTGCTCGGTCACCACCTTGGCGCCGGACAGGAAGCGCACCCACTGCAGGTTGTCGCGCAGCACGTGCGGGTACTTGGCCAGGTCGTGCAGGTAGCCCTGGCGGCGCTCGTCGGCCTCGCCGAGCGTGTGCAGCGTGAGCGCCGTGCGCAGCAGCTGGGCGGCGCCGGCGTGCAGCGGCAGCAGCCCGGTCAGCGCCGGCGTCTCCAGGCACTGGCGCAGGCAGCCGGCCGCCTCCGGCTCGCCCTCCAGCACCGCCAGGCCGGCCGCCTCGTTCAGCAGCACGTGGCGCGAGAGGCCGGCCCGCTGCAGCGGCGCCGAGTCCCGGTGCGCCTGCAGCAGGCCGTCCAGCGCGCGCTCCGTCCGGCCCAGCACGTAGCGGGAGACGCTGCGGTCGAGCGCGGCCACCGCCTCCGGGTCGGCGCTCAGGTCGGGCACCGTCCGGCGCACGTCCTCCAGCACCGCCGCCACGCACTCGGCGTCCGCGTACGCCACCGCGTTGAAGACGTCGTTGAGGATCACCTTGCCGGCGGTGAGGATGACGGCGCTGATCATCTCCTGCCAGCGCTCGCGCTGGTCGTCGGCGTGCGTGCGCCGCGGCATGTCCTTCTTCATGAGCCGCGACAGGCTCTCTAGCACCTTGTCCCGGCGGCGCGCGCCCTCGATCTCCTCCCCGGCCTGGCGGGCGACGTCCGACAGCGTCTTCTGCAGCGACACCTTGCGGCTCAGCTTGCGCTGCACCATCGGCTGCAGCGGCCGGAACACGCCCTCCTCGCTGTAGCCGAACAGGCCGTCTGTCCACCGGCTCACCTCGTCGCGCGCGTTTGGCAGAGCCGCGCACTGCTTGAGAAAGGCCGTGACATCCGATAGCGGCAGCGGGTTATTTAGATCATCCGCGAGCACGCGCTGCACACGCTTGGCCTCCTGCCGGACGCATTCCTTGGGCGGCCGATTGTCGGCGGCGGCGGCGCGCGCCCTGGCCACGCGCTCCACGCAGTCGAGGAACGTGGCACTCACCGACTCGTAGATCTGGCGCTTCGACTTGGGCGGCGGCGGCCGCGACACGGGCGGCGGCAGTGTTTTGGCGCGGTAGCCCTTGGCGGCCAGCTGCAGCAGGTTGACCGACTCGCCGATGCTCTGGCCGCGGAAGGCGGGCGACGGCTCGGGCGAGCGGTACTGGAACTGCATCAGGTCCAGCTCGCTCGGGTGCAGGTCGAAACTCTGGACCGTGTACGAGGGCGGCTCGTCGTCGGCGGCGGCGGCGGCGGCGGCGGCGGCGCCCGGCGCGACGAACCGCGGCCCGTCGTCGGTCTCGACGATCTGCCCGGGCACGAACTCGCCGCCGCGCAGCTGGCCGGGCACGAACAGCGGCCCCGTGCGGCGGCACCGGTACACCGAGCCCGGCACGAACTTGGGCCCCTCGTCCGTCTCCATCACCTGGCCGGGCACGAAGATCTCGCCGGCGTCCCCGCCCAGGTCGACCACGTGGCCCGGCACGAACTGCACCTGCTCGCCCTCGCCCACCGTCTTGCCGGCGATGAACTGCGGCCCGTGCTTGGTCGTCACCGTCTGGCCGGGGATGAACTTGGGCCCTACCGGCAGGTCGACCGCCCTGCCCGGCACGAACTCCTCGCCGTCGGCGGTGGCGACGATCCGGCCGGCGACGAACTCGACGCCGCCCTCGGTCTTGACCGCCTTGCCCGGCGTCAGCTTGGCCTGGCCGGTGCGCGCGTCCGGCGAGATGCGGCCCTCGATCACGCTCGCCTCGTCCAGCTCCTGCTCGGTGACCACCTCGCGGCCCTCGTCCGTGCGGATCACGAACTCGGCCGGCGCCGGCTCGGCGGGACTCGGCGGCAGCTGGATCCGGCCCGGCCGCCGCTGGCGCCGCGCGGGCTCCGCCGACTTCTCCGCCGGCTTTTCTACCGGCTTCTCCGCCGGCTTCTCTGCCGGCTTCTCCGCCGGCTTCTTTGCCGGCTTTTCTGCCGGCTTTCGCTTTTCGCGAATCGCACGCTTCTCGTCCTCCTTCGGTTTTTTCGGCGGCTCTCGTTTGTCCAATTTGCGTTTTTCCGGCGCCTGCTTTTCCGATGGCTGCTTTTCTGGCGACGTGGCTTTTCGTTTTTCCGACGTCTGCTCTTCCGGAGATGTGGCTTTCCGTTTCTCGGTTGCCTGTTTTTCCGTGGGCGTGATTTTCCGTTTTTCGGACACCTGTTTTTCCGGAGACGCGGCTTTTCTTTTTTCGCTCACCTGCTTTTCCGGAGGTGTAATTTTCCGTTTTCCTGGTGCACGCTTCGTTTCTGTTGTCGCCGGCTTCTCAGGGGTTGTTGGACAGCTGACTGGGGCAGGAGCCTGTTTGCTTGAATCTACGGTGCCAGCTGCGGGTGTCTGTTGTATTTGGGCTTCTTCGTCATGAATCACGTTAGAAATTTGTTGTTTGGAAGCTTTAGTATCTTCTTCGTCGTCTTTCCCTTCCTTGACTTCTTCCTCTTCTTCCTGAATCAGTTCTTCGTCCTCGTAATATTTCTCATATTCAGTTTGTTTCTCATTGTCTTCATCGAGTTCTATTCGTTGCTCATCTTCGTCCTCATACTCACTTTCCTCTTCTTCTCCCTCATCTTCCCCTTCTTCTTCTTCATCTTCTCCTTCTTCTACTTTGACTTCTACTTCTAGATCTTCTTCTTCTTCTTCTTCTTCTTCTTCCTTCCTTCTTCTTCTTCTTCTTCTTCCTCCTCCTCCTCCTCCTCTTCTTCCTCTTCTTCTTCCTCCTCCTCCTCCTTTTCGTTCTCTACCTCCTCAGTTGTGCTTTCAAGGACTGCCTTTCGGTATTCCGCGCTCTCTGTGTCACCCGGGGAATCCTGCACCGTGGAAGGCTCGACTTCGTCTTGGGTTTCTTCTTTCTCTGGAGGTGGTTTCTTTCGCTTAATTTCAATCACGGGAGCCTCTCGTTTCTCTGGCTTCTTCATCCGTTCAGCTTCTTCCTCTGCATCCGCTTTCCGGATTGCTGCCATACGTTCAAACATTTCTTGCTTTTTCTTCTCTCGAGCTTCCTTGGCAAGCCTCTTCTCCTCTTCCTTGCGCTCTTGTTCCTCCTTCTTCTGCTGGCGCTCTAGTCGCTTCGCTTCCCTTTCCAGTCGCTTTCTCTCCATTTCTTCCTGGCGAAGTTCTTCCATTTGCTGTCGGAGTATTTCAGCTTCTTCAGCCTCGCGACGCTTTTGCTCTTCCATTAAACGTCGTTCTTCCTCCAGACGTTCTCTCTCCTCCTCAGACATTTCTTCAGTCGGCTGCTCCGTTTCCATTTCCGTTTCCAGCTCATCGCAAGCTCCAGCCGCCGGGAGGGCTTCAGCCGTCTCAGATATATTCACATTCATCGGTTCCTCTGCGCTAGTCTGCTTTGATTGTTCCTCCTCTTCAGACTCGTCCTCAGAATCCTCATCGTCGTCCTCTTCCTCCTCCTCAGACCTCGGCGAACTGTTCCTCAATGGCCTCCATGGCCGTGGAGGAGATCATCTCCACGATCTGTTGGGACGACATCCCGGTGCTGGCCGCCTCCTCCATCTCGCGCAGCAGCTCCTTGTCGCCGGCGTGATCGCGCATGTGGTCCAGAAGCTCGTTGACCGACATTTCGGCGGCGTCGACGTTGGCGAGCGCGGCAGCGGCCGCCTCTTCCTCCTCCCTCTTGGCGCGCTCCTCGGCCAGCCGACGCTCCTCCTCCAGCCGGGCGTTCTCCTCGGCCTCGTGCGCCAGCTCCTCGGCCCGGCGCGCCTTCGCCTCGGCCTCTTTGCGCTCGCGCTCAGCCAGGCGCGCCTCCCGGGCGGCGGCCTTCGCCTCCTCGGCCTCGGCGCGCACGCGGGCCGCCTCTTGGTACTGCCGCTTCACCTCCTCGTCAATCTCCCGCTGGCGGCGCTCGGCCTCCTCGTTCTCGGCCATCTTCTTCTTCATCACCTCCTTCATCTTATCCTTCTTGCGCTGCTCGCGCTCGGCTCGCTTGCGCTCCATCTCGGAGAGGTAGAGCGCCATCTGGTCGCGGTTCTCCTGCTCACGCGCCGCCTTCTCGCGCCGCTGCGCCTCGATGATCTCGCGGTCCGGGCCCTGACCGTCGAACAGCATGCCGTCCTCGGCCAGCCGCTCGACCTGCAGCCTGCTCATCTTGTCCATGGGGACCGTGCAGATCGGGCCGTCGCGCAGGCGCACCACCAGGCTGTTGGAGTCGCCGGAGAGCATGATGCTCTCGATGGCGCCGGTCCGGATCGCCTCCTCGTACTCGCGCGAGAGCGTGATGCCCGCCTTCCCCGTGCGCCGGTCGTGCAGCGCGTACACGAAGTAGTGCGAGTCGTCCAGCTCGGTCACGCGCCGCTGGCGCTCCAGCAGCTCCTCCATCGCCTTCCGCTCGCCCTCGTTGGCCAGCCGGTTCAGGAACGGCTCCATGTAGCGCAGCTCCTTCCGGAAGCGGTGCGCGCGCCGCGCGTCCTGCCCGTCCTCGGGCAGCGGCACCGGCCGGGCGATGCTCTCGGCCACGCGGCCCGTGATCTTGCACGACATCACGCCCAGACCCTTGCCCTTGCCGAACTCGATCACCGGCACGTAGTTGTGCTCCATGTGGGCGGCCATGGTGATGCGGCAGCCGAACAGGTGCGCCTGCTCGCTCTGCGACAGCACAGGCATCACCGGGATAAAGTAGGCCAGCTGCTGCTCCTTGGACAGGCCGGTCACCTTGCAGTAGCCGGAGCTGAAGACGGCCATCTTTGGGCGGTGGTGGGGTGGATCAGAGGAAAATCAAAGCTCGGTTATCCGCTCGAAAGAGCTACAACAAAAAGAGCACAGATTAAAACTTAGAGCAGACATGAGATGTCATCATCAATTCGAACATGAGAGTCGTAAATTACAGGCGTTTACCCTGTCAGAGTATATCAAAGCACAAATATTTTAAGTCAGCCAATGATTGGCACTTAGCTCGATTCGAAATTCCAACCCATCGGTAGCGCGTGCACGTCTGGAGCACTGATGTACTCTGCAGCTGCGCACAGCCCAACACGGCTGCCCGCAAACCACTGGTGCTGGTGAACTGCACCACCGGACAGCGTCCGCGGTGGTGCTGCTGGCTCCTGCACACTCCGCTCCACTCCGCTTCACCAGCCACCTTTGAGCGAAGGGCGGCGCCTGCGATCACCAAACACACTGGACTACACCAGTCGCCGCCGGCGGTTTACTGGTTCAGAGCGTCACCGCTGGTCGGCGCCGGCCCGAGAGCTGCACCGTCCTCCCCTGACGGCAGCGGCTGGCCGGCTCAAGTCCGCACCGTCTGACGGCTCGTCCGTCCCGCCCGTCCGGCGGCTCTCTCTCCAGGCCCGGCGACGGACGTCGGATCCCCGGCAGCCGGCTGGACGACCGCGCCCCGCCTCGGCCTCCGACTCGGCACGACGGCGCGGAGCGGACGGCGCGGCTCTGCTGACCACGTGGGCCCGGCCCGGACTGGCCGCGGCCGGCCGACAAGTGACAGCTCGCGGCCACCTCCCGGATTCGCCGTCACAGCCCGAAATACCGGCGTCCCTCCGCCGGCGGCGGGCCGTCCGACAGCGGCCGACCGTCCTCCCCCGCAGGCACTCCTAAGACGGACGGCAGTGCGTCCCGGGACCGTGCAGAGCGACGCCGGGCCTGCAGTCCCGCACAAACTGGGCCGTCTGTCTCCGGTGTTTGCAATGGGTCTCTTCTGACACATTTTGTAAGAGAATTTGTCTCTTTGTCAACAGGCCGGTTTCCTATCCAGCTTCGCCCGAAACGCATGCAGCAGGACGAAGGTTATATATCAGAGGCCTCTTCAGGCGAGGACGGTGCTTATTAACCTGGCACCGCCTGAGGGGTGTCAAATAAAGCACCTCCACTCGGTCTTTCGTGAATAACTTCTCAGTCGTTATAGCCAGCCCAGCTAAACTTTTAGTACCTCTTCATCAATCAGTTTGACATATTTTGGCATCACAACCATTTCCATGCTAGGACAAGTCTTGAAAACATGTCATAAATGATGCATGCAGGTTTTTGCGTCTTCGGGCGGTGGGGCGGACAAGGCTCGTTTTTTATAATATTCGCGAATATAATGTATGGATTATTTGGATTTACATAGGACATGATCCCCAAAATGATATACAACCGCGACACGTCAACATTAGAAGTCATGCTAGGTCACATGCGCGATGACAAATGGACTGTTGCATTGTGGGTGATAGAAGTGGCTGCCGCCGACCTTCCCCATCGTTCAAGGCAGATAAGCAAACCTATATGCGCCCCTCAGCAAGGTTCGCCAAACGCAATGTGAGGTCATGTCAGGTCACGCCATAGGTAGATGTCAAAACGAAATGGAATACGACATTGCCTGTGGAAGACCGTTCACTAGCAGCAGAGAGCGAATACTGTTCCTAGTCAGAAACAGAAAAATGACTACCTGCCCTGACCCGGCTTGACCTTGACCCGATAAAAAGGAGACTGCATAGATCTAATTACCACGAGATGCCATTTCAGTTCTGTATTTGACGCAGTTACGAATCCCAGCGAGTAATTACTGCGCTTTGTCAGGAAGAGTAATGCAACCTTATCTGGCCTGACCTAGACTGATCTTGGCTGGATGAAACGCAGATAATGCAAAATTTATCATCAGAAAGTTTCACTCCAGTCCTTTTTGATCAGAAAGGCCGCTAGTAAGTATCGACCTTTGCACTTTGTATGTAAAGTAAGACCAGTATTTAACCTGACCTAGGCTGACCTTGATCCGACATTTTTTAAAGATTTTGGCATGTTTCCGATGCAGAAGATCGTGTCTTTCGTTTGATACCCGGCTGGAAGCTCTAAGACCAGTACTGCCGATGATATGATGTATTAACCGGTGTTAGTTTTTCCGACGTCGTGTTATGCGTTTTACGAGACCTGCGACGTCATCAGTCATGTGACCAGGACTAACATGGTATTTTCTGAATCGCAAGACCCAGGAATACCGACTGGTGGTAGACCGGCTCAGATCCGACGGCCCAATCCGGATATAACAAGGGGTGCTCCTTTTTGACACCCCCAGGCGTCCACGGGTGCAAAAACACGCCAGGCGGTGCTGGGGTAATCTGCCGGCGTGGACTCTGTGGCGATCTAGGTCGTACACACGCCAGTCTCTGCATCAGACGGTGGTCAGTCCCAATCTTCGCCCTCTCGACTCGGCGAAGGACGCTCGATACCGCGGCCCGATGCCTGCGGGCGGTATCTCCGGGCTGCGGGCCCATCCCTCTGACGCCGGAGAGTGTTGGCGCCGGTGAGTGACGCGGTTCTCTGGTTTCGCGGACTGATGACTCTCCCGGCCAGCCGGGTCTCCGGAACTCTGCAGCTGATAAACATACGTGGCTGCACCTCCCTGTTAGTTAGTGCGGACCCTGGTCCAAACGAAGTTTACCGGGCGTATGCAAATATTCATGAGTTTTGTATGTGACACTATCGAGAGAGCACGCCACGGATTTATAACTCCCGTGCTAACGTGTGTTTCGACAGCCACATCCATGGGCGCAGCCAAGGGGGGACCCGGGGGGCTCGGCCCCCCTAAGGCTCGCATTTTTGTGTGAAAACCATTGCACATCGCCTTCCCGGCAGGCGGTTTGAGTATGACTTCAGTTTACATTGAGCCCGGTCCCCCCTCCTTAAGAGCATCCTGGCTACGCCCCTGGCCGCATCCCATTTTAACAAGCAGCGCCGCTGACCATAAGCGGTCAGAGAAAGAAGGCCTCCAGTTGGCATTCGCAAATGGGACCTCAGATAGCACAAACAATGCTATCTGAAAAGAATTGCGAGGCGATGACGTATGCACAGGATACGATGTACATATTTAACTTGGCCAAGATTGGCTGCCAGTTTCAGCAAAGTTCAGCAACGTGACGGAGGTACGTAAAAAGATACAGAAAACGCGTCCTGCGACATAATTAATACGTTAATACTTTGTAATACTGATGTAAAGCAACTTAATACGTTGTTGCACATCAGTGGTAAAAAACCGAGTTCCATGCGATGATGTTAATATTTAACTCACTGCAATAGATGGAAAGCAAAAATCACTCCTGTTTAGTATCTAGCACGTATAAGTCTAAGTGCTACTACTGCAACTCAAACTTAGTTTAACTTTCGACAGGTAATAGTCTGCAACCCCGTTAACACACATTGCACCGTTCCATCTCAGACGTAAATACTAATCAAATACGACAATAAACCAAAATGGCAACCCAAAAACTAATGGCTCAGACATTTGTCGCAGAAATCGGGTCTCCCTGCTCCGAATTTAATGACGTTTGCTGAAAAAAAACTGCTGAGGTCGGGGAATTCGGCGGACGCCGTCGTTCAAGGCCACCGGAACTGGGCCAGCCGGGTGGGGGGGGGGACTAGCTGGCCCGGCGTCTGTTTTTGTCACCTCGCTGTCAATTTTTGCGCATCAGGTGACTAGTGACAGTTGCCGCGCCAATGTATCAAAAAATGACCGGACCAGGTGACGTTTGGCACCAGGGAGCCGCACCAGAGAGGGGGAGTGAGACAGAGGACGGATGCCAGGCGTGGGGAGGAGGAGAGGAAGCTAGAGAATTTAGGGACAGTATCAGATAGGGAAACAGACCAAGAGGACAGAGGAGACAGAGGAATACGAATATAGGGAAACAGAGGCATGAGAAATACTGGGAAGAAGAAAGAGAGAGAGATGGTGAGAGAGAGAAAGACAGGGAGAGAAAGAAAGGGAAAGAGAGAGGGAGAGAGGGGGAGAGAGAGAGGAAAAGAGGGAGAGAAACAGAGAGGGAGAGAGAGAGAGAGAGAGAGAGAGAGAAGGGAACTAAACAATATTCGGATACCGCATGCGCCAGAAATGACAAGATGACGGACTCCATGACCTTACTGCAACGTTGTTTCAAAAGGTCTTGTCCAAATAATTGGTTCAAATCATTCGTAGACCAACTGGCAATGAACAGACATCTGCTCTGACCGAATCACTTGGTTTGGGGCCAGATTCCGCTCTTGACGAACAACGAGCATGTGACGCAGGCCGTAAAACGCTGAATATGCATTGGGACTCACCAGCTAACCCTCATTATCATAACGTGCTTAATGTTATGTTACGTCAATGCAAATAGTACCGAAATGAAATCACCAACCAGTGCTGGGACTTGAACACTTAGGTTGTACGGCGTTTCCAGCAGCTCGGTGGTAGAGTCGGATCAGGCAGTGCCGACCATTCCAAATCATAAAATAAAAAGAAAAAAGGCAAAAAAGTTAAAAATGAAATAAAAAAATTAAAAGGCAAGGGGAAGATCGGCTGCCGATAACAACAGCTCAGCTTTTCTATGCAGTCGCGCACAGACGCAGAGAGAATGGGTCATTTCGTCGGTGGGGGGTCTCCGTTTGCCTGTTTTTGCACATCGATCTTTGTTATGCCCAGGCCGGCATTCCCCATAAGCCGCACCGAAAATGAAGACTTGCGAGACGATACATCACTGAGAACACCTTGAGAGACATCGTGGAAGTAATCAGCAGCAGACCGTGCCAGTGGCTGGCCACGTCGCTGCTTATGAAAGGCGACGTCGCCAGATGGCTGACCAGTCTGCCCGCTTTAGAAGCTTCCGAGCCATTCGCCCGTTGACTGCATCTCTAATAGGACGTCTTTGGCCAGTAAGAAGCAAGGAAAATTATCGTTTCCATGGTGTGTTACTTTTCAGTAGATATTTTTTAAAATATTATTTATAAATTTAGTCTGAGTGATTTCATAGGGTGATGTCAGGGATCATAGTCCGTGCTAAGCAGAGCTTGCCGCATAGACTCCGACCTCTACACCTGATCGTGCGATTCCAGTGCCGAAGCTAATTACCTTCCGGCACAGTAAGTCTACACAAATCCCTCAGAGAACAATATGCATCTTCGATCATTTTGTCACATCATTTAACGATTCGTCTGCTTACGAAAGGAATGTTTCTCATTCATCTGCAATGTCTTCTAGTCCCAGACTATGGATGTACGTCACAAGCCAGAACCTGACCCGTTTGGGGATAAAACAGGTGCCCACATCGCTTTCGATCATTTGTCATTTAAAATTCGGCATCGAGCATGGTCGAGGCCTCCTGATCAAGACTGTACCGCTGGACTGTTGTGGAATGCGGCACAGTCTGCGGTTTCAGGTTGGGCACCGCCTGGTGACTGGGGGCATGATTTCATCACAATTAATAAATACGTGGTAATTATGCGATTCGCTTTGCCACGCCTCCACCCACTATGTCCACTGTTCACAACCCTGTGTAACGTTCCACCCTCCTGTCCGCCCCGCTTCGTCCACTGTCCGTAGCCCTGTGTACCGTCCCGCCCTTCTGTCCGCCCCATATGTCCACTGTCCACAGCCCTCTCTACCGTTCCGCCCTGCTGTCCGCCCCTCTCTGTCCACTGTCCAAAGTCCTGTGCACCATCCCGCCCTGCTGTCCGCCCCGCTCTGTCCACTGTCCACGGCCCTGCGTACCGTGCCATCGGCGGTACGCAGTGAGTGCAGTGAGTCCTGGCGGCCGCGGCCGCTGCGTTCTCCTTCCTCTGCGGGACGGCCGCCCTGGGTGACGCGGCCGTGGCCTGCCGCGGCGGCCGCCGGCACCGCCGCGGCACATCGGCGGCCGTCGCCGGCCCGGACTATTTTGGCGTATCCCCAGCCGGCGGCGGCCGGCCCCCGCGTGTCCCCACTATCGCTGCACTAAAGATAGACGGCGAGCGAGCCGCCCAGATACAAATGGGGCCACCGATGACCGTAGGCGGCGCGCGCGGCCCGCGCCGTCCGTCGGTGAGGAGGCGATGACGGGATGCGAGACGGCAGCTCCATCGGCCGACGAAACGTCCGAGCTCGCGGCGCGGCGACGGACGAGGCGGCCGCCGCCAAGGGCGCCGAATGACGGTGACGCAAACTGGACTTAATTTCGTATCCGAACCTAATTTAACCCGACGGATGTGGGGGCGTGTCGCCACTGTCCACTTGCTGAGGGCGTCAGGTGTCCACGTTCATTAACTCCACAGTCAGTGCACCGATTCAGCTGGTTTAAACGGTGATCGATTGACCTCAATAACACGGCTCTAGGGCTGTCACATTTTTGGAGCCCTCGTATTCATTTCAGGTCATAGGTCACGTCAGAGGCCGAAGACCTAATGAGAGTTTTAGGTCAAGTCATAGAGTTAAATGGGCTACTTGGCCGCGGTGACGTCTCGACAAAAAATCCATGGACTTACAAAACGGTAGCATCTTAAAATATCGCCCTTATGACTTCAGTTTACATCAAATTGGGTAACGTTTGCAATGTGTGCAGGATTCATGAAGCGTGGGATACTGAAAATTTTACGGTGCTGTGCCGTTTGACTGCGAAATTATACGGCAGATGAAAAAGTGGGGCATCTTACATCCCTCTCCCAGTCGGTCATTAAGAACTGAAATCACCAAGCTGGTGCCATGACACATCTGATGCTTCCAGCCATCACCTGACTCCACCACCATCCCACGCTCCCAGCCATCACTCATCATCTGCACTCGACCCCACAGGTGCAGACGGGGGGAGGTGGCCTGCCCCCTAGGCGCGCATTTTTGGTGAAAGCCATTGCACATCGTCTACCCGGCAAGCCATTTTCGTGTGATTTCAGTTCACACTAAACTCCGCCACCCCCCCCCCCCCCCCGTTAAGAAAATCCTGGCTGCGCCCATGCCCGACTCCAATATCGAGTGCTCCCGGCCATTACTTGGCTCCGTCATTTGATACTCCCAACCATAACTCGGAACCGTCAGCGCCGGCACTCGTCAATACCAATTCGTCTCTGGGACTGGGAGCGGCGTCATTAGTGTCGACGAAATCCGAACGGAACAAACAGCGGGCACGCAGCCCAGCGAGGCCGCCGACGACGACCAGTCGCAGCTCTGTGACGTCACAGACAGGTCCCTGGCGTGGCGAAAATCGCAGCACGCCTGAAAAAAGTCTGGCCAATTATATACGTATGTATATACATATATATATATATATATATATATATATATATATATATATATATATATGTATGTATATATATATGCAAGTCCTATTGAACGCAGGGGCATAATGCGCTTTTATAACTTTCTTTCAAAAAGGGGCCCCATCCAACAGGCAAGGAGCCCTTACAGACCGGCAGGGCACCATAGAACAGTAGGGGTCCCTTCAATGGCCAGCAGGGGCCCTATAAGCGGCGGCAAGGGCTTCTGCATGTCAACAGGGGTCTTTCATGCCGATAGGGAGCCAGCTAAAGGCAAGCATTGGCCCCTTCCGACCGGTAGGGGGCCCTTACAGGCCAGCAGGGCTCCATAAAACAGCAGGGGATCCCTCCACAAGCCAGCAGAGGCCCTTCGAAGGCTGGCAGGGGCCCACAGGGCGACAGGGAGCCCTACAGACCGGCAGGGGGACCCCTACAGACCTTTGGAGGTCCCTCTATGGGCTTGGATCTCTCCAAGCGGTTTCATGAACCCTTTGCCGTATTGAGGCCCTCTTACGGTCCCAGGGACCCTTGGAGAGTTTCAGCGGTCCTCCTATCCATTTTAGGGTCCATCTTGCCATCTCAGGGTCTCATTAACACTCCCCGAGGCCCTTTGAGTGCATCAGGAACCTTCAGCTTTTCACACAAGTCTGTGAAACCCATTCGGGACCCCTATGCCATTCCAGGGGCCCGATACCGTCCTAGGGACTCAGTTCTCATCTTGGTTGTCTCAAGGGCTGTGACTAATAATGCATAGGTAAAGGCACCAGCGCACAAGAAAAGGTCCGCAAATGCCGATACACATCTAATTTCTCGGATTTGTTCAATATATACGCCAAAACGTTGAGTTAAAGACACGGCAATTTTCGTGCCGGCTGTCGGCGTGCGCCTCAGTCGTACGCAGTAAGAAATTGACGGGAACTAATTTTAGCGTTCCTTTATTTTCACGAAAAAGCCTATCCATGTAAATTTTATTGATCTTAGTGGTTCTTGTGATGGTTTTTCATGCTTAAATTTTGGAAAAATTTATTGGTTACCAATCTACACAACTGGCGGAGCTTTGTTCGCGAGACTCTGTTTATTTCCAAAATTCGCGGTTTTTTTAAAACCTTTTGAGGTTCCCGGTATTACTTACGTCTGTGCAAGCCAGTTCTGCCATTTTCTACCCATTCTGAGTAATTCATCGCTGATTTTGACGGTGGTACATTTTGGCTCACTACAGTTATTCGTGACCTGACCACAGGTCAATGGCTGGAAGTCATTGATACTTTGCTCATTGACGCTAACTAGATGTCTGCTTCACTCCACACTTAAAATGTTATGAAATATTCCGTCAATTTCCGAAAAAAAGACGACGTGTCTTAAAAATGGGCTTGACCTTAGGTCAATGGCCCGGAAAATTCCAAAAAATCTGAGATAGCAGATTTGTTGCATGTGCCAAGATCACTAATCTCTGAAAGTATTATTGTGATACCTTGTTTTCCGAAAAAGTTACAGACCGCTAAACTTTTTTAGACATAGGTCCGCTTGACCTGACCTAGGTCAGGCACATGACCTGACCTGAGCTCAAAACTTTGACACAAGGTGTAAAAATGATCAAGCAAAAGGTACGCGAAGTTTCGTGTCTCTGTGTTTGTTTGTTCTCTCGCAATCCCAGAAAAACCTCAGGGGAGGCGGTCAACTGCCCCCCAGTCGGGGGCGGGTTAATGTAGCCCCTAGGATCATGATTTTTTTACTTATCTTGAGTGTCTTGCTACGCGGAACTGGACTCTTTCAAACTATGCGTTTTTGCCTTGAAAACGGTTGTTTTTTCCCGATTATTAGCCTTTTAATGAGCCATAACCTGGTTTAAACTACACCAGCCCTATGTTTTGACCCCCCAGTTCAAAAGTTGCCATGCATTTTGCCCCCGATAGCCTCATTGGCATTCAGGTGCGGTTTTCCGGTCACATGTGTACGACGGAAAATATTCTTTACAAAAGCGGAGTCAAGTCCGATGGAGCATGTCGTTGCTGTTTAGTTCGGAAGACAAACGTGGACTAGATAACAATGTGCTGCTACATAATGCATACGATAACCGCATGCGAGATGAAGAACGGGATATCGCACACCAACGTCATTTAGCTTGACGTAATTTTTTTGACAAAATGGGCCACAATATAACCCACGAATAACCATGCATGACTTTATCGAGTTTTGCTTTACCACGACTTTTTCAGGCAATACTGTAGTCGTGAAGGTGACTTCCGCAAAACTCGAAGTCATGGATCCCAGTCTAGCCAGGCCAATGACACATGTTGCTACGTGGCTGCCATGCGTGACTGGCTGTGTTCCTTGAGAGACGCTGGGAACGCCTGAATGTTTCACATGCACGATTTCAGGTCTTCTGGTGTCATTCCTGCGGTACACGTGGGTTCATACAGTCTTTCTGTGCTCTGTTCTATGAACTCTCTGACCTCTTTTGTGTGTAGCGACCGCGTTCCGAACAGGGACTGAGAACTTGGGGACAGGATTGTCACCGAAACTTCTCCTTCAATACGTAAGAAAAAACCTTTCCTCTGGTAGATTTGCATTCATTGGCGGGCATCAAGACAAGACTATGCTCCTACGGGTTTTCCTAACTTCCCAATTACTAGCGTCTGCAAAGTAATATGCGAATGATAACGAGAGCAGAGGCGGTTTCGTGAGAGATAAGGATGTCTGACGACACGGTTACCCCACAAAATGCCGTTGGGCGGAATATCTAATGCAAAAATGTTGAGAGCAGAGTGCCAAAAGCAAAATATCGAACAAGATAAATGGTGACGGAAATTAACATCAAACGGAAAAGCATCGAAGAACAAAATATCGAGCAGGGATAAATATCGAATAGCAATATTTATCGAAATCGAAAAATATTGCAGCACGAAATGAAGAATGAACAACTAACCGACGAAAGATATAGAAATGAAAACATGGACCTGGATCAACAATGAAACGGTAAAAACCGAATGACAGAATATCGCGAGGTGATACTTTGTATCATCATATCAGGTAATGCGCGCATCAGTAAATGGGCGGGCATAGAATGGTCAGCTTTCGCACTACAAAATATGGAGCAGTACAATAAGAACATTTAAACATCTCAGACGATAAAGATTATACCACGGCATGAAACTGATAGTGACGTGGTCAAGACTTCCGTTGGTCAAGGTCACAGACAGAATTCATGTCGCGGTTGTTCGAAATTTTCTCGTTCCTTCTTCCCAGAGTGTGATTGTTGTTGGCAGATGCAGTAATCAGCGCGGGTCGTCACTGGCGACCGGTGATATATTCTACGATTCTTGTATCCGAGACACTGGGGAAAACATTTTCTAGCCCACTATCGCGCGTTGTTACGAGATGAAAGAGCCCTGGCAACAGAAGTAGCAGTGTATCCTCAAAAGACCGCTGGGAGAAGAGGAAGGGAAATTTTTTGACGCCAGGACTCGAGCCCTGCCTACTGTCTGACGCAAAATGCCAGTATTTTTGCACCCACGCCAACGGGTCCGGTAGTGCAGCCAGGATGTTTGCCTGGTTGGTTCAGGTCAGCAGCCCTTTGAAACAACCGGAATACAATTTTAGCTAAATAGCGAGGAATTTGGGAGATTATGTGTAAACTTTGGAAAGCTTTCACGATGTTCTTGCTGGGATGTCCTCGTTCAGTTTTCCGGAGAAGTCTGTACCCATGCCCACTGTGTTGCGTTGTTAAGTGTCTTGCGATGTTTTTGACTTAAATGTTTATCCGCTGCGTTTTTGATCCATGCCCGATACTTTGCAATCCAGTCATGTGTCATTTGGTATATAGCCGGTTGATGCTGATGCTGCCTCGGTATTTTTCTTGAACACTGCATTGGATGTATTTTCAGGCCATGTTTTACTCAACGAAATAATTGCTGTTCGCCATTAATCCCCAGATCGATATCTGACATTCCATATTTTCCCGTTCGAGATTCACGCCCGTCGTTGTTTGTCTTGCTCGATGTCTTGTGTTCGTTCCCTCGCTCGCTTGTAACATATTCCATTTGATGTCATACGGTATTATGTCCTGTAATCGACCAACGCATGTCAACGTATTTGGTTCCACGTCCTCAGAAAATGACTGATCTGGAACCATCATGACTTAAAAATTGATCAAAGAGATGCTTTAGGTCACGTGGGATCAAATATCAGGTCATTTTGCTTTACAGTAAGCTTAAGTGTATTGGACTGCTGTGGTTAAAACAACCCTGTACGTCATGCGAAGTCCCAAAATGGTCATTTTCAAGGCAAAAATGTAGAGTTTAAAAAATATGAATTCTTCGAAAGCAGATCACTCAGGTATAGGGCAGTCCTGGTTTCCGGGGTACGGCTCCAAAAAAGATCATTATGGTTTTCTCTAGATCCTGTTTTTTCTGTGCCTCTAACCCACTTCCTACCCTGCCCTCTTCCCGGTCGTATCTCGACCGCATTGTTTTGGGTTTTCCTTTGTCCGGTGTTACCGTAGCATAAAAAAAATGTTATCAGCGTGTCATTTGCATGCACTGCCGCTGGTTATTCAGGCGTACTAAAAAATGATAGACGAAGCAGGGACTACACACTTGAAGAAACATAACCGTGTAATAAACCGTGCACTTATTGTATTAACATCCACTTTTATTTCACATATTTATCGTCTTAGTATGCATAACTCTGTGTTTATAAACAATAACACTGATGATGCAAGAGTCGCCGAAAAATGTATGAACGAGGCATTTTTGCAGTGACTTTGCAAATGAAAAAAATGTTACGTCTTCACAGAAAACCCTGTATTAGATTTTATGACTTCGAGCATTCCAACCAACCAACCCCCCCAGTTGCCCAATTTTGCCATGACCGGGGGGCTGGCATCTCCACTGCGAAGGTCGAACTCCCCCTCCCTCAGTTAAGGTGTTAGACAAGGCCCTGATTCATTCTACTCAGCAAGGTTGAGCCATCCAGTTTCAGACTGCTGTCGCACTTGATGATCTCGAAGTCTTTCCTACCCCCCCCCCCCCTCCTGCTCTCTACGCGCTTGAATAATCTGTCACATTCATCCCATGACCATGGCCAGGGGCGTCGATTTCTGTAAATGGTTGGGGTATGTCGAGCCGAGGGCCCGACAACCCCCCCCCCCGAAATGTGGGTTTTACAGATTTAGTCCACTCTATTTTTACCAACAGAAATTTATCAGTGTTTTGCTACCCTTTATCAAATGAAGAAATACATTTATCCCCATGTATCTAGGTGTATATATATATAAAAGATAGAAAGATAGATAGATACATCGTTTTAGACTTCATTCCTTATTACCTGTCTATCTGGTATCTATTGCGGCCGTTCTTTTCGTTATTTTTGCTCATTTCCCTTTAAAACCGGCAGAAAACATGGGGAGGCAAACCAACATTAGGTGAGCCCAAATCAGCATTGGCGGGCCAGGGCCCTCTCAAAAGAAGACAAATCGATACCCTTGACCATGGCTCTTACTGTCGGAACAAAGTGGGGGTTTCCCACGAGACTGGAATGGAAAAGCCTGATTTCGCCACCCATTGCGATTCATATGTTTGAACATGTAATACGAACTTGCGCACCTGCAGTTCCCAGAAAGCATGAAGAATAACAGCTAAACGCTTGGATGAGAAACCCTCCTATATGCACGTATGGCACATTTAAGACAATGATTGGAAAGAAGCCTACCGCAGAGTAATGTCACACAGTGATAACGACAAATTTCCCAACGCCACCGGTAAATTCACTTCCAACGCACAAATTATGACACTGAATAGGAAGCTCAGAACACGAGCCCATTACTCGGATTCAGTTCCGCTGAAATCTTCTATTTAAGGGCACCAAGTAACTTCTTCGTCCCGTGATTTCACTCCTTTTCAAAATCGGTACTCCGCATAACCGCCACCCCGCGGCGAAACCAACATAAAACGCCATCAGGAGATTCGCTGAGTTTCGTCTGAGTGTGATATAGCTCTCTGTTTGACCGTCCGGAAAATTCAGAGTCGTGAGACTGATAAGACCGATCCGGCGTGTTGCCAAGCGACAGCCGGCTGATAAAAATTCCACTCCTGGCACACCACACCTCCACGTAGCGCCATCTACAAGACACAAGCGCAACTATCGCTGCGGGCCTCAGACTACGCCGACTGCGACGTATGGCTTCCCGTTCTCTGTTTACCAGTTTCCTTTAGCAAGTTGGTTGGTTGGTTGGTTATTGGGGCTTAGGGGCGCACCGACTGCAGGGTCATTCGGCGCCCTTCCTTTAGCAAGTAAGGAGATAAAATGTAGCGTGTGCAGTTTGCTGGATAGCTGCGAAATGCGATTCCTGGAAGTAGTAGACATTTAGTTATGTCGGGTTACACGTGCCACTTACCCCTGCCGTCATATATATCGAGTGACAAAGTTTGGTGCTGAATTCTTTGTCAGTCAACCAAAAAATATTCGGCATTTCTTCAGCTACAGGGGACTGGATAACGGTTTGCACTAAAACGAGCCATTCAGGGAGGAATTTTTAGAGACATCTATATGCCGGTGCGGAAGCGAATCTTTCGGCTGACATGGAGACAGGCACGTCTCCATGTCAGCTGAATGGAGACAGGCAATGGGGCTTACCGATGCAGGCGTCTGCCGTTCGGTAAGTTTCCCTTTTTTCCTCACTCCCGCTTTGTTCAAGTTCTTGCGAATGAAAGACAAGGCCTGTGATCTACCTGAACTCCTAGTAAAGGGACGTCAGAGTCTGGTAGGAGCCGGATCAGGTAAACGGCCCAGACAAAGATCTAGAAGCGAAGATAGATCCAGGCGGGAGCCATTAGATCATCCCAAAAACTGAAATCCTCTGCTGCGAGTGAAAGAGGAGCAAAAACAAAACGACAGTATGAGGAAGAAATGGGCGTTACAAAAAAAAATAAGCAAGGAGCTTCGCCGACTTTTGAAGTTCCTCCAGTCAGACAGGTAACATGTATGTAACCTGGATCCCGGTGGAATACAGCTTATCGCTATGCTATATGCAAACCCTAGTTGACCTGGACGGGTCATTGCGTCACCTCGGAAAGGTTCTATCCCTCCGGAATAAAGCGGTGCCCAGGTGCCGCAATACTTCGCCTGGTCAGCTTAGAATCCCACGCAAAAAAAGGATAATCTGCATTCCATCGCGATCCCAGCACATATCTGCTGCCAACTTTGGCAAGAACTTGCTCAAACCCCTTAAACCCATCACTCCTACCCAGGGCCATTGAGCACTCTTCTACCTCTCGGGACGGAGTATTTCTGGATCTTCCGCGATGAACAGGCATGCATTGTACTGTGTTAAGTCATCCATTTGCCCAAAATAACTGTACCGATTCGAATGATCTGTGGATCCTGCTGTGGGTCATTCCACAGGGAACTTCTGGTCAGTCCCTGAAGAGGTCATGAGGTCCGCGGATAGGTGGCGGTATCGTCGACGTGTCGGGAGTTATTCCATATCCTCCCCTGCCTCTACCATGTCTGTTTAACTCCTGAATCGTTTTAACGCTGACGCCGTGCGTTGATATTGGAGGACAGCACCTGCTGAGAAGCCTGCGTCGACTGAGCTGAGTCCTTCTGAAGAGCCCTCATCTGGCGGAGGGTCTGTCCAATCTTGTGGACCAGCTCCACCTCCTGTGGCCTCTGACCCTCCTCCTACAAGACACCGCCCACATGTTATCAGTGTTCAAACGATGCTGGAAAACAGGGGTAGTTAGCCGTAAGCCTGGAATAATTATCGCTTCGCAGAGAGGCGATGAAGAGGATTATTTTTGTTAATTAGTGAAAGCACGAGAGCAAAGCGTAAAGTGATGTGTTTGGTCTGTCTTTGTTCTATTGTGAGTCATTCTTGGATACAAATTTGCAACATTTGGTAGACGAAATTGTTAACACCTGTTTGAAGTGAACGATATGGAAGCAAGTGTGGTGTACGCAAAATTTCGAACTTTTGATACCAAATGTCAAAATTTTCAAAACATACACCAATTAATTTTTAACCGTACAGTTTCATGTCCGTCAAAAGTTGTACAGCCTTGTAAAAAATTTCAGTCTGTGGCTAGTGATAGCACGTAGCTCTACACAGTCAAGGACAAAATAGAAGAAGTGATCCGAGCACCACCTTGAAGGCGGCAGTCCCAGAAAACCAATTCAGACAGCGGCTTCTCTCTTAATGTACGAGGTTAGTGGTCAAAAACTGCCAGTGATTGGCACGGCACGTTGCTGACTGTTGCAGCCGTTTTTTTTTGTTGCAAGCCTGGCGCCACACCGCCATTGACACTCACGCACCGTCGTGGATGAACAGCTGACTTCAGAGGCCTCCTCGTGCACGGCCACCTCCTCTGACTGGTGGACGCTCTCGGACGTAATGCTGGAGCCGGCCTTGCCCACTGCTGAACTGAGCTCCGAGAAAAACCCTGCCATCAGAGCCGGAAATCAGTGCCGCCAGCCGCCGCCTGAACGTTCGTACGACAGGAGGCAGCCGAGTGATGCCAGACCGAATGAGCGTGATGAATCAGATGAATGAGCGAAATGAACCAAAACGTGCCGTGCTGTCCGGAGCCCGTACTGCCGCGCAGACCGCAGAACCCTTCGCAAAAAGCAGCCAACATTAAACCCACGTGCTGTGTGGCGGCCGCCACGTGGGCACCATGTCCTGGCCAGTGGTCGCCAGTGGTCGCCAGTGGTCGCCGGCATCACTGGCGACAGCGGACAATCGCCGGACGTACCTGAAGAGCGAGCCGTGGAGCGCGACGACGTGTAGGAGAAGGACGATTTGGAGTGCCTGGAGCCGGACATGACTGCGCCGTTCGTCCCTCGTCTGAAAACAGACCGGACTGCTGGGAGTCGTCGGGTGACGCGAAACGACGGCATTGATCGACACGCGGTCCGTGTGGACGGTGTAGTCATCCTTTAAGCTGAAAAGCCGTTCTTCATTTAAGTCGTGCCCTGTCGGGGCTGAAGCACCCTCTTCGCCGCTGCGGGGCGCTCGGGGCATCTTTATACGCAATGATGATGCAAACATGAAAACACGGATCCATTGGCATAGTCCCAATGACGTCCGGCTGTCCTAAATGGAGCCCAGGAGACCATGAATATCAAATGTGACACGACTACACATGCAGCGAAGCGTTCCAGCGGTTGTCAGGAAAACGTCCCGACGCGAGTAGATCCCAGTTATTAGGAACCAGTGTCGGTTACTCCGTCGTAATATTATTTGTCTTCGAATTCCTAGTTTCGGCTCTAAATGTTGATCACAGTCGACCCGTCGGCTGTAATTCGCCCCGGAATTTATTTATCGTCATTTTGCTACAACACAGCTGTTAACAGTGTGCATCGTTGCCGTGGTGCGCTTGAGACGCTGGACTGTTGAGTTAACAATAGACTGTCTTGCAGTGACGTGGTGTACCGCGCATTCGGCACGACAATGAAAGTTTAAACATCGCATTCCGATGTCAAGCTCGTACCACCCAAAACTTGCAGAGACCATGCAGTGTGTCCCAGCCAATACGATCCACGTTGAGTTCATTCGCATTGAGCCAACCCTGGTCTGGCTGTCCATTACATTCTACACATCGCTCCCCTCCAGCCATCCGAGTCCCCTCCGAACCGTATGCGCCGCTCTAGCCGTCCGTGGTCCCCCAAAAACACATAGTCCTTCAGCCGTCCGTGGTTCCACAGCGCCACACCGCTCCTACTCAGAGCGGCGCCGCGGCCGGCGGCCGCACCACAAAAGCTCCGCCTGCCGCTGGCATGGTCACCTCATTCTTGGCGCGCCAGTCGGCCCGGCCCGCGCGGCGGCCGCCGGCGGCGTCTCTCTGTGCCGGCCGGCCGGCCGCCGGGCCCGCTCGGTTGACTCGCGGCCAACACAGCGGCCGCGCCGGCGGACACTGGCCGACAGCCGCGGCCGGCCGGTCTCCGGCCGGCGGAGCACACACCACCCACAATCGCTATGTGTTGCAGTTGTGTGCTTGCTTTGCAAATGTATCCGTTTTCAGATCTGTCACATCAGAGCGGCGGTTTCTGGCAGCATGTTCAAAATCGTCACTCCGGCGCGGTTCCCCTGTTCCGGCCTTGCTCCCCTTGCCTTTGCAAAACAGACATCTGTGAGCTGGTATAAACTAAGTTTTTCCTAAACGACAACGAACTTAACGTAGCTTCCCCTCCAAGCAACGACTTTATGGTCAGTCTGATATAAAAAGTGTGGAGCTCGTCCCCCCGGCGGAAGAGGGGGCCCGTCTCCCGCGGCAGAGGGGGTCCGTCCCCCCGACGACAGAGGGGAGCCCGTCTCCTGGCGGCAGAGGGGAACCTGTCCCCTGGCTGCAGAAGGGAGCCCGTCCCCCGACGGCAGAGGGGAGCCCGTCCCCTGGCTGCAGAAGGGAGCCCGTCCCCGCGGCCGAGAGGAGCCCGTCCCCCCCGACGACAGAAGGGAGCCCGTCCTCTCGGCGGCAGAAGGGAGCCCGTCTCCTGGCGACAGAAGGGAGCCCGTCTCCTGGCGACAGAAGGTAGCCCGTCCTCGGCGGCGGAGAGAAGCTCGTCCACCCGACGACAGAAGGGAGCCCGTCCTCTCGGCGGCAGAAGGGAGCCCGTCCTCTCGGCGGCAGAAGGGAGCCCGTCTCCTGGCGACAGAAGGGAGCCCGTCTCCTGGCGACAGAAGGTAGCCCGTCCTCGGCGGCGGAGAGAAGCTCGTCCACCCGACGACAGAAGGGAGCCCGTCCTCGGCGGCGGAGAGAAGCTCGTCCACCCGACGACAGAGGGGAGCCCGTCCTCTCGGCGGCAGAAGGGAGCCCGTCTCCTGGCGACAGAAGGGAGCCCGTCTCCTGGCGACAGAAGGTAGCCCGTCCTCGGCGGCGGAGAGAAGCTCGTCCACCCGACGACAGAAGGGAGCCCGTCCTCTCGGCGGCAGAAGGGAGCCCGTCCCCTCGGCGGCAGGAGGGAGCCCGTCTCCTGGCGATGGTGGCGGAGCATCGTCCAGCTCCTCGCGTCGTGTTGACGGTGAATTACCGCGCTGGTCGAGCCGCGTGCTGCGGGCTGGCGCTCCGCCGGCCGGGCTCGGTGCCGCGGCTGTCTCGTACTGTCAGTGCCGCGTCGGCACCCGTCCGCGGTGTTTCGAGTTCATCACGGACGGCGTCACGATCAAGGCCCGCCGATCGGTAACGGTGCTGAGCGCAAGGCATCAAAGCCGACCGCGGAGAGCGGCTCGACGTGTGAAAATAAGCCGGCGTTTTCGTTCGCCGGCGGACTGACGGCGGAAGTTGTCTCAGCCGACTGTGGACGGACGGTCCGACAGCGGGAGGTGGGGAGCTTCGCCAGTTATAATTATCGAGGTGGCGTCCGTCCTTCGCTGAGGTGTGGGAAGGGAGCAGGGGTGCAGTTTTCTTAAAACCTTCGTGGATGCATTCGGGCGCCAAGATTCTCGTACGGAAGGTGGCCCTGGCAACTCTAATCCCCTGGAGACCAAAAACTCATCGGATTTTATCCACTTATTTTCATCTACCGAAAATTCGGGAATTTTGTTTTTTGAGGGTAGAAAACGCAAAATTTGACAACTAAAAGGAGGTTTGTGCCCCTTAGGTGCGCCTATGGGTGCATTTTCTGCTGTGTTTTTTAGTCATGTATAGTGGATGCCCACAAATATATGCATACCTGCTTTCTTTGTATATACATACAGGTACCGGCCCTTTTTGGTCCTTTTCGTGTCGTGAATAAAGTGTTCAAATTTTGCTTTTTGGGTCATTTTGCTCATGGGTTCGACTGTTTTTTGGTTTGTAAGTGCGCAGGCCATGTTTGTGGGGTGCACAAATTGGGTTTGTGGGTGCATGTGTACCCACGAAGAGATATAAAGTTACATCCCTGGAAAGGGGTGCTGCCGGTTGGATGCTCGCGCATTCTGGGGGCTCTGAATCTCTCTGTGAAGGGAAACCAGCGCTATCGATTCAAATAGTCCACGACAGCGACCGACGACATGCCCATCCTCGTTTGTCACTCGAGAGCGGTTTTCCGACGTCTCCCGGACTCAAAAGCTTCGGTGTAATCGAATTCCGTGGTGGCAATCTCAGCTCTGCAAATGCACTTCCTTAACTATTTACGCTTTTGGGACTGGAGCGATTGCACCTTTCTAATGCAATTTCAGGCGACACAACGATCCCATTACAAGCAGAGAGCGCGGAACCCGTAATGGGTCCGACTGTGGTCGAAAACTCGGTGTCATTGGGATGCGGGATGCACTTGATACACAGGGCACATATGCATATTATGCATGCTTTATGTCATCGCAAGGGATGCATATCAGTACCGCCGTCCGGCCACCGCAGTCCTCGAGTGACGCGTCTATTTGTTGACCACGCTTGCATCGCCGGACCATTCAGGATTAAAGAGTCGCAAGTGTTAAATGGCACGTTAAGTCAGAGGACATGAGAAGTTACTTCGTAACGACATTTGCCGCCACTGCAACAGTCTTGCCATGAGTAAGGCTCTGTCTTATTCCACGTGAACCAACACCCGCATTAGGACGAGGACGTGCTCATTCAAAGTGGCGTCTTTCTCCTCTCGTTGGCGCTCCCCACGCCTCCAGAGCTGCTCCGCGTGGGATTGAAATGACTCATCTAGCCCCGGCCACCTGCTTGCAGCGCAGACTCGGGCCAAAGCTCGCGACCTCTGGCTTTCTGCGTTTCATTCCAGTCCAAGGACGCGCTTATTTTGCCACCGGTCTGCCGCCGCGGCCGGGGCCGAGTCTATTCCAAAACAACTGTACCTAAATCTGAGCGTGTCATCGTGGCGTTGACTCGCCGCAGCATCTTCTGGACGGCTACGGCCACGTCCGAGACTGCCCGCTGCTGGAAACAGTCGCCATTATTCCCCGGCCCGCCGGCTGCCAGCTCTGCCGTCGGACAGATGCCGGTTTGAGTTGGCAGAGCCGCCTCCGAGGCCGGCCTTGGCCGCTCTGTATCTCTGTCGCGAGACGTCGCGCCGGGCAGCTGGGCAGCGCCGGCGGACGGCAGACGGTAGGGCGGAGACCGGCAGACGGCAGACGGCAGACGGCAGGCCGGAGACCGGCAGACGGCAGACGGCAGACGGTAGGCCGGAGACCGGCAGACGGCGGACGGTAGGCCGCAGACCGTCAGACGGCAAACTGGCGACAAGGACGGTCTGCACAGGCCGGGAGAGCCTGACCGTTCAATAGGCGACCGATCTAACAAAAACAGGAAGATCAGTTGATGGGTTTGACCAAGCAGGAAGGAAATGGCGGGCCTGGCAGCAGCCAAAGGTCAGACGACAGTTCTCGGACGGTAGTGGGAGGTCAGACGCGGGATCCACGATAAAGACTAGTCTGTCTGTCGAGTCTGTCGACAGAGAAAGGTCGAGTGACGGATCCGTCAGCAGGAGGGCGGGTGACTAGCCTGAATGCAGGGAAGGTTAGACTGCCGGTCTGGCTACAGGAGGCTGGGATGGCGGACTGGAGGATAGGCAGGGCGGAATGCTCGCCCGATTACGGGAAAAGCCCATCTGAGTCAGGCTGTGGAGGACGGTCGAGCGCCAAGTTCGATCGCCGAGGCAGCCGAATGCCAGAGCCGGCCGACGCACCCTGCCGACGTCAAACACGTCAGACGCAAAAATAGAAATATAATAATATCGGCCCCGCGAACAAACGGCGCTCCTTCCACTGGACCGCACGCTGTCCTTCGCTTTCCCTGGAGAATGCTCAGGTCCACTGTTATGTAATGGGCATGCCACTTTTTGCGGCAAACACGTGACGGCATCGAATTGCAAAGCAGGCGTGAAACCACCAGCAATATTTTCCGGGAAAGCTGCAAAGGATTGGGCGCGACGCCACTGGATGCATAGATTTTTCAGCTTGTGTCCGTTTGTACTTGCCGCACTACCTTACTTCCCGTTCATCCAGCGCTCTGAAGGCATCTTTTGCTTCCTAGCACCGTTGAAAGTATTTTGCTATTTTCTTTCTGCTGGCCGAACAGCATCAGTTGACCAAAAACCGCCGAGAACATCTGAATGCCGGCCAAAACATTACTTTCAGAGCCACGATGCACGTTTTTCTGTGTATGTTTGTTCAGCGTCATGTGTGAACAGCTGAACGCGGTCGGTCAGGGCGATGCAAACAACAAATCGAGTCGTCGCACTAGCTATCAAGAAGGTGGGAGTGTCCACTACGATACGATCAACGTAAATACGCGTAGCTGGATAGCTGTTGATGCTGAATACTTCGCTGGATAAATAATGAAAACATTTCATTCGATCTGCTCACCGAACCCAGCGTGGAACATTAAACAATTGTGGCATGTTTTTTCACCAAATGCACTCGCAAGATGTCAGTCAACAAAATCATTCAGCCTCACATGTACATAACTTTCACACATGAAGATAAACGGAGAAACGAATACCCAAACAGCCACACAGTCATTCGCATCAACAAATGAGCGACTGCACACGATGAGAGCCCACGTTGAAATGTCATCGTAAGGGGAAAGGCAAATTAGCGATGGCACCGTCGTCCAGACAGCCAAGCTGTGATTTCAGCGTTCGGCCAGAAACTCTCCACTTTGGAGGTAGGATGCTTCGCTAAAAGCAAACCTCACCAGTGTAAACTGAAACATCACGGGTTTGGCAGACCAGAAACAATGGTCAGCGGACAGCTGATTCCATTACAGCAATGCATCACGCGGCGCTCATGTCGTCCGCGTGGTAACCCGCTGGACCCGAGGCCGATGCATGACAAACGCCGGGATTTGACGCTCATAGTGTGCCATCAGTGCCGCTTCGCCATAAACAACAGGGGTTAACCGAGGACATAAGAGGCTTTGGCGGCACGTGACAGAGCCTTCAGTGGTACCTGGTCTGCTGCGTGGGCAAAATGATTCTGTATTTAGGCTCATGTGCACGGCAGGGTCAGGGGCATCCCAGCCACCTCCGTTTTGCCGTCCACTTCAAAGCTTCGGATCAGTTTGTAAAAAAGGACGTAACAACTCCTAAAAAAAAACAAACACAACCCTGGCATCAAAGCGTTTTGTACGCATTCTTCCGTGGTCCTGGGTTCCGCATAATTCTGCTTAATGTAACAATCAAAAATACGCGTCTCGCATGACCAAATTACCGGAAACGCGCTCTGCGACGCCAGGTGGCATAAGCACATGACATTGATTTTAAGCCGTCTTCGAACGCGGTACCTAGCATTTCCGTTTGGTAATTGAGCGCCGTTCTGATCTCGAGGGTCGGCCGAGGCACGAAGGCTTCAATGTGACCCTCTGGACGCCGGAGGCGTCATTAGAACGGACTACCTTTTACGGCCCGCATTTTCAGCAATGGGCTGGTAAAATCGAGTTCCGCCATATTGCTCCGAGTTACTGTGGCTTCAATAGGGCGGGACCAACCGATGAAGACTGTGATTCCATACGAGAAAAAAACTACAAGAAAACATTTTAATGCGCCAAAAACCACCTCTCACAACATAGAATACGCCCGGCACAGCATGTTTTAGTCTAATGCGGTAACATTGGTGTCTGTTAGTAAAGTAACGGTAGGGCAGACTATTCGAGAAACCTTTGTTATACATAATGTTTCACCTAAATGAGGGATTCAGGCTTTAGCGAAAAAGGGCAATCAATAATCCTTAAACTCAGACCAGATTGGGTGTGGCCGGGTGAAGTAAAATGAAACACACCAGCTACTCGTACATATATTACAAGTCAAACTGTGATCACTAGCTTATCTGGGAGAACGCTGGTCCCGTTGCCCTGGCCAGACGGGTTCAAATCCTCACGATGCTCGACATTTGGCTCACGGCTCAATTGGCAAATGGCCGTTAGTGGCCGCTACACGGCCGTGTTGTAGCCTTGACGGCACGTTCGGTCACTAAATAAGCCGCTATCAACAGCACCATAGCAATCATTTGGACCCATCTCCTAGGAAAAACTTTCGACGCTTCCTAATTAATCCAGACGTAATGGAAATTATGCCCACGATTCAGCTGACTTCAGGTTACGTGAGGTCATGTAAGTTCCTGTGGATACTTAAGAAGCCAAGGGGGCAATGTCAAAAACAGCGCAAAAGCCGCATGTTCTGGCGGAAGGCGTCGACGCTGGTCTAAACTGGCTTCATCACGCTCCTCCTGCGTCTCACAGATCTGCGTCTGTACTCAGACAGGTCACTGCAGATCCACACGACCTCAGTCATGGGTGAACGGCTGAAGGTTGGTTGGCATTCTGTCAGTGTAACATAACGCACAGCGCTGCTGCGTGAGTGTGGCGCAGGCGTGACCGTGGTCTCCTCCGCGTGCCACGCGCCGGTCAGTCCCCAGCCGCCCGATCCTGTGTATTTGTGTTTTACGGGAGCGAGCCACGCCCGGGGACAGCCGGTCGGCGCTCTGCGTCGCGTGCTGGAAGGAAACTCCAGGGTTCTGTCCAGCTGGAGCTCATTACCAGTCCCACATGTTAATTCACTTAGCCACGAATGTGGAACCTCATTTCCTGAGAGTGCGGAGTGAGGTTTCCTCTCTGTCATTTAATCTCCTTTCAGGACAGCTGCAATGCATCTCGGAAAGACGCAAAGTGGTCGGCACAGCCAGCAGTTGGCTAGAACGCTTTCATACACATTTTCCACGCATCGTCATAAGCGTTAGCACAATTTTTCCGAGCAATATTGACTGGAGGCCATAACGAAGAATTCATTTCCAGCCGGGGCGACTGGGGAAATGTATGGGCATAAAACTTAAAGGAGCTAGTTCATATTTCATCTGTGCATCCAGTTTATGCCATGGTGACCACACATTTATTTTATTCATCACAGTGGTTTTTATCTATTTTATCATCACAGGGCTCATACTGCTAAACGATCGCCTTCCAAACCACCAACTCTGTTCCAAAACGAAACAACTGGCGGCGGGAAAACGGGCGTCCGCGGCCCCAACATCACGCTACGACCGGACACAGTCTGACACGACACGGAGGCGAGACCCGGCGTCCGGGGGGGAGGGGGGCTGATGCCGGCTATCAGCTCGTCTGTCGGCGTCCGGTTTCGGCGCCGTGTGACGGCGTCCACTCTCGGCCGCCGGCCGTCACCGCTTGGCCGACGGCCGAGCGTCAGAGCGCGCCGGCCGGCGCGGCCGTGCCCGGCGCGGGTTCGCCTTACCTGGTGCGGTGCGCCGGTGGCCGCGGCCGGTGGCGACCGCTCGCTGGGTGCCGCGCCGCCTCGCCCGACCCCGCGCCCGTCCCCGCCGACGACTGGGCAACGCCGCAAACGGCCAAAATCGCTGCCGGGCAAAAATAACGTCCGCCGCCGGGTCAGGTGCAACGCCGGCCGGTCCGGCCTCCTGGCGGACAGACGGGCGCCAGGGGGCGGCGCCCGGACGGCCGCGCGCCGCGCGTCTCCGTCACCGCGCGCCGGCCGGGGGCGGGCCACGGAGGGAAGGGAGGCGCTGTCACGGCCGGCGGCACATGGGACCACACGTTGTGTGTGTACGGCTCGTGTCGCCTTCCGGCGCGGCCGAGCGTAGTCAGGCTAGAAGAAGAGGTCGAGGAGCTGTAACGCAGTATTCGCGGACGTTTTTATATTCAGCGTTAGCGTTACTATTAAATAAATTCCTCTTCCGCATGCTAACTGCGTTATCATTGAACCCGGAAGTACAGGAGTGCGTATTTAGTCCAGAAATCTTGCTTGGCCGGTTTTGAAGCATGTGCCTACTGCATTCTTGTGTACGGTTTGAGTGGGTTCTGATCACATGCTGCGGCTGACGCACGGTACTATTATGTTTTTTATTTGGTCAATAAAATGAAGCTTCACCGCGATCAAGTTCCGCATTTGACGATAGCTGAAATCGCTTTACCATTACTGAAACTGTCTTAAGCTTTTTGTTTTTTTTCGACAAAACTTACCGCAACAATTTAGTCGCACGAATAGCTTCATTTCTAAATGACGTATCATGCTGCATCCCAGTAATATTGGAAGACACCCAACACTGCACGTACCAAAATGAAACTCGGTACCCAGGCGAGCGTAGTCTCCAGACGTGGTCGCCTCCACAGGTGATTTTGATCGGTTCGAACATGAATCAATGGAACGTTTTCACGTCGGTTTCGTTAAAAGTCTAGCTGGAAACTGATCTTCCGTTCGTTGCAGCGGCAACATGGCCCGGCGGGCAGCGAACCCTGCCGCGTTTGATGTTCTGTTTAACATAAGTCAATAAACCATGCCATAGACGTGTACCAAGATGAGCAGGAACTATGGACTGCCACCCAACAGACCTGAAGTTTATTGACCTTACTCACTGGGTGACGCTCTTCATTAGTTACCGTCTCAATCCTGTTGCTCCATCACCGACCTTTCAACTACAGGAGAGCTCGGAGAACTATTAGATTACACTCCGGGGTGGAGTTTTGGAATTTCAGGAAGGTTTGCGGCAGCTCGAAAAACCCTCGTCTGTCTAAAAGTATGGAAATTTAAGAAAGGTTCAGGGCGGTTCCTGCTGTTCTGAAACGCCTGAAAGTCAAAACTCGTCTCAACGCCTCCAGTGCGGCTTCCTGCCTCACTGAGAAGCGCAACGGCGTTTACTCCAGTTTATACCGGCAATGGTACGACGACCGAGAGCTAGAGAATGTTGAGCACGCTCTAAAGAATAAAGTAAGATATCAGGCACTAGAAACCTTTGCTGGTAAGGGGTAACTGTAGTGCGTGACGACGAAAATCAGCTTGGCCAGTGCCGTAATAAAAATAATTCCACAACACAACACTTCATTTCATTGATGCCAGCCATCACAGTCTTTACACCCTGTGTCTGACAGTGGTTGAAGAGAGTTACTCGTTGACGCCGAAATGGAAATAAGGTCTCAAAATCAGGTGCCGAACACGACACAAAATCTGAAAAAAATTACAATAGAACAACATTTATCCCTTCCGTGCTTGAAAGAAGTTGCAGGTTGAAACGCATGGAGTCCACTTTGGAATTATTCTGGACCTGAAGCACGCAATTTTCATATACGGGACTCAGTTCTCATCAACATTCGGATAATGCCTTTCATGACACCACACATCGCTGCAAAACTATGCATGCATTCGTACGATAAACAGTAACAACGCTTCTCCAGCCACTGTTCCGTCCCTCCCGTGGCAATGCAAAGCTCAAAATGCGACGGCAGATAAGGTTTTAATGTTTCTAGTACGGAAATGACCCGAACGTTCAGCATGGTTATTAAAGGACAAAGATATGTCGTATTCTTGTGTTGCTTTATAAATTCGATCCGAGTCGTTTCTGGGGGTGATGTAAGGGGTAAGAGCACGTGCAAAGAATATGTAGGATTTGTCTGCTTTGCCTATACATTTGCATACAGCCACTTAGCAGAAAACAAAGAGCATGACCTTTGACGGGATTCTTCAAGCGTGACTAACACGCTTGGAGAATCACATGAGTTATAGCTTTCAAGAAAATCGAACACCGATTTCATCAAGCTGAACAGTGAATGGAACGGGATTAACGTGATGTATCACCTGACGGGCTCATGGGATTATAAACAACGTGGGTTTCCTGAAACAAAAGACCAAAGACTATAAGCTGCACCAGCTTTCGAGTGAGAAAATCGATTTTTTTAATGACCTTATAAAAAGAGCATCGTGTGTAAATATCGCAGTCATGTATGGATTGACAACATGGTATAATACGACGAATCGATATATTTCGAGATGCGCGGCATTACCGTGCTTTTCCTCCTGTGGATGCATGGTTTAACGACATCTGACCTTGGAACCGCTATATTTCCAAAAGTCTCCAAAGGACTCGGAGACGCTTTCTACCAAGACTCGGTGAAATCCCCTACAGGCTGGTTCAATCATGGAAATCAAACGCGGAAACGGAGAGAGGTAAGCTGTGTTTTGCTGAAATATTTTAGATTTCTTACATTGGTTTGGCCTTGCCCTTGCAACATAACCAATAATATGATCTTCACGGTCCAATCAGAACTGTCCATGCAATGCAGTGTCAATGATGATGACGAAAACTGTCGGGCAAAGGCATCCATGATCGCTACAGCAAACGCTCAATGCGTTTTTCTTCATGCCCTTGGAATGTGACTTTGTTCTTTCTTCTGAAATACCAGGTATTAAGGCAACCAATCGGACACAGAACTGGACGTGGCCATCTCACCGCACGACTCCGCCGGAGGTAATGTTACATGATTCATGGATTGCCTATTACGTGGATGCGCATCATAAGACGTAATTGCAATGCGTCATGATCTTTGCGGAGCACGTTACTCTTGCAAAAGTCCTTGGCTGCAGCACCCATCAGCCTGGTATTGTTTGGGCCGAATTTGCAAAGATTACCGGTCTGTGAGGTGCAAATATCGTCAACAATTGGCCGGGCAAGGCCTGTCGCCGAAGCCACATTCTGTTATATATCTGTTACCCCTGCTGTAGTTACAGTGCACAGAACCTTTCTTCCGCTGCATTTTGACATACTCGTCACAAAGGAGAGGGTCGGATAGGAGTCATATTCTGGTCTTCATGAAATAAAGTTGGCATTCTGTTTTCCGTGTCATTTTTACATATATTTTGGCGGCCTCGACCGCGACCAACGTTTGGCCCCCTTGAGTGACTAATGACGTTGTTTAGCCTAATCTGCCTTTTCATTTCGTAACAAATGTGACGCATTCAAATCGCGAAATTAAAGAACGTCAAACCGATGCAGATCAGGCACCACGCAATATCTAAATCCCGATCTAGGACGATTACATTCATGTCTAGAGCCTGTGCTTTGCAATTTAACCTTACGACATTCAGTTTTGACTGGTCAGTGATTACTGTTTGCCAGCGTCCTTTGACTCACCACAGCAGGCCTTCTCTGTGACATCAGCGGTCGCAGCACGGCCTGAGGGGTGCTGTGCCGGCTCGGAGCTCCGGAGAGGGCTCGCGACGCAGGTGCTGACGGTCTGTCCGTTCCGCGCAGGATCGTCTCTGCCGGCAACGGCAGCGCCTCGGGCGGAACGATGGACGGTCTGCCGCTCTCTGGCATCAAGCCGCTGACCTTGGTCGGCCTGTCTGGAGTAAGCCGCCTGACCTGGCCAGGATCAGAGACCCTTGTCGCCGGCCTGACTGCACCCGGCCAGCGTGTGGATGGCTCAGCCACCAGGGCTTTTTGTCGATTTGTGTCCAACGGGCATAAGAGATTCTGCGATTCAATGTTTTTAAACCCTTTCTTGGCGCTGTTACAAATCAGGCTCACCTTACGAACACGTTTCTGAGTTCAGTAACCAGTTGTGATGCTGGTTACTCTGGATTACCGCCCGCTGCCGTGTGTAAATCCATGATTTCTCCCATTTGCCCGTTATAATCTCTGTTGGGCCTCTGCATGGTTGGGCTGCGGCCCCTAGCATCCACTATTATCAGCACATTATCACCACCGTCCTCCGTCCATAGTACATCTCGGTGACAAGTCATGGTCTCTGCGAGCGTCTCAAAATGCCGTTCTTCTTCCCCAGAATGGCACAGTGACCAGCCACCATAAGTTCGAACGGTTTGTAACTTTCCGTTGTTACAAACCGTTGTAACAACGGAAGCGTCTCCTCGCAGAACGGCTCCGTGACCAGCCGAGGGGAGCACGGCCTGCTGGGCCAGCTGGTGGCGCAGGACCAGGCCGGCAACCTGGCGGCCGGCCTGGCCGAGCTGCAGCTGCCTGGACAGGGCGTCACCGGGCCCATCTACGAGCTGGTGGGCGCCGGAATACGGCTGCAGCAGGGCCTGACCACGCCGCCGCCGCCGCCGCCCCGGCCGGCCGGCGTCTGGCCGGAGGCGAAGGCGGCCAACTCCAGCGCAGTGGGGGAGGTCACCGTCAACATCCAGCACAGTGAGTGGTCGGTCAGCGGTGCCCCGGCCCCGGCCAGGCAGAACCGGCCATTCGTATCCAGCGACCGCGAAGAACGGAGGAAGGACAGAGCGTGGGCTGAACCGATGGGGGTGACTATCGGAAACATTATGAAGTAAACTAAAATGCGTCTGTCATTTTTAAGCCGCATGCATGTCTAAGCAGTTTTAGGTCACACTCACGACAAAGTTCAGAAATTAGAATTTTATGGGATTTTGGTAAAAAAAACACTGGCGCTCATACGCAACCATTCCCACGAGTGAATCGATAACTAAGTGACCGTTTCACATTGTTATCACGCAGCGAACGCGGAGAAACGGCCGAAGAAAAAGCAGCGTCACTGGTGCGACCTGGCCGGAGTCTGGATCAACGACGAGGGCTCCCTGCTGCTGACGCTGGGCTTCCCGTCCTCGGACAAGACCCTGCTGACCGGCTACCTCAGCCAGGTGTCGGTGGACATGACACCGCAGGAGGACGACGCCTCCAAACGCCGCCGCCGCCGCCGCCGCCGTGCCGGCCATCACCAGCGGCGCCGAAGGCGGCGGCAGCGGCAGCGGCAGCGGCGGCGGCGGCGGCGGCGGCGGCGGCGGCGGCGGCGGCGCGCTGGCCTGCCGCCGACGCCGCCCGGCCGCGAGCCGCACTTCCCGCCGCCGCCGACCGGCACCTCCGGCATCCCGTCCTCCCTGACGAACCGCACCGTGCTGGAAGGCTCGTCCGTGACGCGCGCCGGCCCGTTCACGGTGGTGACGCGTCACGGCGGCGGCGCCGTCGGCAGCATGGTCGGCCAGTGCCAGGTGTGCGGCGGCCTCGACACGATCGTCGCCCAGTTCATCTCCGTCTCGGAGGTGTTCGCCTGCATCGACGCGCTCTGGAGCCAGAAGTCGGTGCGGTTCATGTTCAGGAAGTGGGGCGAGCGGCACCGGCGCCGCCACCACCAGCAGCCTCAGCTGCTCGAGACCGAGGTGGTGATCAAGCAGCACGACCGCGGCCGGCCCGTCAGGCCGCCGCCGCCGCCGCCGCCGCCCAAGGAGACCATGGTCGTCCGCGAGGAGGTCGACGAAACGGTCAGCCAGCTTTGATGCCGGCGCAGATTCCGATCCGATGAGCCGCCGACATCGGCCGACGATTCGCGTTTGTCGAACAACTGCCCGGGCTCACAGGACTCGTGCACTACAGATAGCTGTCTCCTGTACGATCACCGATGCATTTATTTAGCTATTTGTTTTCGTTTCCGAAAGTATGCCTATGTGTTCCGGCAGCTGTACGTTGACACCAGGGCACTGCAAACCGAGAACACGCTGTGTTAGCTGCGTGTATGCGCAGATGGTGCAGTTCTCATGCTTATTTTGAAATAAAACGGAAGTCCCGCAAATTGAATTGGTGCGTGGTTTTCAAGAGCATATGCCACTGCCATTATGCAGTTCGTGACACGATGCCGTTGTACGATAAAACTGCATTAATAACTCGTTAAATTTGCCTTCGTGCTTCGTTTTCATCCTCAGCCTGTTGTACCGACGGAGTGATATCACTAAAATCATTTCACTCGAGAAAAATCACTTGAATCATGGTTATGGGTACGGGTACGGAGGAAGAGAAGCTAGGCCATGTTTCCATGCTATTTTGTCGCCTTTAGGGTCTGTCGTTTAGCATGGCATTGAAAAAGCCTGAATCTACCGGCAGATGCCGCCCGTTTTGTCCCTGACATGTTCATGTTCTATTTGTTCGGTTTGTTGTTTTTGTTGTTGTTTGCTATGTTCATGCATTGTTCTTACCTCTGCCTGTGAACCTGCATAAACTGCACGGGACAGCAGCATCGTCAAAGTAAGCACCACTGTTAGAGCGAAGTGCTTGACCAACATGTCCTCTAGAGGGCGAAAAAAGACACACGCAAAAACGATTCGGCAGTCCGAACGCCTCGTCTATCACATATGGGTGTGGGTAATCTGTAGCCAGCTATTGGGTAATCTGGTAGACCCAGTCGGCTCCATGCGTCCTGAAAGGTACAGTTCAGGAATTTGAGCCGTTAGCTAATAACCCAGCACATATTTCAAATGCAGTCATTGTATCGCAAACCATCAGGCGATGCATACCAGCAGTTGCTGTTACGGCTCCGACCTATCCAAAGCTCAGCAGCTATCGCAGCAGAACACCGACTGATGGGAAGGCCCTACTGTGCCCCGGGGTCTTCCTGCAGCGGAGAACCCCGACTCTCCGAGCCGTTCCATGTAGCTCCGCAGCGGTACGCCGCCGAGCTCCAACCAGTGAATCCAGCCGCCAATCAGGCGCCAGCACGCGCTGCTGTCCGGCCCACGGCCACGCGTACATACAAACCTACGGTCCTCCTCTTCCGCCATCATTATGATTTTAATTATTTCATTGCTCATAGCAATGATAATGTTTTTGGAGCATACATGAGTACAAGGTTCGTCTTTAAGAGCCGATCCATGTTGGCATAAATTGCGAGATACCTTAATTCATCATTTGTGTCAAAATATATGGGCTTTCTGCGAAATATAGCATCCCATTTTTGCTCCGGCATACTCCGTAAAAGCTTATTAGTAAGAAGCTGAATGAAAAGCCATTATTAAACGATACTGATTTGTCCCATTATTATTCCAAACACATTTTTCCACACAACAAAGAATATTACCATTTTGTGAGGGCAGTTTTTATTGTGTGTGTTCGGAAATTTTTTGTCCGGTAAAAGCCCTTTAACGAACCATGTCCGTGTCAGCCTTCAACGGATGCTCCTTCTGCGCACCTGCACCCAGACCCATACGTGGCAAGAATTTTGTCAAGGAAGAGACTAGGACAAACCTAACCCTCAAACCTCAAAACTCTTCGGATTTTGGTCTCTTGATTTTAGAGTTTCGGAGATTGTTGCCTGTTTTCAGTTTTGGTACATAGAAACGTTAAATTCCACTCAATGGGCTCTTTCGCCCTCACCCAGCTTATGCTCCTCCCCATACCTCACCCAAAATGGCCTTACATGAAGCACAGCGGGTTTGTCAACGTAAAAGGGGACACGTTCCTGATGGCCCCTCCCTGAAAGTGCTAATGGGAAAGCTACCGCGGCTTAACTGGGCCCCAAGCGTTTCCGTGTTTTGACCTCGAATTTGACAACTAAAGTCAAGGGTTCAGGGTACTAGGACGACTTACGGTACTGGCGCTGAATTTCGAATGGGATCGCTTTGTGTGACATCATGACGTCTACATCCAGGCTTGGCCATTATAGCCCAAGTTCCAAATATGCATATCTAAGGCCACTATATCCATGTCTGACCCAGTCATTGGACGCGAAGATCTATTTCGTTGAGTTCTTCCCTGGCCTCTATGGGTCTATTTTTTGTCAGTGCTTAATCATCCCCAGCGTTGATGAAGGACTTTGGATTCAAGAGTAACTTGGCACGTTTGACGCACAGATGACATCTGGATGAAATTAGAATGACTGTTTGATGACACGAACACCAATGCGTCGCGAACTTCACATGCATAATATTTTAACTCCGACAGTCAATTTTCTGTTGACGTTTTGCGCACATTGACCGCAAATGACTGCTATTCGAGTACCGTAAAATATGGCATAGTTGACCTTCAAACTGCCCCGCATATTTTCTGCAAATTAGAAATCAACAGCTTGACAGGTCACTGACCTGTGATCTCTTTCTCAAGAATATGTCATGGGGAAATTTCGTTACGGCGACGGTCTTCATCACACAGGAAACGTTGTAAGCATTTTCGACGCACAGTCTTGTCTTCCGTCAGTGATACCATGGTTATTAAGCCACCGGGTTGCTTCATAACCATGGTATCATTGACCTTCATAAATGGTTGCTTACTTGGTTTAAGGTCATCTCAGGTCAAAATCATGAATTCAGGTCACGTACCTTTACGTGTTATCTACCTCGGAGCACTCCGAAGTCGTTATGATTCATTTGGAACCGCTGACTTCCACAGTAACAGAAATTTTAATCTCCATTCATCATCAGAAGTCGTTGCAGACCCTCATAGACGCAATACAGGCTAAGTTCCATGGGGTACAGTGGAAACCAGAATCCACGGGCATGACCTCTAATGTCGCCTAGGCCCCTGTATGAATCAAGGGGATAAAATCAAGTACTACTTTATAGCTTAACGACCAAGCCTTGCACTCGTCTTTGTCTCCTTGCTCTATAACATATCAAGTATGGAAATGTTGGCGGAGCCTAACTCCCAGTGCACCGGCGCAGCCAAAGAGGGGGCCCGGGGGGCCCAGGCCTCGCCTTCAGGCCCGCATTTTTTGCGAAAATCATTGCGTATCGTCTTCCCAGCTGCGGTTTTCGTATGATTTCACGTCACACTGAGTTCTGCCCCCCCCCCCCCTCCCGTTTAACAAAATCTTGGCTGCGCCCCTGTCCCGGTGCTATCAAAGGCGGCCAAATGGCGAACACTTGCAAGGGCGGACCAAGGGTTAAGTTGCTGGGGTGTAACTTTATATCTCTTGGTGTACCTGCACCCACAAACCAGATCTGTTTTGCGTTTTTTTTCGTCCAAAAAACAAAAAAAAAGAAACGAATCTTGAGAATATGAAACCAAATGGCCAAAATCCGGGGGATTTTTAGTTTTTTGGGGCTTAAGTTGGCCTGGCCCTCCCGTACGAAAATCTTGGCGCCTGAGTGCACTCCCAAATAATTTCGGAAAATCTCACCCTTGTTAAGTAGTTCTTTGCCATCTGACAACAACATGCCAATGATGAATTTCTAGGATTATGCGGGCGTCCTCCCGCGTCCTCCCCTTCTGTCGTCAATGACCCAAACTCGGTGAGTGCACGCGGATGATGATTGCGTTGGGCAATGAGAAACTTGGATGTGGAATTTCAGAAAGGAGCTGCACCACGAAATCGTAACTACCTGGGTCCAGGGGATATTGGTGAAGACTTGAATGCTTTGATCGATGCACTTCTTGTTTCATATGTAAACTGAGTTATCAGTGACTTGCTACGTAGCCATCATATCAAAATGCAGGTTGTCGGAAATAGCATATAGGGATGGAAGTGGCAAAATCCGATATTTAATTCTCTCTTTATTCCTTGATGCGGTTGATGACGCGGCATTGCCACCTCCATGAAGATGGTCAGTGTATAAAAATATAAGAGGCCTCAGCTTACTGAATGAAAGTGCAGTTAATTTAAAAGACTTATATCTCACCTAAAAAAGAAGAAAAAAATTTCCTGACATCCACAAATCATTGTGCTTTCTTTTTTTGCACCCTTTAACCGCTAGGAGTGCTAGCGCCCATGACCATCGTCGTTTCTTTTTATTACACGTCCGCGGTGCTTCGACTACCGGCGCAAGCGGGGTTTACGGCGTTGAATTTACTGTTTTGTCTTTACTGTTCTGTTGGAAGAGTGTGTGTGATATTGTAGATCGATTGTAAACGGCCGCAGATTGTCATTTTGCGTATCGTGGTAGCCGTCAAGTCGACAATGACTGAATCGTTCGTATCTGTGGTCAAGAAGCTGTGCACTGAGTATGGCAAGACAACGCCTAAGAAGCTGATGGTCATTGATGCATATCTGGTGCAGATATTTCTGACAGGTGTCCTGCAATTTGTCTATTGCTGTCTGGTGGGGACATTCCCATTCAACTCATTTCTCAGTGGATTCATCTCCTGTGTGGGATCTTTTGTCCTGGGAGGTAAGGTCTTCTTGTGTTTTAATGTGTATGAAGTTAGCAGTGCCTAGTGCGCTGGTACCCAGGTACTACAAATTTTATTTCATACATAATACTGAAAATCTGATCAAAAATTAATTGCTAAACCATTCAGGTTCAGCCTGGTTAGTGTTTTAAATCCACATGTCAGGGAATTAATTTCTGAACTGAACCATTTAATACATTACTGTCAGTACTTGCCAGCTACTGAACATTATGCATTGGTACTCAGCTGATTATCAGTACAGAAAATAAACATTGAAAGGATGTATATTTTGTGATGGAAATATTGTGTCACAGGATAACAGTGGGATTGGTGATGGTTGTATGCTACATTAGGCATGTATGGCAAATATATGATATGATTTGATATGATAATATATAGCCAAAGCATAATATCCTACATTAGGCATATTAGGCATATATGTTATTTTATGTACTATTCAGCTAATATGCTGATTTAATAGTATCATAGGCACAGATCTCCTACTTCTCACAACTCCAGAAATCCATCAGAAATCAGTGTATTTGCCAAGCCATAATAGTACCAAAAGATGTGCAATGAAAAAAATAACCTCAAGGAAAGCATTTGGTGCCATTTCAACATCACAAATTTCCCAAAATAATCCCCTGAAGCAATCCAGTCACCCACCTCCTCAATAACTAGTACAAGTTCAAAGCACAGCATGGCTGAGAGACAGGTCAATGCCAACTTGTAAGCTGTGATAGTAGACAAAGGTGCTGTGAAATATGGCAGCACTGTGGCCTGTCACAACATGGCCATCTTGAAACTCAAAATAAGCTGAGACTGTTCTGGAAAGGGACAGGGATGTGGACTGGGACTGAACAGAGGCAGGCATGAGTGCCTGGGAGGGAACAGGACAGAGAAGGAGAACTGGGTCAGAACAGAGATATGGAGGACCTGGATGGGGCAGGGAGACAAATGAGGATTGTAACAGGATGGGCATGGTAGGGTGGAATGGTTTGGGGATGGTATGGTGAAAAAGGACTGGGATGGACAAGGGACAAGTAAAGAGATGGAGACAGGACAGGGACAAGGAATGGGGTAGGAATGGGACTGAGGCAGAGGTATGTGAAAGGCAGGGGAATGGTATGGAATAGGAATGAGGAAGAGGGACTGGAATGGCACAGGGACAAGAAGTAGACTAGGATGGGACAGGGAGGGGGAGAGACAGAAAGAGGAACAAGGGTGGGATAGGAGCAAATACAGACCAAAAGGGGACTGGCACATTGATGAGATATTGGACAGGGCCATTAAACAGGCATTGACTGGGGTATTTCATCATCTTCCATAGACTGGGGTCATTAACACCCTGGCCCAGTTGATCTTGAGAACCAACCACATGATTCAGCTCATTCAGATGGCAGTTGATAGTCCTATCCTTGCTTGCCCCCTCCCCAGCCTAGTCCCTTTTCATCATTCCATCCTGATAGCCTTCCATGCCCATCCCATTCATCCTCATCTCTCTCCCAACCCCATCCAGGTCCTCCATGTCTCTGTGCTGTCCTGCATTTTCCTTGTCTGTCCCTGCTCCCTCCCAAGCACTCATGTCTGCCCTTGCTCAGTCCCAGTCCACCTCCCTGTCCCATTCCAGTACTGTCTCAGCTTGTTGCCAGTTTGGAGACAGCCATGTTTTGATAGATCTTTTGGTTATGTCATATTTCACGGCACAGTTGTCACCAGGCAACACTTAAAAGTTGGTGTTGATCGGTCTCTCGGAGATGTTCTGTGCTTTGGACTCGTGCTAGTTGTTAAAGAGGTGTGTTACTGGATCATTTCAGGGGATTGTTTAAGGAAGTTGTGAATTTGACAAGACACTAACTGCTTTATTCTGCTATTTTTTCAAATGTGCATCATCTGGTGCCATTATGGCTTGGTAACTACATGACTTGTTCAGCTTGCTTGACTGCATGCTGTATAATGATGATACACACATGCATATAAAAGTATATTTTTTATCCATGCTATTAAAAAAATGGCATTTTTGTTTGACTTTCCAGTGTGCCTGAGGCTGCAAGTGAACCCACAGAACAAGTCAGAGTTCAGCAGCATCAGTCCAGAACGGGGATTTGCCGACTTCATCTTTGCCCACATTATCCTACACTTGGTGGTCATGAACTTCATTGGCTAGACACCATTCAGAGTGAGTAAACTTATGACACATGAGATGAAAAGGAGACATTAGGTCTGGTTGCATAATTCATGTCTTACACACATTTTTTTGTTTAATGGACTATTCTGAATGCAGTTTGAATGAAAAACCATTGTTCCTTGGCCAGGACCATTGCAGAGGTTCTTGATGAGCTTGCGTGCAAACGAGTCCTGATGCGTAAATATCCCCGATTGTACGACATGCTTGGTTCATGTAAGGCAAATCATATTGTTAGTGTTTACTACTGACAGTGCACAACATGCTAAGCTCATGTATGGCAAATCGTATTGCCTGTAGTACTGACAAAGTTCTCCTATGGTATGTGTTCCAGATGGATGTCTGGTCAAGTCAGCGATGTGCCGTGCTGCGGTCACGGGGTGGACCATTTCGCGGGACGCCCACCGTCGGCATTCGCGTGGGGTTTTCACAGGCTTCGTATTCGATGCTCTCCGGAGTGTGGCACTGAAGGAATCCTTCGGAGCGGTGCAAAATTTAGCCTGCCGCTTGCGGGCGGTCATTCCAGGTGTTCTGTCGTGAAATGAGCACGTTTGTTACTTGGGCTGAAAGATGCGTGTACTCGTTACACGAACGATGTCTGGCTGTCTCGGTGATTGCGAAAGATGGGATACATGAAGCCCGTTCAGTGGCAGCACGTAGCAGTAATTGGGAACTTCGCCACGATGTGGTGCCACCCGGCCTGCCCGCCTAACCCTTGGCACGACTGGTCTCCAACGTACTCTTCACCTAGTTCCAACACAAACACAGGGCCATTTCTCCTTTATATTGTAAAGCTAACAGACCCGGGTGTTAGAACGCACCCGACGGCTACCGCAGCTGGATTTCTGTAGTGCTGCTGTCTTTGCGTTGAGGACTCGGGAGGTAGACCACAGAAAGACTCCCAGGTACAGAAGATCCAGCGGCCGGCTTGCCTGCGTTCCGCTGGGCTCGTCCCAGAGGGAGCAGTTAGTGCAGCCGAGCACGTGACCTTGCGGGCGGCGCCGGCGGCTGCGCAGACCGACCGACCAGGCCCGGCCGGCGGGCGGGGAACACGAGCCTCACCCGCCGCAGATCGCCAGTCAGGATCAAGAAATGAGACTCGAAAATGAAGCGCAGACGGAGCTCGCGGTTAATGCCTCTAGTTTAATGTGAAACCACGCGGGGAAGGCAGACAACACACCGTTACAAAAATACACCAACGGCTGCCCGGCCGTGTCGCCTTAGTACACCCTCAACGGTAGAGGGGCACGCTACACAACCGAGTGAGAGCAGAGATGGAGAGCGGAACACGCCAAACTAGCGGGTTTTGGGACCGTTTCCCGTAGCGTTTTACGTAAGCGTCTGACAACCGTATGGCCTAGGTCGCGAGGGACGGTCCCAAGCATCAGCAACCCAAACACCGATCAACACAACCAGCCCGTGACGGGCCGGCTCGCCGGGCGGAACACCCTCCTGCTGCCGCTCGAGCGCGGACAACGAAAAACACAGCCAAAACTCAGCCGCGCTCTGCCCGTCCTCAGCACCGGCGGGTCCGAGCATTCCCCGCCAGCAGCGGCGGAGACGTCCAGCGGCCGGACGGACGGACGAGGCCACCCTCGACCGAGCCCGTCTGGCCCCCGACGGGACCACGAACGCCGGCCGGAGGAACCCTCAATCCGTCACCAGGCCGCCAACGCAAAAAATGGAATCCGAAAGCGCCTGCCGAAGAAACTCAGCGCCGACGTCGATGCAGCTGCCGTGATCGCAAGGCACCCGAAAACTACAGCTACGCGGCGGCGGCGGACCGAAAATGGCCCGCGCGCCGCCCGCTAGGCATATCACTTCGACCGTGCTCCGGCTGCGGCCGCTGCCGTCACCGGCGGCGCCGCCGGGCACGTCTGTGGTGGGCCGCGCCGCGCCCGGCCGGCGGCGCCGCCCGCCGCGGCGGCGCTCGCCGGCCGGCCGGGGCTCAGCGGTCGGGAACGTCCGGGCCTCTGGCGGCCAGGTACCGCCGCCGGGCCCGCTCCAGCATGGCCTCCTTCCTCTGCTGCAGCAGCGTCTGCCGCTCCGACGGGCTCTTGGAGAAGCGCGAGCCTGTCTCCGTCGCGGCCGGCTCCGGCTCCGGGTCCCCGCCCTCCGCCCTGCGGAACCAGAAGCCTGTCACAGACGCGCTTAGAACACATCGAGCCTCATCAGTCCTACCAAACCAGAGAGCAGCCACAGGCACACACAGGTCACACGATGGAGCTTCCAGCCCTGCGAAACCAGAGGCCAGTCACAGACACTCGCAGGGCACACGTCGGCGTCTCCGAGGACCTCCTGAACCACGGACCAGTCCGACACACACACGCACACACGGGGCAAACGATGGCGCCTCTGAGGCCAGCTCTGGGTCTGGTCCGTCTCTTCAGCCCTGCTGAACCACAGACTAGTCACCGACTCACAAGAGACACATAATAGAGCCCCTTCATCCCTGGGTCATTCCACGTCAAACTGCAAAAGAACTGACCCGAACCATTTCCGTTTGGATAACATTTGGTACGCTTAAAGCAAGTATCGAAAAAGGGCCAACCGCAGATTTTTAGCACTGTGTGACCTCTGAGGTCAAAGTTGCGGGCCATTGAAGGTCACCCGCTTTTACAGACATTGCATGATTCTAACACCCATAACTCAGTGATAGGTTGTCACAGGTAAGTGCGATCAGCGCCATTCGAAAGAGAAATGTCCTAGCCTTCATGGATAAGTTGACTTTTCGGTGGCCTCAGAATGACCTACGACCTGACTAGGTCACACGGAACAGTTTTAGTTTTAACCATGTTTGCCCACCGTGATCTTCGCGCAAATGTTGCGCAATAATGTCCCCAGTATCTGCAATAAGCGCTGCAAAAACAATTGTGGGCAAACTGAAACTTTTTCAGGTATCTTGACTTACTGCTGCTAGGTGGCGCTTGAGAAGTACGCCCTGAGGCTATCTGACGAACAAAGCTCGATTTAGTGCTTTTTGTTTGTCCGATTTTTCTTAAATTTCATGTGTACATTGTCTTGTGTGCCTGCGGGACATCAGCTTAGTTTCACATTTCTTGGCAAGAAAGGTCAAGGTCATGACACCGCGCCGCCAGTCGACCCGTCATCCAGATCTAACATACCCGTTCTTCACATATGTACGGAAACGAGTCTACCGGGTGTTCTTAGTCCTTAAAGACAACTGAGGCAATCTTAGTCGTGCATTGGGGCCTTTTGAAAGCCAACCGAAATCAATGACCCCAAATGACCTTGGATAACCTGTTGGCCATGGACCATTCATGGCCTTTGGCAGGCCATGATTCCAAATTCCACATAAAATGCTGACATCGGAGTTTACAAGCATCAAAAATTTTATGTCAGCTAGAGGGCGAGGATTTTTTGTCATAACGTCATCCGCTGAACGCTGGCAATGTTACAAATCAAATGACAACTTCGCATAGCAGATAAAAGTGATGACTGAGATATGCGTAAAAAATCAGAAAATTAATTTCTATCCAGAACATAAATGGAACATATGAACTCGAAGCATGCAAAACAGATGTCAAATTCGAAATCAGCGTCCCAAAATCTATAAATGGCCCGAGGTCAAAACACGCAATCCAGGGTCAACCGATGTCAGTGACCTAGGCTGATCTTTCAAAGGTCCCGGCACGACTAGGATTACTTGAATTGGCTTTAGACCCTAAGAATACCCGACAGATTCACTTTCGTGGAAATGCGCACATATACTTGGGTATGTCAGACCTGGATGGCTGGGGTCGAATGGTGGTGGGGTGTCATGACCTTTGATATTTCAAGTCAGGCAAATCAAAACCACGCTGATGCAGGCATGTAGGCATACATGACACTGTGCACATCAAAACTGTAGAACAATCTGACAAACAAAACACACGAAACCAAGCAATATTCGTCAAATGGCTTCAGGGCATGTTTCTCAAGCGTCACTCAGCAGCAGTCAAGACATCCAAGTTTCAATTTGCCCAGGGGTGTTTTTTGCCACGGTCATTGCAGATACTTAGAGACGTACTGTACTACACTTTCGCACAGATCACGGTGGGCAAACACGGCTAAAACCAAAAATGTTCCATGTGACTCAGTCAGGCCAAAGGTCATCCCGAGGTCACCGAGAAAACAGCTTATTTGTGAAACACGGGGCATTTCCTTTTCGAATGGCGCTAATCGCACCTCTTGTGACAATATGCCACCGAGCTATGGGCGTCTTAATCATGCAATGTCTGTAGAAATCGTTGACCTTTCATGATCTGTAACTCTCACCTCAGAGGTTGCCCGGGACTAAAAATTAATGGCAGGCCATATTTCGATAGGTATCATGACTGTACCAAATTTCATCAACAATGAAAAGGGTCGGCTCAATTCTTGTGCGATCTGACGTGGAATGACTCCGCTGCCGAGTAAGAGGCCAGTCACAGGCATACACAGGGCACCTAACAGAGTGTCTTCAGCCCTGCGGAACCAGAGGGCGGACATAGACAGACGTGGGACACAATGGAGCCTCCTCCGCCCTGCAGAACCAAATACCAGTCACAGACATACAGAGAACCCATGATGGCGCCTCCGAGGCCTTACTGCACCACAGAGCAGTCACAGACACACACAGGGAGTCCCAGAGCACGATGCCGGCACCAGGTAAACCTACTCGGCTCCATGCTTTCACAAACAAATCGCAATTAACCTGTTACACAGACTACACACACAACTACACTCATGCTAAATGTTCGCGTCTGGCACATGGGACTAGCTCGGCGAATGTGATCCCGTTCCAGCCGGTGCAGGCGGACAAACGTAACGCACAGGCAGGCAGCTGAGCCGACCGAGTCAGGACCAGGCCACAACACCTGCGTCCCGCTCCGACGGGAGGGGGGGGGGACGGTTGGCGCCACTGACCGGTGCGGCTCGGCCGGCTCGTCCGCGGCCGGCCGGGACCACTGGGCGGCGGCCGGCTGGGCGGCGGCGGAGGCGGCGGCCGGCGCCAGCTCGTCGCTGGTGAACATGGGCGGCGCCGGGTGGTCGTGCACGGCGCCGTCGAGGATGTTCTCCACGGTGGCCTCCATTGAGCCCGACTGGTGCAGGTCCTCCACGATGGCCGACAGCGACACGTGCGGGAACAGCTGCTGCACCTGGACGCGCCGACCCGTCAGCGCCGGCGTCTGACGTGTGACGTGTGACGTGCGACACACACAACATGTGACGTGTTGTCGCGTGTCACGCAACATCTCACCAACAGAGCGGGCACGTCAACGCCGGCACACAGAGCACATCACACATCTCACCGGCAGAGCGGGCACGTCAACGCTGGCACACAGAACACGTCACACAAAATCTCACCGGCAGAGCGGGCACGTCAACGCCGGCACACAGAACACGTCAGACAACATCTCAGCGTCAGAGCGGGCACGTCAAGGCCGGCTCAGCAGACAGAGGACACGACAGACATCGCTGGACAGTGAACTCGGCGGGTACCACGACACCGCCGCGGGACACAGGTGTGTACCGGATCACGGACACCCCATTACATCAGAATATCTGACCCTGAGACACAAACACCTGCAAAAATAGCAGTGCAATTCGACTGATGCTGAACTCACTCGAATTGCACAAGTCGTCCCCGTGGCTCTGTGGTAACATGCTCGGCTCACACCCGGTGTGTGGCAGGGACCGTGGGTTCGATACTCACAAGGAGCCAGCGCTATTTCACCCCAGACAGAAAGGGTCACCCAGAACAAGGGGCGACCGTGTTCCGGCTTTGACGGCACGTAAAAGACTCCTCAGGATTATCCGGTCCGCTGCCTGGGGCAAAATTGCTCCATATTTGGGTTTGCTTGGGCGGTGGGGTCAGGATCCGCACAACCTCTACCTAGAGAAAGATTCCTATCAAATTTGTAGTACGTCGACAGCAGTAAATAACGAACGGTACTGTCTCCTATCTGTTGGATTCAGTCGCCAACGATCAGGTCCGTGATCTACCGGACCAGCCAAAATGTATCACACACCGAAGCTTGTTGAATGCGGTCTGAACTGTCCGAACCAAATCGTTCCCGATCCCACGGCTGCCCTGACCCCGAGTCGTCCTCCGGACGCCTGCGGCGGCGCGCCCTGACCTGTCGGGCCATGGCGTCCATCTGGGAGGCCGGCACCGCCTCCTGCTGGCTGGCCCGCAGCAGTTGGGTGTGGTTCACCTCCACCGAGAAGCTGGGCAGGAACGAGACGAACCGGGAGCCTGCCGCCGGCCGACCAGTCAGCGACACGGCAAACACCGGCCGCCCGACGCGTCAACGGCACAGCACCGTGCCGCAGCCGTCAGAATCAAAATATCAGCAATATTACAAACCAGCAGGATGTATGGCACTACGGTCAGTGTTTTAAAGGTTCACGACAACTTTGTTCGCTGTATGTATGCATCCCGCTGTTTGGATTACAAGCATACGCGTTCATTCCTTCATCGTCTTCACTTCTTCACGTCGGAAAAAATCGTCCTCTGTGCAGAGACCTCTACTCCAGGCGGCGGCCATCAGTCCTGCCACCGCGGCCATCTGTAACGGCAGGCAGCAGCTGCGGGAGGGGGGGGGAGGCAACAGGTGGCCGACGTACCCCTGTGCTGGCGCCAGGCCAGCGGCTGCTGGGCGCGCCGGCCGGCCTGCTCCTGGTCCGGCTGCCCGTTCAGGTCCAGGCCCTTACGACAGGTGGGGCAGGACGGGTCCTGCTCCAGCCACTGGCGCAGACACGTCCTGCGGGCACCGCCGGGGGAGGGGGCGGGGTCAGAGTGGGAACTGCGCGCCAGTTCCGGGCGGTGCGGGGCAAATACACACGAAGCCACGTATGCACGCTGATAACGCTATCCAAGGAAAACGGCAGATTAACAATCAGACAGCAGCGGTCTTTGGCAACGCTATCTAAAGCCTTGTTCAAACGAAATGCGGCGGGCAGAATCACGTGTTCCTCAACTCAAAACCAGGGCACTGTTACAGGGTCCGAGAATAAATTACGAGTGACTGGTGGACGAACAGCTGTCCAATCTCCAAAATCTGTCCAACGTCGTCCACTGACAGCCCACTGTGTGCCCACAGTCCTCCGTCTGCCGACAGTCCGCCGTTCCCCGACAGTCCACCGTCCTTCGACAGTCCACCGTCCTCCGACAGTCCACCGTCGGCCGACAGCAGGCCCGGGGCCCGAGCGTCGCGCGCCGCCCACTCACGCGTGGAAGCAGTGCCGACACTCCAGCCGGCGGGCCGCCTCCATGGCGTCCCAGCAGATGGCGCACTGGTCGCCGCTGTCGGCCAGGTCGGCCGCCGAGGCCAGCACGCACTCCAGCTCGATGTATCTGCCGACACGGACGACGGTCGTCAGTGGGCAACGGAGGCGCCAATGACATGCCCAGTGTCCCCCGAGTCCACACCTCTGCCGCCACAAACCGGCATATGCACCCGCGTACTGAATGCATCACAACGCACGTCCTGGAACTGCTACCACGACCAGCATCGTTAAGAGGATGTAGTTTCACGTCAATCGCACCGCACGTTGCGTTCTCCAACGCGTTCCTTGGTGATGAAAACATCAATACCTTCCCGGCGTTGGCACCACAGTACAGCCTCCCAGCGACTACTGTTACATCTGGATTCCTTCCATATGTGAACCAAATCATCTTTATTTATGTCCCATCCCATTACTTTACGCCCACACCAGAACAAAAGTATGGAGAACCGCTCTGCTGCTAGCTCCTCAGCGTGTCGAGCAGCCGTGGTGCCGCGGGCGGAAGACAGAGACACAGCCCTCTCCGACCGCTGGCCGCTGGGGGGCGCGGTAACCTCGGTCCGACCCACCTGACCACACGCCGGTAGTGGCTGTGGCGGCGCAGCCTGTGCTGCAGCTGGTAGAAGATGTGCCGCAGCTCCATGCAGATGATGAGGCTGGCCATGCTGAGGAAGATGTTGCCCCAGAGCAGCATGTGCGTGTGGTGCAGCAGGTCAATCACCAGCTCCGTCACCTCGAAGCCCAGCTCGGCCAGGTACACTAGCGATCCTGGCGACAGGTCGCGGCATTACGGTCCCGGCCATCGTCAGCCGGACGCGGCTCAGGCGGGCACGCACGACGCCCCCGGCGGTCTGACCGAGACAGGAGGCCACCGAGGTCGGCACAAGCGGCTCAGATCTGCGGTGTGCGGGCACAGAGGCGGTGTGAGCCGTACATTACCCTGGCGGCAGAACGGCTGAAACCCGGCGGAAGGGTACAACATAATGTCCTGAATAATACGACACGTCCTAAATACGATATAAAACAGAGACAATCCAGCCCAAAATGCAAATTATGGAGTAAAGTAGGAGCCAATCAAGGATTCGGGCCTGTATGAGCCGTTCCCCCCGCCCTTTGAAACGATACCCTGATACGTAGTTATATATGATTCCGATTTGCCCTGACAGTGCACATCGTCAAGCCCTAGTCCATGGACTGTTCTTCTACAGTCAAAGTGCTGCAGCTCTGAGACGCCTGAAATCATGCCAATGACCCGGACGTCGTCCACATATATGAAACGACCGCAGTAATATATAAGAAAAAACAAAAGTAAATAAATGAATAAATATAACGAGCACCATGTTCAACTTCAGCCATTCTCGCCAATAACACTAAACTGTAATGTTCACGACTTTAGTACCCGTCTGCACCAAAACTATAATAGTCCAAAACCGGTTCGTGACGTCAATCACTTGCTGCAGAGATAAAAAAAGCAAAATACTTCATCAAACATACGACGTGCAAGCAACATGTAACAAAGCTGTTTCTTCACACTAAAACTTAAGGGTTCGGTTCGGTCAGTGAAGGATGATGCAATCGAACCGTCAGACGCCATACTGACAAGATGGGGGTATGGCAGGCTCCGGGGTACGCCTGTTCATTCCTGTATAAACACGGCCGGCCGGCCGGCCGGCCTGGTTCCAGCTGGGGAGCCGCCGACCTGCAGTGCGGCCGGCCGTGGCCACCCCGCTCACGGGTCCCCGGGGAGGACCGTGACGAAATCGGCCCCGGCGCCAAATCAGCCGTCCTATTTACGTCACGGGCCGCTCGACGCCCGACAAAGAGCATGGACCGGCCACACTGCGCAACCTGACAGCGGCGACGGCTGGAGCCCCGTCCAACCCGACAGGCGGCGAGCGGGGGGGGGGGGAGCTTCAGGCGGGGAGCACCGCCTGCAGTCACGCCAAAGGAAGCCCTGCAGGGCGGTCGATCGCCAACATACCGCGAGCAACGCCCGGCCGGCCGCTGCGCCGACACGGCCGGCGCCCACGCGCGGCAGCGGCGCCGCCTCGGCCGTCGCACCGCCCGCCCCGCGTGTCGCACCGTCCGCGCCGTCTGTGGCCGCCGCCGCGGTCGCCGGCCGGCCGGCCTTGAGCGAGCGCCGCGGGACTAAAGTGAGCCGGCGGACCGGCGCGGCGGACCGGCCGGCGTGGATCGCGCCCCACATCACCGGGGCCGACATCACCCGGCCCCGACATTAGACGTGAGCAGCACTGTCAGCCAGCAGACCAACTGACAGCCAGTCGCGCTAACCAGCGCCGACTGAAGTTCAAACACCTCTCACCGTCCCGTGCGCAGCACTATAAGTCGATCAACCTAGACCAGCCACAGCAGCTTATACCAACAAAGGTCACCTTCGTCAGTCACCAGCTCGCCCACGAGCTAGTCGGACGACCTAACCACGACCAGCCAGGTCCGGCATCGTCGCGTCCCTGCTCTAATCGTGACCGCTTCACGGCGGCGGGCCGCTGCCGTACCCGGGCGGCGGCCGGCGCCGCCCACTCACCTTTCCGCTCCCACTGGGCCGTCTGCGTGAGGTCGTACAGGTGGATGGCGTAGCGGGTCATCGTGTGGAAGGTCCGGACCAGCAGCAACACGCACTGGCAGCGGACGGAGGAGCCGTCAGCCACACCGGCCGCACAATCCCAGACACGCACACATTCTAATTAGCTTCAGAAGAGTTCTTAGCTCTTAATTTGAACGTCTTACAAATGGCCCGTATAAGAACCGATATGACGAAGTCAATGATGAGGTAAACTCATCAACCAGGCTGCGGACAATACTCAATCGTGATCCACATTGATCAATCACGGTCCGTTTACACAACAGATAAAGAAACAGGGATATGAACGTTCGCAATACGCCGTCCCAAGAATACGTTTGCCGCATCTGATAACAACCTATTCTGCGGCGAGTCATTTTCGCAGGTCTCGCAGAATTCTGCGCATAGTCTCCTGCCGCGATAAGACCGACGCGCAAACGCAAACCCGCCCGTGCAAACCCGTCAAACCGGACCTTTACGCCGACAACTGCTGCAGCGGTCAGAAGGAGCCTGAGCTGCAAGTCTGTCGTGAACACAAACATCTGAGCTTCGTTTTCACTGCCATTAGCCGCAACGAGCAGCGACCTAGATGAGTCATAAAAAACCCACGTTCTCCGCACGACCCAAGACTGCTGATGACGTCATTGCAAAGTGCCGGCTCCGCCGCCGACAGCCGATAGCAGACGGGACCGGAGCCCACCTCGGCGGCCATGAAGGCGAACGTGTTGAGGCTGGCCACCAGACCGACGTAGACGCAGATGGCCAACAGCGCCAGCGACAGCGCCAGGATCGCCGAGAGCAGGCAGAGCAGGCGGCCGTGCGTCCGCCGCGGCGTGCTGGCCGACAGCGACAGCTGCAGAACAGAATACAACATCAGACCAGGACACAGTCTGCCGACAGACTCAGCCCCAGACCAGAATACAACGTCCGCTCAGGACACAGTCTGCCGACAGCGACAGCTACCGAGCAGAATATAACATCAGTTCAGAACACAGTCTGCAGACAAATTCAGCTCCAGAACAGAATACAACATCAGACCAGAACACAATCTACCGACAGTCTCAGCTGCAGAGCAGAATACATCAGCTCAGAACACTGCCTGGCGACAGACTCAGCTGAAGAACATAATGTACTCGTAACATCACCTCAGAACATAACCTGTCAACTGACTCAGCTGCAGAACAGAATACATCAGCTCAGAACACAACCTGGCGACAGACTCAGCTGCAGAACAAAACATATCATCGGCTCAGCACAACCTGCTGACTGACTGAGCTGCACAACGGAATACATAAGCAGCCAAACTCAACTCAAAACAGTTTGCGGATGGCTGCGGTTTAGACACGAATAGTTCGGCTCAAGTGGACGCCATTCAGCTAAGTTCAAAACACAATCTGCCGAGAGCGACAACTCCAAGACAGACGAAACAATCAGCCTCGCTCAGCTTAAAACGCGGTCAGCCGACAGCCACAGCCTCAAGACAGAAGATGCTGTCGGCCCAACTCAGCTTCGCCCAAAATACAGTTTGCCAAAGGTGATGGCTGCCTAACAGCCGGCACTGGCTGTTCCAGACGGCTAAATTCAGTGGAAAACAGTCTACCGACAACGAAAACCGCGGGCGAGCGATAAAATCGACGCGGACCACTCCAGCTTGGCGTGATCAGGTGGCCGCCGGCACACCGCCGGCTGACGTCGTAAACACGCACACCTGGGTCGGCAGTCGGAAAATCGATCCCAGACAAACTACCACGCGCGTACGCAAAACAGTACCTGGCAAGTGCCAGCGCGGGCTGCACCGCTGAGCGTGGGCTGACGAAAAACAACAACGAAACCATTGCGCGTCCGGGGCAGGCTCTCTCGATCTGTCTCCGGCCTGGTCCGCGGCTGGCGCTGTTCAGACCGGCGCCCGTCGGACTCACGTATTCGAAACGGTCCCGGCACAGCTGTATCAGCAGGTGGAGGAAGCCCAGGGCCGAGAACCACGAGCACCAGAGCACCACCTGGGGGAGGGCAGCAGCCGCCGGTCAGCGGGCCGCGGCAACCAGTGGCAGCCAGAGACGCCGCCACCGCCGCGGGACACGAGACCCATCGAGCCCAGACTGACCAGCCTGGTGCAGACAACAGCTGAACAACATCAAACTGCCAATGACGCCTCCCAACCAACCAGCTGGCCAGCTCAAGAAACACGCATGTAAAAAACATCTACATGTACATAACGATTTCTAAAATAAGAGGTTTCAACAATAAATGGTCGGTATATCTGTTCTTTTATCACAAACTGAAGTAAGAATGGGTTCTTGCCCTTCCGACCGAGAGCCTAGGGGGTCCCCTCTGCGGCATCCATGACGTGAAGTGGTTGCTTGGTGGACGTGTTTAAAAGGGCCCAACACAGTGAAACACACTGGCGTATTCCCACCTCATCCATGTGCTGCACATTGATGACACCAAAGACAAATATGAACTTGTAGAAGACAAAGTTCCAGAACTTGTCCTTGAGCTGTGTCTGCTCGGACACTCGCAGTTCACCGAACATGCTCTGCTGGATGGACTTGCCCAGGAGGACCAGCAGGCAGTATGCCATGTTGATCAAGGTCTGAAAAGCAGCATTCTGTAAGTTCTTGTCCTGGGAAGGAAAATTCCTGACTTTGAAAAGCACCCTTCGAGGAAGAAGTTTTAGAGAAAGACAATGATAATCACGACTATATTTGCTACTGATGCAATCAACGGACAAGAGACAGATGGTCAATGCATTAGAGAGCAAACATCAAAGTCTGATCCTGATGATTTGTATGTTTAGGTAGTAGGAATAGCAGGGATGAGCAAACACAAAACACATTAATTAACACAGTAAGAAGGAAAACATCACATTCTGACCTGAGGATCCATGTGACTGGAAAACACTACTTTGAATGCAGTCATGAATGTGAATTTAAAACACAACTTACTGAACTAAATAATGGCCAGTTCCCCACAGCTGCTGGATCTAAGGCTTACCCAGACACAGAGAGGCTCATGTATCATGAAGGCAAGCGTCTTCAAGAATGTGGAATGAATGTTTGGTGCTGGCAGGCCATTCTTCCACATCTGCACATCTCTGAAGTAGATGTTGGGGGCGTAGAAAATGCTGGAGCTCGCGATGTCCGCATGGTTCCTAAAGATATCTTCAAAGTCCTCTGGATTGGCAGTGACTGGCCAGTACAAAAAGTCTGACCTGAGTTTATGCTTGATGAAGTTCTGCAGCAAAGCCTGCTGCGTCGGGTAGGTAGCAAGGAACAAAAAGTAGTCCTTGAGGGAAGTCTTCTGGTCGTAAAGGGACTGATTACCATGCAAAAGCAGGCATCTCTTTTCCATTCCTTCTGCATAGGTCACCCGCGACACTGCATCCTTTTCAAACCTCTCCTGTGTCGTTACTGCAAAATACACTGAACACAGAAGGAGGGCTACACTGATTGCAGTGTATGCTGGCAAGTTTGGAAGAGGTAGGCGATCAAGCCACAGAGCAGGCATGATCAATTTCAATCAGCGGTCGTTTCAAATAGTGTACATATGCAGCCACAAACTTGAGTGCCTCCGGGTACTTCGCAGAAAGCCTGGAACAGAACAAATAAAATCTAAGGCCTGTTTTGCACTTCATGACGTCCACATAGGACAAGGTAAAGCCGAGACCTACAAGAAACAAAAGACTGCCATGCAATATGGTTACCCTGGCAATACCCATCCAATCAGTAAATGCAGTACATCATTCTGCACTGTATTACTGTACTGTACTATATTACCCTACAAATAATACAGTATGATGCAGGATTTGCATCAAAAATGTTGCAGAGTATGCTGTTTCAGCACACTGTGGGCTGAATGATGCTGGCCACTGAGACACTCGGGCTCGGGCGCAGCTCAGCCGCCTTAGCCGACCCTAGCCTGCAGCTTGACCTGAGCACATGTTTCCAGCCCACCTGAAGCAGGCCACGTCATGTCTAGCTAGGTACTGGCCACAGCCGTGGCACTGCCTTTCCTAATGTTTATGTTCGTGTTCGTCGTTATTACCAAATTGCCGAGGTGGATGGCAAATCTTTAGGCAACAAATATGAATGAGGAGACCACAACACTTCAGAAATGTTCACAAAAGTGGTAACAGCCTAAAAAAGTCTCAATGTAAGTAAGCCTTTTCCTGATGACCAATAGTAATAATACAAATTTCTGATGGACACAATGACAGACAATGACAGAGATAATGACAGACATACATGAGTATTTTGGCAGAAAGTTATTTTTTGTACACTGCTTACTGAACATGATGGCTTAGGTTCATTTCTTATCATGTGCAATTATCATATTTTATCAGCTCATGTTAAGCAGTGGCAAAACACTATTAATGCCAGCACAGTACCAGTCATGAAGGTAACAAATGCAATGCAATGTGTTCCATGGAATGATGCTGGTGAGCTCAGCTGGATCTGTTAACAGTGCAGTGTAATGCAACTTCATTCAAGTACCTACATTATTACCTTTCTGTAGCACAAAAGTCTGACAAACAGTGTGTTGATAACAACATTCTCTTTCAAACTGCATATGTTTTCTGAAGAAAATGTGAAGCAAAGAGCATAACTGCATTTGTTCATAGTACAATCAGACTTGCACTTGACTGTGACACAGGTCTGATCTGAATTGCAAATCACACATTTTTTTTTGGGGGGGGGGCAAACTGTATTTGGTCTGAACCAGTTTTTAAAATCAGCCATGAATCACATTTGATTTAGATCAAAACTTGAGAAATAGCTGTGATTCAAGTGCTGATTCAGATCCAAGCACTGTGGTCCCAATTCTGATCTGGATCAACTACACCAACAATCTGATTCAGTGTGACCAAATTATACATGTAAAGCAAGAAGACAAAATAGCATGAAAATATGCTTATGAAGAAGAAATACAGGTAGTAGTCACCACACCAAATTACATTAAACAGGATGCCAAGTAAGCTGAAAAACCAGCTCTCTTTCACAACATCACAAGGCTCAAACTTCCACAGCTCAGCTGTTGGAAATATACTTAGAACCAAGCATATGCCACTAAGAAAAGGTAATATTAAACATGTTCATGAAGAATGTGGTCCTCTTCCATACAATAAACAATGAAATCCTCTTGTTACTTCCACTAATGTGAAACACCCATCACCAAGGACTGCTTTGGTGGGTAGTATGCAACTAGTATGTGCCAATGTTTAGGTAAGCTGACAGAGACAGAGGCACTTGCATGATCTGTGAGATCATTACATGACTTGTTTTGTGTTATTCATTAGTCATCATGTCACTGGTTTATGTATTTTTGGCCCAACATCCCCTGAGTGCCTGCCTATATCAACTTCTGTGTCTATATATATATATATATATATATATATATATATATATATATAAGTATATGTAAGTATATATATGTATATACATAATGCATACATATATTGACACATATACACAAACACATATTACACTGATATGGAAATGACAGCTGGAATTGATGAGTACACTGAATCAACACAGAACTTGTGAATCAATGTTTGATCTGGATCAGTTTTTTTTTTAAAACTGGTGCAAATCATGTTTGATCTGAATCAGGTTTTTAAAATCACTGTGATTCAAATGCTGATCTGGATCAAGTCACTGTGATCCAGACCTTGGTCCAGACCACTCAAAAGATGTCAAGCAAAAGCCTGGGTACACTGTAATATAAGTTCATTCAGATGTCTCCATCATCACAATGTCCCACCTTTTCCTGTTGAGATGAGCAATGTGTTTATATGGGGATTTTCTTCTTCTGGGACATGTTGTATATATAGGAACTGATGTGAAAGCTGGCAGGAAAGCACTAAATAGCCAAAGTTTGTATCAAGGAGAAGGCTGCATAGGAAAGTCTACAAATTCTTTCCTGACTCAGTCAGAAAGAATCTGAAAATTGCATGGAAGTTGCATGATAAGATGAACAAATTACCTGATGTCACAATTACAGCAGTGGAATGTTTCTGAAGTCTCCTCAAGCTGATTGATGATGAAAACTTCATGTATGGCCTCAGTTCTGTGCATGATTTAAAAAAACTTTCCTTTTTTTCAGGTGCCAGGTTTAAGCCAAAGTACTGAGTGAAACAGCACTCAAGAGTACAGAAACTTAACCACATTTCACACCCACTGGTACGGAGTGCTCCATGAGGACAATGTCCGACAGTCTCTACATTTCCGCTGAGTAAAACATTTCTAATTTTACACTTAATCACTACAGAAAAATGGGATGTGGATGGTTCCATTCCACGTTTGGGAAGTGTTCAAAGTCAGAGTGGCATGCCAAACCAACTTTTGAAACTTGTGTGGCAGAAGCCACACCCACCCCGCTGCATTCTCCATCCATGGATAACTTCAATAAAAACCCTGAAGTCCGTGGACCACACCGCAGAAAGTGAATTAATGAATGGATACTTACTGATGTGTCGAAAACAACCCGCGGTCAACACCCTCCAATCCATGCCCACTCCCCGAACTCTCTCAAACAGCACTGCGCAAAGAGCGCTGCAACTTCGTCATGAATATGTCGCATGTTCGATAGCAATTTTGCGTGAGGGTACTGCGAAGGCTAGCACTTATTGTCCTATTGCAAGCGCTTTTAGTTGTCGTTGGAGTCAATAATAGCAGGTTTGAGCCAATCAAATGCGACTTAGATGTCGCACAGGTGTTAAGTAGTGTGCATGATGTAGCTTTTTTATAACGTAGATATCCTTAGGTGATATTTCTGATGCTGCACGTCACTGGCGTGTGTCATCCGTGCAAAGCGGCGGATCCGGGGGCTGCGCTGAACTCCTTTGAAATGAGGTGGGGAGGGTGGTAAATCCAGGTTCTTCTTAGCAAGTTCTTCTTAGCAGAAGAACCATGGATAAAGCCAATCAGCTGTTCACGCACTGCCCAAATGGCGTGTGGAGCGTCGGGGTCTGGCAATGGCGGCGGAGCCTCTGCAGGGATGGGGAAGCCAATTTTTAACTCGTTTCTTGCCATGCAGCGCCATAGAGTTAATGTTAAATTTCTGCCAGCGATGGAGGGGGCCAGCTGCCCCTGCCCCCCTAATCCGCCATCCCTGGGTCTGCTTTGTAATTTGCAGGGACGTGGCCAGGATTTAGCCTGGGGAGAAGCCAGTCGGATCAGGAGGCCCTCGTAACCAGTGGGGTCCCTTGCAATCAGTAAGGGATCCCATGTAGTTAAAATTACTGTCGGTCTGTAAAGGGGTCCCGCTAGAATACGAAAGGGGTCCTTGGTTGTCTGCAACCCGGACAGCAATTATGTCTGGGCCCATTCGGGCTGTATCTACATCAGATTGGGCCGATTGGTCACTGACGGATCCAGGAAGATCTCGACCATTGTCCCCTAACCGCGACGGAGAGGGGGAAGAATAGTGATTTACCCTACCCCAAAAAAGACATGGTTATTACTACACAACCAGAGTTTGAAGTCGGTCATTGGACACTCCGAACCCAACACATGGCCAGCGTCTTTCCACCCCCTCCCGCCCTCCGGGTCGCCGAAGTACTTGACCTACCATCCATACCCAATCGCTGAGTGCACTCCGTATGGAGTGTAGTGAAGGTGTATGAGCGAGACAAAAAGTGGGGAAACCATTCGTCGAGGGGTGCCAGTCTCCAAGGAAGGGGGGTGGCGCCGATCTCCAGCATGGGCGCCATTTGTTTGGAATATAATGGACACTTCTTTACATATTTACGTTAAAGGCACATAACCAATGTATTTTTATAGATACATGTATATGAGTCCCTTATCGCTTAAGACATTATTCTTTACTTTCTTCTTGCCTCTCATCTACTAAGGCTGTTTTTTATTTATTATATTGTTTATTTTCCCTTTAAAACCGGTAGAAAATGCTGGCAGTCCAAAACAACATTAATGGGGACCAAATCAACATTGGGTGGGCCAGGGTCCTATAAGAAGAAATGGAAATCGACAACCCTGTGGCAAAAATATGGGGTCACGTGATCAGTGTGGGGGGGGGGGGCGTCTGGCCTGAAAGGGACGCTTGTATCGTAGACGCGTCTGGTCTGCAAGATGTCCCGTACGGGCGCCTGGCCTGTAGAAGAGGCACCAAATATATGAGAAGAGCCTGATATGTACAGACGCCTCGCTCGCTAAGAGCGCTGAGTCTCCGAGGGACGCCTGATCTGAACGGGGCGCCTGGCCTGTAAGGGGCACCTGTATCGTAGATGTTTCTGGTCTGCGAGATATTCTGTTTGGGCGCCTGTTCAGCAGAGGAAGCCCAAATACATGAAATGTGCATGATCTGTACGGGGCGCCTCGCTCGCCAAGGGCGCCGAGCCCCCGAGGGGCGCCTTATCTGTACGGAGGGGGGGGGGGGCGCCCGACCTGATGGAGGCACCTGAGTCGAAGACGCGACTGGTCTATGAGGGGAGCCAAATTCCTTAAAGACATCTCATCTGTACAAGAAGAGGGGGCGCCTGACCTGTGTGGGACGCCGGGCATTACAGTTACCTGGCCTTTAGGACAGCGCTTACCTGTAGGGGGCGCAGTGTTGAGGGAGGTTGATCATTGTATGGGGAGAGGGGGAAGGTACCTAACAGCCAATGGATGCTAAAGATTAAAAAACCCTTCCATCAGCACAACGAAAGGAGAATGTCCCGGATTCGGTATTTGTCGGGCATCGAGTCTAAGAGATTTTTCATTTTCGTTCGAAACCTTTTCTTGCCCGAATGAAAAAGGGCGCCCGCACCACGGGGCAAAAATTGGGGAGCTCCTCCCGTCCCCCCGGTAATTACACCCATGTGCAGCTTCCATATCGCCAGTGGTGTAAGAGACTCAAAACTGATCCATCATTATTATCTACACTGATTTATTTCCTAGATCGTCGCCTGTAACCAATTTAGCCTAACCAGATTTCATGTGTCTTTCTCAAAACTGGTTAAAAATCGTTACTTCATCTTGTGACCGTGGACTTGTGCTTGTGCACAAGTGTCAGACGTATTTTGACGCAATTCTTACAGTAAAGAAATTATGCTAACATTTTCAGGAAAGAAGAAATTTGTAATTAATTTACGGCATGTCAGATATTGCAGCAAGACACCGCACTACACGAAACAACTACCGACGCTAAAAGTCCTGCCCTCTGATCCAAAACGTTTTTGTTCTTTCTAACGCTTATTAATTCAGGCATCGTCAAGAGGCATTAACGGCCAAGGCTCGTAGTTTCCAGAATGGCGGTAGATGGCGAAATAATTTGGTCTGAATCTCGGAACACACTACGTGGGCGAATGCTCTGATGTACTCCAAGGACGTAATTTACATCATTACATCAGTGTGTGGAAACAAAAATGAAGCGTAGCACTAGACAACCTCTAGACAACCTCTAGACGTCACTAGATAACCTTCTCTGGCGTCTCTGGCCGTGCAGCGTACCCAACGTGTCGACATGAAGCTTGTCAACGTCCACCACCGTTTCCATATAACTCATATACTCGAACCCTCGAATCCCCCACACGTTAACGATCTCAATGTTAACGTACGAAAGTTTCATGGAGGATGATTATTTTGTCAATTTTTTGTACTTTACCGAAAGCGTTAATCCGTCGGCGAAAATTTCAGTAGCTAGTTAATCAGAGCCTATTTCAAGAGCAAACCACTAGGAGATCCCTCGAATTATGGACGATATAGATACGAAATCTGGGTATTTCGCCGACGTTGTTTCGTTCCTTTTGTATGGCCTCGTCGGCGATCAGTTTGGACGAGCTGGCGTGTCGAGACTAGCGGTCGTAAATGGCTAAAACTTGGACGTCTCAGGGCTTTGTTGGCACAGTGCATTATGTTAAAGTTTTCGGACTTCGAAACGTCGGGTTTGGGAAACCTGACGTATTTAAAAAAAACTTAGACACACCCTGCTTCCGCGCCTCCGCTCTCGATCCTAGAACCATCGTTTCCATGATGTTTCCATAATGGTTCGCACCGACACAAAACCGGGTGCGTTCGACAAAGAGTGGATTGGAGACCTGCATCGCATGGAAGAGGCGGAGCCGGTACCGGCACGTGGTGCGTGCTGGCCTCGGGAACACAAAAATGCTTCTTTTGCAAGGTTTGAAAATGACGTTATGATCTCGGAAACCGTTAAAGATACGGACCCGAGGACACTATGGCCAACGACAACAAGGTATCGGAAGGAAATCATTTAGGGGAGTCGATCCCATCCGCCGTACGGGATAGCCGCGGCGCGCGCTCATTGTGGTTTTTACTGTGGTTTCGAATGCAAAGGCGCCAATGACTGACACGAAATTGGAAAAACGGAAAGCCCGTTCTTTTGCCGTTCTGATCATGCCAAACAGTAATAAGTTGTGCCTTTGCCGCTCCGGCCATGCGACGTCATGCCAACGAATGCAGGAGGCGATTTCGCCCATTTTCAGTTCAGCTCGAGAATATTGCAAACCGCCGACACGACGTCGTTCCCGGTGCCTAATTGTCAACCATGGTTCGCACCGAGACCAAGTCTGGTTCGTTCAACAGAGAGTCGATTGGAGAACAGCATCATGTACAACACCACGCGCGGGTGCCAGCACGTGGCGCGTGCTAGTTACAGGAGCACTAAAAAGGCCGTTTTGCAAGCTTTACAAAATATGGTAAGGCTGAATTTAACCTTCAGTATATAAGAACTCGGCGATTACGTAGCCTCACGTCTCAAGGTACCGATTGCATATCATTCCATAGGACCGACTTCGTCCGCCAAACGGGGTAACGGCGGCACGCGCTCAAGGTGGTGGCATTTTCTGTTTTTTTTTTTTTTTGTGTTAACACTGTGATTGCAGTGGTATGGAGGGTGGGACTGCTGGCAAAATTAACACCAATGGAACGAACGGATTTTCGTCGTTTTGACGCCACCATAACATAATCATAATTCATCTAACTTTCACTGCCATGGTGCATCAGGTAAACTGGCGCAAGTCGTTATCCTGCACAAAATCGACACTTTCCGTGATATCTGTGTTCGATTGAAGACTGTGGTGACGCTATCAGGAGCGTACCGTTAAAGATACTTCCACTTTGTTAATCAATGGTGAGCATGCTACTGTAAGCCATGTGGTGTGTCTTGTAGCTAAACCAAAAAAAATGTCTGTATGTCGCGTTTTTCATGTTTGTTTTTGTTTGCCGATCCCGACTGAAAACCAGCTTCTCTTGCTCTTAACTAAAATTTGGATGATTCCATCGTGCTCGGTTGGACCTTGACGCTGTCTCTAATTTCGGGATTTCAGATGCGTTACAGTACCAAAAATGTAGCCATAATAGACATATAGGTTCGGTTGGATTCAGAAGCAGATAGGCAAACACAAACAGGGCTACGCAGAGCCGGATAGATATTGAAAGACGTAGACAGATACAGGGAATGAGACGAAGAAAGGAAGAATACACAGACGTAGATAGGAAAGAGTGACTGTGGGGAACAAAGAAAAAGTTGGTAAATGTAGGGGAGACTGAGGGACACGGAGGAGACCGGCACAGAATGACAGAGATCGGCGGACCAACGGAGATCGACGGCAACCGGTGGAGCGCGGTGGAGACCGGCAAAGAAAAAGGAACTGACGAAGACCGGCTGAGACCGACAGATACCGATGGACATCATACAATATTTAGAGACCGAAAGACTGATGGGCTGATGGAGACCAAAGAAGACGAGCAGGGACTTATGGAGATCGGGCTAGATCGAAGGACATCGACCGAAGCGGATGGAGATCCAGGGGCACCGAGGAAGACTTGCTGACATCAAAGGGGACAGACAGGAGAGCGATCTTTTCAGGAACTGGGCAGCGAAAATTGACGAAGATGGAATGGAAAAACACGTTTTGCACCTGTCCAACCCGGAACAGCGAAAAGAGAGCAGGGATGTGACAGTGGCTGCTTCATATCCCAGCGCGCTGCATGGAGGGGAATTAATTGATAGTATCTGCAGAAAAGATTCTGATTGAAGCGCACTACGCATGACATTTGAAAAAGACAGTGTGACGCAGCGTGCTCGAAACGAACGTGCGTCCGAGCGCGAAGTGCGCGGACGTACGGGAAGACCAAACGGTCGAAGACAGTCTGTTTCCATGAAAGCTCACAGCGCGATTGCAAAACGGCACTGTGAGCAGCTGGATGAACCGTTCAACAGTAACCAGACTGAAACGCACAGAGTGATTGTCGAAGGATGCTGAAGCGCTGGCGATGAAATTTTGTGAAGACCAGACTGCCGACATTTGGTGCAACAAACAGGATCCGTCTGTTGGCAATGAAGTGTGCAATGCAGTCCTGGGGCGGTCCCGGGGCCAATTTAATCAGCTTCTTGTCCGAAATTTGATTCGAATGCAAAAAATCGTACATAAAAAATGTACAGCGCGTAAAGGGCTGTAGATTCACGGCGTGGTAGATGGCCAAAAAAGGGGCCGGTGCGTCCGAGAAAGGCTTGTGAACATTGTGGCATGCATCGGGACCAAGAGAAGTCGCGTACTGGGGGTTTCATGTGTGGGGGCGAGCCGAACAAAGGCCGACATCTACCGCTTCTATATCTGATAGGTCCACCAACTGGATTTGCCGTATTTTTGTGCGATCTGTTTTACGTCGCTAACAATCGTTCAGGAAATTGAACCAATCAGAAAGGAATCCAGTAGAATCGTCACAAGCGTGAAGAACCGTCTTAGTTATGGTATACATTATATCCTATGTCCTATCCTTCCCTATTTTTGCACTTATCATTGCTCTACACAAGCACTAAACAGGCTTGAAGAGCCCTTCTTGGTTATCCTCTATGATATCCTACATATTATCTTTCCCTAATCCCTGCACTTATCTCCGATGATCAAACTCAGCTGACGGAATTTGAAACTTGTCCGACGTTTTTCTCCAAAAAAGAAAAAAAAACTGTGCGCTCATTTTCCGTTTTCGTCTTTTGATTCACGAATAGCTGCTTCGGCATGTATACATGCTAGGCACAGTCTCCGCCTGAAGTGTGTCAAAGGCCTGGTCGGGAGAGCGCTGCTGGCAAAATAACGTTTTTATTGGGGGGATTTTGCTGTGTATTGGGGGGTTGGCGGTCACTGGCGGATCCTGTCCCCCAGTTAACACGTTAAAATAGGCCCTGTAATTAACGGATTAACAGATTAACGGACTCGTGCCCACATCTGGCTGGTTGACATCTCTCCAGCACATTCTTTCGGTGAACGTTGCTTGAGGGAACGCTTCTTGAATTCCTGACTGGCCTCCAGTCCCGTAAAACTACTCAGTGTACATGGCTACCTGACCCAAATGGCCTCTCCCGACTGAAATTCCTGGATCCGCTCCTGGATAGCTTGGCGAGATCTGATGATAATAAGGAAATCACGAAACGAAAAACATGTAAAGAACATGTAAAGAACTCATAGGAATCATCCGCACTTCCTCAAAACGGAGTGTGTTCCACCCTGAATGTTTCCGGTGTATCCTTAGCAGACTTGTGCTCAATTCTGATCGAGATCTAGTTTGAATAAAGAATCGCATGTTTTGAGGGTGAATCGTATTAGATCCGGACCAGTTTTGAAAATGCGGTCATTAGTCATTTGATTCGGATCAAATCTGTAAAACAGCAGTGGTTCAAATACTGGTCGGGATCGAAGCATTCTGATTCTGATTCTGATCCGGATCAACTCTACCAGTAATCTGATTCATTGTGATAAAATGACATATGTTACGCAGGGTGTTAAAATAACATGACAATATGCTTATGAGGATTACCTCCGAGCTGTAACCCACCGTACCAAATTACGTTGAAGAGGATGCCAAGGGAGCCAGATAACCAACTCCCTTTCACAGCCCCGCAAGATATTTGAAACATCTGAAACCTATCTTTCAGCAGGGGCGGACCCAAGGTTTCGCCAGGGGGAGGGGTGCGAATGGTCAGTGCGGAGCCACCCTCCCGGCCGTGCACCTTCATTTTTTGCTCTTCAGATATGAAAAACGTTGATCTGTTCGGGCTCAGAGGAAATATTTGATGTAGTTTTACGTTTTTGGCATATAAAGTAACCGAAGAAATCAGAGTTCTTCGCCTTATTTGAGAACATTTTGCGTTTTGTTTCACTTCAGAGTGGCCCAAATATGACAAGAACGGCGGGATTTTAGGGGGATGCGTCCCTTTGTCTCTCTGAAATGACGTGTTTGCATGTGGTCCACGAATTCCTCTGTCCCCGTAGTACATTATGGGGAATTTTTCGTTCAGGGGCCGCGGATTCGGTGGCGGGAAGGGGGCAGCTGCTCCCCATCTCCGGCCGAAATTTAATTTTATTTCAATGGAGTTACGTGGAAAGAAACGAGCTAAAAAACCGGCTTTCCCCCCATCTCTAGAGAGGTTCTGCCGCCACTGTTTCGCTAGTTTAGATTAGGCCACCTCTTGCACTTACATGGGCACTTTCGGTGGTCTCGGACCATCTGTCGTGTTAGGGCCCTCTAGTGGTCTCAGGTTCCTTTTGCAGTCCCACGCGTCCTTCGGGACGTCTCAGGAGCTCCTTAGGGGCCCTCCATAGGGGTCCTAAGGAGACTGAGGAAAGCTTACAGTTAAAGAATGAACAGTCACAGAACGGACAGACTGACGAACGCTTGCGGCGCACCAGGTCGCGAGCAGGGGAGACAGTGCCAGCATCGCCCTGGCACTATGGAGGGATCGTGAAATCCGGCTCACTGACCAATGTCACAGTTCTGCCGTTCTCACGCCAATGGCGCAGCCAGACCGCCTCGGCACGGGCCAGCCCTCTTCGGTGGCCCGTCCTTTTCCTTCCATTCACTTTTTTTCTTTCTCATTGTTTCATTCATTCACTCTTTTCATTCAGTCACTTCGATCCTCAGCAGCGCAGAGCTTGATTCACCTCGTTCATCACCAGTTATACTCTAATATTGGAGATTTCGGAAGGTATCACTGGCTGAAAGAAGACTCCATAGGGGCCCTTCATCGGGTCAGAAACCCTCACGGTTCGGAAGCTCCCGTCCGTAGCGATTTTATGGATCCGCCACTGGTCCTGCAAGCACTCACACCAACGCAACGGAGAAGGAACATTCTGAATTCAAAAACCTAGTGCTAGTGCTCAGGGGAAGGGAAAACTGTGTTAAGATATTTTTTCCATCCTTGCCTTTTCCGACGACGCAATACGTCGCCAGCCGTTCCCTAATCCTTCCTCTATGGCCTGCTCATCCCTGCTTGACGCACTCGAGCGCGTACACATATAGCCATGCCCTGTGGTGTAATAATTACTTGGCATTAGGGAGAGATCCAGGAATCTCGACTGGGAAGGGCACGTCATGGAACGCCGCGCGTGGCCCACTTCAGTGGCATCATTCTGCGCAAGCGAGAGGAAAGGGGGCAGCCAGTTGTCCTCAGCAGGTCTTGGCTATCTTAGGGTGCTCTCGAATCGTGTTATGACAAGGTTGCGCTCCATTGTGGCCACCGACGGCAGTCAGCGTTGAAATGCTACGTGCCAAAGGACTATACTGAGGAAACATTCATTCCACTGCATTTTTTATTCCCTAGTTCTGGTATCCCATTCCTAGCTTATTCTCATTCCTCTCCTAGGTCACATTGTTTCGGTGAGAACTTGGAGGCCAAATGGCGAACAAGAACCATAGACTGAAATCCCTGGCGCTGCACGGCCTGATGTGTGGTGATCTGTCGTGACACATCATCCGCCACTGGGAAGTCTAACAAGGAACTTTGTTTCAGTTCGTATTAAATGCAAGGCGGAGACCTTATTAGACACTGATTTGTTCGATCATGTGCGCGATTTAGATACCGTTGTCACTCGGCTGCGCCCAAGCTTTAGTCGGGAGGACACCGTGCCGGGTATCAGATTGCTCGGTCACCACAGTTTTACTCGGAGAACCTCAGGCCGAGCGTCAGATTTTCTGGCCGTTTCGCCGGCGCGGCTCAGGGTGGCCGGCAGTCGGGCTCCGGACCCAGGTGTGAACAGAGCCCGGAATATCAAGCGAATACCGAGCAGAGTCGGATCGCGGTTTTTCGATAGCGGCAGCGGTGTCGGGAACAATAACTGTTCCGCGGACTACGCCCTGTACTCTGCCCTGTCCTGCTTGCGATCTTCTTCTTCGCTCTGAGTTAAAAAAAGGGGAGGGGGGTGACTGGAAGGCATTTTTTCACGCAGTTGAAGTGTTATACGCCCTGATGCTTGAGAGCCTTCGGTAGAAAGTGGAGCTTGCAAGTGGCTGGCATGCCCTGGGATGAAAGTGATGTCTTCCTTTGGAGAGGGAAAGATTTGCTAATAATAGCGTCTTGCGACAAGGAGAGGCGCCTATGGAAGGAACGGGCGCCTGCGTCTTAGAGTGGACAGAGGTCACCTTCAGTTTGTTGGCGTGCCTTTGATGTCAGGAAAAAACGGCAATGCTACAGTTCGATGACCGCGTTGCACGGGACAGAGTCATGCCCTTCACAGAACATTTTAGTACAGCACTAATCGGTGGGGCGCGCTCTGTCGAGGCCATGTTGCTCCTACCCCATTCCATTCAGCGGCGTAAATCGTAAAGAAGGAGCAGAAGCAGTATATGAGGTACAGGGTAGGTTTTATGACTTTCCTTTACCGGTGATGTTTTTTTCACTTTCCGGAGATGTTGTGGGGTAGCTGTTGAGCAAACATTTCGAAACAATGCGTGTAACGTCAAAACGCCAAAACATTTGAACGGTCGGTGTGGGTAAGTGCACAGTCAAGCTACTGAAACACTGTCTTACGCCTATCTAAAACATAGCTCAGATGTTTCGAATAATCCGAAGAACGCATGTAATACCTACGGTCATCAGCACACTTACCAGCGCCAGAGACACAAGTCATTGGAGAGGCTGGTTCGCGCCAACAACGCCTTATATTTCGCCTCTGAACTTAAAGCATGGTCTACAAAAGTGACAAAAAATCCTGTCGTCTGTCCGCTTTCACGAGTTCTAAGTGCGCCACTATGGCGTTCCGGCGCTTTTATTCTCATCTTCATAGCTTTGTTCTGCTTGTGCATTTTATTCCGGTTTCGATTTGGATCATCCTGTGTATATTATTTTCTTTTTCATATTTAGTTTCATTGCCTTGTTTTTTAAGTATCTGTTCGAGAGTGCTTGTATGCGCGTCTGTGTTAACATTTCGTCCCGTTTTAACCGTGCCTCAACACCGTAAAAGCTCTTTTTACGTGGCAAGGTTTTTAGTACGTGTATACAAATACCGTTTCACGTTAGGCCAGCCATGGATGAGAATCTATCCCCATCGCAATTTAGTAATAAAAATTCGTCCTTCCTATATCAGGCCTCTCCGCTCCTGTAGCAGCAAACATCTCCCTAAGACGTGCTTTCATTTTGACGGCTAGAACGCACTAACTCTGTAAATAATCAATCCAAAAACTGAAAACCAGTAAAGAAAACCTTCCACTGTATCCAAGAAGAGGTGATTTGCAACGTCTGTTTGCCTGCTACTGTGAAGGAAATTTCCTTCATTATAAGGTAAGGTTATTTCAAATAAATCAAATAAGGTTTATTTCCTTCTTCAAGCACATAGCCAGGATTTTCCTCGGGGGATGTCAAATTTTGTCGTACGCCACTGGGATATGACGAAATTTATAGCACAAGTAGCAATTCTGTGTAACTTACAACATATTTAACTCACAGGAATACGTATCATGTTTGTTTTTGCAACGTCCAGTGTCCGCGGAAACTCTTGAGCTCTCATGTTTTTGTTTTGTTGGCGCTACACAAAGAGCTGTTGTGGCAACAAATGCATATGCTATAATTTTTGCGCTCACTTCCTAATATTTTGTCATGCCACCGCGAGCCTTGATGACCTTAATACGGCTGGGCATCGACTGGACAACGTTTTGGGAGTAATGTTGCTCCACATCCACCATCCACATCTTCTCCAGAGCTTCCTGCATACGCGACACCGATGACGTGTCGTGGTTGTGCAGTCTCCTCTTCATGTAGGAGGACCAGACATTGTCGATAGCTAGAACAGAAATGGAGCTGTTTTGGAGGAATCTGGCCGATTTTCGATTTGTGGCACGGGGCAGAGTCATGCATGAAGTGGTGTCCATGTATACACGTTGATCCAATACATGCGTGCAACATACTAGTGGTGGGTGTACGCAGGAAGGCAGGTGATCCTCCAAAACACGGATGTAACGTTTCCCTGTCATTGTTTCATTCTTGGAAAGGAAATAAATTCTTCCCCGACTGAAACCCCACTGAAGCAGCCCCACACCATGACCGAAACAGGATGCCTTGCAGTCTCCGCCGTGTACCGCGGGCCCTTTGGCCCGTCGACTTGGAGCCGTCCTGGCACTTCATCTTAGGACTAGTCGCGGCTGATTGGCGCACATGATGTTTTGTTCACGTGAGGTGTGGTTCTGGCTCCCTGCCGGATAGGCGCGAATGATCTTGACTTTACGTTTCACGCTTGTCTGTGATGGCTTGCTCCGCGCCAATTAGGCGCCAGTGATTGTCTGTCTGCGCCAGCTAGGCGGTTTTGATTTTAAATAGTGCGCCAGGTAGACGCCCGTGATTCTTGGTCTGCGCCAGCTAGACGTTTTTGATTTTAAACAGTGCGTCAGGTAGACGCCCGTGATTCTTGGTCTGCGCCAGCTAGACGTTTTTGATTTTAAATAGTGCGCCAGGGAGGCGCCCGTGATTCTTGGCTTGCGTCAGTTAGGCGCTTTTGATTTTAAACAGTGCGACTGGCGCGTGTCTGTGATTTTTTGTTTGCGCGAGCTTGGAGCCTGATCTTTGGCTCCGCACTGGGTAGGTACCCTTGATGTTTGACTCCGCGCCGGCTGATGCTGGCCGGCTCTGCGCCAGGCTGATGTTTAATGATATAACCGTCTGGATAAAAATGTTTTGTGAAACGTTTTCCTGGTTCTTACATCTGTGCTCAGAACTAGTTATTGAACGCGGCGAAGACTCGTGCGGTGCAAATACGGTATTTTATGCTAATAAATCCGAAACGAAGCCCTAGTTAACTCAATGTGAAGGGCGTGCGTTGGAACACCAGGGGAAACCTGTAGTAGTCATTTCAGTGTTGAGAACGGATCATACCCGCGTCATCGAGAGCTAAGAGGGCGTTATTCGGGTGTAAAGGCAAGGCAATCCGAAGTCAACCGGGAGTTCAGACAGTGTTTGTGCAGTGCGTGAACCGTGCAGCCGTGTTCCATAACTCGTTGTCTCGGTGTTTTAGGGTTGGACATTTGAGACATGAGGTTTCCGGTGTTTTGGGGGTGTAAATTTTTCTTTGAGTGAGTTACATTTTTGGTAGTTTCAGAAAAACCAGAATTTGGTAGTCTCGGAGCATCTGCTGTGTCAGGGTCCTCTAGTGGCCTTAGGCTCCTTTTACATGTTCTTCAGAACGTCTCAGACAATCCTTTGGCAGTTTCATGGACGCCTCGGACATTTTCAGGAACCCACCTGGCAGTTTTAAGGGACGCTTTGACCACCTTCGGGTCTCTTCTGCCTTGGCCGCGCCTCGACCACGCCTCCTCTGAGCGGCTGCGGGGACCGATGTAATGTAGTTTTCCACGGAACCATCAACCGAAACTGATCTTTTTCACCAGCTACCTTTGTTGTCCGCTCAGAGCGGCGCCCGCCCTTTGTTCGCCTGGAGGGAACGTCTGGAGCCGTGTAGGGAATGGATCTAGCCGTTCGTTGGGAGGGGGGGGGGACAACTGCCATCAGACCATCTTTTCAGCTTAGCGATTCATACACCTACAGGCTGGATTGGTTATTCAGCCTGGCGTGGTGAGCCGACGACTGACAAAAATCACCTAAGGTGATTTTCGTCAGTCGTCGGCTCTGAGGCGGCCACGTCAGAAATGACCGACAGAGTCCCTCCGGTCGGATCTTTACCCGTACAATCAGCACGCGTGAGCCGGGTGATTGATACGTGGTTGCCGGCAGGGAGGTGAAAGCCTCTTCTCGAGCGAGATATGGAAAGACAGAGAAAGACACGTTTATGGTTTTGATTGTTTCGATCCGATGGCACCGGGCCACATACCCTGGATGACCGCGAGTGACAGCGTCAAAGTGGAGGGCGGCCGGTGCTGTCACGGAGAGGAGGACGGAAGAGGTGGCAGGACGGCGTCCAGAAAGCCGGTAGAGCGTCGGCTCAATGTAAACATGCACCGGCAATGCGACCGGCTGTCACAAGTCCGCATGCCGCGGACGAGTACCAGCACGTCAGGAGTAAGGGTCTCGGAAATTCCCATTTCGTGGCTGGTTCGACTGCAGTTTTGGCCTGCTGCAACTAGAGGCATGTCAGCGCGTTACACGGCTGGTTTGGGGTCGAAATCGAAGCTTTGTATCGCACGCAAACCTGTGCGCCTGCTCAGTACCAGCATTACCACCATTCATCAGCGAAAGATGTTCGCAAGCAAGGCAGTGCGAGAGCAAGTGATATTCCCACTTATGCAACGGCACATCTCCTGAGAGTGAAACTAATCTGCGTAACAACGATGCACTTTGAGTAATGAAAAAAGCGTGAGGCCGGTTGGGCTTGAACCCGGGTTACCCGATTACAGGGACACACTATGACCAATAAAAATCGCTTTCACAGCTTTAAGGGACTGTTTGGGATGGGATCACTGCACTGCTCGCATCTAAGCGGTCCATTAAAAAGAGTCGCACACGCGCTGCACGCGACATGTTGCACCATGCCAATCATGTGGGGTACCGTTGGATAGCCCTAGTGTTCGTCTCTCTACCCACCAAATTTCAGCTACCTAGGTCACTGCTTCTGGCAGTGGGAGGTCCCCGAGTCCAAATCGAAACACGTGCCTGTGGATCGCCACGTGGGTCGCACGTAGGTGCCGACCACAAAAGCAAGTACCCGCAAGTGGGGTCCTTGTCGTCACCAAGTCGTGAGTCAACAGTAGCCGCCGTTTGACCTGTACCCGGTGATTAAGTGAATTCTGCAGAGGTCCGGTTGGCGCCACGTGGCACGTGTAACACGCCACGAATCACTTCGAAACATGTACCTCAATCTGTCCGCCGAGTCGACGCCCCCGATGGTGCCACTTTTGTCGCGATCGGCTGGCGCGTTCGGGCGTTAGAGGCTCCGAAGGTTGAACAGACTGACAGTGACAAACATCTCGACGGGAACTATTACGAGCGACCGTCATGTATGAAATCTTCCCCGTCAAAAGCGTATAAAGCACGCTCTCATTTCCTTCGATTCTGAATTTCAGCGGCCGTCTTTTCAAAAATGTCCTTTTGCCAATGGTGCACCCCAGTGGTGAGCAAAATAACCGGCCCCAACGCATACGGGGCTGAGGTTTTGATATGCCTGTTTAAGCAATGCATATCAAAATCCTGTGGTCGTATAAGAAACGACAATCTTACATGGAGAGGTCGGGAGGCCAAAATTATTCCAGAATGCAAAACCTCAGCACGGTGCGTACCTACCATAACAAGTGCACTGAGAAGCCAGTCAGAAATCTGTCATGAAGGAAACGCAGATAATATTATCTCAGTGAAACAGAACGTCTCATCTATTTAAGTGGCATGGCTTTACTTTGCCATTAATGTTTGTGGGCATGCGCAATGACTGCCGATTGTAACGCATATGGGAAAGAGAGTTAACTAACCTAAGATAGTTGTTTGCGAGCAGAACGTTCTCAAGCGTTCTGCAGGAAACGAACAATGACCGACTCAGGGGAAGCTACCACCTGTTCGCCTGCACTAGCACAGGAGCCACCAGTTGTCTGCTTAGCTTAGCGAGGCTAAGCTAAGCAGACAGCTGCGAAGAAACTGGAACACGGAAAAATTCAGAATATATTAAGCATTGTTTTTGACTTAACCTGTTCTCCCAATGGACAACACGCCGTCGCCAGGGAAGCCGTGATGCTTCAGTCTAATGAAAGCAGTCTGGCGCAAGGCGCCAAAAGCTTCAATGGCCGAAAACAGCGACAAACTTAAAATAACTCGGAAATGCGTCGCTCAGAGCAACGATTAGTAGATCCCGCCTGCTAATTACAAACTTGGCTTTCATCGTTGTGTGCCATCCACCGGCCAGTGTACACCATCGACCATTGCTAAGGAAAGGGGGACCCGCGGTTTTGAAAGATGTTGGCGAAAACTTCAAAAATGCATTTTGGCGAATTTAATGCGGCCATTTACCAACATAATTTTTTATGGGGAGCAAACAATTAGCTTTGCCCACAGTTCCTTTTTTTTGTTTGCCAATTAGCCATTTTGCCCCCCCCCCTCTCCGGATCCAGCTATCCGGCCGTATACTCTGAATCCTTCTCCAAGGGGATCCCAGTCCCAGCCTCCTTGCTACCCCTACCATGAAGGCTCATGCCCGAGCTCCTGTGCCCTCTGATGGGACGAACTCTTGTAAACGTCTGTTTTCGATACGTTTCATAATGAGCCGAAGGGGAACGAAGCTGGCCAACGCCTGATCTTCCAAACCTAGAAACGCTATCATTGCCTGTGGTGACACTTCACCTCAGTTTCATGTCTCAACATGACTCAACATGTCACCGGCCCGAGCGGGCCGGCGCGGGGGGCGTCGCGGGGGGGGGCCGGGGGGGGGGGGGCAAAACCCCGGGGTCGCGGAAACAGCCGCCCCCCCCTAAAGCAGCGCAGAACGCACAGTAAACGACAAATATAGAGTAGCGGGGAAGCGTGACGCTGCTCGCACGCCGGGGCGGCTATTGGGCGGGACTACGAACCGCCTCCCCTGAGTTCGGTCTTGACTGCTGCCCTGGACGCGTCCAGGGCCGCGGGCGGCGCCGGCCGGCAGTCCAGTGTTTCCGCTGCCAGAGGCGACTCTGCGCTGCCCGGGCTGCGCATCGCGTCGTCGTCTGTGTGTCGGTGTAGACCGCCGGTGCAACTGTCTGCGGGCGTCTCACGGTCCCTGACGCCCACAGCGAAGGTCAGAGAGCCGATCAGGCGAGAGACGGTGTCCCCATCGTAGGCGGCAGATGGGTTGCCGCGCTCATTTTGCACAGCGTCGTCAGTCCCACATTGTACCTCTGCCAGAAACTGGAGCGTTCGTGCTTTTGGAAAACTGTGCCATCACTTCAACTGTAGAAACTGCAGACATACCGGGAGGTTGCCCAAGAACGGAGTTCCTGGAAAAATTGCGCCTTGGCTCTTAAAATGCGGTTGACCTCCATTCCCACGGGCTTGTGCGAGCGAACACGGAGCCAAGGGCATGGGGCCATTTCCTCCTTAGCCAAGCAGTCTACACTATATATTTAACGGTTTCGTTGGAATGCGGAATAGTGGATCATGTTTTCCCTGTGCGTTAAATGTGAGGTTAACTTTGTAAAATTGTTCTTTTTTTCCAATAAATTTCGACATATGCCAGTGGCATATGACAAGACTTCATATTTGTCCCTCCCCCCCTGGAAAACTGGTTACGTGCCTGTGTACGAGTGCTCTTAGGCCAGATGGTGGCGCGAAAATGGGCAGAGGTTGACCTAGCCGACATCACGGGTGGCGCTGGGGCCTTGAAAATGGGTAAGCAAGCCATGAACACTTCTGGGGTCACACTGTTCCACGTAAATAGCATGTTATTGATTTATTACTTCTCTGAGCACCATGAATGCAACCGCGGGGGCTTGGAGGCAAATGCCGCTCCAGTTTTGGAAAGATTGGCGTCTGTCGCTCCTTCCGCCCAGTTTTGGTCGGAAAGTGAACGTCTTTCTCACTGAGAAGCTTGGACAATTTTTAAACAAATTTGATCCGAGTAGTTTGATAGGGTGGTGTCAGGAATCAGAGCGCATGCATTGCATCGGAGTGCTTGCAACAAGCCCGAGCTTGTTTGATGGACTCCGACCCCTACATCCGACCGCGCAATTTCAGGTAATGGCTGATTTTGTGACTGTTGAGTGATTTGAAGGGAGGGCCTATGAGTTTACAGCGCGAAAACATTCTCGTGACTACTCGGCATTCCATTGCTGCTGAAAAAGGCTTGGATAGCCCGTGCCTGACTGGCACTCGGCTCCGACCACGCTCGACTGGGGGAGGGGGGTGGTTGGCCTCTCCCCTCGAATTCACGAACAGCTTGTCGCACGATAAAAATAAGCACGCTGTTGGAAAGCTCGGGACAAGTACATTTGAGCTGAGGTCAAAAATTGCTCCAAAAGGTGAAAATAATCAAGCAAAAGGTACTCAAAGTTTCATGGCGCTACGTTTGTTCGTTCTCTCGCAATCTCGGACAAAACCTGAGGGATCAGTAAACCCCCCTGTAGTCGGGGGCGGGTTAATGCCTTGTCACCAAGTAGGTACGAAACTATAAAAGGGCCAGAGTTTACGATACGTTTGCTGACGCTCAACTCCATTACAAATAATAAACACCCTGGTGCTAACTGCTGTGGCTGTTCCAGCGAGGGCTAATTATTCGAAGAAGGGATTTCAAAATGGACTGCGAACTGGACTTCAGTCTTTTCGGTTTTGTGGGATGTGAGATTGGAATGCATTCAGAGGCGCAGCCAGGATTTTGTGGTAGGGAGCTAACCAAAGTTACCCCCGAACATTGGCTGATGCGCCCCCCTCCAGCGGCGCACTCAGGATTTTTCCAGGGGTGGGGGTCCTCCGGCTTTACGGGGCCTCTTGTTTCAGAGGGCCGGCGTGTCGCATTAGTTCTGTAGCAGGCGTTCAAAAGTGGTGCGCCTACGTGTAGCAGGCATCAATGTCTTATTCGTGTGCACCGGAAATACGCGAGGACAGCACGTTGATATATTAAAATTTCGGGCGACAAAGGCGCGCGAAATGGTTAGGTATCACCATGTTTCGCATATTTTTTAGAGGCATTGCTATGAGCTGGAGGTTTCGCGTGCCGCAGGCATGCAGAATTTGTATGTATGGGTACATTTCGCGGTTTTTTTTAAAGGTATTATTATGTGCCAGAAATTTCGCGCGGAACACAACACAACACAGCCGGATCCCGGGTAAGCACAATCGGATCTCAGTTCTATCCGTAATTTTCCTGGACTGGCTTCTTAAAGGGCTGGGCACTTGGCATACCAACATATTTTCAGGCAGTACTCGTAGGAATTCACGGTATGGCATGGTACCGTTTCTATTACAGTTATGCATTCTTCATGATACAATATCCCTCCCAAGTTTTAGCATCGTTGGCCAGACGTTGGGTGACCGCAAAGTGCATAAAAAAATGCGATGCACTTTTTGACGTACCAGTCTTTTTACCGTAAACGCCAATTTTGCAACCCAGACTTTGTTTAGGCATTGAAACGTAAAAAAGCGTGGGGCCCTCGATCTCTTCAGGACTCTTGATATTTCCAAAGTGGCCTCAGGCATATCATCGCGTGGTGTATCCTTCCCTAAATGTTTGAGGTGTCCGAAAATATCAGGGACCCTCTGAGTAAATTCAACTTTTTTTCAAGGGATGTCAGGAATTTTCTGTGTAAGGAATTTTCCAGGTCTCAGGGAACCCCCTCCCCTCTTGAACATATCTAAAGGAACCTTTGGAGTTTTCTGGGTCACAAAAAGTCACAAAACGCGTCATCAGGTTGAAATATCATTTCAACAGTGGGCCCCAGCAAAGCATTGTGGGCCAGGCACGTAGCCGGGAGGGAGGGGGGCCAAATGTCGAATTCTGCCTTAAGCCTTTGGAATAGGACGGAATGTATAGGAAAAGCCGCAGTTTTATGTAACTTACCTCATATTTAACTCACAAGGAAACATATCATGTTTTCTTTTGCAAAATATATATGAATACTATTTCGTATTTGTGCAAAATTGCCGTATATCCAGTGTAGACCGCTCGGCTCAGGACCCTTGGCTACGTCCCTGCTCTGGGCCCTACCTCAACACTGAGGGGGCTGAAATCAGCATGGGAAACTTAAATCGGCACTACGGGGCGCGTGCCCTCTCAAAGGAATATAAAATGACGCCCTTGCCTACGAGGATTTGTGCGTGAAATTAACTTGTGTGCATGCGTCATCTTCCTCAAAACCTTCTTTAGCTCGTTTCGCTGTAGTTGGTAAGTTTCCTCTACATCCATCTGGATGATTGACAATCCATTAAGCGTAACTATTTAAACTTTTGAAATAACATATTTAAACGCTTTAATCACCAGCGCGATATGTACCAGCTGTTTAATGTGAAAGTAGTTCGTATCATAACAGTTTGTAGGTGATTATAACAGTTATTGGTCCCAACGATGTAGGAACTTAACCCTATTCCCGGCAGGGGGGGGCGGAATCCGCCCCCCTAGGGTTTTTTGCTTGCCAATTCCAGGCTTTTTAACGCAGCCTCACGAAAATTGGTGACTTTTCCTAGCTATTCCTTCTACGTGCTGTGACAAAATCTCAAAATTCTATTTTGCTCAGGGGCGGAGCCAGGCAACGTTTTCGGGAGGTACCTCATGCCATTTTTGGCCATGTTAAGGGTAAAATGAAAATGTCTGCCAAAAACAGAGTTTTAAAGCTAGAACTTAAAAACTTTATATGGATATATAGCTAAATAGTTGGGCAATGTGCAGATATAATTTTGTTTATCTGAGGTCATTTTACAAGGTCAGGTCAAGGTCAAAAGTCAAAATTTGTTTTTTCGCTATAATTTCGGCGCCATTTTCTTCAAATGCCAAACCCGGAATATAAGTGACGTAGAAGGGTGCCCTCTACTTGTGTACCAAGTTTCAGCTTGATATCGGGTCGGGTCACGGAGATATGACCTAAAATGTCAGTGCGCGTACCCTATACCGCAATAGCCAAAAAATGAAATTTTTGAAATGGAATGAATTCAAATGATTGAAAACGTTTACAGATAATATTAAATGCACACGAGATCATTACAAGTGACCCCAAGGTCACTGGAGGTCATTTAAGGTCAAAGGTCACAAGTTGATCTGAGAAACGTGTGACCGTGACAGTTCCCCCTTTTTCATGCCCCTGGCACCGCCTATGCTAACATTATACAAACTTTGTAATGCGATTTGTACTTCTTTAGTATAACATGACTAGCAGAAGCCAAAAAAGGGTGTTTGCCTCTTTTGTTCATTCAGTTGTTAGAAAACTAATCCTCCTATTTTTGAAACCCTGTGAACGCCCATGAATTTTCTCAAAATTTCCCATTTGCGGATTCATGGTAAAAGCCCTATCCATAATCTCTCGATTGATGCCAGTTTCATCGAAATCGGTCCATAAACAACGGAGTTATAAGAAGTCCAAAAGTACCCCCCATTTTGACATTTTTGCCCCCCTGTATCCACAAATTTCAAAATTTGGAATTTTTTTTTATAAAAATGTAGTTCACGTCACGGCGAATCGATTGCCGTTTGTTGCGATGAAATCGGACAAGTAGTTCTCGAGATGTCAGAGGGGGGGGGCCGAATCCGCCCCCCTGCCGGGAATCGACCATACCGTCTAGCCCTCCGGGAATAGGGTTAAGCTGAAACTGTTTTTCTGTTCCAAACTGTTAGGAACTGTTGAAAACTAAGCGATTTTCAACATAGAGCAAACTTGTAGCCTGGTTGTTTTTCTTGTCGGCATTGTTAATAAGATGCAGCAATATTTTCCTCTTGTTGTTACATTGTTTTATAATAAAAAACTACATGACAAGAAATTTAAAGAACATTGCTCCAGGATTTTATATCATTATTGTCTCTACTCGCAAGGTTCCTGTGATGAAAATGTTCGCCAAGAAAGCATGGCCATTCAGCGAGAAAAAAAATGTTTACGGCGCGTGCCGTGATAACCAGCCCCTGGCCGACATGTCTCTGTACAGATCACCAGCTGCCGCCATGATTTGCTGCGTCACGCCAATATTGTTTTTTTTCACCAGCGCCTGCAGCCGGTGGGCACCTAAGACTGTCTTAACCACCGCAGCCCAATCCCTGCCGCGCCGAAGGGATGCCACGGGAGAACGGCTGCCAGCTGCTGGTGCTGGCGCTCGTAGCGGCTGCTATAGTCCTTTTCGCGTACCAGCAGCTGAGCACCGCGCGGCCGCCGCAGACCCACCGGGTATGGAAACAACAGATTTGGGTGGAACAGGACGAGCAGCGACAGCAGCGGGAGCGGCAGAGGTGGGCTGAGGAGGAAACACGGCGGCAACAACAGAGATGGAGCGAGGAGGAGAAGCAGCGACAGCAGTCGGAGCAGGAGAGGTGGGCTGAGGAGGACAAGCAGAAGGAGCGACAGCAGCAGCAGAGGCAGACCGAGGAAGGCAAGCAGCGGCAACAACAGAGATGGAGCGAGGAGGAGAAGCAGCGACAGCTGGAGGAAAGGCGCAAGAGTATGCATTAAGGGTCATGCGACTAAGCGAATGCGGGGTAGAACACGGAAGTGGGTGTATATGCTAATGTGAGGTGTTTCTGAGCGGACAGTGCGCTGTGTCTGCCAGTGTGACGTCGCATGGAAAGCGTGCCGGCGTCCGACTGGCGGAAGGGCCCGATTGCAGCTCAGCAACGTGCCACGGCGGAGCGACTTGAAAGGATTCCAAAGTCGGGGCATTCCGCTGCGTGGCGTCGCTGGGTGCGGTCCAGTTTCCACTCCAGCTGATGTTGTGTGCCTAGCAAGTAAGAGTTTAACATGGTTGAAATTGTATAGATATTAATGGTGGAAATATACTTAAGATCCTCGGTGTTTTGCTCTTCTTCTCGAGCGGAGTTGGCCGAATACGCTGTGCGTGGTTCAAATACCTGGCAAGGGGCCGACAACACTCGCCTAGCAGTCGTACCGTCAGAGTCTGGGTGGCCGTGACGCGTCTGCTGATTGCAGTCTCGCATGTAGACATGTATGTATGTAGGTATGTATGTATGTATGTATGTATAATGACATGTATGCTAAGCGCTCCGCTGCAGGAGTGTAATTGTATGACGGGTTTTTTATGGCGGGTGCCGTTTTTTACAAAACGGTTTCCACTGGGCCACAACAAGCAAGCGATGTGGGTGGACAGAATGAGGCTCAGTCGTCTCAGGCGGCAGAAAAAAAGAAAAACGGGCTTGCATAACTGACCTCCACACCTTATTTCCGGGACAGTGGTCAGGAAAGCGCGTCCGACGCTACAAGTACAACTCCGTAAAAGTAATGAGAACAATTTCTTTGACATATTTATTTCCTCTTCATGCCTTATCAACTCTCAGTACATGAAAGATGTGAATAAATGTGTGAAATGTGAAGAAATACATGACGCAACACCAGTAAGGCATGCTGTGTTCTCGTCGCGCAGCGCTATACCGGCGCTTCCACAGGAGAGTCCGGGCGTCCGGACTCTGGAGTTTGAGTCCAGACTCCTGGGCTTCTAGTCTCTGAGCTGAGTATTCAACTCCGAGGGGAGTCCAAGGAGAGTCCAAGCGACAAGAGGTGGACTGAGGAGGAAAGGCGGCGGCAGCAACAGCAGCACATTCAGCAGAGATGGGGTGATGAGAAAGAAGCTCGAGACATGTCATATGTCGGTAAAAAGCCCGGAAAGACAGGAATAGGGCACAAAAGATCTTCGAAGCCTTTTAACCCGTCCCCGACTGGGGGGGGCAGTTGACTGCCCCCCCCTGAGGTTTTTCTGGGATTGCGAGAGAACTAACAAACACAGAGCCACGAAACTTTGTGTACCTTTTGCTCCATCAATTTTACGTCTCGTGTCAAAATTTTGACCTCAGGTCACGTCAGGTGCCTCACCTAGGTCGGGTCAGACAGACCTATGTCAAAAAAAATTTAGCGCCCTCTAACTTTTTCGCAAAACAAGATATCTCAATAATACTTTCAGGGATTAGTGGTCGTGATACATGCAACAAATCTGCCATCTCAGATTTTTTGGAATTTTTCGGGTCATTGACCTAAGGTCAAGTCCATTTTTAAGACATATCTCCCTTTTTTCGGAAATTGACGGAATATTCCACAACATTTTTGGTGTGGAGTAAAGCAGACATCTGGTTACCGTCATTGGGAAAAGTATCAGTGACTTCCAGCCATTGACCTGAGGTCAGGTCACGAATAACTGTAGTGGGCCAAAATGTACCACCGTCAAAATCGACGATGAATTACTCAGAATGGGTAGAAAATGGCAGAACTAGCTTGCACAGACGTAATTAATACCAGGAACCTCAAAAAGTTTGAAAAAGTAGCATATTTTGGAAATAAACAGGCTCTCGCGAATAAAGCTCCGCCAACTTTGTAGATTGGCAACTAATCAATTTTCCCAAAATTTAAGCATGAGAAACCATCACAAGAACCACAAAGATCAATAAAATTGACATAGATCGTCTTTTTTCGCGAAAATAAAGGAACGTCAAAATTAGTTCCCGTCAATTTGGTACCGCATACGGCCGCGGCGCACACTCACGGCTGACGGGAGAATTACGGTGTCTTTAACTCAACGTTTCGGCGTATATATTGAACAAATCTGGGGAAATTAGACGTGTATCGGCATCCGCGGACATTTGCTTGTGCGCTGGTGCCTTTACCTATGCGTTATTAGTCACAGCCCTTGAGATTCAGGCCATTTCTCGGTCTCATGCAGTCGGCTATGAGAAAACATATATAGGGCGTAAATTGGCTTAAATATTATCTAAAACTAAAAATGAGACCAGTTTCGAGCTCTACTCGTCACAGGCTTTCCAACGGTATGCTTATTTTTATCGTGCGACCAACCGTTCGCGAGTTAGAGGGGGGGCAGTCAACTGCCCCCCCCCAGTCGCCGATGTTCGGGACGGACCGACGGTCGTGCGCGGATTAAAAACACAATAAACTTTAAAATGTTTCGCCGTCAACGTGATTGCTCCATGGCATACATTCCTGAACATGCACTCCACCGATTTCCTTAGAAATACGCTGGCAAGCGTGCATTGAAAGCAAGGCCTAATTTGACGTCAAACCACTGGGAAGGGATTTCGGAATTATGGATAACATGAAAAGGAAATCTGCGCATTTCGCCAGCCTTGTTTTGTCTGACCTCGTCGGAGTTCGGTTTTGACGGGCTAGTGAGTACTAGCGCCCGCACGTGGTTGAGATTTAGTCGTATCTGTGGTTTCGTGGCACAGTGCATTATATTAGTTTTTGGGTCTCTGGACAGTGGCGCTACGCGCTTCACGTGCTCCAGGCCCCCATGGAGTTGGCTTGTATTTTGGGAGGAATCCGATACATTTTTCGAAAAACTTACGACGCACCACTTCCGCGCGTTCGATCTCGGGAACAAAGGCTCGCTCCAACACAAATTGGGTGCGTTCAACAACGAATCGATTGGAATCGCACGGAAGAGGCCGAGCTGGGACCAGGCACGTGGCACGTGCTGGCCGTGTGAACACCAAAAATGCCCGTTTTGCATGGTTTCAAAATGGGGTCATGATCTCGGTAACCGTTAAAGATACAAACTCGAAGACACGATGACCAGCCACAACGAGGTATCAGCAGAAATTCATTTAGCGGATTCGACCTGATTCACCGGACGCGGTAGTCGCGGCGCGGGCCCAAAATAATTTGCACTGGGATTTCGAATGCAAAGGCGTCGATATCCAACACAATATCGCTACCAACGGAAAGCCCTTTTTTGCCGTTACGGTGATACAAAACACTAAACAGGTGTGCCGTGGCCGCTCCGGCCAAGCAACGCCACATGAACCAACGCAGGAAGCGATTTCGTAATTTTAAAGTGAGCTCGAGACCATTGCCAACCGCCGACACGGCGTCCTTCCCTCGCCTAACCTCGCCTAGCGCCTAATCTCGCCAATCGTGGGTCGCATCGAGACGAAACCTGGGTTTCGTTCAACACAAAATCGATTGGAGAACAGAATCATGTAAAACACGGCACGCAGGAACCAGCACGCGACGTGTGCTAGCCATGGCAATACTAAAAAGGCCGTTTTGCAACGCTTACACGATAAGGGAAGGCTGAATTCAACCTCCAGTTATAACGACTCGGCGACTATGTAGTCCCAGGACGCAAGGTACCGACTGCGTATCATTCCACAGAGCCGACCTCGTCCGCCAAACGGGAGCAGCCGCGGCACGCCCTCAACGTGGAGGCATTTTCGGTTTTCGGGTCCTTTGTTTTTATACTGTCATTGCGATGGCATGGAGGGTGAGACTGTCGGCAAAATTACCAGCAGTGGAACGGACGAATTATCTGTCGTTTTGACACTGCGGTAAAATAATAATTCACCTAACTTTAAACAAAACATTGATTCACCTAACTTTCACGGCCATGATGCATCAGGTAGACCGTTGAAAGTACTGATTTTGCGGAAAATGATATATTTCGAGATATTTCTGTTCGACTGAAGATTGCGGCGACGCTATTGGGAACATACCGCTAAAATACTTCCACTATGTTCCTCAATCAATTGTGAACACGTTAGTATAAACCATACGATTGTCTCTAGTGGTCGATTGGAACTAAAACGCCCAAAAAAGGTCTGCATATCGCGTTTTGCATGTTTTCTTTTCGCTGATCACGGTCAAAACCAGCTTCTCTTGCTTCGAATAAATTTTCATTTTCCTATATGTTTAATACAATAAACGCTTGTAATCCTGCGATCCAAAAAGCTCTACACGAGCCGTTTTTTTGCATCAATTTCTTGTATCCTTTATTTGCATGGGATTCTATACTTCTCTTCTTTTTTGTTTCATTTAAGAACTATGAAGTCCTTTTTTGTGACTAAATCCTTTAACCTATATCCCATTGGCAAATTAAACCGAAAAGGTTGGCATTGGGCTCCTGAGCGATAGCATTGAATTTGCAAGCCTATGCAACATATGTAGCCATATCATAATACAGCCGTATTTAATACTACCAAGTTGCCGTAACAGATAATGGTGATAATCGTTTACAGATGTTGATAATTAAGGATGTTTTCATTCCTTTTGAACTGAATTTCAGTTTTTTTCCAGCTTGTTAAACCAATTATTTTTTTCTTTGTTACTATCTTAGTTCTGAAAGATTCTGTTTTGTTTTTTTTCAAAAAGTTCGGATTTTTTTCTTGAATTTGGATTTTTTCAGCTTGTTAAGCCAATGATTTTTTTCTTTGTTACGTTGTAAACTCAGTGTGATGGCGTTCTGCAGGCACCTATGGGGTATGGCTGGGGCAGCTTCACTTTTGGGTCCCTAAACGCACTGGGCCTCGCTTAAAGGCCTCTTGTATATTCATTTTTGCTTTGGGTGCTTCTTTTTTATTTCGGACAGTGTAAGGCGTCCTGCAGGTGCCTCACTTTAGTCAAACCACTGGGGCCGAAGGCCCCATTGCTTGGGGCTCCCAGGGCCCTCCGGCCCCAGGGACCCGCTCGGCACCCAGGGGAACTCGTTTGGCCTCCAGGGGGGCCATGATCTTTTGCCCCCCCCTCCCGGCCACTCGGCAGAGATTGACAGAGACAAACGGAAGGACGGAGATCGACGGAGACCGGTTAAGAGCGGTGGAGGCCGGTAAAACCAAAAAGGAACCGACGGAGATCGTTTAAGGACCGGCAGAGACCGATGGGCTTCAAACAAGTTTTAGAGAGACCGTAAGCCTGATAGACTGATGGAGACCAAAGGAGACCAACAGAGACCAATGGACCAGAGGTCGAGCAAAATCGAAGGAGACCAACGGAAACGGATGGAGGTCCAGGGGCACCGAGGAAGAATTGCTGGCACCGACAAGGACAAAGAGAGTGCGAAAGATCTTTACGGAGACTGAGGCTGGGAAAACTTATGGAGATGGAAGATATATATATATATATATATATATATATATATATGTGTGTGTGTGATTTTATATATGCAATCTATTTAAATCATTTTGAGCTCTCCAGCCTGGGAACGTGGGAAAGCGAAAACAGAGCAGGAATGTGGCAGTGGCTGCTTCATACCCCAGGGCGCTGCATGAAAGGAAATTGGCTGATAATGACAATGAAAAAAGATCCTGAATTGAAGGGCACTGCGCTTTTTCATCTGGCATTTGAGTTAGAGTGATGCACCGTGCTCATGGCTCGCGCGCGTCCGAGCGCGAAGTGGGAGGACGTAAGGGCAGACTAACCGGCCGAAGACCGTCTGTTGGCATGGAGCTCGCAGCGCGATTGTAAAACAGTACTGTGGGCAGCTTGATCAACTGTTCAACAGGAATCACAATGGAGTGCGCAGCGTGACTGTGAAATGGTGCTGGGGTGCTGGCGTGAGAATACGCGGAGTCCAGACTGCCGACGTTCGGTTCAACAAAACAGAAGCTGTTTGTTGGCAATGAGGCGTGCAATGCGGTCCTGGGACGGTCCCGGAGGCAATTCGATCAGATTTTGACCGAAACTTGATTTGAATGCAAAAATTCGTGCAGAGCTTTAAATACGCGACGTGGCAAGCGGCCAAAAGAGCGGCAGATGCGTCCGAGTAACACATGCTCCTCGTGGCGTACATGGGGAGCTAGGGAGTCGCGTTTTGGGAGCTACATGGGCGGAGGCACACCGACCAAAGGCCGTCTGCTCCTGTTCCTATATCTATGGTCCCACCAGCCGGATTCGGCGTATTTTAGCGTGATCTGTTCATCTCACTTGCGATCGCAGCAGTTTATGAGATTGGGCCAATCAGAACGGAATCCAGCAGAATCGTCACGAGCATGAAGAGCACTTATTGGTGGTATCCTTGCCGTAATCTTTGCACGCATCTACGACAATGAAATTCTGACAGACGGAATTTGAAACCTGTCTGACGTTAAAGAAGAACAGCTTTGCGCTCATTTTCCGTTTTCTTCATTTTTGTTTGCGGATAGCCGTCTCGCCGCAGACATCTGCTATTCACTGTCTGCCTGAAGCGTGTCGAAGGCCTGGTCGGGCGTGCGCTGCTGGTAAAACAGCATCTTCGCTGAGGAATTTTGCTGTGAACTGGGGATGCGGGAGGGGGGATTCGGCATTCACTGTTGGGGATTCTCCCCGCCCCAGTTTACATGAAATGAGTCCCGATTGAAGGGCAATTGACATGGCCGGAGGAGTAGCCAGCCTTTTTTGTGCTGAAACTGTGTTGAAAATGCAGAATTTGGTTATCAAAAGACATACATGATCTTCTGAAATAAAGAGAAACATCAATTTTAAACCTCGCCAGACTGGGAGTCGGCGCCATTCGCGCGCAGACACATGCACTGTTAGGCGCGGTCAACGTCAGGCGCATACACAGTCACCGTCAGGCCCAGACGCTGGCCGGCAGGTTCAGAGTCGCTCACAGCTCTTGGCTGCGATCCTTGGTCGCCGTCTGAACTGGGAAGATGGTGTTATGCTTCTTTTTTATTATTTGTTTGTATGATATCATTCGCTTTTCTAAATGCCTTCCAGTATTCTCGATATTCGCGTTCATTTGCTGTCGCAAGCGCTGAGTTTGTTGTTTTTTATTACGATTTATTTTTCGGTATTCATGTCTAGTTTTAACTTAAGCCACAGTATATCGACTGACAAATGTGCTTTTTTCGGAAAGATCTTGTTTCTCCCTACCATTACGTTATGACTGATAAAATGGGAATCCCATCACTCAACATTGTTTCCAATTTTACAAAAGAATCGATGTACTGAATTATGTTTTTCCTGTACAAGTGCGCACGGACGTGGTTCCAAAAACTTCTCGCCTCTGGACATATTCAGACTTATTGAATAATTGTGTCAATGCCTCTGTTGCACTGTTCACAAATAAACGAAGCTGATAAACCAATACGACGTAACAAAATATTGCTATTATCATCGTTAGTAGCATTTTATATTGCAATGCGTGATAATATGTAAAAATAGCCGTTCTTTATGTAAACTGTCTGTCTGCGTCCATTCGTTGTCCCCTAGATCACTACTCCAGACAGTATCCCATGTGTTGGGTATTCGTTGATATTTTCCTCTCAATTAATTGAGAGGAAATACCATATTGATATTGTATCAAACATACTTTTGTTTCCTTTTCCGGAACTTGCAATTCGCTGGATGTCAGTATGTATAACCGAATTTATTTCTTTCATTTTTCGGCCTGTTTTCCAATCGCTGGGTAGGCTCTGAATAGGTCCTTGGTGGTCGAGCAATGTTTCACCGATTCCAAAAATATTTTGTAACGCATCAAATATCATTAATTCAGCGCATGTCGGCACAGGCTGAAAGGTGATTTTGCCACTTACAATGTACAGGGAAGTTTGCTGCGCGTTTTCTCGTCATACAGTTTCCAGATTTCCTTGTTGTCGCTTTGTCGCTCAGCTTAGCAGTTATGCTGGCCGCTCGGGCGTCCCGGGTGTTGGAGAACGTGCACACGATACGCACAGCGAGACCAATGCCTTTATTTCGGCAGAAACGAGTGGAATGAAAGACTCAGGCGGCGCGAGCGTGGCACAATCACGCAACATCGTGACAGTCCCGTACGCCAGAGAGAAAAAAACATACCGTCATATTGTACTTTATTGCACTGTATTGTGGGGCACCGGGAATTCCGCTCTTGCAAAAAACTTGCAAAAGAACACGCCCTGTTCGCAAACAGTTCGTTCGTGTTCGTTTAATAACTGAAATTGGCGAACACCCGACAATGAAAGCAAGCGTGCCGTTAGAAAACTCGTGTCACGTAGAACACGAAACTGGCTTCATTTTTCCTTTGGGAAAACATGTAAGTTATGTACGCCCTATATATGTTTTCTCATGGCCGACTTCAAGAACCCGAGGAACGACCTGGATTTCAAGGGCTGCGATTAATCAGGTCTAAGCAAATGAACCAAGAAATGGCTGTTAAGTCCGCAGAAGGCGATACACGTCAAATTTCTCTGCCCTGTTTAATATTTACGCGGAAACATTGCTTTAAAAACACAGCAATTTTCGCGTCAATGCACCGCGGGTGTCGGTGCCGAACGCGGGATGGAATAAACAGCCACTAGTTTTAGCGTTCTTTTATTTTGATAAATAGGCCTTGTCCATTAAGTGGCGTTTCTTAATCCTAGTGTTTCCTGTTATGATTTTTCGTGTTTAATTTTTTCAAACAATTCATTAATTATGAATCCACTTAAGTGGCTGATCCTTTATTCGCGGGTGACTTTTACTTCTAAAGTACGCATTTTTAGACTTTTTCGACTTCTTGGTATCATCCACAACTGTAAGAGCCATCTTTGCCATTTTCGAAGTCAAGCGTTTTCATTCAATTGAATTCATCAGAATTCAAGCGTGGCAGAGACAGTGTTGAAGATGACCCAAGGTCAGGACGACCCCCAACAGCAACAACCAAAGATAGCCTTGACCTTGCTCTGCAGATGGTCATGCAAGATCGTCGGATATCATGTCGTCAGATAGCAGAGAGACTTGGGATATCCATTGAGCGAGCAGACAAAATTTTGACCAAAGAACTGGGATTCTCAAAGGTTTCTGCAAGGTGGGTCCCTCGTATTTTGACACCTGAACAGAAACGTATCAGGTGCACTGTATCCAAGGGCAATCCTAAACTGTTTGAAGCTGATGAAGACAATTTCCTTGCTCGATTCATTACTATGGATGGAATTCTCTGATCCAACGTGTGACTGTCGCATATGAAGGGGCACTCTCTGCTTATTTTCTCAACATGTCATCATGAATTTCTGAGGAAGTCATGCCTTTCAAATGCAGGTACTTAATGACTGCATGAATTTCTGTTTTCTCCATTTTTCACTGAATCCTTGACCCTTGCTTATTCAAAAATCTGCAAAAAATAAGAAACATGTTAGAATCTCGAAATTTGGCAGGAATACTTAGAGAAGGTTGTACTTTCAAAAAACATAGGTTTGACCATGTATCAACGCTTCTTATAACCGATGCTTAAAACTTTTCATACACCCCTCGTATATACTAAGGTCAGTAAAGGTCAAGGTCATCATAGGTAAAGGTCAACTATTTGTATTTGCTGCAACCCGGCCCATATTTCCTTTGCAGCATGTCGATTTCTAAGAGATATGCACCCAAAGCCCCTAATAAAGACACGTTTGGCACATTGGTACATATATATATATATATATATATATATATATATATATATATATATATATATATATATAATTTTGCGCTTTGTAGCAATCAAATCATGTAATTGGGTTCATTATAACGAAATCACTTAAACGCAAACAGTTGACGTAAAACCTACTTTGGGTCAAAAACTTGTGCGAGATCAATGACCTCGATTCACTTCTTTGACCCTGCGGAGATTAGTGAACACTGGAAGTGACCAAATGTACCGTCATTGGCTATCTTCACTGAAAATACGCCAAAAGGTGCGTTTAGCGCCCTTATTTACACTCAGACTACACCAGTATCCCGTGCTGCTCGAAATCTGATCTGCGAAAAAAAATTAAAAAATGACGCAATAGTGTAAAAAGGGGTGGGGTCCTTCGGGACTCGGACCTTACCACGACACCAAACAGCGCTTCGCACCGCCCAGCGCCTTCCACCCTCCACCGTGAGTCGTCCGCCGAACTCGTCACGGGAAGCCAAAAGCACCGGTATCGCCGTTTCGCTCGCCTGCCACACGGTCGTTACGTGCGACCCGGAACACACGTGTGTGTTGCGCTCACCGCAGAGTAGTCCCGGCACCCCGCACTAGGAGAAAGATAGTTGATCTCTAGTATCCCATGTATTCACTAATTACGAGTTACGGCTACAGAATCGTACGGTCAATCCTAACATTCAACGTGATACATTCGATACAAACACACTCACAATCACAGTGCCTACATTTACGCAGGGGATACCCCAACCCCAGAATCTCGAGACCCTCTTTGGCCCGACACCCACATGACCCACCCTAGAGAAGCCACGGTGCGGAGTGCCCCGAAAGCCGGGCCTTCGCGGCCCACATCGCACGCGCAACGGGATGGGTCGTTCACCCCTTTGGCGCATGCGCCTAACCCGGCAGCAGCCTCCTAGGCACCTGATGCAGCGCCCACCGCTGCCTAGCGGCCATGCGCGGCTCCACCGCCAGGGTGTAACCCGACGGCCGAGGCGACCACCGCCTGGCGGCGGGCGCTTGAATCACGCACCCTTGGTGCTGGTCATGCGCAAAAGGTGGCGCCCGCTTCCCACCGCGTGGCTCGCACAATGCCGACTGCAGAACGACCCCGCGCCGTGGTGGGCGAAACATTTTACAATAAGCCAATGACCTCTCGAGCCGAAATCCTCAGTCAAGACACCAGGTGAATGGAAATTGGCGTATTTTACGCTATAATGCTCAAACTCGCACCCCTTTTCGTTTCGATCGAAAAGCCGTACGGCATGGCCTGTTCGAGCCGAGAAAGTGTGCAAAGTTGACCTTTTCGACGGCATTTGATGTTGAAGACATTGACACAGGGTCATGAAAATTGCATTTTATCTAAATCTTGATAGCTTTACCATACTCATACAATTTCATGTCTCTAGTTCTTTTCGTTGCCGAGATCGGAAAAGGGGAACTTTTGTACCCTTCTTCCAGTGCGCGTTAGCGACAAGCCCCCTTCCAACGCGCGTGTTAAAGCAACCGCAAAACCCAAGCGCTCCACTTTATTTAAGGAAATTTTGCAATTTGTTCCCCTTTAATGTAGCCGAAATGTGAAATGTTCTGTTCCCCTTTGTTTTGTTCCCCAATTTGTTCCCCTTTAATGTAGCCGAAATGTAAAATGTTTCGCCCGCCACGGCGCGGAGATGCTCTGCGGTCGGCACTGTACGAGCTACGCGGGTGAGCGCGAGCGCCACCTTTTTCGCATGACCGGCACCAGGGGCGCCTGATTCAAGCGCCCGTCGCCAGGCAGCGGTCGCCTCGGCCGTCTGGCCACCCCGGCGGTGGAACCGAGGCCTGCCGCTAGGCGGCGGTGGGCGCTACATCAGGTTCCTCGGATGCTTCTGCCGGGTTAGACGCATGCTCCAAGGGGGTGAACGACCCGTCCCACTGTGCGCGCAGTGGGGATCGCGAAGGTCCGGCTTTCGGGGCACTCCGCACCGTGGTTTCTTTGGAGTAGGTCCCAGGTCTGGAGTAAATCGTGGGCTTGGGTCTTTAAGGATGGGGGGGGGCTTCTCTGTGTTTCCCAATGTGTCGTAACATGTATCTTGGTAGTTGCCGTGAATCCTCTTAAATATGCTCCATTCGCTTAAAATATTGTTATGACATTCAGCACTCGTCGCTCTACACAATGTATCTTTTTCATCTAATTGTTTGACAACCATGTCGTTGGAACAACTTTGGCTAATCCTTTTTCGGCCAACGTAAAATGCACAATGTACTGTCATGTATAAAGGTGATGTTTACCCTCCTCAGTGCGGGGTGCCGGGACACTGCGGTCAACGCAACATACCAGTGTATACCGGGACGCACGTATATATGCACGACCGGGTGGCAGGCGAGCGAAACGGCGATACCGATGTTTTTGGCTCCCCGTGACGAGTTCGGCCGCCGACTCACGGAGGAGGGCAGAACGGCACTGGGCGGTGCGTAGTGCTGTTTGGTGGCGTGATTCGGTCCGTCTCCGGAAGGACCCCTTCTGCACCTGTTCCGGTGGCCCCTCTGGCTAGCCACAGTCTCCTTATGCCATGATAGGCACCATCTTAAGTTCTTGCCGTCTCAGGAGCCTCTCTTGCATTTTTAGCGGTCTCATGGACCCTTTGCCGTGTTGACGCCCCCGCACACAAGTCCCTTTCGGGCCCCTTTTTGATTCTGAGACGAGCCCTTCGGTCCCGGCCTAAGAGGGTTCTTTCTCGTGAAGCTCCTTCTCAGGCCTCGGGGGATCGCCCCCATCGCTCCCCCCCCCCATTCGCACCTGCCCGCTCACCGCTTCCCACTTCATCGATGTCTCACGTACGTCCTTTGCGTGAATTGCTATTGGCAGGTTCAGCGCCTTAGTACATAGTTTATACCAAGAGGGTATACTATCTGCATCTCCTAAAAGGTTTGAAAATGCATTGTCACGAAGCATATAAGCGGCTCATGATACCGTGATGTTAATAGGCTTTTTAAATTCTCCACCTTAAGTTTTGGAGCATCTGAGGGCCTATAAGTAAATCTTCAGTAATGTTCATCTTTTCTGACATTTAAGCAATACTGCGTTTTCGTACATGGCAACGCGGAATGTTACCCCCCGTCCTTTACGTGCGTATTCCGGCGCGGTGAGGAAGCGCTCTGATATTTCGCATGTATATTGTGAACAACCAAGTGAAATGCTAGTGCTTTTGGGGCCGTTGCGCCAGCCTTCATGCGTCAGGAAACTTTTTTATTTTTTCTCTACTGACTACGCCTTAAATGACTTACTCGCACGTTGCTCTATCGCTCGAATCTATTCCAGGTTGCGGTTGCGGGACCCCGTTGCAATAAATCCTTGAACCATGCAAAACGAAGCCGGAGAATTCGTGGACATGTATGTCCCCAGGAAATGGTAAGTTTGGAAGCTGAAATGTCCAACTGGTTTTATTGCTCAGGCAATGTTGTACTTAAAGAAACCATGCTATGCAGCATAAATAAGTAGCACAGCAGTTGTCAGTTCATGATATGCTAGTCTGTAAGGTGTGGCCATTTCCATACTCTTTGCATAATGTACCGCCACAGCGAGAATTCAATGTTTCTATAAAGACAGTAGCACAAACTCAAATGCTTGTGGCAGAAAAGCCAAAATGCAAGTGTGGTCAGTCCATTGAAATTATTTTTCTCCACTGGTGGTTTTTGGGTAATTGGGTGGTGGACGGTATTACTCAAGATTGTTAGTGAAAAACTGCATGGTAGAAAGTTCTGTGAAATTAATATCAAAGAACCAGTGATGGCCAAAGGTTCAATCACATGCTCAGGGTGCAGTATAGGGTACTACAGGTGACGTACTGGTAAAGGGTGCAGTCGGACATGGCTTCATCCAACAAGGTTAGGTCAGGTTATATTTAAATAGTAGCCATGCTTAAGTTTCATGGAACAGTGCTGGAAAAAGTGTTGTTTTTTATTTTGAGGAGCACTAAAAAAGTGTGCTCTGAAAACACTATACTTTCAAAGTTTGTTCTTTTGCCTCCATCAAAAAGCTACATCATAACCATGTCAACAAATTTCTGATTCTGCAAGCAAATGGTTCTCCCCATTCATTAACTAGCAGGTGTGATTAACCTGCAGATTAATGTCATGATTAACCTGCAGGAGGAATGTCATCTTAAACCAACATAACTGCAAAATTGTTTACTCCATATAAAAAAATCATGCCCCAACACCAAGAATAAAAACCAACTTTCTAACCCTGTTGCAGAACCATGCTACCTTGTTTGTGACCTTGAAGGGCTGATGACATGCTGTGGCCCTGGTGCCAGTGACACTACATTTTCCAATAGATTATCTTATAAGAATAGTTCTTGAACCTTGTGTAGTCTGATAACATATAGCAATAATATATAGTACTGTGTAGTATATTATTGTTATACAGCCAGCCCAGCTTAGGATCCCTATTAACCTATAACTTAATACTGCACTTTGTGCAACCAAATGTGCTTTTTGGACAGGAGCAGTGTCTGACCACACCCATGATCAGTCTGTGGCCTGTAATATCTTGTGCTGTGCTTATGGCATATTTGTGTCCTATATTTTGGTCTTTATCTCATATGACCTTTTGCCATGCAATCTCTTGCTTACAGTCTATTGCCATATAATCTTTCACCCATTTACCCAACAGGGGTGTCACCTAAGTGTGGAGAAAAATGCTTTCATTGGACTTAACAAACTGGTATTTTGGCTTCTCTGATGTCACAGCATTTGTGTTTGCACTGAAGTGTTTCTAGAAACCCTGGATTCTGGCCTTGATGTTACATTTAGTAAACATTACAGCAGTTTCAGTGAGATCTGGTCTGTGCATGCCAGCTGGAAACCAGTGCCTTTGGTTTGTGCCGAGGCATTGGCTGGTGCATGTATCAGTGTGTGGTGCTCACCATGGTGCAGTTTGATGCACATTTTGGAGAAACAGTGCACTGCAGTACAGAGAACTAGGAAAAAGGTATTGCCATTTTATAAGTGGCTGGCAGTGCCAGATTTGTCACATAATTTATGTCTGTTATAATTAAGTATTCTCAGAGCACAAGAACATCTTCATAACCATGTTTTATAACAAGGGTATCATGAATCATTTGAAAGGAACATTTGGTGCCCCTTACATCACTTAGCAGTTGTCAGTTGTATGAAGGAAGGTGGAGTGTTTGAATAGTTTGCTCTTGGCTATGCTGACTCACATAAAGTCATTGCAACTCATTTTTTGTGTTTTGTTACTGTTGTCTGCTAACCATTCCCAGCAATACCATATGGTTTGAATCACAGCCATTTTTATTGTTTTTTTTTCACAGTTATTGGTTGCAGCACCTGGGGAAACCAGGGATGCTCTTGCTAGCCATGCTTGTGCTAGAAACCCCACTCATAACACACACTTCACTTTTCCTCAAACACATGCTGCATTGCACTGCAGGCATAATTACAGCAATGCATACATGGGCCCAGGAGGCCATGCCATAACCCTAAACCCATAATAATGCAACAACATTTCCTAAGTATGTGCCATCATTAATTTCATCTGTATTACTCTATCTGCATCTGTTATGCCTTTTCAGTTACCTCACTTTCCTGCCCTTTGAAGTATGACCAGTCCACAAATTGTGGCATGGACATCAGCAAGATGTCTAGGGCAGCCTCAAATCTGCCTGAAATGGTGGAGAATTGAAACTTAAGTTTTGGGGTTATTTGGGTATTTGGTGTTTTTGGGGGGTTTGGGTATTGGGTTATTGGGGTGGCAGATTTCATTGGGATGAAGCTAAAATAGTTTCATCTAACAAGGTCCACTTTTTGAAAGGAAGACAGAATAGCCATAATGAGCATAAAATCATTAAGTCCTGCATAAGTGCTGCCAGCTTTTGTGGCAATAAGGGATTTGCAGAGTTCTGGGTTACAGGGAGCTTCTTCTTTTCACATCCGAGCCTTGGAATACAGACCACCCTGGTACTGGAGAGTGGCTTTACCTGTATTTTGTGACCGATGAGTGTGCATGGGTGGGTGGTCATGAACCTACATTTATTATAACATGTTGCACATGACATTTGACCACAAACATTTGCCATACCCCAGTCCCAAGCTTATGGGGAGATGTTTGCTGATGTGAAACCCGATAGAGGCCTCGGGCCCAGAATTGGAATATGGCTGTTAACTGCCCACTATGTAAACATTTCATTGAAGTGCACATTACTCATAACTCAATGCACTGTGATTGTGCAGTCTTTGGGTCATGGTATGCTTTGGTGCGCATTTTCTGGGTGGTCATTGTGCTTTAGTACACACATAGGGAATCTGGTGTGTGTGGTGCACCTTGTTGAGTCCTCTGCCATACTTTGGAGATTGGGGCAAACCTGCACTACACATGCATTATGTACAGCTGGCTGACCATACATCTCACTCTGGTTAGGCTTAAAAAGAAAGATATTGGGTGCAGGCCAGTGAATGGTCAAAAGATGCCTGTGTAACACTGCAGTAGATGATGTGTAAACTCAAGTTAGTATGGGAATGATTCCATTTTTGATACTTGTGATATGCTGAGAAGATTCCTGAAAAATGTGATCTGAAAGATTTTGGGGCCAATTGAATCAGTAGCTGGCCTGAAAAATGTAGGGGCATTGATGCCTCAGCCACATGACCACATCTGCAATGCCAAGAGAAGTGATGGAAATAAAGTAGAAGTGTGGAATTACTGAGGAATGAAAAAGGCATTCACTTGAAAATCGCCTCCATTCCTGTTGGCTAGCCTTCTTACAGATTTTTATGGCTCCATTCGTTTAACTCCATTGAGCGAACTTCCCTGAAAGTGGTCCATAGAAAGAATAGGTGTACAAATCTAAAACAGTCAGGAGTTTGCCAGCTAAATACCAAAACAGTGTGTGTCTTGCACTTTTAGGTTTACACAGTAGTAACATTGTAATACACGGGATTGGTTACAGGTACAGCTGGACAGAATTGGTCAGCCCATAAGTAAATATATGAGACAAGACGTGACACTCAAAGCCAAAAAAATGGGCTGTGAACAAAATGGGTGTTCCCACTTGTTGGTCTGTAAAAACACGTTGTGACGAGTGCTTCTCCCCAGCTCGGCCAGCAATCGGCTGATTGCCGCCAAGGACCACGCCTCGATCCAGCTGAACATCGCGGACGTGGACCCGACGAACGGCCGCTATACGGGCGACAGCAAGACGTACGCCATCTGCGGCTACATCCGGCGCATGGGCGAGTCGGACGACTGCCTCACGCGGCTCGCCAAGAAGGACGGCATCGTCGCAAAGTCAGTGGTGGTGGGGTGGGGGGTTACTGTTGGGACTGCGTCATTGGCAACATCCAGGCCTAGCATGGCAACATGGGTGTTGCACACATGCACGAAGGACGTTCCTTGTCGTCCGTCGCCGTAACTGTTGATCAGTGTTACGTTTTGTGCACTGTGGTTTCGTGTAGTGAAATGTATTGTTAAATGTCTGGTCTTTGTTTGAATGGGGCAGTACATGTTACCTGGGTTATAACTACCTCTTGGTCTCCATGGCCTGGGGGCTTTAAGGCCCAGGGACAAAAACTTGTCTGGGTTATAACTACCCGCTGGCCCACCATGGTCTGAGGGATTTAAGGCACGGATACAGATGTATGTTTGATGTGTTTTCCCTCACTCGGTGCGTCTTTGCTGTGTTGCATGGTAGGTCGTTTCCTTTGCCCCATTGTAATGCTGTTCGAGCATCCACTGTAATGCTGTTCCATCATCAAAACATTTTTGTATATTCCATAACTGTCATTCGAGTCGGAGTCGAAGAAAGACCGGCTGCAAGAGAGCCCTATTGTTAAGGGATGCTGAGCGGTTTTGGAAATGTTTCGCGTCTTCTGGGATCAACCGTGGGGCTTTGTTTCCATACTAATGTTGTTTCTGTCTGTTGCAGGAACTATTGAGGTGCGTACCATAACGTCGGTTTCCCACTGGGGGGCGCCGGCTGGCCTGATGTGCCTGCCGGATACTCGGTGAAGTCACACCGGATACGTTGCTCGTCGTCACGTGCTGTTAATACCGTCACGGCTGCCTCATGGTTGTTTTTATACCTCTGTGTTGTGTCGTGCCAGTAATGTGTTTCTATACAAAACAAAACAGTGGATGCTGGAAAGAAAGTGGCCTGGAGATGTAATTTTTTGTCATTGGCCAATTTAGGATAGTCAAGTCATTGTCATCTTCCAAGCTTTTCGTGGCGCGTGGTTTCCATTCTCATTATTGGCTCTGCGTTTCATTTTGTTATAGCCGTAATAGTATTTATCACATCTGTCTCGATGTGAGGTTTCATATTAAGCTCATTGGTTTATAAAGTGTTATTGATGTATTAATGGCGTAACCTACCCGGACTGTTTCTTTGTTTCAGGATTCATCACGTCATGTCCAAATACACACAAATAAGCTGCGTCGTGTTTCCATAAACATTCCCAGAGAAATGAGAATGGACGTACATCTGAAGTGCATTATGATCGTTCATCACAATGAATATTGCAGATACGCTTCGATCTGCAGACGTATAAGCTGTGCGTTTCCATTGTGAAATGCTGCCAGCGGCGCGGTGAACGCGTCTTTACTTGGTCCGTTGGTTTCGTGCGGACGCATCTGTTTGTGTTTCGCGCGACTCCACTGGTTGGATGAGACTGGCGGTCCGATACACACCAAGTCCGAACATCCGGGTGTATCCGCCTTCTCTGCTCCGGCGGGCGCTGTCTTGCTACGCAGAGCGGAGAAGGCGCGGCCCCTGCGTCCCTCGCGACGAAAAACTGGCAACAGCCGCGGGCTACACCGAGCAGCGCGAGTGGCTCCAACCCCCAGATGGTGACGCCAACGGACTGATGACACTGGGTTGTGGTAGAAAGGTGCGATGGCGTCTTAAGTCGCGTGAGCAGAGTAAATGTGTCCGTACGTGGAGCAAAAGCGGAATACGTGGGATATCAAGACCTGCCATCGCACACTTTGTTTCAGGTTCATTATTAACGCACATACAGAACGTAATTTCCCGGTACAAGAAAAGGTGGATGGCACAATGGACAATGTCCGTACATGCAGAATGTGGTTCCTCGGGACAAGAAAAAGTGGATAGCATAAAGGGCAATGTGAGCGTTTGATAAAAAATCAAATATGGTCTGGGCAACTCCATGGGTAGGCTGCAAGCCCACATGGCATGGGGTGTTTGTTATGACGATGACAGTGTATTCAAACAGCGACGTTTACAAAAAAAAACAAATACGTCAAAAACTGCCATTCCTGCACATTAGTCTGTATCAACAGCGCAGCGTAGCAGTGGTGCACATTGCATGTTCAGGGAGACAATATCGTGTCGATGGTCATTTGTGCACATTTTTCAATTTCCTCTTGCCGTTTTTGCTCATCGTGCAACGCCCTCAAATACTTCAGAAGTACCGTGACATTGGTGCCCATTTTCGCGGAAATGGGAATAACTTTCATCTTTACGGCCTCCTGTAATTCTTGTAAGTGTTTCTGAAAATCAGTCGTCGATTAGTGCGCTGAAATGGGAACTCAAGATTTTTTTCTGCCACATTCGCCCTTGTGCAGAACGCACGTCGTTCGCGAGGTCTCGGTTCGCAGCCAAGCAAATGATACCTCTCACTGTTAACTGGAAGCGCAGAGCACGCATCCCTGAAAAAGTACGCTCCAGCAACTTGTGGACAAGCTGATACGTAAAAATACAGATGATCCGGAAGGCACAGCGGACGGCTCTGAAGGTCTGCCCGGTAGATGGCAGGCCGGTCTCCACCGGGCGGCGGCTCTCACCTCGGCCTCCGGCAGGTCGCACTTGTTGGCGACCAGCGCGTGCGGCCGGCGCGCCAGGCCCGGCTGGAACATGTCCAGCTCGTGCTGCAGCACGCGCAGCTGCTCGGCCGGCCGGCTGGACACGTCCAACACGTACAATAGACACGTGCAGCGCTGCACGTGCCGCAGGAACGAGACGCCCAGGCCTCTGTTCCGGTGCGCGTCCGGGATCAGGCCGGGGATGTCAGCCACTGCGGCACAGCGGAAGAGGGATCAGGCCGGGGATGTCAGCCACTGCGGCACAGCGGAGGAGGGATCAGGCCGGGGATGTCAGCCACTGCGGCACAGCGGAGGAGGGATCAGGCCGGGGATGTCGGCCACTGCGGCACAGCGAAGAAGGGATCAGGCCGGGGATGTCGGCCACTGCGGCACAGCCAAAGAGGGATCAGGCCGGGGATGTCGGCCACTGTGGCACAGCGGAGGAGGGATCGGGCCGGGGATGTCAGCCACTGCGGCACAGCGGAGGAGGGATCAAGCCGGGTATGTCGGCCACTGCGGCACAGCAAAGGAGGGATCAGGCCGGGGATGTCAACCACTGCGGCACAGCCAGAGGGATCAGGCCGGGGATGTCGGCCACTGCGGTACAGTGAAGGAGGGATCAGGCCGGGGATGTCGGCCACTGCGGCACAGCGGAGGAGGAATCAGGCCGGGGATGTCGGCCACTGCGACACAGCGGAGGAGGGATCAGGGCAGGGATGTGGCCACTAGAGAACAGCGGAGGAGGGATCAGGCCGGGGATGCGGCCACTGGAGAACAGCGGAGGAGGGATCAGGCCGGGGATGCGGCCACTGGAGAACAGCGGAGGAGGGATCAGGCCGGCGATGCGGCCACTGCGGCACAGCGGAGGAGGGATCAGGGCGGGGATGTCGGCCACTGCGGCACAGCGGATGAGGGGTCAGGCCGGGGAGGCGGCCACCGGAGAACAGCGGAGGGAGTGTTATGGGGATGTAATCACCGCAGAAAAATGCGGCGCCGGGCAGCCATACGGGAACGCCGTAATCGTATCTTCAACCCCAGTCCGTGTGCCTTGAGGCCGGATAACTGCCTCTGGTGAGCGGGGTCAGACACGGTAGCGGACTCACCCTGAGTCGTTTCCCATACACAGGAGTCGCCCAGGCAGTCGGGCCAACAAAGGCTAATCATACCTTCCTGGCGTCAACGAAGGTGACCGAGATGCAGATGTCAAGGTACAAACAGAGAACGGATCGCGCGGGTCACATGACGCGTGACAGAGACGGAGCGCAACGACGGACAAACTGACCGGCCAGCTGGACATGGTCTCTGTACGGACAAACTGATCCGCCAGCTGGACATGGTCTCTGTACGGACAAACTGACCGGCCAGCTGGACATGGTCTCTGTACAGACAAACTGACCGGCCAGCTGGACATGGTCTCTGGACGGACAAACTGGCCGACCAGCTGGACAAGGTCTGGAGGGACTGACCGGCCAGCTGAACATGGTCGCTGTACATGACCATGCCGACGTGTGGCTGCAGTGTGGTGAAGGGGTAGGCGGCCACCTTGGGTCGAGCTCGTGACACGGCCCGCAGCAGTGTCGACTTGCCCGCGTTAGGAAAGCCGATCTGAAAACGCAGCGGGCAGCACGGCGTCATCGCGCTGCAGAAGTGGCCGGTCACGAACTGCTAACACTGCGGACGTTTAACCGCCAACCGCTGCCACTGCAGATGTGTTTCGCCACGGACTGCTGGCGCGTAAGAAATGTTCGGTCCCGGCGGCATATGCTATCCTTAAACAGCGCGCCAACTGGTGAGTCAAGCCTACAACAGCCGTGAAACGATTCAAGCAAACATCACCAGTCCCACAGCTTAACGCATGTCTCCCGTCAGCTCGACATAACATCCGATGGGAATGGGAGAAGCAGTGAAGCCTTCCAGCAGTGCTGGGCGAACCAGCCGGCCTCCGTCGCGGTTGGCCGCAGCCGTGGCTGGGTCCGGCCCGGACGGCCGGCCGCCCTCACCAGGCCGATGTCCGCCATTGTGCGCAGCTCCACCGCGTACATGAAGCTCTCACCGGCGGCGCCGCGCTCCGCCACCCGCGGCGTCTGGTTCCTGCCGGCGCCGGCAAACGCTGACTGTGGGGAACACACCCGCTCCCGCACACTTGCAATGTCGCGGAACTTGTGCCTCACGCGACAGGGATCCACTCCGCAGACGTGGTCCACACAGAGCGCCGTCACCGCGCGCCATTGGTCGGCATGTCTGCACCTCCACTCCCCCCACCTGCCAGGCATCGGCGTGTGATAACCGAGGTCATGCCTTCGCGGCAAATACTTCGCCACTCACGTGTCCGTGGCGAAGTATTTGTTGCCCCTGCCTCCGGCGCCGCCTCGGGCGGCGACGAACTTGGCGCCGTCCTCGTCCAGACTGGCGCACAGCGTCCCATCAGCTGACTGGAACATGGTGCCTACTGGCACCTGTCAGAAAAAAGCGTCAGTTCGGCGGGACGTGCACGCATTCAGCGCTATCGGTTCGATTTTGGCGGGCAAAGGGACCTTAAACACCACATCACGCCACGCACACAGCACATCACGCCAAAAAGGATCAAACAGAAGACGAGGTCCGGAGAGTGGAGTGACCCCTGCTCCCCCGCCGGTTACATCTCGGAGTGACGTGGTACTGACGTTTTGGGGGCGTTTCTTTCCGGGCCACATGCGAAGACGTCATGTTAGATCCCGCCACAGTCAAGGGACCACGCTCCTCCCCCCTCCCTGACGGAGTATGACGGACCCTGAATCGACGGAGGGGGACAATGCCTAGAACTATCGCGGCTATCCGGCCGGGGGTTAACACATCGATGACTTCCGGCCCAATAGTCCTCACTACGCCTGCACCGTCCGACGTTTTATGACGAGCTGCTACACAAGGCAACACGTCCTCCGTATTTCAGGACCACGGGAACATGTGAACATTTTAACTGACACAACGCGCGGCAACTTCAGGGTCGGGTGGGGCCGCGTCGAGACGGTGTAACCCCGGTCTACAAGATCACCAATACCAGGCGACACGAGACACAGTGGACGCCGTCACGCGTGCCTTACAACCATGCGTGCCATGGTTCCAGCCAAACGGAAATTAGCACTGTTCTGCTTTTGTTCCTCGCAAAACCGCTCTTCACACAGTACACTCCATCAGGCCAGCACCACCAGGCGGTGCGGTCCGTGAGACCTGCAGCACGAGGTGCGGCGCCGTCTTGCCGTGACAGTCCCGGCGGGCGCCGTTCTCGCCGTGCTCGGCGCAGAGCACGGAGCTCAGGTGCCCCAGGCCCCGGACGTTGGTGCTCGCCTGGGAAAACGCCCGGCGGCCGCTGAGACGGCCGTGTCGGCGCCAACAGGCGCAGCCGCGTGACGCGACAACCAACGATGGCAAGGGAAGGGGCGGTTGCTGCATTTTAATGACGTTCGGGCTGTGGGGCAAACAGCGGTCTCAAGAGAACTCTGACTGGGTGTAGGGAGGCATGAAACGCTTGGAAGCATTAGTAATGGCACGGCCTGTGACGGCATTGTTAACAGTAAACAGATTGCGCTTGCAACTACTTATACGCGTGTCAGAACCGGACGAGCAGAGCGTTCACGAGATCAACCTCCCGACCTGACAATCTCCCGAGTCGACAAAACCCCCGACTCGACAATCTCCCGGCTCGACAAACTTCCAATTTGACACACTTCCGACTCGACAAACCTCCATTTTGTTAAAAAAAGGTTCGACAAACTCCGAACTGCACAAACTCCCGACTCGACAATCCCCCGGTCCGACGAGCTCCCGACTCAAACGCGACACGCCCCCGCCCACCGCCCGGCCCGGACGGCCGCGACCTCACCTGGAAGACGACGTGTCCGCCGGCGCCGCCGTCGCCGCCGTCCGGGCCCGCGCGCGGGTTGCGGTAGACGCGCGCCAGCGAGACGGCGCCGTCGCCGCCGCGGCCGGCCGACACCCGCAGTCGGCGCCAGTCGACAAAAGGCCGCGGCTGCCGGCCGGACGGCGGCCGTCAGGTCACCTGCCCACCTTCCCCACGCAGACACACACGGACTTACACAGGCCAGCATTGCTGACCTCTCCCACAGACACAGCCTGGCGGCCTGGCATCACACAGGTGCACAGACTGATGCCAATGACCCCTCTTCCAAACACGAAGACTGATATCAAAGACCATGCTGCTATGTGCGGTGCAGTAAGCTGAAAATATCTTCCGTGGTATACGCCTACTTGGAGTGCTTAAAACTCCACGTTGCACCACTCATACAGTTAAACAGTGTTACAATAAATCAAAATGATATCACGGAATAAATAAAAATGATATCCTCTGGCAATAGCGGATATGTCTAAATATCGCCATAAATAAAAATGATATCCTCTGGCAATGCCGGACATGTCTAAATACCGTCAATTAGCAAGTTTCCAATCACGTACTTTAAACCTAATTCACACCTACCCATGACCAATGGCCATCCATGGGTACCAACATCTTTCTCTACTTCAGACATCATAAATGTACTCTAGACAAAAAGCTCATATGCTGGATCACAGCTACCAAAGCTTTTACACACTATCTAACACACCTGATTACACACTTATTCAAATGCAGCTTGCGTTCGTTTTCAACTGAAAGTGTGAACATTATCAAGACGTATTCATATCCTTATGAACATCATAATTACGCAGATTGGACATTTTCGACCAAGTGAGGGGCATGCTGTCTGCGCTGTCATCTGTCTAAGCATGAGACCATCCAGGAAATTTCAAACATCCACAAAAACAGCAGGCAATTAACACTGCGGTCCAACGCTACTGATAAAGAGATGCAGACTAACATTGCCTCTCCTGGCAGCCGTTGCCTTCCTCGGCAGGAGAGGCTCTGCTGGCTCTGCTGACTCTGCCCTCTCTGCCGGCTCGCGGCCGCTGCCGTCACTGCCCAGAGGACTACTGGAGCAGGCCACACCCCTGGATGGCGGCCAGGACAGTGCAGCAGTTGCCGGCAGGCCTGGCTTTTGGCGCTGACCACAGCAGAGCTGGCGCCGTACACACCAGCTGGCCGAGCTGCTGAGCATCATGCTGGAATGTAGTAAGTGACTGGTGACAAAAAGAAAAGCCCATGTAAAAATGCTGCATCTCACAGAAAACATGTTGAGAGATCTGTTGAATTCTGTTGATTGGTTTCTGTAATAAGTATGAGCACCTCATAAAACAAGAATATTCAAAATGCATATATATTTTTGCTTACATAGAATTGTAGGTGTGCAGATACACCACTAAACAAAGTACAACAGGAAATCAACACAATGTAAACATGTGAGGGCAATGAACATAGGATGCAATTGAACTTGTCAGGGTGCAGGAGTGACTGGTGCATCTGGTGGGTGTAGATCTTTGTAAACACCATTGCATCTGTGTCCAATGACAATGTTTTTTGAAGACATTTAGATGGGTGGGTTTTTAAGGCTAAAACCACAGATGAAAATAAATGTTAAACAAGAACAGTGAGAAAAGATGGCATTGCATCACACATCAGCAATGGTCAGAAAGGAATTAGACAAATATTATCTGTTTTGCCCCTCACAAATGCTAAATAGTTTTTACTGACATTTTACTTATGGTACTATGCCCAAAGTTAGCAAAACTATTTAAGAGACTTGATGTCAATTTGGCCTTACTCAAAAATAATCAATGATATATAACCATATATGATATTTGCAATGGAATGATATATATATATATGCATATATACATATGCTATATATATATATATATATATATATATATATATATATATATATATACATGGCAAATACACTGAAACCTAACAATTACACATAACAAAGATGCAATGCTCATTGCACCATAGTGAGAAAATGCATAATGCCAACAGGCCTAGGAGAGTTGAGCATGGGGCTGACTTACAGCCCAATCTTGTCCCAACTTAAGCTTACTTTCAAAATGTTATATGTATCTTCTAACTTAAATGTGCATCTTGCAAATGTATCAATGTCATTCAAATCAGACTTTCCAACTCAGTTCTGATTTTGACTCTATTCTGCTGCTGCTTCTCTCCATCCTGTTGAAACAGCACTTCAGTCATGTCCTCAGCACATGACTCAACCAACAAATTTTGTATACCATACAGATCCTGACCCTTGTAAACCAATCTGTGCCTGATAGAATGGTACTGGTAGTCTCTCAGAACATTCATGGTAACAATGGAAGCAATTTTCTCACAGTCCTATGCAGAGCTATGTATGGGTCTTGGATGCATCTGCACAACCATTTGAACTCAAGGCACCTTGTCCTGAGTAGTCTAATATGCATCTGATACTAGTTGTGCAAGGTTTTGGTTTGATGTTCTGGTTGATTGGTTCAGTTTGAAGCACACAGCTGCTTGGGCTCAAGTGTCTGATGTTCAATTCACACCACAACCCCAAAACCACTGACCAGCAGCTAGCAGCATCAAAATTTGCGCCCATAGCCTGAACATGAAACCAAGTGCTTATTCAGTGAGTGAAGGAAAAGAATGTCACACTTTTGGATTCATTAATTGATTTGTTTGGCTGTTTTTGTCTGTTTTCTGGCTTCTTTTTCAATGCATCAGTTTGGCATGAACACAAGCATCATAGTCAGAAGCTGACTAGTCCTGTCAGGCTGTGTGCCATCATGTGTCGGTCAGCCATCTCTCCCTGGTTGTTTGTGCTTAGGCACACAGCCTTTCTGGCTCAGGCATTCAGTGCCCAATCCATACCACACATATCACCAATCAAGAGCTAATGGCAGGGGCACTGATTTCCGTAAATGATTGTGGGGCCGAGGACAAGTTAATCTCCCCCAAATGTAGTTTTCACAGTGGGTTTGGTCCACTTTATTTTGACCAATGGAACTTTATGTGTTTTGGTTACTACTCATCAGCTTAAAAATTGTTCTTATCCCCATTTATACACTTATACAGGTATATATACATATAGAAGATGGAATGATAGACATACTGCTTTAGACTTCATTCTTTATATCCTCCCTATTTCTTACCTATTTCAGACATTCTTTCCATTATTATTGCTCATTTCCCTTCAAAACTGGCAGAAAATATTGGTTGGGCCAAAACCAACAATGGATGGACCTAAATCAACATTGGGTGAGCCAGGGCCCTCTCAAAGGAATACAAATCGACACCCCTGGCTAGTGGCGTCGAAATTCGAACTTACGACTTCCTGATAATGAGCCCGAGTTTGAATTAACCCAATAAGCTAAAGGGGAGGACGAGCCAAGATTACTGGACTTCTTGCAAAATCAGACATCTACTTCGGTTGGTTGGTTGATCTGGGTTAGGGCGCACAGGCACTTGGGCTCAAGCGTCAGGTGTCCAATCCACACCACACATGTTACTGATCGAGAGCTAGCGGCGTCGAGTTTTCAACCCACCTCCTTGCGATTATGAGTCCACCACGCTCACCAGGACATCTATGGACGAGCCTTTGATTTACCACCGCTGCGGGACTTTATATGTCTTTGCTGCGCCATACATGTCATTTGGTAAAAAGATGTAAAAAGCAACAAGTCATTTTTGATAAAATGCGGCTAATTTCCCTGGTCCATTTTACAATGTTAAATTGCTCATTATAACGTGCATTGTTCAATAAGGTTGCATGAATATAGCTCCGATGCAAATAGTTCCAGCTAATAGCAGATGTCAGTTGATTTCTTTCATCAGAAGCCCCTCGGCCAGGGGTGTAAGAGCCGGGAAGGGAGAGGCACGGTGCAGATTTGTGCTGTGTTCCCGAGTTATCTCCTTCGCTATGTCACGAGCAGCCGTTTTCGAGAACACTGTGAACGGCTAGTAAGATGTATGGTAAATGTCATCATGAATAGCACCGAAAATGGCTGCTCGAACTGTACGTGAAAGGACTTGCATAGCATTAACTACCCTCTTTGTATCCGCCCACGCTGGGAGGAATGGCCTGCCAGAGGATTGGGTGACGAGCAGCATGACAGACGGGGATAACTCGGAATTAGAACACCAGTCTGCGGGGGCAGCTGCCCCCAAGTTTGGGATTCATTTAACAGTAGCCCTACGGTGGTGCATGGAAAGAAACGAAGTAAAAAATCACGTTTGTCCCCCCCCCTCAACTCCACAGAGGTTCCGACACTCCCGCCTTTAGCCCATGTAAACAATAGAATAAAAAGGCGCATGGTTGTCTTTGTGCTTAAACTGGGAAGTAGCCATCCTGGTTAATCTCGGTCTCTACGCTAAATCTGCTAAATGTCTAATAAAAATGTTGGATGGGACCGGGGGCGGGCCATGATTTTCTTAAGTGGGGGACCCGTAGCTCAGTGTGCACTGAAATCATACGAAAACCGCTTGCTGGGAAGACGATGTGCAATTGTTTTCACAAACTAATGCAGGCCTAATGGGGGCGGGCCCTCGGGTCCTCCTTTGGCTGCACTGGTGGATAGGACCCGAAATTCATGTTAGACATAGAAGCTATTTTGAGCATATTTTGTTCTGACGAGGTAGGGTCTGTGAAATTATAGTCGGACAAAAACATCCAAGACTGACTGCAGCGCCGACGAGACACGAGATTCTGGACGCCGAGTCTGCGTTAAGCTGTGCGTCCTAACACTTAAACAAACAAACAAATTCACCAGATCATAAAGGTTCCGGAGGTACTTCCGAAGGGTGACAGGGAAATGTTTTATGACTAGGGGAAAGTCATATTTTGAGCCAAGTTTTTCATATAGCATCACAGGGATTGATACAAAGGAATCCAGATTTCAAAAGTCTTTTAGCGGTTGGAGCGAGGTCAGTTAAAGCCCGCCTCTTTAGTCCAAAACCACTTCAAAATCTGGTGAAGGTCTGTCTCTGTGTCTCTTCTTTCCCTTACTTTTCTTTTTCGTGTAAAATTAAGCTATTTCATGCCTATTTCAACTGATTTCCCAAGCAGATTGGAACCCTTTTCTCTCAAATTATCCTTTTACCACCTTCTGCACCGCTTCTGTCGTCCATGTTCCCATGAAGCGTCTCAAGTAGGCCGTTTCAGCTGCAATGTAAAATGTTTCTCTCGTTGTCCATACATGTATGAAGCTAAGACTCGCAATGTTTCGGCGCTAAGCCATCTTAAGGAGTTCACTGCTTGTCCTGAGGCCACCTTCATTCCTGAAGATTGCACAGAGCCGAAACCTCGAGTCGTTAACTTGGGATCTATATTTGAGATATATAATTTTTTGGGATGTATATTTGGGATATAGAAAATACCTTCTCCGGATCCAAAAGCTTGGTTTTTTATCTCGCACCATGCAGAAAGCTTGGAACTGGATTTTAACCATTTCTGAATTTATGAGATTGTTTATTTCATGGGAGCACTCCCTTTCTCCGACCGCATTTATTGGGATTTTAATTTCTGGTTGGTCTCGAATAAGCGTGGTTATAGCTCCTTTTTCACGTCACCTGATATTTTCTTCCCATTTTCATTCGTGTACCATTAACGCCTGTCCACTAGACGCTAAGTCCCACAGATCCATCCGTGTACTCGTGCGCAACTGAACTCGGCTGCCTTTGCGCTTGTGCGTGGCCAGCGTCGTGGGCGGCTGGCATTTCAGCAGGAAAGGGACAGCAATCGAGAGTCGTGTCGTTTATTGCAGGAACGGTCGTCAACAGTTCGACAAACGACTGCCAGCCGTCTCGTCGCCTCATGGCCGTTGCGTCGCGGTCGACGCCGGCTCCGTCCGAGACGACGTTCCCCGCCCGGCGCTCGCGGCGCGCGCAATAAGTTACCGGTAAATGGCAGTGCTGACCACGCTAAGGGTTCGGCGGCGGTTTCGGCGCACGTAGCTCGCAACACGGCGCGCGGGGCTGCTCTATGCCGTCTGCTGCCGGCGCTAGTGACGGAAACTGGCTGGCGCGAGCCGGCGGGCCGCGACGGCCGGCGGCGGACACGCGTCCGCCGGCGACTAACGAGCAAGCGCGGTTCGTGCAACTCCCTCGCACAACATCACCTAGCTACACTGCACGCAGCACACAACAGGAATCGGTTTGCAGACGCGCGTCTTCTTCGTCGTGCCGTACATCATCTTGCACTGGAAATTGAAGACGCCGCAGCCATCGACGGGGCTGGTCACCGTGTGCTCGCCGTCCTCGCCCGGCGGGCGCACGATGCCCCTGAAGCCGCTGGGCACGGTCATGTCGGTGCCGGGGATTCGGCTGCCCGGCCCGAGCACCTGGCCGGGGAAGAGGGGCGGCACGCCGTCGACGCCGCCCGGCCCCACGCCGTAGGCGCCACCCGGCCCCACGCCGGCCGGGCCGCCGGGCACCATGCCACCTGGACCGCCGGGCAACATGCCGCCTGGACCGCCGGGCACCATACCGCCTGGACCGCCGGGCACCATACCGCCTGGACCGCCGGGCACCATACCGCCTGGACCGCCGGGCACCATACCGCCTGGACCGCCGGGCAACATGCCACCTGGACCGCCGGGCACCATACCGCCTGGACCGCCGGGCAACATGCCGCCTGGACCGCCGAAGGGTCCCGCGCCAGGTCCTACTCCGGCAGGTCCCATTCCTCCGACTCCTGGTCCTCCGGGCATTACTCCGCCGACTCCTGGTCCTCCGGGCTGCACTCCACCGACTCCTGGTCCTCCGGGCATTACTCCACCGACTCCTGGTCCTCCGGGCTGCACTCCACCGACTCCTGGTCCTCCGGGCATTACTCCACCGACTCCTGGTCCTCCGGGCATTACTCCGCCAACTCCTGGTCCTCCGGGCTGCACTCCGCCAACTCCTGGTCCTCCGGGCGCTGCTCCGCCGACTCCTGGTCCTCCGGCCCTGACGGGCTCGGCCGAGATCCTGCCGCCGGCGCCGGCGCCGCGGCGCAGGCCGCGGAAGTCGGAGCCGGAGCCGGCCTGTGCGCCGCCAGCGCCCGGCCCGCCCAGCACGCCCTCCAGCTGCGCCGACGACGAGCCGCCGGCGCGGCCCAGCTGGTTGGCCGCCTGCGCCGCGCCCTGGTAGCCCAGCCGGCCGTCTCTCGTGCGAGCCACGGTGAAGCCCGACTGCGAGGAGGAGCGGCCGACGCCGTCGGCGCCGGACTGGGCCGAGCCGCCGCCGGCGCTGGACGACACCTGGGACGAGGTGCGGCCCGCCTGGGAGCCGGACATGCCGGCCGCCTGGCCGGCGCCGGTCAGGCGCGAGATCTGCACCTGGGTGCGCGCGTTGCCCTCGCCGGAGCGGGCGCCGGCCGCGCTGCTGGCGCCCGTCCTGCCGCCCTGCACCTGCGACTGCGAGAGCTTATCCCGGCCGCCGCTCTGCGACTGCGCCTGGAAGCGGCCGACGCCGCCGAACGAGCCGCTCACGTCTGACTTGGTGCCGTAGTCGCCCAGCGCGCCCTGCGCCGACGCCGCCGCCGACGTGTCCTCGCGGCTGACCTGGACCTGGCTCTGCGCCGCCGCCGCGTTGCCCAACGCCTGCGCCTGGCCGCGCGAGCCGGAGATGGGTCGGCGGGCGGCGGCCGGGCCGCGGCCGACTCCGGGGGACGCCGGGGACGCCCCAGCCGGTCGGTCTTCCAGCTACGCCCGGCGCAACACCAGCCCCCGGCGCAACGCCAACTCCCGGCCTAACGCCAACCCCTGGCCCAACACCAACGCCCGGCCTCATCCCGGCGCCAGGGCCGAACACGGCTCCCGGTGCAGCACCAACGCCCGGTCTTGCTCCAACTCCAGGCCCAAAACCAGCTCCCGGTGCCGCTCCAACTCCTGGTCCGAAACCGACCCCTGGTCCTGCTCCAACTCCTGGTCCTAAACCAACTCCCGGTCCCGCTCCAACTCCAGGTCCAAAACCAACTCCCGGCCCCGCTCCAACTCCTGGTCCGAAACCGACCCCTGGTCCTGCTCCAACTCCTGGTCCTAAACCAACTCCCGGCCCTGCTCCAACTCCAGGTCCAAAACCAGCTCCCGGTGCCGCTCCAACTCCTGGTCCGAAACCGACTCCCGGCCCTGCTCCAACTCCAGGCCCAAAACCAGCTCCCGGTGCCGCTCCAACTCCTGGTCCGAAACCGACCCCTGGTCCTGCTCCAACTCCTGGTCCTAAACCAACTCCCGGTCCCGCTCCAACTCCAGGTCCAAAACCAACTCCCGGTCCTGCCCCAACTCCCGGTACCACTCCAGCTCCAGGTCCAACACCAGCTCCCGGTACCATTCCAGCTCCTGGTCCAACACCAGCTCCCGGTACCATTCCAGCTCCAGGTCCAAAACCAGCTCCCGGTACCATTCCAACTCCTGGTCCAACACCAGCTCCCGGTAACATTCCAGCACCAGGTCCAACACCAGCTCCCGGCACCATTCCAGCTCCTGGTCCAACACCAGCTCCCGGTACCATTCCAACTCCAGGTCCAACACCAGCTCCCGGTATCATTCCAGCTCCAGGTCCAAAACCAGCTGCCGGTCCAGCCCCTGGCCCGGCCCAACCGCCAGCGCCCGGCCAGCCTGCGGGACCAACGCCGCCGGCCGCGCCGAACGACGCGAAGCGGCCGTCACCGCCGCCGGCCGCCGTGGCCTGGCCGGGCCCCCAGCCGGTGATGCCGACGGTGTCAGGACCGCAGCCGACGCAGTCGCCGCTGGCGCCCGACATGGACTGGCTGAGGCCGGAGCCCTGACTGCCCGCTGCGGAACACACGTCGGGCGTTACCGCCGGCTGCGCCGCTCGAGACGCGGCCAGCCTCCACCGGATCCACCGCCGACTGTCCACCCAGTTCAGACAGTGACGTCACTTAACGCCGCCGAAGGCTCGGCGTGTTCTAGGGGATAACGCCGAGGAAGTCATGAGAGACTGTTTCTATGAGTTGTTTTTTGGAAAAGCGGTAATTTAAGCATTCAGCTGCAGCTTCAAATTACGGGATTCGTATCAAATCACGAAGAGCAGAACTCAGGTGAGTTGGCAAAAACATTGAGACACGGAAGATACTTGTGGACAAGAGTGCATATCCGAGATCCGATTGGATGAATGTACGTGGAGCAAAACTTGATGCAATCTTTTTGAAGACAGACGTGCGTTTTACAAAAGCTTCCATGAACTTGCCTTTCGGGTACTAAAGCATCAAATATTCTCTGTTTTGAATGCATATCAATTCAGTCGAAAGACACAAAACAAAGTATCCTTTTTCTTTCTGAACACAGGTGTATCAGGTGGCCGATGAATTACTCATGTCCACTTCGTATCTATTCCGTTGTCTTCGGGTCACGTCTGAAAATCATGCCAAAACTGCTCTCCCAGGTCTATCCCGGGTCTCCGGAGCGGAGAGTCAATCCGAGGACAGGGACGAACGCGTCACGTTAGGTGCGTTTCCTCACCGACGGCGGACTGGGCCCGCTTGGGGGTGGCCATGGCGTTACTGGATCCGGCGCCCCGTCCGTAGTGGCTCCAGGCCGACTGCGACTGGCCTCCCCAGGTGTTGGTTTCCCGCTTGGCGCGGTCTGCGGAAGTGACGCAGACTCCGGTCACACGGGCGGGCTGGGACGCGACACTTCACCCGGGGTACCTCGGCCCTGGGGCCCGCGGCCCACGGAGGTCGGCGGTATGCTCGCTCACAGTGACTGAGCTGGCCGAGAGTGCCGGCATAAATGGGACTCCGAGCCTCCTCCTGGTGGTCAGAACTCGGAGCTCAGGGCTTCTCTACAGAGATACCCGGGTCAAGCGTGCTTGCTCGTTAATTTCAAATTGGGTGATGATGAGTCTGACATTTTTAAACAGAGTATGTGAGATGCCGAACTTGCGCTGCTGAGAGAGAAAAAGTTTGACGCTTACAAACGAACTCTTGGCTGTCGACCTGTTCTTCCAAGGCATTGACAGGGTACTCGATTCCGTCGAATTCCAGCAGGCTCGGTCTCTCCGGAGAGAGCCAGGTGGCGGTCATGCCGGCGCAGAACTTTTGCACCTTCTCGCCGGCCTGCTGTCCAGTCTGCGGTGGACGAGAGACGCAGGCGATTATTCCAGAAAACACCGGAAGCTTTCCTGGGACTGGATCATTCCTTCCCGTCCACGACATAAGCTCCCTGCTTAAATATCCAAAAATGCAGGTCCTGATCCACTCAGCTGTCTGATATCTTCAGTTATGTAACCCGGCCACGGTATCAGGTGGATCTCGGTCAACAAGGACAACGCCAGTCAAACTATCGCCAGAGCATTACCACAAGAAAAACGAAAGCTTCAGTTTCACAAGAGTTCTGCAGTTCCTCTTGTCAGCCTGAAGGGGCGCCCTGGTGTGATCACACCCAGACGCTGCGGCCGTTTTCCAGTCGGGCGGACCCTACGCGGCGTCGGCGCCGACCCCGACCGCCCGCGGACATCCCAGCCGCCGGCACCGACGGTCGGCGCACCGTCTCCTCTCCGACCCCCACCTCCTGGTCGGTGAGGTTGACGTTCCAGGTGTAGAGCGTGCTGGCCGGCTCGGCAATCATCTGCTCGCGGATGGCCTCCAGCACGGTCTGGTGCTGGTAGAAGTCGTCATCGATCCGCTCCAGGAAACAGTCGCCAGTGTCTCCGGCCCGGTGCGCCACCACACGCTGAGGTCAGTCGGGGGGGGGGGGGGCAGATCAGCGACGACACAGACCCCCTCAGGCGGCACATGTGTGGGGGCGGCGGGGCAACAGGGGCCGCCGCTGCTGCGGACTTTTGAAACCCCTCCTTGTTGGTGGGTGCCTACGTCAGATGGCACCGTGTCACATCAAGACGCGGCAAAAACAGGGTGAAGTACGGTTTTGCGGAAGTCGTGTGCGGTCGCGACGACATGCGCCGGACCGGATCGAGCCCTAATTACTCACGACAAAACGAAGCGGCAAACCGATCATCACTCGATCGCCAGAACTGGAGGAACAAGGTCCGCACGGTGTAGCCGCGGCGGAAAATGGCGCCACGAACCTGCTGGAAGTCGTACAGGCTGACGGAGTCCTGGCGGGTGTCCGCCGGCGACACGAACGCCATCTGCTGCATCTCGTCCACAACAACGGTGACGGGCACCGAGGAGCCCTCGTCGCTCTCGAACGTCACATGGTGGAACTGTCGACACACGGTTTTGGTCAGTTCACGTTTGCTCGAGCTCCAGGACTGGTCGTGCACGTGGGCAGGCTTTCTGGTAGGCAACGCAACTGCGATCTGGGTTAGAATAAGAAAACCCTGATATAGATACTAGAACTAGAAAGATAGATAGATTAGAATAGATAGATAGATAGATAGATAGATAGATAGATAGATAGATAGATAGATAGATAGATAGACAGATAAATAGATAGATAGATAGATAGATAGACTGACAGACAGACAGACAGACAGACAGACAGACAGATAGATGATAGATAGATAGATAGATAGATAGATAGATAGATAGATAGATAGATAGATAGATAGATAGATAGATAGATAGATAGATAGATAGATGGATAGATAGATAGATAGCTAGAATGGAGAATTAGAAGTAGAAAAGTAGAAAACTTGGATAGTTTGTTGACCGCAGACGCATTACAATGTTTGCCGTGGCTTCGTAATGGACCTGACAAACTTACCGTGATTTGGGTTCTTATGTGTCCTAACTATGAGCACCCTAGAGATGTTCGGCATGCGAATTGTAACTTCGGTCAGCTAACATAAGCATCCAACACGGCGTTTGCCAGTTTGCATGTACGATTATTCGGCCCCAAAATGCAACGGCACAGGAGAACAATTTGCTCTTCGTGTGGATCTCCATTCCTGGGGTGGGCCCGGCAGGGGACGGATCTCCACTCTTGGGGCGGGCCCGGCAGGGGCGGGATCTCCACTCCTGGAGCGGACACGGCAAGGGCGGGATCTCCACTCCTGGGGCGGGTCCGGCAGGGGCGGGATTTCACTCCTAGGGCGGGTCCGGCAGGGGCGGGATCTCCACTCCTGAGGCGGGCCCGCAAGGGGCGGCGTCTCCACTCCTGAGGCGGGCCCGGCAGGGGCGGGATCCGGAGCCGGCTCCCGCGGCCCGCCGGCCGGTCCGTCCGTCCCGGGCGGGGGCGGCGGGCGGCGGAATGTCGCCGGAGTTTATGGCGGCCGTACCGCGCGGCGCCGGCCACCGGTCGGTATAAACAGAGCGGCGCTCTCTGCCGGCGGCCGCCACCGTTGCTGTGGGCCCGGAGGTCGGCCGGTCGGCCAGGCGGCTCTCTGTTTACACAGCCGGCGACAGAGCGACACCGGCGCGCGGACCCCGTCTGCAATGAATGGGACAAGGTCGCCGGCTGCCGGTCAGAGGAGCGCACGGTCCCGGTCAGAGACGGAGGGGCGCTGGGCGTCAGGTTTCCGCTTAGCGGGCCGTCAGCGGCAAACACCAGGGCTCGGCTATAAGCTGACAGTGATTGATTACACTAGCTTGGCATTTTGGCACTTCCAATTCATCTGCTTGATCGTTTGTTTGATCGTTTACTACGGATTCACTCCCGGATGCAGATGTGCCACGAGCAATAGGGTGCAAGAAGAAGTCCAGTCGGGTGCAAGAATACTATACGGAACGCGAGCACCAGACACCTTTCACAACGTACCCCTTGCCACTTGCCAATGAGCCCTGAACTCCTCAGAGTTTTCAAAACACAAGACGTGCTTTAAGAACATCGATTCACCAGGAATACTTCAAATGCTTTGATTTTTAAAAAGCCGCTCTCCGAGCGACAACGTAAGTTGGAAAGTATTCTCATAATTTAGTCCTCATGGTCATTCCACGACATAACCAAATCATTTCGTGGACGATCTGTGAGTCGAAAACTAAACGTAACTCCACATCAGTACCGGATGTAAAAGACTGGACTCACTCATTGTGAAAAGTAAAAGTGAAAAGTACCGTCCTCGACGAGAGGGTATTGGATGTGGACGGGAAGATATGGCGGGGGGGAGGGTGGCAGGGCTCGGTAGCCGACCTGGCTCCTCTTGGTCCAGACACATTTTTAGTCTATTCTCCGTCTCGTGCCCTTGTTGCACTGACCAGACAGGCCCGAGTCTCCATCATCGGAAACACGTTGAAGCGAGGGCTACGAGATCAGTTCGGAACGAAGTGGCATGTGCTTGCGACGAAGCCTGAGCGAAATGTGCTCATGTGCTCACTCATTTACGCCATAAGCTGGGTGCTGTCGCCTGTTCGTACGAGTTGGCCCATGGCTTTTTATGCACTTTTTTACACACACCGCTTTCACTCACGACTGGAAAACCGTAAGTAACGAAAAACGTGTGAAATGAGTAAAAGAACGAGCATTCAGGTCGTATTTACACGCCGCCCTCTGAGGTCAAAGACCTTGGTGTTATAAACCAGACACTGGAAAACGCGATATGCGACCTTTGAGCGCAATCTGTTATCGAGACCAAGGCTAACACGCAGGACCTGCGTCACCATCAATAGCCCTGACATACTCCAACGTTCAGTGACAACGTTCAGTTCAACTTTCAGTGACAACGTTCGAGTAGAAGCCGGCAACGAAAATCGTACTTGACCTTTTCGGATCAAGTTCTCCCCGGTTCTTCCAACATGGCACAAACACCAATACCATACTCGATATATAGGCAAAGAAATAAAGGTATATCACTAAAAATGGGAATATTTCCATGTTCTCTTATCTAAAATCATATGGTGTTACGAAGCTTAATTTGGTAACTATCGGAACAACAAAACGAGAGCAAGATAAACAACATTTTTGCATTTAGTTTCCCAATGTCGGCACTGCAACACGTAATGCGAACAGATTGCAGAAAGGCGCCTGGCGCACTTGACGCTACGCATTGAAGCGTTGGTAAACGATTCACAATTTCCCATTACGAAATGAAGAGGTGTAACTAATGGACACTCTTCGAGAAAAAGGTTGGAAGTGGTCGCGAGGCTGCGCTAATGCCATCCGAAAAGGCGCGTGTGTTCCAACGGGTACTTAGGGAGAAGATCTGGGTCTCATAAAACACTGTCGTTATCCTGTTTCAAATACGCCAACCATATACGCACAAAATCATCCACAAAGAGATACCTTAGAAGTGTTTTCACTGACAAAAAGTTCCTGTGTCAAAGGAGGGACAGAAAGTAAAAGGAAGAGTAGATGTTCTTTGTCACGCAGGACCGTTCTGAATCTTTCGCGAGGTCACGTAATAATCATGGACGATCAAACTCATTTGATGTGAACAAGATCGGTGTGGAGACTAAGGAACTTTACCGTGGAGACAAAGAAAATGCCCACAAAGGGGTCAAGTTCTGTTAAGAAACTCTGTAGGAAGGTCGTGCTCTGACAGACAGTTTCCAGCAAAGAAATGAACCATTTCTCGCCCAGAAATGGACTATGAATGGGGAGCTGTTACCTAAAGGAGTGCATCTCTTATCTGAGAAAGCCCATTTATCAGTTTTACCGAGGAGACAACGTGCCATTTTTGCCCGCTCTAACCACCTGGCATTAAAAGACAAAAGTACTGGATGGGTTGGAAAAGCCGAAAATACCTTACGTTAAGAAGGCGGAGAACCCACGCGCAGCATCACAGCTCAGGCAGATCGAGGGTTACGCGGCCCTACTCAATCGCCAGGTGCACAAACGCGGCTGGAGCGCGATGGATAACCATCAACTGAGGGACAGGGTCAGACAGTCAGTGGAAGAAGGTCAGCGCAGAACAGGGCCAAAGCCTGATGTGAGGAATGAAAACAATAGCCCAGAAAACGCTGCATGCCGTAATTGAGCGACTGTGAGACTGTATACAAGCCTCAAAAAAGTCTCATTTTTTAGTGATATGCCCTTAATTAGCAGTGTCGCGGGTGTCAGCACTGCTTTCACGGTGCCCTCCGGGCTCATGGGATGACGATTCGCGATGCGCAATGAGCGAAATCGGTTGCCGCGTTTTTTTTTGGCAGCCGATTTCCGGCTGCGACCCCTCATCCGAGTTTTATAAAGGCACATTTATAAAGGCGATAACTTGGATAAGGGATCGCACCTTTACTGTAAATTGTAGTCGTGAAGTCGTAATTTAATCGCCAGCTCCCGACGAAACGTCCCACTATGCTACATAGTACCAGGAACTAAAATGAGGCTGCTTCTAACCACAAAGGTCCCGTATTTGCTGTATCGCGACAAATGACATTCTCGTGGCGTGAGCGGACCGCTGGCACGGCCCGTACCGCGTCTGGAAATAACCGACCTTCGCGTTTAGTTTTCGGTAACCCCGTTAACTGAGGGCGTTTAACTGGGTCGGGCTCCGTCGCCATGAGAGGGAGCGCCTTCTCCTCACCTGCACGTGACGGGCAGCGGCCGGGCTGAGACAGAGCAGCAGGGCGAGCCACCCCGCCGACGCCATCTTCGACTGATGACCCGACACCAGCACGTGCCCCCTTTTCAAGCTTCTCGGCGTAAATAAACTGCTCCTGGCTATCAAGGTCGGGTGGGGGCGCGGGGGAGGGCGCCGGGACAGAGCTGCTCGCCCCGCCGACGACCGCCGCAGTATGTCGGAAAAGCGCGCCAAAACATATCGTAACTGATTATGTTGTCAGGGAGTAGCAAAAGCGGCGACGGCAATGGCGAAATCGACTTGTTTGCTCACTGACGATCATGGGGGCAAATAACACATAGCAAACGAAAATGTGGAGGGAAACTGGGAGGCGGATAGTGATGGAAGAGGTAAAAACGACTAATGGTACAAGTCGCTGGCCTTGAGAACAGTTATGTAGTCTTCGTCTATTTTAGTTGTTATCGTGGCGTTCATAATCTCGGGATGGTTTATCCACGAAATTTTGTTTATGCTTTTTTTTGTCTAATGATTCTGGCCCCAGCGATCCAGTGCTTGAATCGCAGTCCAGCTTAATGCTAGTGCCTTACATGGAGCAACGACGGAAACTCCTCGAATGTCGATTGAGAAAGATGAGATTGCGTTTTTAAAGAGAAACAAAACTTTTTTATATGCTGCAAACGAGGACCGATGCGTGGGTCCCACTGCAGTAGTTAAAGGTGATGGTGTACATTGGCTACTTGCGCAAACATACTCGTCAAAAAATACACAAATCACACAAAAACGCATACAAAAAAATACACAAATGCACTTCAGTTTCACAAATATACTGTCTCTAATAACGTTGTGTAAAACCGATTTATCCGGAAAATTTCTGGAAGCCTCCGGAAACGTAATTATTCAGAAATCATATTTTGTAGTCATCCGCCAATATGACGCAATGCGATCCTGCGTCGGCCAATGAACGCAAGCACTCTGGCCGGCGTCCGCTCACTGTTTGGTGCGATGTCGCGCAGCAGCCGCAAATAGGACACGGCCGAATAGGACACTTGGCAAAACCGTGGGAAATCGCTCTGAACATCCGTAAGCAGACATGTTTGTCTATCTATCTATCTATCTATCTATCTATCTATCTATCTATCTATCTATCTATCTCTCTCTCTCTCTCTCTCTCTCTCTCTCTCTCTCTCTCTCTCTATATATATATATATATATATATATATATATATATATATATATATATATATATATATATATATCGCTTACGGAATGGTTTCCAAAAGTGAGGCTACAACTAGCTATTCCAGTTGAAAAGGTGAAACGTTCATCCTAAGTCGGGAGTTGTTTCTTTGACAAGCTTAACAAGTTACAGCATTGTCATCTATTTTTTGCTGACGCTAGCTTTAAGTTTAAAACGTAATGTCGGTCGCATGTAATATCACTAAGCAATGTGCACTGATGAAGTAACATTCAGATGCGCTTGAACATCTTGTATGGAAAATTAACATAAGGAATGCTCCTCGCCGAAACAGGGAATAACCACGATTAGCTAACATCGTGAAGGAACATTTAAAACACGAACATAATGGGACACCTCTACATCATGGCCATCACTCCATCATTCTGCCACCCATGAGGGTCACGTAGTCTATATGAGGGGATCCCGACATGCATGCGATACGGTTTTCAGGCAGACGTTCGTCGGATTACAGTTCCCAGGGCAATAGTTTGTGGGGTAATAGTTCATAAGGACAAAAGTCCGTCGGACGAAAGTTCGTCTGAGGCAAAAGTTCATCTCGCAAGAGTTCGTATGGGCGAAGTTCGTCCAAGACAAAGTTGCGTCTGGGACAAAAGTTCGTATCGGACAAAGTTCGTTTAAGACAAAAGTTCGTCTAGGACAAAAGTTTGTCCAGCAAAAGCTCGTATAGGACATAAGTTCGTCTAGGACAAGAGTTCGTCCAGGACAAAAGTTCGTCTCACAAAAACTCGCTTCGGACGAAAGCTCGTCTGGGGAAAAAGTTCGTTTAGGGGAAAAGGTTAGGTTACGTTAGGCTACTATTTTCGGTCCTTTTTCACCGTTCCGATACGAACCTTTTCCAAAACGAACCTTAAGTTTACGAACCCTTGGTTACGAACCTTTTTCCTTACGAACATTTCCCGCTACGAACCGTTTTCCTACGAACCTCTCCCATACCAACATTTTGGAGTGCGAACTTTTTCCGTTAGCGAAACGAACTTGTCCTAAACAAACTTTTGCCCTTGATAGACTCTTGCTCTAGACAAACTTCTGTATGGCGAACTTTTGTCCTATACAAACTTTTGCCTCATACGAGCTTTTGCCTTGCGCGAACTTTTGTCTTAGACGAGCTTCTGCGAGAAGAACTTTTGTCCCAGACGAACCTTTGCCTCAGACGAACTTTTGCCCTAGATGAACTTCCACGAAACGACCTTTTGTCCTAGACGAACTTTTATCCTCGGTGAACTTTTACCCTCGACGAACTTCTGCCCCAGACGAACTTTTCCATGACGAACTTCTGCACGGCGAACTTTTGTCCTGGATAAACTTTTGCCCTAGCGAACTTTTACACGACAACTTCAGCACGACGAACTTTGGTTCGACGAACTGCTGCGATACGTTTTCCCTGAAATCATACGATACATTTTGAAAGTTGCGCTTCTGTTTCTTTCATGGCCAGAACATGCAGGTACTGTATTGTTGTATATGACCGTTTGCGGTAGGAAATGCATGCAATATCACAGATGCCCTGCACTGACGGCAAGGAAACGACGTTGCACAAACCAAAGCAATATCTTATTGTAACTCTTTTTTTCTGGACCTGTTGGAATGACCAGTCGGACGCAATGGAACGCGTTTTTCGAGACCTGACGCTGCTCGAAACAACATGACACGTCAAGCAAAACCGCACTTATCCAGTCCAGTGTTGCTTTTTTAGACAGTCTCATTTTAGCTTCGATTACTCACCACACGTGTCACTAAGTGTAGCAAAAGGAACGCACGGCATAAAGGCAAAGCATTTGTTTCCGATGGGACGACATCGTAGTCTGCAGTCAGAGAACAAGGTTAACGCTGTTGTCCGAGGCAAAGCTGAGTGCGACAATGCTTTCCTTGATCTTTATTTTGGTTAAAGATCAGCAATACTTTTTAGCTAACAAGAACCGAAATGCCCGGGACAAATGCCTCGTAAAACTACAACAAGCACCGTCCATAAACAATCGAGCCGGTCATTTTGCACCTCGTGAACTGCTCGTTTGTGTCCGGGACTGTGAGCGGACGTTCCTCGCGCAGTGGGCACTGTGCCGGTACCAGCCGGGCCATGGCGGCGCCCCAGGCGGCGCCGGAGCAGGCCAGTTTGGACCCGGCCGCACAAACGCGGACGAAATCAGCCGGCGGCGCCGGCCGGCTGCCGTCATTACGTCATAGCGTGCATGGCTCGCATCGTCCGTCTGCGTCACCGCCTGCATGGTACGCCGCCTATCTTGTACACGGGCGGCGGTGGGTTCGATTCCTGGAACGGCGTCCGATGTTTAATGTACGGTCAAGCTGGACGCGAGGCGGCCGGGGCCGAGGAACGCTCGACGCGAGCCGCTGTGTCACTGGAAACCTGGGCGTCTTCTCAAACATTTAGAAATTCTCTAGGAAGAACTCGTGGACGGTGGGTTTACGAGCCGCGTCATGCCTTGAAGTTAACCATATTCCACTGGGAGGAGACGGAGCTTCAAAAGCCCTCTCACGAGCTTTTGCTGCCGATTCCAGATTTTCAGAGCAGCGTCAAGAAACTTTTCCCAGGCGCGGAACCAAGTCAAGTTTTTGGGAGCACTTCAGACCGATTTGGCACTGTTTGACACATAAGAAAAATGGCGGCCAGAAATAGAGCTTGTAGGCTGCAAATCAAAACTTAATGTGAGTGTAAAGGTATTTAACTGGACGGAAACAAACAAATATTTTTGTGTACCTGAGATTGGTATCAAGTACACAGATACCAAGTACCTGTGTACTTGACCTCCCAAGGCAAGGTCAAGGTCAAACGCCAGATTTTGGTTGATGTGTGAAGTTTAAAGCGACTGATCAAAGAAAGTTGGATCACATTTATTTAGCATTGCGTTATATCACTTATTTCAAGTTCCAGGTCCATATCGATAAGAACACGAAGTTATGACCTAAAATGTCCACGCGTACCCCATATCACGACGGCCATTGACAGGACATTGAAGAATATTGTCCATTCAGATGAATGGCATCGTTTTGAAACCCCGACATGAACCGAAGGCTATTTTGATGTGACTGAGGTCATCTGAAATTATTTGAAGTCAAATATTATTAGTTGACATGATGAGAATGTGACTATAACAGAAGAGGTGCCGATTTGCATTTTTTGAGAGGGCTCTGGTCCACCCAAAGTTGATTTGGGTCCCCAATGTTGGTTTACTCCCCCCCATATCTTCTGTCAGTTTTAGAAGGAAATGAGTAGTAGCAACGAAAGAAACGGTCGCAATGGATAAAAGATAGGCGGAAAATAAAGAATAAAGCCTAAAGCAATGTACCCATCTACATATCTTCTATTTATCTCTGTCTTTCTCTCTCTCTCTCCCTTTATATATATATATATATATATATATATATATATATATATATATGTATGTATGTATATAACTATACACGTAGTGACAAATGCATTTGTTGTTTGGTAAATAGTAAATTATACATTTTCGTTGGTCAAAATACAGTGGACTAAATCCGTTGAGAAACCCATATTTGGGGGAAGGTTAGGTTGTCGGTCCCTCGGCTCGGCCTCCCCAATCATTTACAGAAATCGACGCCCCTGCATGACAGTTCCCCTTTTCCATGCCCCTCGCTCGGCCCATACACAGGTTATGCAAAAGACGCAAAGTGATTTGTATTCGTTAAGTATGACATGACTGGAAGAAACTAAAAAAAAAACAGCTTTGGTCGTAAGGAACCTTGTGAACGCCTATGTATTATGCGAAAATCCCAAACGCATGAAACAAAAGGAAGAGCTTCATTGATAAGGTCTCAGTTTATGCCAGTTACAACGAAATTAGTCCATAAACATGGAGTTATAATAAGCCAAGAAATGCCCTCCTCCATTTCTGATGATTTTGTTCCCCGTATCTACCGCTTACAACAGTGCTAAACTTTGTTTATATAAAAACGTATTTCGCGTCAAGGCGAATCGATCGCCATTTTTTCAGTCGGACGGGTAGTTCTCAAGATCTTGAGGAGGGGTACATAGCCCCCCTTCCCTTATGGGGTGCGTCCAGGTGTTATGGGTGCGGGAATGGGAGGAAAGCAGCATGCATCGAACGTTTCCGCACGCGTGCTAGCCTTGTGACAGGGGGTGCTGTAGAGGATGCTTGGCTTCAGTGCCATTTAGTCGTACATTGGAGGGTGGAGTCGCTTCTTCTGTACCGAGGCACGCATCGGAAAAGGACGTGGTTTTCAGAGGCGGTTAGAAATGTCTCACGCTGTCCGGCCCACCGATGAGTGACGCCGTCGTTCTCGTGCTGAAAGTCATAGACCACGACCAGGCTGGCCGTGTGGAAGAGCGCGAGGTCGGAGGCGTGAGACATCAGGGCAAACAGCTGCATCCAGAACCATCCGAAAAACGAATCGAATGTGACTGTGCTGCGTGCAGAAAAAATGTGTTCTCACTGGCGATCATCCGGCGACCTGGTGCCTGGGCCGGGCCGGGCGGCGACCGTCAGCCTCTGAGTCGGCAGCTGCGGGCCAGCCCGGTCCCCTGGCGGGACCGCCATACCCTGGGGCGTCTGTCCGACGGTCGCCATCAAACGGTGAAATACCGCCGCAGGAAAACCTCGGCCGAGGCGTAAATCCCTCGCCGTCGACAGGCCGCGCCAGACCAGACAGCGGTACAGGAGAGGCACGCTGTCCCAGCAGGCTCCGACTGCTGGCACCGGCCGGCCTCCCATTAACAGCCGCACAATTTACGGCCGGCACCGGCGCGCGAGGCACTAAACTGATTTTAAGCCTCGGGGATAAAATGAGACTTCGTACTTTCCGGTGAGCACGGCAGCGCGCCGCACAATAAGGAAATACGGCGTGGATCTTAAGCAAGTGTTTTCTTGACAAAGAGGACGTAAGATGTGCACCATCACCACTTCACCGTTCCTCAGTGGGCTAGTATAGAGACCAGTCAGTATTATTCTGAACGCGCCAGTACCAACGTGTGAAAGTAGCATCAAGCAGTAAAACTGCACCGACCATCAGTAACCCGCAATGGTTTCATTGTCTTTTTCAAAATGGTACACGTTTTATGACGACACTATTCTAATGGTCTGATGAAGTGCAATAAATATGGTTCATATCATGTACTTATTATTAACCAATGACATCGAGTCCTCTCTTTTGCAAAGCCAGGCTGTCGGGCATTCGTGTGGAGACGACAGTGCAAAAAGGACAAACGAATATACGCATCCAACGTAAAATCGCATTCTATTGGGCAACAAGTAACCATATACCTGCAGACCAAACGGGCACCCTGGGCCGAGACACACGTCGATATGGAGCCATGTTTTCAGGCCAGACGATTATGACTACACCGCAGTTATGTCTGTAGTCAGGCGTTTATTGATATTGGAGGTAAGCCATTGCAGAAGATTGCTAAATGACAGATAAACAGAAAAAAGTGCGTAAGAGGACCCGGGAGTCATCTCATGCCCCGCACGGTCAACTCGGACAGAACTCGTCTACGTTTTTTTTTTGTCATAATCGTTGGTCACAGTTTGTCATTTCGAGTCCTTGCAAGTCGCGCACATGCTTCACGGTGACAGCGTGCCGGTGTCCGATGAGACTCCGGATGCTCTGGAGATGGGAGGCGTGAGCTGATGCAACATATGTTTTTGCCTCAGCTGGCGAACGAGTGTATACGTTTGGCGCGGCTGGACGTCCTGGGGGGTTTGGAAAGGCTCAGACCCTCCCCCTCACAGCTTTCTGACATTGTAACGTTTGACGGGTAACAACGACAGGAAAGAAACGGTCGGAAATTCTAGTGAGATCTCTCACGAAAATGTTTCCGGAAAACTCCAGTTATGACGTCTGGCAACGGCGCCTGCTTTGCTGGCCCCAGGACGGCCATCATTGACTGCGCGTGTGGAGGGTTATGAGCTCTGCGCACCGCGCCTAGCACTCGCAAAAAGCCGGGCTCGGCAGCCACTGTGAGGGATTTCGAAATCGTTGCAGATGCTGTGGCCCAACGCGCGAGCGGGTTAAATATCTAATTGAAACGGACTGTTTATTGAAGACTTTTCACTGCGCGACAGCCAATGTCACGCAACGTCTGGGGATCACCGTTTCAGGTCAAGCTTGAATTGCGGAAAATGGTTTGGGTGAAACCAAAAGTGATAAGTCATAATCATTTCGCAGCATGCGAATCGTATGCTGCAGCCCATTCGTCGATAATGGCCATGTTAGCTAAAACTCTTTTTGCTCCTTTCAGGGCGAAGCCAGCCCGCCAGGCACAAATCTGCAGCTACCCCCCTGGTAAGCTTGGCTCCACCAGCCGGGAGAACGGTTGGTTTTTGGGTTATTTAACGACGCTTTTGATCGCTAGGGTCATTTCGCTTCGTAGCCTCTCACGCCGGTTGTCGCGAGGGACGGGAAAATGTCGCTATTACCCGGACTCAAACCGGGAACCTTTCGGTCACAAGGCGAGCACGGTAACCACTACACTACGCCGCCCCTCCCAATCCGGAGATCCGCGGTAACGTACAGGCTGGCGCCAGCGTCCGGTGCAGCAGCTGGGTACTTGACCGCAGCCTGTCTCCTGGCGGCGTGATTAGGCCTGATTAGCCCCGACAAAAGAGGAGGGGCAGGAGGCACATCCCCTCAACTGTTGCCGGATTAGTGTCAGGCCTTTTAGGATACGTGTGGAATCCCTCAGAACAGGCACGGAGTCTTCAGTTAGGATTCCAAGTTTCCGATTCGGCTGCCCCTGATATCGCGAGAGGGGTAACCGGAAAAATTACGTAAAGTGAATGGGTGTATGACAAATGCACGTATGCGCGAAAGTACGCAAACGCAAATTGCACGTATGTAGAAAAACCTAGGCAAGTGCAAACCTAACTTCATATTTAGCGAACCATTGGTATGTAAACTTGGCGGGTTGGCAGCTGTTTTCGTTAAAAACTGATGCAGACCTCTTTTTGTAAACTTTCTTTACGTTAGCTGTGGTTAGGTTTTGCGTAACTGACGCATGGGTGTGAACCGAAAGTTTTATTTTAATTGAAAAAAACAAATGGTCATATCGAACACTAGAAAGAAAAAAACTGGCCTTCGTTCTGTTTATTTCCAATAAGTCTTACTCGCTTCACCTACTCCACTTGACTTTTTCGCTTTGTTATTTCAGGTGGAACCAATTACCCAACAGCCTAACAAACAGGTACCAATTCATGTCAACATAAAATGTTGCATTTCCTGTTGACGCACGTTTGCATTACAGTATCTTGAGTCGGTTCTGAATTACTGTTATATGTTTCGTTTGGTTTGGTTTGATGAGGTTCGGTACGATTTGAAAGGTTTTCATCGGTTAGCATCACAGATAAACTTGCCCTTCAAGTACCTGTTACCCCAGGCAACGGCACGAGGAGTCATGATGGAGAACAATTGCCTGAAATTAAGAAAATAGGATGTGGAGTATTCGGTCACACGTGCATATCCCTCAACTTCATTCAAAGCACCTTATTGCCGGTACTCGTTTTCAATTTGATATAACCAATTTTAACAAAACGCATCTGTGGACCAGAAAGTTTCGAAATGCTGGACCGAGAGCCCCTTTAAAGGGAGCCCGTTCATGCCGCATGCCTTCCAAGAAACAAAGAAGAGCTGAACCAGCCGAAAACTGTGATATTGTAAGTTATGCCAAAGGCTGTTTTTTCTGTAGCATCATACGAAACTTTTGCCGACGCATACTCTGGCTTACTAGGCAGTCTACCCACGTATGCTTGAAACTTAATCAGTCAACAACCGAGTAAAAGTTCCGTTATTTATGCCACATGGAACCACTGAAGTGCTTTGATTGCCTTACTGAACATTTTAAATTTTTGCTTTCATCCGTGGTCACGTGCGTTTATCGCGACACATCTTTGGCGGTTATTCATATTCGTTCTGAAGCGAGTGCAAAATGGCCTGAAATGCCTCCCAGAAACGTCTCTTGGAACTGTTCCTGTTCAACCATCTAGGAAGTTAATAATTTGGAATAATCATTGCAAGAACTATGCATGGGAAAAGCCATCGAAGCTCAGCGCAATAGCTCAAGCGGTGTGGTTCTGGCGCCTGAAAAACCGTCAGAGAGGGAAAGGGGCCGAATCGGTCCCCGCAAGCAAACAGGGGCATGTGACAGACATTGCACTCAAAACATCACAAGGGAGAATGTCTAGGAAGGTGCCTTATATAATTTATGGAAGACTGAGATCATTACGCTCTCCATCCAGGGAAGAATCAGTGCTTCACGGGGGTAGGCATTGCTTGGGTCAGCTCCCATGCTTTCCCCTAATGTTAATAACATGAATGGCTGGAGCGTAAGGCTGTCTTACGTATGCTTTTTAGGTATGTTTTTGTGTTTGCGTTTATTCTTTTATAACATTTATTTTCCCAGTTCGAAGGCCAATTTATTCATGACCACCACCAAAATCCGTCTCGTTAAAAGTGCTAAAAATGACATAAAGTGGCAGCTGCATGCATACTGAGTTTATGAACATTAACTTCACGCTACTGTTTACGCCTATGTACGTGCGTGTGTACGTCTATGTGTCATAGGTGCATGTCTTGTATGTCCGCTTACGCATATGTACACTTGCGTATGCATAGTTGCGCTTTCGTGCATTCACGCATACGTTCTTTACACTTACGTACATGTGCGCATGCATACATTTGCTTCTACGTACATTTGCCACAAGTACATTTGCCGTACGTACATGTCCACTTGCGTACATACACTTATGTTGTAGGAAAACATGATCCATTGGGCAGGTAGGATGCCGGCCTTACCAGTTCTGGAAATTCTACATACTTATTTTTGGGCGTTGCGTGAAAAGAAGTGACTGAAAATGATTCGGGCCCTACCAACTTTAAACACGTTCAGAAGCACACGTCTACATTTGCATACGTACGTTTGTGGACATACTTTGCCTGATGTACGTTAGCTCTACACACAGGTGGCATAAAATCGGGTGAAAAATGGTCGTTAAAGCCGATGACCGTATGATCATCTTATACCGTATAATCTCAGTCTTCCTGATTCATCTATGATGCCTTTCAGATTTCACGTTTGGAATCAGCAAGCACCAACGCGCTAAACATGTGTAGTTACACATAAGCATGTATGACAGAACTTAATATTTCATAAGGGCCACAGACTGACGACGAATTATGAAACGAAACGGAGTTCATCTGCTCTAGTCTAGTCTAGTCTCTGAGGCGCCAGCGGAGATGCTGCTTCCGACCTTGTTTCCATCCCTCCCTGTTTTTGAAGCTGCTGCATCCAGGTTATCAACACTGCGCAGAAAAACTCACTCGGTCGCTACATCTCGCGCTATTACATCGGTCAGAAGTGACAACAGCCTCAGCTGGTGTCTTTCGCCAAAGGCAATCGTTGGCGACAGGCGGCCGCCATTTGGCCGCCATTTTGCTCGGCCCGCGCGGCCCCGTTTCTCGCAAGGAACCTCCGACGGGCGGAGCATCTTTGTTCCCTTCCTGCAGGTAGCCTTCAGCATTTCATAACAGTTCATAATTTACCGGCGCCGAGCCGGCTGCCGACGTTCAAAACATGTTTTCGTCGCACCGTTTCTCTGATGCCTGCCGCCGTGTCGGCTCCTGCAAGAGCCCCGCTGGGCAGCCCTCAGCAAGGTCCACTCGCCCCTTCCTGACCGCATGAAAGTGATCCCTATCACACCTCCAGCCAGATGTTCCAGATAAGGCTATTTTAGTCGGCGGCTTTTTGTTGGTGCGCGAGGACAGGTCGCACCCGGCCGGCGCCCGGACCGCCTGCAACACCTGCGCCGGGCGCAGACGGACAGCAGCCACCGTCGCCACCCCGCGCGCCTCACGTGCCGCGAACGTCAGCGCTGCTCGGCCGGCAGTGCTGTCAGGATGACCTGGAGTCACTCTGCCCTGCCGCTGGACGTGATGAAAAGCCCTCTCCGACCGCCGAGCGGGGTCGAGCTGGCCTTACCAGCGCTGCCTGCCTTCGGCGCTGCGCCCTTCCCTCGCTGACGCTGCCTGCTCCGCCGGGGGACGTTGGGTACGTTGCACTGCTGACCAAGCTGACGCTGCTGGCGACGCTGGCGCTCGAACCATTCGGAGGTCAGCAGGTATAGCAATTGAGGGCGCCGGCGCTCGACCTTCACCCAATTCGCGGTGTGCCATTTTCCGTCGGGGCTGTTTTCCATCAAAACGAGCTGCCGTGTTATCGGGCGGCGGGTGATCACTGAGCCGGCGACCTGGGACTGCCTGCACGGCGTGCAAAACACGTGCACGGCCTGCACAGGCCAGGGTCACGGGCCAGGAGGAGCCCGGAGACGAACCGGGCATCTCAGCGGGCCCTTCCGCCCTCCGACCCTGACGGCGACCTCCCGACATCCAAGGGCGGCGGATAAGGAGGGAGGAACAGGAAGGCAACTGCCCCATCCGAGAAACATATGATTTTGCCCCTCCAAAAATCCTGGTGGGGGCCCACAATGGAATAAAAATAAGCCCTTTGGCGTACGCATTACACAAATGCAGACATGAAGTTGGGACCGAAAGGACTCTGCCACCCCCTCCCTCCTCCGAAAATCATGTACATACCTGGAAAATCTTTCTATCTGGCCACTTACCAGGGCCCATTAAATGCTCGGGACACCTTGAATGTCACGGGCCCCAACGCGACTTTATATCAATCACACGGCACCCTGACTTCCAGTGGCCCCGAATGCATGAGGTCCCTGGGCCTGGCCGGAAGCTCTGACTTCCACAGGGCCCCCAAACACACTGAGGGCCTCTGGTCAAGACGAAAGACCCTGCAGATATGTGTAGGCTATTCCAAAGGGGGCCAAGGTCCCTCGGTGTTTATAGGGGCCCTGTAAAATTAAGAGGCTGCTATGGGCCCCATAGCAACAGGAGAGCTTGACTTCTAATGGGCCCTCAAATAGACATGTGTAGAGAGTGTTCTGGAGAGGGCAGGAGCCCTTAGTGTACCTGCCGACCCTTCGAAAGTTGGAGGCCCCAATGGACCTGTAACAGTCACAGTAACAGTCTGTCCTCCTCATGGGGACCCAAAAACAAAAGGGCCCCTGGCCCTCTCCTCTCCTGAACACCCTGCACGCACCTAGGGTCTCTGGACCTGCCAGGGCTGGGCTCCCTTGGTGTGCGCGGGGTTCTTTGAAAGTCAGTGGCCCCAGTGGGCTCGTAATTAGGAGAACTGAAATTCAGGAGCTGTCGCAGGAGTTACCGCATTGTTACAGAAATACCTAGCGCACGGGGCGCTGACACTTGCGCTCCTCTGACTCTGGGGATGACCTGCCATCCTCTGAATCTGACGGCTAATTGCGACGTTCTTTGACGTGACGAATTTGTCCAGAAAACGTCTACCGCCAGCGACAGACGCGTCTTGCTGCCGGCGGCTGCAGATTCGATTCAATCATTCACCGTGCCTTAAGGGAAGTGAAGCATGGTCATTGGCATAGTCGTTAAACTTGCTTTCATTCTGCCACATTATTTTTGCGCTTCTGTGTCTAACATCGTGCCACGTATTTGCTGATATATGACTGGAGTCAAACACCCATGATACTTATGATCGGGAAGGATTTGTTAAATGCACGGCTACTGATGTTGTAACACAGTACTGTTCATGTTGTATCATAGTTAAATATGTTCGAAAAGTTATTCGTTGCTAGAAAAGTGAGGTACAAAAGCCTCCATCAATAACGAAAGATTCGTGGACAGCTCTTCATGGAAAGTCTGAAAAGAAGAAGAGTGCCCAGGATTAAACCTGAATATTGACGGGGACGTCAGAAAATTGGCGCAAACGGATAATGGCGGGAACAGAGCATCAGATAACACTAGGCGTTTTGAATAAGCAGCCATTTTTTCTTTTTTAGCAGAACACCTGGCCATGATATCTAGCCCCCCAGTTCTTACTAATACGGAAGCGTTTGATTAAGAGGACGACCCAGGTCGCTCTCTTTATTTGCCTTCAAGGTGCTGGCGCTGCCCTTCTAAGATGCGTTGGGCATGCAGTCCCCAAAGATAAAACGGCCTAATAGGATTCGATGTAACGTGATCAACACGTTGAAAGGAGTCGTGCAGTAACACACTGGCCAGTGCTGATGTCGAGCGGTGCTGTTGTTCCACCTCAAACTAATTCGCACGGCCATTGGCCACAGTCATTTCTCACGTTCACAGGCAATCGTAACCCGTTCCTGCCAAATCGCAACTCTCCGGTGGCCGAGTGCAGGCCCGCAAGCAAATCGCGGCACCGACCGGGGACTCTCCAGTGGTGAGGCCATGAGTTGGCGCGGGTTTTGAACGGGTCGAGCTGTGGCGCCCAACGGCTGGTGAGTCACCGCCGGCCGGGTGACGGGACGGCCGGCAGCGCGGCCTGCAGCGGCCAGATTCCGACAAATATTTAAATTCCGGCGCATTCCGGGGAGCTGAGGTCCGCTAAGGAGATAGTGAGAGTGGACTCACATGCCTCCTGGTGACCGCACCGGCCGATCGCCGGCGGCGTCGGCGTCGGCCGGTCCCGGGCCAGCTGCGTCGTCGAATCAGGGCGGGGACGCCGGTCGCCGGGCTGGTCGGCGCTGGCCGGCCCTCCGACAGGACCGGTTGCGCCTGCGGCTCGAGGCGGCGGCGCCCGGCCCGTCCGGCCAGGTGGGCTCCCGGACGGCGCTCCGCCCGCTCGTCCCCCGCGCGGGCCGCTATTTCGGCGCGCCGGGCCGCCCGGGCGGCGGCGGGGGACGGCCGAGGGGTCGGGGCGAGGGGACGGCTCGGCCGGCAGGGTCGCCACGCGCGGCTGTTTGTGTAGCCGGGACGGCCGGGCGCCGGGTCGCCGCGCGCTGATGGATGGCGGCCGGACCGCCCAGTCGGCCCCGTCGCCGCCGACGCTCGCCGCCAAGGTTAGCCGCCGCCGGGGAGGGGTCGCCGCGGCCGCCGCTCGCGCCGCGCACGTGCCGGAATGTGACGTCACGGCGCCGCTGAGGGCCGACACAAAGAGCAGCAGATGGGCGCAGCAGGTGACTGCTGGTGCCGGCCGGCAGATCGCTGGATGGGGACGTGGTTAGATGGTGTGAGAAGCACGCACAGAGCGTCGACGCCATTGCCGAGACGTGCGTACCCCTGGTAACTTTTGCATCATACATTTTTCTAACGTAGAAAGGTCATTAAAGGCATCTTCCTGAACACCGAGAAAAGAGACGCAATGGAGGGCATCTTCCTGACATCGAGAAAACAGACACAGCGGAGAGGCTATATTCTTGATGGTGACCTAGGAGAAACAATGTCAGGTTGAGACGTGAACCTTGCACATGGTGGGAATTAACGATGATTTACTGCAATATTTAATTCAGACTACTAGTGGGATGAAAAAGCTTACAACAGTATAATGAGTTTTGAAATGCTGGCATTGGCAACAAGGAAAATGGAGAATTCCGTGCCATGGGTACTTCAGCACTGCCATGAAGCCAGTCTGTCTAATCGTACACGTTCGCATTGCTTTAAGTTGGGTACATACTTTCTCCGAGTATGTTATAGATATTTGACCGAGTACGTTATAAATATTTGACCGTGCACTCGCCGCCATCGGCGCAAGCCATGCAAGGGTACACAGTTTCTACACCCGAGGAAAAAAGATAGTTTATTGGATAAATATTGACGCTATATGTTTAGAATGCTATCATTATTTTACATATGCGACAAAGTTACGTCTTACGCACGGAACAACGGGTTTTGCGAGAAGCACCCGTTTTAACAGATATCATGCAGTGACAACCACTTTGGAAATGTTTCGATACATCAGGCTTTGAAAACGGCGGTTATAGTGCAACACAACCAATGTCTCCTACGCCACGCAGCTCAAGCCATTGAAAACGTCAAAAGTAATGTGAGTTGATACGACTAACTAGTTGAAACCCGCACGTGTTCCACTGCTTGTGCGCCACGTGCCGCCACGTGCCGGTCACGTGACGCGGACGGGAGCAGAAGAGTGCAGCAAATCAGCGCCGTAATTGACTCGTCCTCCATGGCCGCTCTCCTAATGAGCCTGCGTGTTTTGTGGCGCTTTCCCCTTGAAGAGGGCGTCTCAATCAACTTGCGTTCAGCCAAGCGAGCAGCGCAGGAAAGGGCGAGAGAGACAGAAATGGCTGGCCAGAACCACGGGAAAGAGAGATAATTACCATGTCCGTCGAAGAAACAATTTCAGATGTGCTGGAACTGAGCAGTGTTCTTTATTCTAACTTTCCTCTCCAGGTCTTTGTCGCGTGTTCCTCCGGATAGTTTTCGTTTCGCATCTCAACGATATGGCCCTCATCAAATCGTGCTATGCTGTCTATGCCCATGGGGTGATCTTCCAAGAATGCCGAGTCACTTGCTCCACATGGATGGAGTTTTGGTGCCTTGTGTGCGGAGGGGGAAGGGGGACGAACCCATTCCAAAAGTATCTCATTTGACGTCATGAAGTTGATGAGTTTACTGTTGTGTTCAGATGTTCCTGTGGCATAATTCTGTCCGACGTTTTTCACCATTATTCTCTCCATCACCAGAAATGCCGGCTTCTGTCGCCATGGATTAAATTGACAACAAGGCATTTCGCCATAGTTTTCATTCAATTTACACAGTCTTGGCTATTTGTTTTTTTTCTGATTATCTGTGGATGTATCTTTTTACAAACAAGGAGAAGTATAGATGTTGTATCATTATGTATGCTGGATATCTGTCATACTCAGTGAGTGATTTGTAAATAATCGACAATGACCGAATAACGGCCGTCAGGAACATAACAGTACTAGGACTGCCAACAATTTTAGAGCTACACATGGTGTCCGTCTTCCACGTGGCAGGCCTGGCTCACGGACATTCCAATGACAGAGTAACTTGACTGTCCACCGCACAGCGCCTATCACCGTCAGGAACATAACAGTACTAGGACTGCCAACAATTTTAGAGCTACACATGGTGTCCGTCTTCCACGTGACAGGCCTGGCTCACGGACATTCCAATGACAGAGTAACTTGACTGTCCACCGCACAGCGCCTATCACCGTGCGGCGGTCACAGGCCGTGGCCTGTCTTTGTGCAGCGGTCACAGGCCGGAGCCTGCCACCGCACAGCGGCACAGGTCGGGGCCTGTCACCAGCAGCGGTCTCAGGCCGCGGTCTGTCACCTTGCAGCGGTCACAGGCCGCGGCCTGTCGCCGTGCAGAGCGTACAGGCCGGGCCGGATGTGGACCCCGGCGCCGGCCGGCGGCCCCTTTGTCCGGCGGCGGATGCGGCCGCCGCTGGCTGCGCCGCTGCCGGCACCTCCACCGAACCACCCGCGCCCACCCTGCCGACCGGCGGCGCGGGGGCGCACCCAAATATACCTGCACCCTCGCGCACGGCGCACATGCGGCGGCCAAGGCCACTGAACCGCCGCCGGCCGGCCGTCTGCGGCCGTCTCCCCGGCAGAAGCGGCCGCACGTGCCGCCACCTCGACATGACGTCCGGCGGCGGCCGTGATGAATGAAACATCCTGCCGCTCCAGCTCCAGTCTCCTCCCTGTTCTCCCGCCGGTGCGTGTCTTCTCCAGCGGGGCCGTATTTTTAGCCGGCCGCGCGCGCGGCGCGCCCGTCGCCGTCGACGCGCCAGTCGGTGCCGCACGGCCGCCGACGCACCACTGAGCGGCGCGACGCGTCGACGGCCCGCGCGCGCGCCGCCGCCCCGGGGCATGCCGCGCGCGTTCCTGATGAGCCGCCGCCGCCAAACGACGGAGCTGTCCGCCGCTTATCCGCTGCTGGCAGGTAGGCCCGGCGCCGCGCAGGCGCGCCCGCCGGAGCCGGAGCTGGCGCTGGTGCTGGTGCTGCAGCTGGAGTTGTGGCTGGAACTGGGCGCCGACTTTGCTCTGGGTCTGGGTTTCCGCTGTGGCAGTCGGGGCAATGACTTTTGTGGCTGGCGTCATGTTTGACGCTTGGCGCTTTTGACGCTGACGTGTAATTTGGATGCATGAATTGTGTTGGTCTTTTACCCCGACTGAACGGCATGCACGTAGCAACAGGAAAAAATAACACGGTTATGGGGAAGCCGGAAACCTAGACATATGCGGTTGCTCTTATCACTACCACCGAAATGGCGGAATCCTTACTCCCAGAGAATGCCAGGGAATTTTTGCGTAAGTCTGTTGCTGTTCTTTTGGCGAAAATAACATAGAGAAACGGGCAAAAAAATAAATAGGCCATGGAAGGCCACGAGCCAGTCAGGCCCAACCGTGTCGGTATGAACTTGTGCATCGAGCGGAGGGTCGACTCCGCAAATGTAAGGACACATGATCAGCTACCCCGGTGCACCTTTCTGAAACGTGGTTTCATTGACTGGTCACTGTTCAGACGGCAGGAGGTAGGCATGTGAACAAAGAGCCTGGTCCAACATTGCTTGGTTGCACTCCGTTCTGATTTGAAGCGGTAAGTTGTAAGCCGTATTTCTTATACAGTGCTAGGGCATGAAGTGTATCACTTTAACTACCTTTCATATAACTTAACTAGCCTTGTCGACCTGGTCGGCCTGTTGTTTCGGCAGTGGACATACATTTGCATTTCTTATATCGGTTGCGCAATAAGGTGATTAAAATCCGTGCAGTAACGTGGTCCCATTTGCCTGTTGAGCATTCTATAAATGGTTAAGACCCGTTGTAAATTACGCAACCGAAATGGTTTTAGACACATCAAATCCCTGAGCAGTCTTGCGAGCGCAGTACGTGCACCGCATCTTAATCACTCTTCTGTTATGTATCCGTCCGTTGTTGTCTTTGTCTGCCTGTTATGAAGCTGACGTGTCAGCAAAATGTACAGATCGTGTCTCAGTAACCGTCTTGCAGGCAAACTGCACATTCAGCCTGACAGTCCCTCAGGCGGTTGGAATTTCGCACTTGCTTCACATTCGTCACTTCTCCTCGGTCACGAACTATGGGCATTTGCCTGCCAAAAGTTGCGAACGGAAGAGCCTTACATAGATGCTTCATTCACTGTCCCAACACAAATGAGTTCTACTGAAATCAGATAAAGTTATTCGTACAATGGAAGCGTCAGATGGCTTCTCGCTACTTGGGACTGCCTGGGCGGTGAAGTCAACTCAGTCATACGCAGCTTGCACTTACGGCACCTGCGTGATTTTGGAAGGCAGTTTGAACGTTACCAATACCTCGGAACGCCGAACACCGACAGTCTTTGAAAGAAACGACTTACGCGACGAACTGCGAGATCGCGTTTGTTAGAAGCAGAGCTTGAGCGCCAGACATCTGAAGCCTCAATGTTCCCGTGCCGTTGCATGTGTTTATGGTTCTTGATAATGGCTACATGTTTCGAGCAACGGTAAATTATGACATTTTTGCAACTCTCAGCGTTTTCCGTTGCATTAGGAACGTAATTTTCGTCTGATTATATCACGTTTCTTAGGTTTTCTTCGACTTACAGAAGATCCTCTTGGAAAAGATTTGCTGTAAAGGAAAATCTTGTCTAGAAATAAAAGCTGCACATTTCAGCTACGCTTTACAATATATAGAATATTATTTTAACATTTTGCTTGTGTTTGGGCTGAAGCAGACGTGATGTATGTAGCTCGTAATTCTTCTCATGGCTCGCGGCAAAGTTTCATCATTGATGCAGTGCAGGCGTAGTGGGCTTTTGACGAAAGATATGTTTATACGGAACTGATGAATTACGGTGTTTAAAGATAATGGAAACATGCCTAAGTAATTAAATAGCTATATTTGTGGTAACTGAAGACGAGGAACGGAATGCTCCCGAATGCGCGGAAGAAACTGAAAGTTTCTTAAGCGCAATAAGTTTGATATCGTTGAAGAGTTAAGCATTGTTGTATTTCTAAGGGCCTTTTTCTTGGCACCGGCGTCCATTTAACACGAGAACATCGCACTAGCAAACTCATAAACTCAAGAGGAGTTGCTTAATGCCACGAGTGCATCATGTTGATGTCTTGATGTCAGGCGAACATTGATTTCGAGTTTATGTTCCCTTTCAAACCATTGTTTAACCACACCTGGAGGTAGCAATCATCAAAAGATGGATTTCACGCCACCAATTAAAGGTCTGTTCAACAAAGAACCCCCTGCCCTCTCCGTTTCATAGGTCCGTATAACTGCTTCCGCTAGGAAAGAGACAATATGAAAAGGACATAAAATCTACAAAGTCTTGCGAAACAATACTTCTCACTCTGGAGAGGTGTCCACAGTCGGCAAAAGCGTGGGCACCAGTGACATATTTCGGAATGATTCGATTCCTGCAATTCATAAAAAGCACTTACAACTGGCGGGTAGTTATTATTATTCGGTCTTCCGTTTGCCTCGATCCTGCGACGTTGTTTTATGGGTTCAAAGACTAACATCATTTTTGGAAAGATTTGTGACAGCATTGCTCAGCTCTATTGTGCACACAAATCTCAGATCCGTAAATTTGTCTTGGCCAAGAAATAGATTCCCGAAAATAGTAACAGAGAATATGTTGCAAATAAGAAGTTAAAGTTCCTGAGATACCGTTCGTGAATATGTAAATTGCTACCGTTTCTGCTTTCCTTTGGCGGACTTGTTAATCCAACAGGAAAAGCGACTGTGCAGAATGAAATAACTTCTCTTTCACCATTCGGTCACCGAAGATTTGCGGGAATCAGGTCTCGGCAGATGTTAAAGTACGCAGTTACCCGGATATCCATGATACCGTGCGTCTGAAGCTGCGGTATTGTTTTCTGAAGCCCTCAGGGTCCCGAGCCCCGTCATCACCCAATCAGGGCGAGGACGGCGGACGCGTGAAACACGGTCCGGCGGCGTGGGACCGTGCGTCCGCCCCGCCTCCCGCCGCGGGGTCCAATCTCTCCCCGCGGGTTCCGCTGGCCCGCCGTCCGCGATGCGGGGCCGGCTCCCACCATGATGTCCACTCTCTCCGCGCTGGACGCTCCGCCGGCGGCCGCGGCCTCGGCTCGCCCCGCCTCCGCTCCACCCAGATGTGTTTCGTCTGCGCTGGAGGCGGGGCGCAAAACAGCGCCGGCCGAAAAACGCCGCCCAGGTGGCAGCGCGCCGACAAATAGCCGGCCGCCACAGCGCGCCATTTACCGCCGCCGCCGCTTTTTGGCGCGCCCGCGTCACGACAGATGTGTTTCGACAAAGGACAGGTAGACCGACGGCGGCGCGGGCGCGCCAAAACCCGGCACAATGGCTGGACGCCGGCGACAGACGCCCATGATAAACATTCTTACCTGGCGGCGGCGGCAAAAACGGGCGCGCGCGCCCGGCCGAGTGGCGGGAAAAACCGCGGCTGGCCGAGGCGCCCCGCCGCCGGCGGCTAATGGTGCCAGCCGGAGTCGGGGCTAATGGCGTCAGTCAGCGGTCTGGACGGCGCGGCCCGTCGACGTCGGCTCCGGCGGAGCACACGGCTCGACGCAACGCAGGCGGCCGGCGCGGACGCGGCCGCCGCTGACGAACGTCGAAAGCGGGCCGCAAAACAGCGCCGTTACCGTCACGGTTCCGCCGGCCGGACGGGAACAGGCGGAGCGCCTCACGGGCAGACAACAGGGCCGCTGCCGGTGTCGGAGTTCATTGCGGCGCGTGCTGCCAGCCACCCCGAGTGACGAGGCAGGGGAGGGTGGCTGCCGTCTGATCAGCTCGACCCGTCGAGGACTGGATTCCTCTGGGACAGCTGTAGTTGAAAAACGGTGACATCAGTGGCTCAGATCGGTGGCGGATCATCGTTACCTCCGTCCAAACTAAAACTATTTCCCGGTCATTGTTAAATGAAACGCAACTCTATCACCTGCTTCAATAACTTATAGTTATTGCTGTTTCTAATCGGTTACATTAATTTATTCTTCGTTATGGGACATTTCTGAGGCACCTGTAAATGTTGGTGGCTAGTGGCAAATGACACACAACTGTTTATAATAAAGTTGGCATGTCAGGATGCAGCGGCGGATTGTTTCTTTCATTACGAATTGATAAAACAAACGTCGGCCTGTTGTCACGTTGCGAGGCAGTCAGTGACGTAACACTCACAAACATTAGAAGAAGTGCAAGGACATTGGATGTCACGAGGCATACTGAACCTAAAGCATTCGGAAACCAGACGTCACAATAATCACGTCAACAAGTTATACCACTGAGTTCAAAAAGTAAGTTCTGTTTGACGGTAGCTCGTTTATTTGTCAACACGTCTCCATCAAACTCGGTCCACAATTCGACGAACTCGCCCTGCAGCCGAACACACCGCTGCCATCGCTTAACCAGGTTCTGGGTGGCCGCCCGGAAACTCTGAGAAGTAATCCTTCCACCACACCGGTAGACGGCAGACCCCAGCGTCGAGTTTTCGTCCTCATCACTGCTAAAAACAGCCAATAGCCGCTGGGTGCGATCGGGCGAGAAAGGGTGGTGCTTGAGCAGTTCGTTACCATTTGTACGTAAATCACCGCCGCATGCACCCGGGGTGCGACGCTCAGTTTTACCTCCTCGGCCGCGTTATTTTCAGCGGACGGTTGCCAGCGCCGCCGCTGCCTGCAGCCCGGCTGCCGTTCCGCCTCGCTCTTGACACTGACCGGCCGGGCCGGCGGCGCTGGCAGCATGCCGCCCCGTATCACCCTCCGCCGCTGGCGGCGGCGGCGCTCTGCCACTTGTTTTATGACGACTTCCGGCGGGGCCAGGTGTGGGTAAACAGGCGGCCTGGCACCACCACGGTCGCCGCCCGCCGTCTCCGGTCTCCGGGCCGCGGGCCGCGCCGGCGGCGCCGCGCCGGGAGGCAAAAATAGCGCCGCTTCCGCCGCCGGCGCGCACCGGCCGGAAACGCCTGGGAACCGCACCTCTCCGACTGTGCCTTTATCACCCCTCTGACTGCGCCTGTACCTCCCCTCTGACTGTGTCTGCACCGCCTCCCCGGCTGTGTCTGCACCATCTCTCCGGCCGTGTCTGCACCACCTCTCCGGCTGTGTCTGTACCACCTCTCCGGCTGTCTGTACCACCTCTCTGGTTGTCTGTACCACCTCCCCGGCTGTGTCTGTATCATCTCCCCGACTGTGTCCGCACCATCTCCCCAGCTGCGTCTGCACCACCTCCTCGGCTGTCTTTCCACCTCCTCTGGCCGATGTCTGCTGCGTTTGTCCCCCCCCCCTGAACTGTCTACTGTGTCTGTCCCACCTCCCCTGAACCGCCGCATGGGTCTGTCTAAATCTGTGAATTTCGGTCGAGAATGTTCGTCCCACAACGCAGCGCAGCACGGATGCAATCCGAGGGAATGACCGCCTTTGCCTATAACCTGTTCGTTCAAGCTGGAATCTTTTGGAGAAAGAATTCTGTCGTGTCCTGTCTGTTTTTTCTGTTTTCTTTCTGAGAAAGAATTCTGTCACGTTCAGTCCATTACGCACTTAACGTGCTTGCAGCCAGCTGGCTGGTGTTCTTTTCCTGGCTGCGCTGATTTAGTCTATCTGTGGTTCTCAGAGATGAAAGCAAATGCTCCACCTTGGTCAGCTTTTCATAAATAGCCTTGTTTGGTTTGAAAAAAGGCATCTGATCACGTTTGCAGCTAGCATTTCTCCGAAAGAAATGTCTAAACGTTTTCAAAATGAAATTGGTCAAAACTCCGTTCTGTAATCATTTACTGACATGACGCAATACTGGCCTCCTGAGGGGAGGAACAAACCGTTTTAGGCCGTCTGTTTCCATGCAGCGTCGCGGGTTGTCTGAAACTTTCCGCGAGCCAGGGGGCACCGTCCTGTTGCCTCCACCTTCCGCTCGCACCACCTCTGCCAGTGGCCATCGCACGCACGTAGCCAGGATTTTCCTGTGGGGGGGCGGAGCAAATGCCAAATTTTATCATATACCACTGACATATGGCGAGATCTGAAGGAAAAAGTAGTGATTTTATGTAACTGACCTCATATTTAATATACAGGACAAACACATAATGTTTGCTTCGCAGCACATATATGATACCTATTCCACATTCCTTCGACATCGCTAAATATCTAATGTAGACCACCTGACTCAGGGGGGCATAGCCTCCATGGCCCCCCTTGGCTACGTCCCTGAGCCACCGAGGACGGGATGGGTCGCGGTTTCACAGCATCACGTCATGGCACGAAAGGGCTCATGAATGATTTATTCAGGATGTCTGTCACTAGCACGCGTGGCAAAGGCTGGCCCTTATTTCGCACGTAAACGTAATTATTTTCTTTCAGATAAGTGTGCCACTCGATCTCCGTCAGTCTGACCGGTAATGCGCGCTGTAGACGCAAATTAACAACGATCGTCATGCATCAACGCCGTTTGAACTTGGTTGTTTGGTTAGTGTGCAAAGTCGTGCACTGTGATGAAACATATTTGCAAAGCGTGAAGACGCCATGCGACCACTTGGATTAATAATTTTTACCCCGGAAAAGAGATGTTTCTGGACAAGTAAACACACAAATCACCGCTTCCTGTGCTAGATATTCTGGATGAATCTAGGTCGTTGAAGATGCATCGCTTCTGACGTCTTGTCAAGGCCATTATCTGCATGAAACACACATGTTGCTGATGTTGACGATATAGCGCAAAAATTCAAGATGCAATCTGAGCGGTTTTCAGTAGTATCCTTTGCTCCTATGATATTATACTACGTGTCAATGTTTGAAGCACTATTACGTACGCAGGAGTGCCTGAGGCTGTGTACCATCAATAGCATTTCGCAAGGGTGGAATGTGTTTTACAGCAAATCCCCGCATCCAGCGGATTCCATTTTCTCTGGCCCTAGTCAGTTCAGACCGTTTAGTAGTTGGTACCCAGAGACAGGGTCCGCCCACGTTGGAGCTGGCCTGTGACATTCGGCGCGGCTGTGGGGACGGACAGTGGTCAGTGGTCTGACCAACCACCCGGTGTTCGGCTGACCACGGCTGACCGCCGGCCCGTTGTCCGGCCGACCTCGGCTGACCAGAGTTCAGCTGACCACGACTGACCGGCGTTCGGCCGACCACGGCCGACCCATGTCCGGCCGACCGCGGCTGACCAAAGCTGCGCGGAATGTCGCCGCAGCTCCGCGCCAGTCCGGCATTTAGCGCTCGGCCCGGCATGACATCATGCATCGGCGAATTCAGCTGTTTATCGGCAAAAGCTGTCCGGACCCGGGTCGCGAATGCCCTTCCAGGGCCGGCGCGGTGTGATGTCATGTTTAGTCTCAGGATAACGCAGGAATGGGCCCGGCTACACACGCGCGGCCCTCCGGCTCCGGGCTCCGATAAAAGTCGAATTATCCACCGGCCAAGTCATCTTGAAGCGTGCCAACTCCCCGCCGCGATGAGCACTATTTAAGTCCACTGCACGTGCTCAGGGCGGTCCGCAAATTCCTTCTAATGGCCGTGTGGGTCGCCGCATTCCTGGCCGATGATGATCAGGCACTTGTTTCTTGCCGGAGTCATTGCCATGTTAGCCTTAATAAAGCTACCATCCGAGGATCTTTTAAAGCCGGATAGGATGATGGTTGCGAATTTCAGAAATATTCCACTGAAATCGCGCACTTGGCATTCACACTGGGAGATGAATTGTTGTTATTGTTTATTTATACTAGGGACTAATACTTTTACTCACTGCTTCAAGGTCTTGTCAGTTGGTAGGTTTGGGATTTTCTGGGCATCGTAAAGAAGATTAAGCAATGCAATTCAATATAATCTCAGATTTCCATTGCATTCCCGCCATACTGATACAACAGATTTCACCATTCGTTGTGTCTCAAACAACGAGCAAACTTCCAGCGGTTCATCTTTTATGTAGGACCTAGTCTGGTCTTGCTTGGCTCCAGTTAACCTGACCTAGGTATGGTGTATGGAGGGAAAAGTTAACATATTTCGGGACATATAACTAACTAGTCTTACTATCATTAAGTGATCTTGCTATCGATTCGCAATGTTTTATTATGCTGCGTTTTAACCAAATGTTGAATTTCCATGTCTGTACTAATGGACTTTGATCGAATTGACTGAGGATAGTTATGCTGTGCGGCTTATAAGGCCACTTCAATGATTAAGTCTCGACATAGGTTGGTAGTGATCGGAGGAAAAGATTCAGGGAAAAGGCGAATTCCTTCGCATTAAAAATTGGCTGTGGTTGATCTTAAATTAACTAACAAGATTTAATGGCGCTTACCGATATGCAAGTCCATCAAATAAACTAACACCCCTCAAAATCTGGTTACAATCTGATGAATAAATTTCAAAATCCACTCCGACTGTGTGTCGTGAGGCAACACCATCAGGCATTGTTACCGCCCGAGATTTTTAGCGTCACGAAATGGCTCGTATTCAGAATCGTTTCTAGATGCTGTCGGCATGTTTTCATCAGCTTACGCGTGTCAACCATCGTTGCCATGTAAGTCAAGCGTTAAAATAATGAGCATTCCTTAATGCTCAAGTCAGCGGATACGCTACCGAATGCTTAAATGCTGAGGCAGACTATGATGCTCTCCCTTTGTTATTTTCGGCTCAGGAACGTATATAAGGATGATGCCATCAGACCATGGCATCCCCTTTAGGCGCCGAAGGCGCCCCTGTCGGGAATACCGTTTATTGGTTAACTGGGCGTCGAAGGCGCCCCATTAGCCTGAAATTATGCTCTCCTGGCTTCGAAGGGTGACTCATGAGGCCTTACAATGTCCAGAGAATAAAAAGGGCTCGCATTCTCTCAACTCAAGACAACTCAACTCGACTTAACGGTCATGAAGCTCCAAGGACGCTCCAAATTCCTGAGAAACGCCCCCCCCCCCGAGCTCATACGGGGGCCCCTGAGGTCTGAAAGCACCTCGACCCTAAAAGCCTTCTGTGGTCTGAAAAATGTCCCGAGATCTTGAATGGCGCGCTGAAGAACAAAATAGCGTCCCAGGCCCAGGGACGTAGCCAGGGGGCATGGGGTTACGGTCTTTCCTGAGCCAAGCGGTCTGCACCAAATAGATGCCGATTTCGCAGGAATACGGAATAGTGATCATATATATTCTGCAAAAGCAAACATTACATGTATTCATGAGGTTAAATGTGATGTCAGTTACATAAAATCACTGCTTTTTGTCCGATAAATTTCGTCGTATGCCAGTGGTATATGACAAAATTTGACATTTGCCCCCCCCCCCAGGAAAATCCCTGCTACGTGCTAGCCCAGACCCTCGAACTGCAAAAGCGTTCCCGAGTACTCACTCGCGCTCTCCTGTAGTTTATGTCCTGAGGGTTAGAAGGACGCCTTAAATAACAAAACGTCACCTCAAACCCTGGAGGGCCGCCGCGAAGGTTCCAATCTGCGTCCTTGAGGTTTAGAAATACGTCCCGAGGGCTAGAAGGACGCTCTAGAAAAATAGGTAAATAAATAAAAGGACTTCCCAAACTCTGAAGGGCCGACCCCAAGGGCTCCAAAGTGTGACCATGAGGTTTGAAGATGCGTTCCGAGAGTCATAAGGACGTTCTAAAAATAAAATGGTACTCTAAACCCTGAATGATGGTCTCAAAATATGTCTCCAGGTCTAGAATGGCGCCTCAAACCATGAAGCGGCGCCCCTGAGGACTCAAAGGACCTCCCTGTAGGGCTAGAAGGACGCCCTCAAGAATCTGGGTGCCCCAAAACCTGGAGGGGCTCCCCGAGGGCTCAGAGGACGTCCCTGCGGTGTGAAAATATTCCCGAGGTTTAGAAGAACGCCTCATAGAACAGAAGGGCGCCCAAATCCAGGAGGGGCGCCCTTGAGATCCAAAAATGTCCCAAGGGCTAGAACAACCTAAAAATAAAAAAAGGTGCCCCAAATTCTTGAGAAGGCCCCCTCACCGGACTCAAAGTGCGTACCTGAAGTCTGAAAACGGTCGCCGTGGCTTGATGCATAAGGAGCCGGACAACAGATCCGCTGCGCGCCAGACAATGGCTTGGAGTCCCAGAACGGGCACCTGTATTTAGCCCGAGACCGGGAAGGGTCAGCCGGTCATGGGGCGGCCGTGTCGTGGGCTGCGCGGCGCGACAAAGGCCCTCCAGCGCCATCTGGCTCGGAGCCTGCGGCAAAATTACTCCATATTTGGGAATACCTGGGTGGCGTGGTCGGGGTCCAGTAACATGCTCGGCTTAGCATGGGTCCTGATCCCAACGCCACCCACTTCAACACATTCGTGCTATATTTAAAAAAAACATCCCAAGGGCTGCAACGATATTCTAAAGAATAAAAGGACACCCCAAGGGCTAAATGGGACCTTTGGGGTGCCTTTGGTGTTTTGAAGGGATGCCCATGATGTTTTAAAAATACACGCATCCTACCTTAAATGGCATTCAGGGTTCAAAGGCATCAGTGCGGAATGTATTAAGGACGACTGCAGCTTCCCTTCACAATTTTTCCTTCACAAATAAAAGTTTTGCTTGATATTTTCGAAGTAGTACTGTTAGCCTAGTGTAACGGGGTCATTGGATCAGCGAAGATTAATGGTTATCGAGAAACGCTTAAATCTCTTTTAAATATGGAGTATAAAATATGTAGGACTTGGGAACCTGTAGCACCTAGTATTGCAAAGGAAATCGAATGCCTGGAAGGTTGAAACTCCCATCTGTGTGCTGCGCTTGAGCACCGTCGCGAATCACGTGCATACAACAATTCGCTCCCGTGTGTTACGCTCATTCCCGCATTCCAGTAGTTTGGTGGTAGAGATCGTACCCCGCCACCGTAATATTACGTGCCCTGGGGATTAAAAATGGCACCTAAGGTGTAGTGAAATGAAAGAAAGTGGCCGGCTACCTGCCAGCCCTGGTGACGCGGAGCCATTTCTCCGCACAAATTTAGTCATCGAAATGCAAAAAAAAAAAACTCCCATGACGACATTTTTTTAGAACCGCCACCCGTTCCATAGGTACTGGTGCCCCCTCTCCTCTGAAGCTGACGGCATCTTCCTTGCTCGGTTTCTAAATACGCCCCTGGTCCAGCTGCTCTCTTTGTTATATCACAAAATGGGCAGCATTTCTGTGATTTTGCATGCTTCTGCGCGGACCGCGTCTATACTGCATTTCCACGTCCCAGATATACGAGATATCCGGCTTTCGCATCGAGGGTCCTGCGAATCTGTTTTTGTTGACCTCTGTTTTTTTGTTTCCATCGTCTTTTTTGTGCTTTCAGACATCATGGATTGCTTGCCATCTTCCCTCATGATCCTTACGTTCAATCTGCAACGTTATTATGGCCCTTCGCACTTCTTCCGTTGTCTCGAGCTTGCTGCTTTGCCAAGCGTACAATATTCCGCTGCTAATGACCATCGTCAGTGAGCCGGATCTCCGGCAGTGGTAAAGGTCAACTGCCGCTTTCTCCGCGAATGGAGAGGCCGTCTGTAGCCGCCTCCCTGGGGAGGGAGGCCCCCAACCGGACAACTGGGCTTCGAGCACCAAGGACCACGCACGGCCATGGCCATTGTATGGAAAGAAACGCCATAAGGTCCGCGTTAGCCCCTCCAGCTTCGGGCACATGGCAGCAGTCTTCACGCCAAATATGTAACGAGGTGTGAGTCATTGTAAACCTTTATTCTATACCACTCTATGTGAATACTGCCACATTTTCCAAACATAGGGGACGGGCTATTTTACATGGAGAATTCGTAAATTGCAATACTGAACACTGTCGTGACGTTTTTACACAACTCAGCATAGTAACAGCCTAGTTTGCGGGTTTCTTCACGGACTTGCGGACTTCTTCACGGAAGTATTTGTGTTTCCGTACCGTTAGCTGTTCTTTGTACATGTTATTCCGATCTGTAACAAATCAGCTGATAACAGAGCATTTACAAACTGCTACTGCTAGGTATACGGCATGCGCCGATTACGCCGATTTTGGCCAGCTTATTTGACCGCCCAGTGCTGGATTGCCGCAAACGCCGATACCGGTGTTTATTGAAATTTGCAAGACAGTCCGAAACTAAACTGATAGCCCCAAACATGGTCTTAGTTTGCCTCATTAAGTTCCCCACAGACCACCAGCGACGCACACAGGCCATCTGCGTCCAATATCAAGGCCACGGCTTCGCGCTTAGCTGGCTAGGTTGAAAATCTTGGTTGTTTTATTCGGACCAGATAAGTCCAAGTTGCTCAGATAAAAGGCGACAAAAAGGGTGAAGAGACTGGCTTCGGTGCAATGAAGACTGGAAGAAACAAAATTGGCTTTGACCATCTTCAGGTTTAAAGCGGAGAATGAGAAGAAGGAGAAGGAGACGGTCAGTCTTCTCCGGAGTCGACCGTTACTCGGGACTCACTTTCCTTTCTCTCATCCTTTCGCCAGCACCCAAACATGGTCCAGGGCCGAAAATTTGCGAGTGCTTCTTCCCTTCGTGATTTCTCTTTCCACAGCCTGCACAGCACTGAGGTCGGTCTTTTCATGTTTTCTTACCGCATGTCGCCCTTGACCAGCTATGGCCTATTTGGCCCAAAGAAAACAAACAACCAGGAACAGCAATGCCGTGCATCCAGGAGACCTTCCGCGGACGGCACAGGTGGAATACCTGCCGATCTCGACGTGACAGTGGTCAGTGACATTAACCGACAGGAAACAATGGGACCTTGCTTCTCGTGAGGACCGGGGCTACGTGGCGGTGCGGACACCGTGGCGGTCAGGGCAACGGGACCATCATGGCAACGTGACGGTTCCGGTAACATGACGGTCATGGCAGCGTGACGGTCAGGATAACGTGGTGACCAGGGCAACGTGACTTCCAAGACAGCGTGACGGCCAGGAGAGCTGACGGTCAAGATAACTTGCCGGTCGGGGCAACGTGACTTCCAGGACAGCGTGACGGCCAGGAGAGCCGACGGTCAGGATAACGTGGCGGTCGGGGCAACGTGACTTCCAGGACAGCGTGACGGCCAGGAGAGCTGACGGTCAAGATAACGTGCCGGTCGGGGCAACGTGACTTCCAGGACAGCGTGACGGCCAGGAGAGCTGACGGTCAGGATAACGTGGCGGTCAGGGTGAAGCAACGGTCCGGATGACGTTCACCGGTAATCACGCCCGGGCGCTTGTGAAACGCCACTGGCCTCTCGGCTAATGACCAGCGCACGGTTTATTTACCCGTGCGGACTGTGGGTGGCAGTTATCCGTTGCAGACGCTCGGGAGCTTCCGGCGACGCCACTGATCTGCAGCTCGTGTCCCGATCGTGCGGCGTTGACGACACGACGGCACATTATGTCTCTGTGTGGCCTTCGCCGTCGTCGGACATGGCGGGCTGCAGACGGGTGCAGCCGGCCGGGTGTCAAACACCGGTGGTCGGCGCATGGGTCGGTGATTTGTACTGCTCAGCGGTGTGTTTAGGCTCCGCTGGGCCCGTTGAATAACCTATTGGTCTACTTCTCAAGATGTATGTTTTCGCCCCCTGCCAAGTGAGCTACCCACACTGGTGAAAAAGGTGAAGCGCGCCATACCAAATCAGTTTGATAAAACGAAGCATTCAAGCTACACTGCAAAAGAGTGTAGCTACGAGAATGCATTAGGGCACATTTTAGTCCACAATGGCCGGTTAAACCCTCGTTCGCGACGTTTGCCAAAAGAGAGCACATACGTGACGGTCAAACACCGGTGACAGTGTTCGGGGACCAGAAGCAGGCTCGCTTTCTGGGGATCAGAAGACAGGCGAATTTCAGTGGACCGGAATGCAGACCGGTCCATGGGACCAGGAGCCGAGCTTCGGGCAGCGATCCGCACGCCATCGGGCGGCGGTCCACGTTCGCTCCCAGAATGCCGACACACCGCCCCGTGTCCCTGCGTTCCACACCCCCGTGCCCCGTGTCCCTGCGTTCGCCGACCGGACGGGTGCTCTCCGCCCCGCCGGCCGGACACTCGGCCGCCGGCAGGTGGTGCAGCGCCAGCTGGGGATCACCGCGTCAGGCGCCGCCAGCTGCCTCCGTCCGGCCCCGCCCGGCCCGGCCCGGCCAGCACAACTCTGCGTCGAGCCGCCCACTCACTGACATCACTGTATAGGTTGGCCGCCCGTCTCAGGCCGGGCGACACCTCACCACCGCCCACGTCAGGTCCGGCATGAGCCGCTGATATCGCCCACTCAAGCCAGAAGGAATCCTGTATATGGCAAAAGCGATAAGCTGGCGCTTGGTACTTAGCACTACGCACAAATGACCAAGCGCGGCCCATGGTATTGTCCACGTGTAACGGACAGGCGTCACGGTACTAACCTAGCAGAAGCCGGGCATTGGGATGCCCCAAATTTACCACCTCGCGTGACCATATGTACGTGACTCAAAGTTGCTACCGCGCGTGACCCGATGTTACCAATGCGCGTGGCCGGGCGGGAGTGCTCGGGGGCTGCCTGATAGACCGCCCTGCGCGCGTCGATCGGGCGGCGGCACCGTCTGCCGGCCGAACCGTGCCAGTCACACGACGGTCCGGACCGGACCGGACCGGACCGGACCGGAGGGGGCCGGACCGGCCGGCGGGCGGCCACTTGTTGGCTCTGCAAGCACGGTCAGCAGTCCCTGACGAGCTTCAATCGCCGCCACGTACAGGACATCCATCAATCGCCAGTGATGATGTTATCGTTTGCGGCGAGGTAGCAGGATGGGGCTTTCCTTGTAACGGAACGGATATTGCGTCAACAGGGCTTCAGCTAGCTGGGCGGCAGATTTGAATTAAACAAACGATAGTCCCTTAAAAACGGAATGTGACAGGTTTATTGATCATAAATCGGGGATGCCACATAATGAGTCGCATGCTCGTGTTTTGTTGCCGTCCGGTTCGTTAAAGGAAATAAAATAATTGCAACTCGCAGTTTCTTGGCAATATTTGCGCCTCGCAGCATTCATTTGTTTGTGGAGGAAAATCGCGTACATAAAAAATCCCCAGAAGAATTTTTCATCTTATCAGTGAACTTAGGTATCCTTGTCTAAAGAATAGAGTGCTTCAGCTTGTTTTTACGACAGCTATTTTTTGGAATTCAGCTTACAACAGAACATCGTCTTTGTTTATCAGCTGCAACGATTTCACGGGCCACGGGACGTAGGGATATACTTAGACTTACTTAGACTTAGCCCGGGCAAACACTCAGATTGACAGACTTCTCCTCTTGAGACTTGAGGCCATCTGCTGCTTGCTGACGTTGGTATCCGCTCACTCTCCGTCAGTGGACTTTCTGCCTCTGTCGAGTCCCGACATAAAGTCTCCCTCCGTTCGTCTGACAGTCCGATAGTCTCTCTCCGCGTTCCTCTCAGTCTCTCTTCATGCGTCCGGCGGTCCCCTCTTTTCGTCTGACAGCATTCCTTGTGTATCTGATTTAAATATCACCTTCTGTCCGTCTGATAGTATGCCTGACAGTCTCTCTCCGTGAGTCTGAATCCTTCCTGCGTCTCTGATGATATTTCTCCAAGCGTTTGACAGTCTCCCCTACATTTCTGTCAGTTCCTCTGCGAGTCGGACAGTGTGCGTTTGTCCGGCAGACTCTGCCCAACAGCGTCTGACATTCTCTCCCCCTGAGTCTGACTGTGTATGCGTTTGTCCAGCAGAGTCTGATCACCAGTGTCTGACAGCCTCTCTCCCTGAGTCTGACGGTGCGCGGGTTTGTCCGGCAGAGTCTGCCCACTTGTGGCGGCCGCCGGCCGGCCGGGCCGAGCCGTTCCAGCTGAGCCGGCTGGCAGAGGTGACGCTGGCAGCCGCTGCCCCTCTGGGCGGCGCCCTCTGGCTGCCGGCCGGCCCGACTGTCGAGCAGGCGCTCGATCTGCGCGTGCCAGGCCGACGGCGCGCCAACAGTGGAGACACCTGGCCGTCGTCGGGCGGCGCCGCCGCAGACTGGCCGCCACGTCAAGGCTCTCCCGGCTACCTGTCCGGCTCTCCGGGCTGTCTGTCCGGCTCTCCCGGCTACCTGTCCGGCTCTCCCGGCCGTCTGTCACGATCTCCCGGCTGTCTGTCCGGCTCTCCTGGCTACGCGTCCGGCTCGCCGCCGACCTCCGGCTGCGAGCTCGGCTCCCCGGGCGGCGGCGGCGGCAGCTGCGGCGGCAGCCCGCCGCCGCCGCTCGGCTCGCCAGGCCGGCCGCCGCCGCCGCCGCCGCCGCCCGGCCGTCACACGTCCGTGATCCGGCGTCTGGTGCTGCCGCCTGAGCCGGAGCCGGAGCCCGAGCCGGAGCCCGAGCCGGAGCCGGAGCCGCCGCGGGACCCGCCAGCCCAGCATCCATGCGACGACTGCGGCCGCAAGTACAGCACCGCCTCCAACCTGGCCAGGCACCGCCAGCTGCACTGTCTGCCCGCCGATAAAAAGGTGACGACCTTACTCGGCCGGCGCTCTACTGGGGAACGGGACTCGATGTCACGGGCTGCTGCGCGCAAGGTCACAAGTCCATCTCTTGGAAACCCACCTGTGGAGTCGTCGTTATTCTTAGTCTTAACGATATCACATCGCTACCAGCTTTCGCCCCGGCAATGGTCTCGCTAGGAACATCTGCATATGACCTAATGTTTCGTTTCTTTTATGACTCTTCATAATGGTGGCGTCCTTTCGCGATTCTGTGTTGGTCGTATCCCGCCAACCTGTTGAACTTCCACGTGAGAGTGTATTGCGCGTAGCCTGACGTCTGGTCTTTCCTCCAATAGGCGCGGAAATGCCCGGAGTGCGACAAGATCTACGTCTCCATGCCGGCGTACTCGATGCACGTGCGCACGCACGCGCAAGGCTGCCGGTGTCCGTACTGCGGTAAGGCGTTCTCTCGGCCGTGGCTGTTGCAGGGCCACGTGCGGACGCACACGGGCGAGCGCCCCTTCCGCTGCTCCGTCTGCGCCAAGGCGTTCGCCGACAAGTCCAACCTGCGCGCGCACGTGCAGACCCACTCGAACGTGAAGCCGCACGTGTGCCAGCGCTGCGGCAAGGCGTTCGCGCTCAAGAGCTACCTGTACAAACACGAGGAGTCGAGCTGCATGAAGGAGCGACGGCCGGGGCGCGCCGGCGCCGCCGCCGCTCGGGTGACGTCACCGGCCGCCCCTCTGCCGGTCCACGCCAAAGCTGAGGTTGTGACGCGGGTGTGATGCGCACCTAGCGCAGGACGAGTCCAGTTGTCGACTTTTGTAGATATTTTTATATGCAGTTTTTACGAAGGGCTTCGCTCTGAGCCGGCCTGGCTGGTGTGCGGAGATGGTGGGCGAGTCTGAGTTGGGATGTGCTCTGTGGGCACATGGGCTCTGGAAGGAAGAGATTTGTAAATCGCGGGGAATTCTCCAATCCATCCAGTAACCGAGTACGCTGTTAGTGGTTTTCGGGCTGCTCATACCGAATCCAAGGATAAGATTCGTACCTCAAGCGCATTCAGTAGAAATCAGCCTCATGTTGCACCGCTGTTGTGGGAACATTCGGTAAATTACTGAACGTCTGTCGACGCCCGAACATCAGATATCCAGCAGAAACCGAGAACCAAAGGGCCATTTTACGAAAAATCCGCCGTACGAGTAACGTGGTTGTAGATGTGTGCCTGATCATAGTATTTTTGTAACGACCCGAATGAAATATTTTCCTATGGGCATTTACCTCCTCAATATGGTTGCTGTGGACGTTAGTATCTGTATCGGCTGTGTAAGAATTCATCCAGTGCTCAGAATGGCTCTTCGAAATAGTGCATTTCGATAACTTTGGCCAAAAAACTGATCCAAACGACAGTTGTGCGATAACCTCACTTGGGAGGCTTTTTAGATACTTTTACACAGAACGTGTTTTGAGGTGACGTGACATGCATTTTGTACAGCAGTTTACAGTGTGTGAGGGTGATTTATTTCGGACTGCATGTCAACGCATTGTATTTGATGTCGTTTTCCAATGTCATGAAGAAAAAGTAGAAAATGCCTTCGCTTGCCTTTCCTATGCCTTTATCTTGTTTAGTGCTCGTTTTTGTGTTTGCATGAGAAAAAGCTTTATGTTACGATTGTTGGCTTTACATGCCTCTAGTCGAGTCCTACCTAGTCAATACTCAATTCACGCGGGTCACGTCTAGACCTAGCAGTGAAACTAAGCTCGAGTGGACATGATAGCAAATTAATCTTAGTTTGGATTGTACAGATCTAGAATTAAGGTTCTTGTCAGTGCCACGCGAGTGCTGTACTGCGCATGGCCGGAAATTTCCGAAAATAGTTCGAGGGGGAATTTGCATGTAATTCTAGATCGTTTCTTTTCAGTCACTGTCACGGGAAGAATGCTAACGTCTCCGAAAAATGGGGGGGTTCAGACTCTCCCAATCCGCCAAGGATCTTCAGCCATGGTACCAAGCAAACGTAAACCGGGAGGACCGCTGAGAGTCGTCAGAGTGGGCTACTAACCTGAGTACGTTTGAATGAACCGCACCTCACAAGAATCGAATGTCGTCACAAGGCTAATAAAACCCCGTTTTGAAACACTTCGAAAGAACTTATCTGTCGGATACGGTCCTCCCTTAGACCGCGTCTGTCGGAGTAGGTCCTCACTCACAAACCGCATCTGTCGGAGACGGTCCTCACTCACAAACCGCATCTATCGGAGATGGTCCTCCCTCACAGACCACGTCTGTCGGAGACGGTTCTCACAGACCGCATCTGTCGGAGACGGTCCTTCCTCACAGATCACGTCTGTCGGAGACGGTCCCCCTGAGACCACGTCTGTCGGAGGCAGTCCTTCCTCACAGACCACGTCTGTCGGAGGCGGTCCTTCTTCGCAGACCACGTCTGTCGGAGGCGGTCCTTCCTCAAAGACCACGTCTGTCGGGAAACTCGCGCTTGCGGCGGTATGACCCAAAGAGCCGGTCTAGTAAGTCTCGAGTGCTCGCGGTTCGATTTAGCGTAAATACGCAGTTTGTTATGAACATAGCGACCAGAGTGTTGTGTCCTTGTGAGCGGTGATCACTGAGTTGACATAGCTAGTGATTAAGTCGCTATCCTAGCAATGTACGCCCTACCAGGCAGCTAGAAATATTCTCAAAAAACAGCTTCGTGACATAGTGTTTAAGCTTGTGCTTCGATACCGAGAATGGACCTTTCAAAACGCAGTCCACGGTCCTGTTTTAGTGTGAAGTATCGCCGAAACAGAGAGTGTGAACACCAGGGTTTAACCTCCCAGCAGCTATCTTGGATCTGAGACTGGACGGCTGTACTATGTCTTGGTGTAAGCCGCAGATCTGCCACTGGCATGCTGTGGGCCGAGCTTTAAAAATGTAGCTTCCCGGTTGTATTAGGACTTGAGAATGTTCAAATCTGTTGTGTCGAATGATCAAATGTTACGGTACAACGCAGAGGCGAGGCATTACGTTGTCAGTATAGGGACATCGACAGGACGTGTGCAGAATGTAGCGTGCTTTATTACTATTGGATACGTGAAATTTTTGTAAATAAAGTTCGTAAGAAGCATCGGGCGTGTTCTCATTTCAATTACCCAGGGCTCTAGTGGCCCGTCATTCGCACTCATCTTTGTGTGTCAGATCGTCCAGACAAATATCTCATACGTCCGACGTCCAGAGTTCAGTCTCTTCACAAGACTGCACTGCGGCACAGTCTGCACTCCCAGGCGGACGGCAGGTACGGCCAAAACGCGCGATGACCGGGGAACGAAAGCCTTCGAAAACCTTCGCTGCCACCAGGAGTTAGGGCGTTTGAATATGTGGTACATTACTGCTGCGCGCGTGTGCAGCATAAGCCCGACATTGCGAGTGAGAATGCCACAAAAGCATTGACGAGACGGGGCATCACACGCTGACGCAGGATCAGCAGCAAACGCATGTCGCCACCGGCGGATCACGCCCATTTCTCAGCCCTTCTGCCAACACACGCCTGTCTGAGGCTCTCACACCGTGCGTCCCCTACCGCAGCGACGAACCGATAGCATGGCATGTAGCCCACCTGAATAATGCGTACATGTTGTCTGGAAGGTGTCTGCGCGTTCCTTCTAGAAACTCCAACAATGCCTTTCCGTTGCCAAGCCATCATTTCTGTTTCGTGAGAATGGGGTTTCGGCAAAACCTTAATGAGGTATTTTCTTTTATTGCGCTTTATAAAAATCCCCTGTAAGCATTTACACGATTTTTGGTAACACGGGTATAACGAGGCATATCGTCCGTTTTTCTGCTGAAAGAAGTCTAGCGAAGCGACTCATACAGTCATGTCAAAATAAGCACAGCCATACAGCGCTAAAGGCGCCAAATGTACAGCGGAATAAACGAAAATCATATATAAAATTTCCGGTTGGGGCACATCTGGTCTGAAAGGCATTAGTTTACGCAGTAACACGAGACGCACAAATACAAACAACTTCCCACATCTCCTTCCCTTTTTAGGCCACAATTTCGTACGAATCCGCTGAGTACAGTCCACATCGGCACCGCACATCGTTCGACCGTAAAAAAGATATAGTAAAACTCATGCAAAGGAACATTCGCGAAGCGCAAATAAGCCACGCATCACATCGAACCCACTTGCTCGACTGGAGTACGAGTATGTTGATGGCAAAAGCTGGCAACTGAAAAGAAAAACAATGATGGCGTGGTGGAACCTTATGCGAAACCTCCGGGTCTATCGTTACTAGCGAACACGCCACTAAAAATGTATACCATGCACACCCCGACGGGTCTACACTACCTACAACTGCACCACTTGCGTAGCAAAAATACGTCATTTACGCGCACCATTAACACGGGATAAAGTGGCCGTCCCTGCTTAAACCGAGAACAGACTCTACGGCACGTTATTAACTCTGAGAAGATCCGAAAGAGGAGGCGCCCTCCGAGCCACACCATGCGATCGGAACGACACCGGCGGAGTCCCCTCGAGACCGCCCCGTCCAGGCGGCCGGGCGAGCAGGACGACGGCCAGCACAGGTCCTCGCTGAACGGCCCGTCCGCACGGCGGGGAGCGCGGCCCGCCGGGTGCCGCCGTCACATTACGTCCGCTGCGCGGCGTCACCGGAGCCAGGCAAGGACGGCGTCACGTCGCCGGCCGAACAGGCGCGGCCGGCCGCGCGGGCGGTCATCCGCGTCTCGTCATCGGCGCCCACGCTCCATCACCCACTGCTGACGGCTCAGCCCGCGAATGACGATGGCACGATACAAATGAGGATGCACCGGCACTATCTACACACGCTGCGGGGAACCTCCCGGCAATCAAACATGATACAGATCCGGTTGGGGGGGGGGGGAGGAGGCGGGTGAGGCGACAGCCACGGATGCATATATACAACCGGCAGACCCAAGCAGGCCTGGGCGACCACTAAATGGCGGGAAGATCCCTAACGAGCGAACCAGCATGGCAGACACGAGCATACCAACGCGACAGACATCCCTGACAGACAGTCAGAATCCCGACAGAGCTGACGTTCGGCACGACCACCGGCCGGCGTAAACGCATGGCAAGATGGGGATATAAGCCAAGACTTGGAAGAAATATTTGCGCTTCGCCAACAATATTAGTATCCAGAGGCAATAAAACACGGCAGCCATGCGACAGAACTGCATACATGATAAACTGTACACGAGCCTCGGCCGCAACTTCATAAGGCACACACCGCGATTCCAAGGCAGAAGCAAGCACCACTGCCCCTCAAGGCCTTAATCACGCAGAGGCCTTAATCACGTGGAGACATAACGGGACGTCAAAACATGCAAAAACTCAATTAACATGTGGTTTAGACAATACTTATGAAAATACGTGCAGCTCGCTATTGCCACACAAATAAACAGCGTTCAAAAGCGTCGATGTGTAAAATCTCAGATAATGGCACCAAATGGCCGCCGGCGCCGTCCAAACCGGCGCCGGCGCCTCCTCCGTCCACCAACCGCTGCGCTCGACGACCCACACCATCACAGGCGTTCGGTGCCCTGTCCCGCACCGCGCCGCGCCGCCGGCGTCCCTCCTCACGGCGCGTCCCTGCCGACGCCTGGCGTCCCGTCAGCCACTCTGCCACAGCAGACCCAAACAGGCCGAGGCGGATCGGGAGCCCCCTGTCCAGAGAACGCCTCAGACTCCTGGTCGGCTGGACGTCCGAATCACGGCGCTCCGGCTCTCGGTCCGCGCCGTGTGGACTCCGTCTGCGGACTCCGGTCTGCCATCGCAGTGCAACGCGGTCAAGCTCTGCCAGTCGCGGGCTGTCTGTGGGCCGGGTCCGGCCAGACCGAGGTACGCCGGTCGAGAAACGGCAGTCCCAGTCTCACCACTCGGACGGAGCACTCAGAGGGGGGGGGGGGCGGTTTCTGATTCTTCCTTCCTCAGCCCTCTGGTCCCGTGGCTCACCAGACAGGTCGTCCAACTAGACGACCGCCTGGCCGACCGAACATCTACCTTGTTTGCTGGCCCCCTTGACGTCCACCACATCAGCCGTTCAGACGTCCACCTTGCTGTAAGTCATTTAGGAGTCCACCTTGTTGGTAGCCACCACCAGACGTCCACCTCATTGTTAACCTTGTTGCTGGTCGTTTAGACGTCACCTTGTTGGTGGTCGTTTAGACGTCTACCTTGCTACTGGTCGTTAAGGCGTCCACCTCGCTGCTGGCCGTTCAGACGTCCATCTCGCTGTTAACCGTTTAGACGTCCACCTTGTTGTTGGCCGGCTTGACGCTGCCCTCCAGCCGGACCAGCGACTTTTTGAGCCGCAGCGCGGAGAGACGAACCATGGCGTTGTGGTGCCAGCACTCCTTCATCAGCCGAGCGATGCCCACCAGCGTCTGCGGCAGCCGCGTGCGCCCCGGTCACGGCCAGCACCGGCGGCGAGAGCGGCTGGCGTGTCGGCGGTACGGGAGGCGCCGTTCAGGGTCACACAGTGGAGGGGTGTCACGAAAGGTGGCGCTCTAGTGGGAGAGGAAGCGGCGAGGTGTCGGCGGACGGGACATCCAAGTGAGGGCTACGTTTGGGCACGGCAAAAGCAGGTGGATGACATCTACATTACAATGCCGCGTGTCCACTACGGGTCACGATGGGATGAGAAGTGAGGAGCAGAGAAAGACAGTAAAAATAATACCAAGTGCTTAACAAGACTAACGTAGTTTCAATGACGATTCATTGCTCAGAAAACGTTTTCGTAAGATCGTGCTTTCAGGACCAAAAATCACCTACGTTTTCCTGTGCAAAACACAGAGCAGATACTTATCGGAATCCTTGTTTGCATTTCTACCAAGGAAAACATTCAGCTACCCCTTTCTTGTCACCCATATCACGCCATCTGAAGGCGTTCTAACTCCAGCAGGCTATTAATTATGCTCCTGAAACAGTTCGGACATAAAAGATGCCACCTTTTCTGCTGGCTTCTGGCACGGGGTTCCCAACAACCCACAGCCCACAGAGAACCGACTGAAACGAAGCCGACCACCGCCGTCGCCGGACACCGACACGACGTCCGAACACGGCCGGCGTCCACAGGCACGGTACTCCCGGATCCCTCACAGCGCGGCCGGCGCCCACAGGCACGGTACTCCCGGATCCCTCACAGCGCGGCCGGCGCCCACAGGCACGGTACTCCCGGATCCCTCACAGCGCGGCCGGCGCCCACAGGCACGGCGCTCCCGGGCCCCTCGCAGCGCGCCCCGGGGGTGTCAACAGCGACCCGGGCCCGAGGAAACCACCTGACGCGGTGGCCGACGACGGGGTGAACTGTGCATGTGACCAGAGACCCTGGCCCCTAGGTCACCGAACAGCCAACCTTCGGCAGTGGCCGCCGACAGAGTCGCCCTGAGTGTCACAAACCTCGGTTACCAGTCCGCCTCGAGCACACACTACTGACGGGACCACCTGGGCCCTGGCCACCGACCCGGCCCGGTGACCAGCTGATCCCGGGGTCGCCACCAACGACACGAATACCCCCGCAATGCCCCACCGCCGGCATCACGGGCCAGTCGGCCCGGGCACCGCCGCGACGAAACGGAGCGCTGACCTGGTGGCCGGACCAATGGTTCGGGATGACCGGTCGGTGCTGGTCCACGCAGACGATCTTCCGCATGTCGTCGAAGCCCGGGTCGGCGGGCACCACGTCGTAGAACGGCGGCCGGTACGGCTCCGCGCGGCCGCTGGACGAGCAGCGCCGCGTCACCTCCCACATCACCAGGCCGAACGCGTACATGTCCGCCTTCAGGAACGACTCGAACGCCTCCTTGTTGATGCTGGCGGCAGCCGGCGGCGGCTGTCACGCGAGCGAACGCACAAGGCAGCACATACCGTGCACGAGTTCTTCGGCTCCCAGTGCATACGTCGACCTTTATTAAGGTGTGCTGAGGCCGCAAGCGCCTCTCCGAAAGGATCAGATGTCAGCATGGTGCGGCGACGTTACCAGCTAACGTGCCCACCGAGTGTCAAATCAGCATATATCTGCGGCTTTTTGACACGCGAAACAGAACCACACATGTCAGAGAAAAACAATATCAACTCCCTTAATCCCGCTCCTCACACGGCGCATCGACATAAAGAACTCCCACACCCATCCCAGCCATACCTGCGGAAATTCACCTGTCAACATTACCCGTGCCTTCAGCAGTCTCACCTCTTATCAGCAGTCGTGCCTGCGGTGGTGTCAGCTTTCATCAGCAGCTGTGCCTGTGGCAGTCTCACCTCTCATCAGCGGCCATGCCTGCAAGAGTCTGGCCAGTCACCAACAGCCGTGCCCGCGGCAGTCTCAGGCATGTGAGAGTCTCACCTCTCACCAGTAGCCGTGCCTGTGGGCGCCTCATCTCTCACCGGCGGCCGTGCCTGCGGCAGTCTCACCTCTCGTCGAGCACCTCTGGCGGCATGTAGCGGCGCGTGCCGACACGCAGGTTGTTGCCAAGGTCGATGCGGCCCTGCTGGTGGGTGACGGCCAGGCCGAGGTCGGCGATCACGCACTCGCCGTTGTTCTTCACCAAGATGTTCTTGGTCTTGATGTCCCGGTGTGCGATGGCCGGTTTGCCCTGGACGTGTTCAGAGGCAGGCGTCCGTCAAACGAGGTCGGTTCGACACTTCGTCTATAACGACGGATCACACGCATTTCGTTCTTCGGATCTGTCGCAGTTTAAGTCACAATGAGCAATAAAAAGAAGAGAAGAGGAACTTATCGAAGGGAAGACGAAACGGCATGTCATACAACAGAAAACTTACGAAACGCAATCGTTACAGCCACCGTACGTGACCGGGTGGTAGGCGCTCCCACTCTCCGCGGCTTGTGACACTTACGCTTTCCGCGGCACTGGAGAAAACGCACCTCTGTACATCAGAAAGGCGCACCCGTACAGTTCAGCGCCCCAATGATCACTTCTAGACTCGATCACGACGCTCTTAACCCCAGACTCATGTCCGGTAATGTTACCACTAAAATCCGGCCATGTGCTGTCATCCCCACAGCCAAGCAGTCAAGTCCTGCGCCGTCACCTGCGTTCCGTGCAGCTCCGAGTGGAGGTGGTTGATGCCGTTGATAGCCGATATGAGCAGCAGCAGGGTCTGCTCCAGCGTCAGCGTCTGGCGGCCCAGGTGGTCGTACAGCGAGCCCAGCGGGTGGTAGTGCGCCACCAGCAGCAGCTGCGTGCACGAGTTGCGAGAGGCCATGTCCGAGCCCAGGTAGCCCAGGATGTTTGAGTGCCGCAGCATCGTCGTGCTGTGGGAAAGCGAGCGTATCGTTGACAATCGTGTCAGGCTTGGCGCTGTGGTTATCGGCCGTTTGACTGCAAATGGAGCGGAAATAGCGGCGGTCAATTCATGGCGGCGCGAGTCATAATGAACTCAGGTCCGTCGGCTTGTTTCAAACGCCGGCCCATTTGCACCTCTCAGACCTTTACGTCTGGTCCTCCTACGGGTACTTAATCACATTTATTCCATTTGACAGAATATGAGCAAACCACGTAAACAGAGCGAGGCTAGGTAGTCCTACGTTAAACAGCAAATAGTAGAGCCATGAGGGGTGAAAACGAAAGGTAAACATGAAATTACGACAAAACATTGTAAGCACTCTCACCAGAACAGACCCCCCCCCCAACACACACATAAAAGGACTCGTGGCACTACAGATATGTTTAAGCGGAAGTGCTGGTGGTGTGCTGGTTCATTCGGAGGTACCTTTCTATAGTCCCATTAAACACGTTCAGAGTTCAGAGATGCATGCTCATGGCGCCTCGTCCGACTTCTCCCCCCTTTCCAGTCGTCAAGCGCAGATCTCCCCATTCACGCCCCTCCGGGCGGCTCACTTGTAGATCTCGGTCTCACGAGACCAGGAGGCCTCGTCCCTGGAGTAGAAGATCTTGACGGCCACGTAGTCGCCCTGCCAGACGCCGCGCCACACCTGGCCGTACCGGCCGTTGCCGACGCACTCCTCCAGGCTGATCTCCTTGGCGAGCGTGCGCTGGATCAGCAGCGGCAGGCCGGAGCCGGAGCCGGACGTCATCGAGTGCTCCAGCACCTCCTGCGGCCACCGAGCCCGCGTCAGCGCCGGACACGGCAGGTCGCCGGCGACAGGGCCCGCACGTACGCCACCAGCGGAAACGGCCGAGGCGGGGCCGGCGCCGCGGCCGCCGGTCCGGCCGGCGTCCGACGTACCCTGAGCATGGAGTCGCCGGTCTGGCGGGCGCGCAGCGTCTCCTCCTCGTACAGCTGGGACGATCCGAGCATCGGCCGCTGCGCCTCGGCGGCGTCCGCCGGGCCGCGGCCGCGGCCGGTGTGGCGCCGCCACAGCCACAGCACAACCAGCAGCGCCAGCACCAGCACCAGCACCGGGCCGAGCGCAGCCGCCGCCAGACGGCCGTAGTAGGCGGCCGGCGGCCCGGCGCCCTCGACGGCCGTGTCTGCGGCAGCGCCACCACGCGGACGCATTAAGTTTGGCTCATTTCGGTTCGGACACGGCGAGGAGCGACCGCGGACCGGCAGCCTGGGACCTACGAACAGCGGGACCCCAACAGCAGGGCGCATCCAGGAGCAGGTATTAACGGGCCCACAGTCGCACGTTCAGATTTAGATTACGCGTGAAAGGCCCGTAAATCACAACGATAACACCAAGCCAACGTGACCATGCTGTCAGCAAGTTATTGGTGATGTCGAAGCGTCACTACCGCCTGAAGGGTACGTTAGCTTCACTCAACGACAACAAGGGATCTAATTATAGCCAGATCAACGAGCATCTGCAGCTGGCGAACTAAAACACATGCTCAGCACCAGCCTTGCCACATAACAACGCACACAGGAGCATCCTTGAAGTGTACAAACCAAAACTGCGAACAAGAAACAGTGAAAACTGTTAGGTTTACAAACCTTATCAAACGCGACAATTCGCAACACGACACAGCATCGTTACTTTCTGCTGTGTAATGACGCATATGCCAGGACGCCTCCTCACCCTCAGGCTTCACCACCGGCAGATCGGGAAACTCTCCGTTGTTGCAGCTGTGGCCATCGCAGCAGTAGAAGGCGTACTGCACGTCGCTGCTTTTGTACTCCTTGTTCTGGCACAGGAAGAGCGCGTGGTCCAGGCTGGTGAGACAGCCGCGCGTGCGGTGCTCGTGACCGCCGACGCCACGGTCCAGGGCCGAGAAGCACTGCCAGACGCAGACGTGGCCGTCACACCCAGGCCACCGCACAGAGCATGGTAACGAGACACACTGCTCAACAACACGGGTGGACAGTTTGCCAGACGCAGACGTGGCCGTCACACCCAGGCCACCGCACAGAGCATGGTAACGAGACACACTGCTCAGCGACAAGGGTGGACAGTTCCATCTGTATGCATGTATCGATCAACGATTATTGGGGAGAATTTCTGGCACCTGCTGGGGGATCTGAGAGGGAATTCAGATCGTTTCTTTCCCGTCACTGCCACGGACCATGTGTTAAAACATCTCAAAAGTGGGGGTCTAGACCCCTCGTCCCACAAAGATCAGCCTTCATCAGTAGGACCCTCATCAGGCAGCGGCCCATTGGCCCACTGGAAAATATCAAGTGCAGCCGTGAATGGTCTGCACTGCTACGATGGGAACGTCAGCGTCCTTTTAGCTGAGCTACCAACAGTTTTTTCCTTGTCACTTGCGTAACCTTCACATTGCAAAGTATAACAGGAGGCTGCACTATTCAAGCGCACAGCTTTTACCTTTGACCATTACGATCATCATAACGATCATCAACCAACCCGGTTTTCAGATCTCATGCAGAGGACAGAATGCTTCACACACCCACCAAACTAGCGTATCGGATCATTTCAATAGTGCTTGATACAGCATCATATTGATCAAAACCCGGCAAGCTTCGCACAGGAAACTATTTTGTGCAGGGCCACGGAATAAGCCACAGCATGCGCGACATGGCACGACACCCAGGTCCGCGAGGTCTCCGTGCCGGCCACCGCCTGTCCGCGCCTCCGCCCGGGCCGCACCCTGATGGCGCCGAAACACTCGGTGACCTCCTCGCAGGGGTGGTTGCACTCCCAGCAGCTGAACTTCTCCTGCGCCAGGTCAGCCAGCACGGCGCTGCTCGACAGCCGGTCCAGCAGCGAGCCGTCCGAGTCGTCCGTGCCGTTCAGGACGGCCGACGGCGGCTGCACCTCGGCCGCGGCCTCCGCCATCGCGGCCGCCGACTCCGCTGAAAACGGCACGGGAGGCGGCCCGTGAGATGGCGACGCTCGCTGACGCAGTAGACAGCGGAAAATTCGCATTTCGCGGTCAAAAAGAAACAGGAAATGTAACAGCCGTCAATCTATACGAGGAAAAACGCCGCATCCTGTCCACATTCATGTACAGGCAAGTAGGATAAACAGGTTCACGTCATGTATTTCACGCCAGAGCCTCACAGCCCACACCATAAAATACAAATCAATGGCAGACAATGACACTTATACTTTCTGAAAGCAGAACAGCTGAAACAATGCTTTGCATATGCCTATATGTTTCGGTGCCAAACTGACAAAGCCTTATGAAGCAAATCGTGCATACTGACTAAGAATATGGCTCAAGTATTTCTCCAGCACATCTCCGAATGTGACTGCATTGCATTTCTTTGCCATGAATACGATTCACATACACCACACTGTATTTTCTGGAATCAAACAACCTAGAATCCGAGCAATCTGTGCCGGACACATTTGATATAAATTGGGATAATATGATATAAATTCAGTTATAAACTGGGAAATAATGATGTGGATAACTTGGTACTTCACACATGCTGCTAATCACTAGAAAAGGAACATCAAAACTTGGACCAGGATTGCAAAAATGGCTTCGTTACCTGTACTGAATTTTTAAAATGATGAAACAGGACGGTAAAACGTCTCAGCACTACCGTACAAATGCTTTCTTGTTCCCACATCTACAAAGTCTTACAACTGCACATCGGTACATACATTATTATTAGCGGCTGCAAGTAACTTTATTCCCATCTGCCATTTTGTTAAATTCCTGACATCCTCATTTTCCTTTGTTATGCTGCCAGGCCATTTGGACAGAAGTACATAAAGCATACTTGTTTTCCACGCAACATTTAGGACAACTAACAGTTCAAGAAAAACCTGCAATGAACAGAGCCGTCTATCGTCACACCTCAAATAACCACGCAGGCGCCAAAGCCCCATTGAAGCATCCAAACTGTCTGGCTGCCCTCCAGACTCTGATTTTATGGAACAGTACGCCTGAACATGGGCTAGTTTTCTACTTCCTGTTCCGTTGGAACCATCCTCTGGAACCATATCTATTGGCATGTACATATAACTACTCAAAAGCGGATCTTACGATTTGCATGTCACGATGAACACAGATAATTGTAAATAAACACATAAAGAGGCCCGGGTTCGAGCCCAGGTCTGTTCTGCCGCCCCCGTTTCTTTCTCGCGGACCACAAGTCTTCTTCTCGCTACGCGCAGAAGTCATACGAATATCACCCCACCGACCTTCCTGGAGGTCTGAACAACACGCTGGGCGTGACCAGAGGCGCCCACTACAGTGCTTCTGGTGACACACTGCTTTCGCTGTCGCCACTAGAGCGGAGCATGGTAACGCAGCTGTCCGCCCGTGGCGGCAGGGGAACCCGAAGGTCCACCTGTGCTCACTTCACCACGAGGAAGGGGGTTCAAAGGCCTCTCGGAAACAGGCCGGACTCGTCGCTCCCAGTCGTCCGGGCGGACGGGTGGAGCGCCGCGCTGCGACAGCTCAATAAGCTCGACGCTGTGGCCGCGGCGTCACCGCCGAGTTCCGGATGGGCGAAAGCAAAGCACGTCAACGTCCCCGCTGAACGGGCCCACCGTGGACGCTGGGAACGATCTGCAGGACAGGCAGGACCTGGGCATCCTTTGCGTCTGTGAAACCTGGATGGATTCATCGACCAGGCAAGTTCCTGGCCTTCCCCGGCTATCGCTTTCACAAGCGTGTCCGGGCGGCTCCTGAAAAGGGCAGGAAAACGGCGAGAGGCCGCGGCATAGCTGCGCTCGTCAGAGACCGATTCACGTCGCTCCAGCTCAGCGTAGGCGCAGCCAGCTCGAGCCGGCCCGGAATCGACTCGCTGTGGCTCGGAGCAGACTGTGCTGGTGGGAGACGCCTCACCGTCGGCGCCATCTGTCGGCCACCTGACGCACCAGTGAATGCGGCGCTGGACGCTCTTCACAATCAGCTGAGCGCTGACGTCACGGCCCGCGAGACAGTAGGAGTCCTCGGCAACACGGACATCAGCCTGTTGATTCCAGCCGCTGTATCCGTCCGCAAATACACCGAGTTGCTGGCGGGGCTGACCTTCACCAGTTGGTCAGAGAGCCCAACCACTTGTTCCAACGCCGTCGCTGCTCGACCGCATCATCTCCAGTGGCCGGATTCCGGCGGACGCTGTCGACGTGCTACCGGACCATGACATCAGCGACCACCTGCCTGCAATGGCATCGCGTCCGGTTCACAGGCCACGTCACACACCGGTCACAGTCACCACCCGCCGCTGGGCACGGGTAAGCCGGGACGCCATAAACCAGGACCTCCCAGCAGCCGGCTGGACGGATTTCTACCCGTCCGATGACGTCAGCCGGGCGCTGGCCGTTTTCCTGGTGATATGATATCCGCCGCCCGCTGTCACATCCACGGAGAGACATTACTCTGTCCGTCCCGCACTGTCCGCGGCTGAGGGCCGACCCGGGTCTGCCGCCGCTCGCCGGACCTGGCTGCGGCTGAGGAGAGGCGAGAGCCGAGACCGCCACAGACGGCCGAGAAAGGAAGCGAAACCACAGCTGGCTCACGCCGCAGACTTCCCCTGCTCTCAGCTGCGGTCTAGCGACAGGTCCTCTTCCTGGACCGGGCTCCGGCGGTTCGCCGTCTCCTCGTCACAGGCTGGCCGTTCGCCGGCCTCGCCCGAGAGCTTGGACCGCTCTCCGCCGCCAGACGAGACTGCTCTTGTGACGACCCGGCACGGCCGAGGCCCCGCCGCCCTGTCCACGCGCTTCCAGCTCGGGACGGTGACCGACCGCCACCCACCGACATCACCGTCATCGACCGTCACCCACCGATCCCCGGGGTGTTCTGGACATGACAAGCAGAATCCAGGTGACACCCAGGGCCCTGGGTTCCTGGTTCAGAGCCAACTCACTCAAACTGAACCGAGAAAAAAGCACTTGCACACGTCTGGGCACCACGCAAAATGCTGAAATGACTTCGCACGTCATCATCCGATGCTCAGATCACGAACTGAAACCCGTGGCAATAACCAACTAACTTGGAGACTACATCGACCCCATATTAGCCTGGTCAGCTTTTATCACGGAGACTGTACAAAGACGCGCCTCCACCCTGCTAACTTAACCGCTCACGTCACAGCCTGACCTCCGAGGCTCCGAAAATTATAACAGCCGGTTTCGTTCTTGCCCACTTAGGCGTGCTGCGTGCCTGCAAGGGCGGCGCCCGTGTCAGCCAGTTCCAGAGACCGCACTACGCCCTGAATTTCGCCGTCCGTGTGGCCAAGGGACTGCGACGCCGCCACCACGTGACACCTGCCCAAGGCTGGAAAAGCTGGTGTTTTCTGGTGTTGAAGAACACCAGAAAATATAACCTCCAAAAATACACCGTGGTTCAAAAATTTGATTGTATATCTCAATCAAAAAGCTGAATTATCATCACGTTGACAAATTTCCACTTCTGCGAAAATGACTCCGTCTCCATTCATTAAGAAACAAGTATGAAGTTATAAATGACTTACACAAGGAATGCTAACTTAAACCCATTTTACTCTTAGCAAAATTTTGTACTCCAAAACAGAAATTATACTCTGACACCAATAAAAACCCAAATTTCCAACCCTGCACCTGCCTCTAGCCCCTTGATTGGCCATGTGCCGCTGAGAGGTGGATGAACCAAACAGTCTATGTAAAATAATGCAGGGCTTTGGACAACTCCTGCGCCAATGCAGCCATGTTCAGACAGAAACCTGCAGTCAACTCTGGAGTTTCTCGAGTCTTTCTTGGTCTTATGACCTCCACAATGGGCCGTAATAGCCACAAGTGCTTTGTGAACTGCCCATATATACGTATGGTCTATGTCCATATCCATGAGCCACTGCCTCCGGGCAGCTGTAGATTCCGCGATGCCAACCAATGGCTACACAATGAGCATTCCCTCACCAACATGCCCATGCCTGGAACTGGCTGACCCTGGGCACCAATGCTTTTGTTGCCCCAATCAAAGCCAGCTGCACCTCATCAGTCTTTGACAGAGTGCACATTTACAGATTTACTTTTGTAAGCTTTTTCTTCTAAGTAGATATCATATCTGTAATGAACCATGCCAGTGCATGTGTGTGTATTATCATGTAGTAACACATGACATATACCATGTATCATCACTGTTTTCATCTTTTAATGTCAATGTCATTGCCTCTTAAATGTTTGATGCTGAGTTATAAAAGCCAACATGTTCTGGATGGCCCAGACACTCAGACACATGCATACATACATGAAATAATGAATGGCCCATGCAGTTATCTGTTTAGTTTAAGAGTTTCAGTCCAGTTAGTGGTCATGATGATAGGTGAATGATGCACAAAGCCAACAGTGGAAAAATGCAGGCTAAATTAAGCAAGGCTTATTAATTATTAAGGCTTATTAAAGCTATATTAAAGCTTATTAAAGCTTATTCACATATACCAGTATTTATGAGAACAAGTGTGATGGTGACATCTAAATTCCAAGGCAACAGTAATGAACACTGCTCCTTTGCTTTATTAATCATCACAACTATTTACTAAACACAAAGCTTCTCCACACCTGAAGCATCCACATTCATATGAAAGTGATGCAGAGTAGGAATGATGGTGCCACATAAAATGTTAATTCAGTGTGAACATCATGCACCCTCATTAAGTGATGGCCATATAATTATGCCAATAGTGAGACAGTGACACACTACAACAGATGATACACACAACAATGAACTATTTACATAGGCAAATTCAATTCTTTTGGCAAAATCGACATACAGACCACATAAACACAACTATGTTGTTTCTCCAGTACTAGGAGTGAATCAGGATTATCAGGTAAAGCACAACAATCAGAGTGACCATTTAAACAATAGTGTTTTTATTGCCAGTACAATGCAATACAACAGGTCCATTTCAGTGTTTATAAGCACATAACTAATGCAGACAATGTATCAGGAATACTGAAAAAGGGTCTTTAGTTCCCATTCTTCCTTCATTTATTAGCTGAACTTCCATGCAATGTGAGTGTTTTGCCCTGTGCTTTCCAGGTCTGCTGCATGCTTCTGCAGAAAATCCTGTCTAAAATTTTCATGATTCAGACTGAAATTAGTGAGTCACCTCCAGAGGCCAAACAAACATGTGCAAAATTGTCTTCATTTGTGATAAGTCTAGAAAAACTGACAATAGCTCACATTCCTACATTTTTGTGTATCAGTGTTGCAATGTACATCATGTTTCATGACAAAGGACACTTCATTTTTTATTCATGTAGTGCAATACTGTAAAAAACATGCTGATCAGCAAATCAACTTTGTCTGGACAGAGGGGTGCAACAATTCAGCTGGTGGAGAATCTTAACTGTCACAGATCTCCTGGTGCAGACAAAATACACCCACTGGTTCTGAAAGAACTTGCAGCATGCCTGAGTGGACCTAATGCTATACTCTTTAACAAGTTTTTTGAGTCCTCAACACTGCCTGTAGAGTGGACAGAAGCAGACATAAATGCCACTGTTCAAAAAAGGGCAGCCTAATGACCCTGGAAACTATCAGCCAATTAGTCTGACTTCAGTTATGTGTAATGTTATGGAATCTCTCTCATAGGATCTCTGGTCAGAGATCCTATGCTGGACTACCTGATAAAAAACAATCTGACACCTGAAAATCAGTATGGATTTCAGCCTGGCAAGTCCTGCACAACACATCTAATGAGTCATCAACTACTGGACAGGTGCTCCTGACCAACATGATTCAATCAATGCTATCTATCTTGACTTTAAGAAAGCTTTTCACAAGGTACCACACAAACATCTGATCTTCAAGCTCAGGACTCTGGGGATAGATGGATGTACACTGTACTGAGTTCAAGCTTTCCTTACAGACAGGAGACAGAGAATGATAGAAGAGGGACAGTGATATGAGTGGGTTCCAGTGACCAGTAGTGTGCCCCAGGAAACTGTTTTGGGACCCCTGCTGTTTCTGGTCTACGTTAATGATTTGCCTGATCAACTGAAGTGCACCTCCATGATGTTCGCAGATGACATGAAAGTATACAGGAGGGTATCTGACCATTATGATCAAGAGGCTCTGCAGGGAAGCCAGGAAAAGCTTAGCCTGTGGTCTGAGAAATGGTAACTACCCTTCAATACACAGAAATGCAAGGTTTTCCAACTAGGGCAGCAAAACCCAAAATTCAGGCACAAAACTACAGGAACAGAGCCTAGGATGGCTTGAGGCAAATTGGACCTGGGTAAATGGATTGCTGAAGGCTTCGCATACCATGAACACACTGCAAGAGCTGTTATGAAAGCTTCCAGAGCCTTGTACAGTACAGCCTTGTCTTGTAAGAGACATTCCCTGGGCTGGATGTCAAGACACTCCTCCTGTTATTTAAATTATAGATAAATGAAGTCAGGCTATTTCAGGCATCTGCTTGTCACTTCTAGAACATGGGAACTGCATTTGGGGACTTATGCTGTGTCTGGATCAAGATGCTGTAGAGCATGTTCAGAGATGTGTCACCAAATTGGTTGCAGGGATTCAATACCTTAGCAAAGAAGAGCATCTGAAAAAGCCCACCTACCAAGTCTGTATTACAGCAGATGCTGGGGCAAAACAACCTTAACCTATCAAGTATGGCCTCACAAGATAAATGCCATTTCAGTTTTTCCATGACAGATAGCTCTGGTCAAACTTGTGGTCACACCCTGGGACTTCAGCAGCCTAATGCTGGTCCTCAGCTAAGACAGAACTCTTTTTGCATCAGACTGGCCCCTATATGGTATAGCTTACCTACTGAAGTTGTTATGTCCCTAAATGTGAATACATCCAAGACCAATGACAAACACTGACAGACACCAATACCATTCTGGGCTGCCAAGATAGGCATTATGAAAGCCTGTTACTAGCTCATGAGTGGGCTTTCTCAGGTTTGTTGAACCACCCATGCCTGTAACCTAACCTAATCTAACCTAACAATCTTTCATATTTACCTTACCTTACCATACAGTATTCAGACCTTAAAAGGGCACTTGGCCTGTAGACATCATTCTCATTGAAGTCATGGCAACTGAGAGAGATCAGGACTGGTCTCATGTCCTGCTGTCTGAGCAATATTTTACACCCAAACATTTTCCTTTTAGTCAAAATCATTACACACTGGCTGTAATAATGTTTTTGCACTTCATTGCCTTTTAGTACTTAAGCAGTTGGTACAAATGCAATAAATGACCATTACTGCTGGTGCTGCAAAACGTGAACCAGAAAAAAACAAAACCATGCTAACAATTCTACAACAATGACAGTGCGCCGTGTATGCTAAAATAGCCACACAATCGTGGACTGCTATTGGGTTTGATGCTCCCTTCTTACCCACCTTTGAGCCACGTATGTAAAAAGGCCTTTTCACGCCTGAGGCCAGTATTTTACGTAAAAACCCATTGCCTACCACAGTCTTCCTTCGCAACATACACCTTAGCAACGCACTCACAAGCTTGCCAGACTTGCAAATGTTTCAAGGTCGGCAAAATACCTATATCAGAGGTATTCTAAATGACTGCAATATTCACGGTGTAAAATGTTGGAAAAATTGGTTGAAATGCACCGGGGCAAATCCCTTATAACATACACCAGATATCCTAATAACACCCTTTGTTAACAATTTTAAATCTACACTTAAAATTAAATGCCCTGAAAATGGTAATATAAAGATAACTGTACAAATGAATGCAAGCGCATTGCACTAAAATTCATGGAAAATCCACCCAGAAAGTCCGTGAAGTTTTCCAAACATAGATGGCTGACGAAAATATGTTTTGGGTTATTTGAAGTTATGAACCGCAGTTGTTTTTGTGTTTATGCCTATGTTTATGTTTTTGCTCTTAAAGCAAGGCCAAGGGTCACAGATATGTATTAGTGTCACTTAAAATAATATGTGCACAATATGTGCTCTAACTTGCTGCAGAACTGAAGCAAGAAGAATGTTATGTCGTCGCCTTCGGGGATCACCGAAGTGCTAAGCATTAATGACAACATTTTCTTGGGACGATAACTCTGGTTGAAACTTTCTTCATTGTTGCTAGCCAACTGCATGACTGGGGAAGATGATAATCGTCTAAGGTTCTTAGTTGCATATCTTTAAGCTTGCTTAAAAAAAGTCTTAAAAAGTCTTAAAAAAGTAAAAAAAAGTACACCTGCGTAGAAAAAACAGTGTAAAATGGGTAAACACTGAAAACGTAAGCCAAGTTCATATTGATGAGAAGTCCCTGGCATTTAAGATCATCAGGACTCTAGGAATTTCTCCCAAACCGAATTGTTTGGAAAAGTGGTTGCGACCTTTAGTCTCCTGAATATCAGTTTCATTGATGTTATTAACATTCCAGTGAGTTTTTCCTCAGTGGAAGTAGTACAGCATTCCATTATTATGCAGCTGCTAACCAAATCGTACTTTTACTAAAACTTTGATCATGAATGACAGTGTTTTAAAGGTAGTTCTTTTCTTCCATGCTTGGCTTTCACCTCACTGAGGCAAATTTGGCTTGGTCGGTTATCTGAGACGCTCCGACGCCTTTGGCGGTGGGCGCTGTTTGGGCATGTGAAATAGTGTAAAATTTGCGCCAACGTGATCGTGCAGTAATGTAAAATAAACGAAAAAGAAAGCATGGAAACTATGTGCCTTTTTAAGATTCATTGTGGTTAGCTCATAGCACGAAATATGGATTCTCCGCTGTTGGTAAGTGAGCTATTGCCTGTGTGTATGGTTCCCGTGCCGTACGCAGGTACATTGGGATTAGCGGTCTTTTACATCCACTGCAAACTGCTAAATAATTCTTTCAACGTTTTTCATGTGTTTGGTGCGTTCTATACAGTATTTGTAAAGAATGTTATCTGTGCGATATAGTCCCCACGTGTAGGAGCGACGAGCGCCGATATCGTCTCATGAAGGAGCACATGTAGACTCAACGTTTTCTATTCGTGGTCCGTTACATCGCTTGTTGTGCCATTTTACAGCTTTTTAGATTATATGGGTCTGTATTATTAATTTGGGAAAATGATGATGGTGGTTTTATACTCAAATAAAGAAAAATATGCAGTTGTAATGTTTAGCATAACAGATTCAGGTAATTCATGGCTAAAAGTTCACCTTCAAATCAGGTTATTCCAAAGAGGTTTCCCATGGTTAGCTGGTTTGCAGTAACATCAGTTTGAATGCAGTAAGGACAAAACTAGTCATTGGTTGACAATAATGTATCTTTTGTCTGGTAAGAAAATATAGTTTTATTTTCCCCACTGTCAAAGTGTAAT